>CM060934.1:834435206-835060206 GCA_030765085.1 Allium cepa
ATTCTCGGAATTTGACGAAGCGAGTTCCATTGGATTTTAATAGTGTACTATTATCGGATTTCAAATTTCATAGTGTTTGGAATTGTCATGTGATTATACGGTAGATAAACGCGCTGAAATTTAATATCGGAAATTCAATATAACAACTGAGTCCAAAAGGCTATCTTCTCCATACGATCGAGTTAGGCCTAGAAACCTTTCCCATTGTGTTCGAAATAGGGGTATAACATTATGAACGCCCAGCAGCACGTCTCGATAGGAGGTTGAGATTTTGAGTTGCAAATTCAAGACAATTTGAATTTGATTCTATATATGTGTGTGTGTGTGTGTATACAATACACTTTAGTCAACCATCAACCGAATCCATTTCTCATCAACCCTTTTACCTTTCACATCTGTCTCCTTCCTTTCTATCAGCCACCACCCCCCCTGCCTTTACAAATCACGTACCAGATGTCGCACTCATTTTTTAAAAAACCCAAATCAGATAACGAACGAAAAAAAGAAAAGGAAGGATGGCTATGAATTCATTTCAAAGCGCCTCTCCAAATAGAAATCGTCCTCCGTAAAAATAAATAAATTAAATGGTGGAATGGTAAATTAAAAATCAAACTAAAAAAAGGAAATAGGCAGATACGAATAGCGATTAAATCGCGACTGTGCAAAAGGGATCGACGGTAGGTGGTTCACGACTGTGCACGTGCGCGTGGAGGAGCGAATCGGGTTCGATCGATTAGGGCTTTGGCGAGAGGAAGGCCGCGAGATGGTGATGGAGGAGTGGTAGCGTGGCACTGGCGATCGATGGCAAAGCCCGAGGGTTGGAGGTAGGGCATCCGCGATGGTGGGATGTTGCCCTATTTCGAAGTGCACGTGTGGCTATGGTTGGACCGCGATGGAGGAGAGGAGAGCTCGGTGATTTGTGTTTGAGCACTGAGGTATTACTGCAGTTTATTTTATTTTTTTATTCTCCATTTTTTTATTAAAATTTAATAATATATGTATATATTTTTCAGAGAAAGGAAATTACTGTTTTTATATACAGATTAAAAGGTTATATATATAAGGTTTAAAACAGAAAACGATTTTTTTTAGGCAGAAGAAAATAATTACAGTAAGATAATTAAAACAATTCTATTCTTATTTAATATAAAGGTTTGAAAGGAATTTTATTCTATTAGAATTTAATATATATACATATAAGATTTGGGTAAATATAGGTTATTTCAAAAATAATTATAATTATAATAATAAAATAAAATGAATATACATATATACCTTTTTTTACTAGTTAAATTTAAAAATAATGGAGATTAATTTGTTTAATAAATTTATTTAATTTTTTAGTTACTAAAGATTTCAAGGGAAAATTAGTTTAAATCAAATTTTAAGATAAAACTAAATAAGTAAATGGTGATTAATTGTTTGATTAAATCAAATAGTAATAAATCATGAGTTGTTTATACAAGGTCAAAATCATGAAGAAAACATGTCGAGATGGAAGTGGATTACTAATTAAAAATCAAAGGTGAGTTAATCTCACTCATTTGGATTACCGTTAATTAAAATAGTTTTAATTTAAATTATTGATTGCTTGAATTGATGAATTATTATCAATCTGGATGAGATTATATATGGTAGTGTGTGCGTGTGTGTGTGTATGTGTGTGTGTGTGTGTATATATATATATATATTGGAGTGATTGATATTCCCGCATTATATAGCGGATGAGACCCTATGCGCCTACATAACAGCGGATGACCTTTTTACCACGATATCCCCCTCAAAGTGGGATTGGTATTTTTATATTGTGCTAACATCTATGGATGCAGGGAAATAGGTTTAAGGGATCCAACTGGATTCCTCAAAATGTTGGAATTTATTTTCATATTCGATTATATGTTTTATTTGATATTCTATGATAGATTATATTGATTATATTAGGAATTGGAAATATTGAATTCTATGGTTTGACTGAATATTTTTTTAGGTATATGGAGATATCAAAAATTTAAAGACTGGATTTTTAAAGGAAAATAATAGAGGGAATTCTAAGCAAAATAAATATTGTGAAATTGGATAAATTAAAAGAATGAATTTGGGAAAGGATAAAGAGTTTGATTTAAAATCCTATCAAATAAATTTCAAGTATGGGGAAAGAGGTTTTCGAATAAATGGGAATATAAATAAAAAGTGTTTTGAAAACTTAAGTGATATTGTTTAAAGAAATAAAGGATTTATTTTTAAAGTCAGGATTTAAAATGGTTTGGGAGAATTTAAAAAGGGAAAATTTTGAAATAAAATGTGAACTTGATAATGTCAGATTTAAATAAGATTTTAAATCGTAATAAAAGGATGAATCGGAAATTAATGGGTTTTGGAATAGATTTGGGTCAGCAGAGGAATTTATTTTAAAATGGAGTTAATTTTGAAAATCAATTTGGAAATCGATTAAGTGTTGAAACTGTGATTAAAAGAGAGAATGAGATTGTGAAATTTATAAACAGGGTTTATAAATAAAGTGAAATATTTATTAGTGGATTATTTGGAAGTATAAATTCATAGTGGGAATTTATAAGGAAAGGGTGATTTGTTTTAAAAATAAATAGTGGTTTATTTTTAAAAGTGTGGAAAATGGAAATTTACGGGATTGGGACGTAAATTAAATTGGAAGTAAATCGAGAAGGATTTATAAATGATTATACGGGTTATAATAGAATGGAAAGTGTAATTTCCTGAAATGTCAAGTATATTTTCAAACGAGATTTTTATGTATAAGTTGGAAATTTTAAGATTTGTTTTAAAAAGAATGTTTTAGAGAAATTATTATTTAATCATTTTAATATTTTTAAGTAAATATTTGTTAAGTTAAATATAGAAGTGATTATTTTAAAGATTTAACTAGTATTATGATTTAAAAAGATAATTATTTAATATTATACTTTATATAATAATTCTATTTTTAAGTGATTTTGGCTAAGGTTTTACTTGGAAAATTATTATAGAATTTCATAACTATTATTTTAAATAAAGGGTTTAAGTAGTTTTATTTCAAATGTTTTAAGTATATATTTTTGGGTAAAGTGATTTAAATTAAAATATAAATTTAATAAGACTTGTTACTTTTCAGAGGAAATAAAATAATTGGTTGAATTGATTGTTTATTTGATAGTTAAATAATCGACTATCAAATCTGGACCCAAATGTAACTTTGGAAATATCTAGAAAAGGTATGAGAATTATATGGTACAGTTACCATTCGAGGTGCTATACTGTACGTATAAACTCGTTCGTTCTTCTAGGATGTTGATAAGGCAATCCGTCCACTAAATGCTTAGGAGGTGATCTTCGATCTTATTCTCGTCTGTGTATTTCCTAAAGAACCGAGGTTGAGTTTACCGAAAAACAGAAAATGTTGTTTCGAATAGACCGGGATCAAATTTGTGATCCGAAAGCCACTTCGATCCAACGAGAACGTTTTCGTAAGGAAGATAAGAATTTGGAGTCAAAGATGGAGCAATGAAGTGCAAGGGTTAATCGCTACTAATCCTGAGGGTGATTCCAAAATGAATGAAGTAGGAATAGTGCCTTCGGTTCCATTCAGACCAGGAACGGACTTGTATGGATGAATGCTATCCGAACATCGTTAGGAGGACGATGAGCATTCTAAGTGAGATGTGTTATAAAAAGGTAACGCTTAGCCTCGAGCCTCATCAACGGGAAATGACTGAAAATTAGGGGTTATGCAGCAAAGCTAAGTGGGTAGCACTCAATTAGGGTAAGGTCATCCCTGTCTAGAGGTCCCTTTTTACTCGGCTGTGTGTGCGGTTGCTGATCCCAACCGCGGGGTGATCTTATTCGGACTATACAGTAAGGGGTAGCTTCAGTCTTGTGTTACAGAGGATCAGGAGGGGTCCTCGGTATGCTGATCTAGACCAAGTATCGTGGCAGGTGGTACCCAGTGCCTAATCATTAGTTGGAAAATCCATTCTCCCTAAGTGCACTTTACGGTTTTGATTGTAGAACCTAGTATGCTGGAATTTAAAGAATGTAACAATTTCATCTATTTGAATAAGCGTTTGTACTTAGACACTATTATAATATCAGAGGATTTTATAAGAAATGTTTTAGTTATCGTAAGGTAAAAACCGAACATGTTGATTTGTGGCGTGATCTTACGAGATACATTTGATTTCAAAGAGTTTTGAAACTTTAATAATTCAATTGAGTGTGTTTTCTCACGCTGGTTTTCCAGAATGATACGGGTGTTATTTTACTGTAATGCTCGGGTCAGACCGGGTATTATAGAGTACAGATTCTGGATGGACTGCTATGGAGCTCAGGGGATGTGCTGGATGGCGAGATGTATCACACATATTTGTCTTATTTCTTTGTTTGGTATGCTGTGTAGTCAGTTTTTGTGGGACGAGTTAATATAACATTCCAGTATTTTGCTATTGATAGTGTTGTACTCTGATGATGTAATGTATAAAACAGATATAGTTCTTTTTTTTATAAAGATCGGTTATTATCTATTATATATTGTTCCGCTGCGATTGTGAGATTCTTTAGTTGTTTTGTTTTCTCTTCTTCTTTCCTTTACGGTCTGTTTTTCCAACATTCGATTGTTCGACATTTAATATAGTGGACGTATTGATGTCAATTTTCGGGCGTCAAAAAATCGGGTCGTGACAGCTATGTAAGTAGATTGAATGTTTCTAATCAAGGAACCTGATCAAAGTCCACACTAAAGAGATCATGTGAGGTATACTAGTTTGGAAGTGGAATTTATGTGATCGAGCTTGTGATCGGATTTGATATTGCATACGGATGGTATATATGCATCATACGAGCTTCAAAAATATTTGTATGCTATGTGTGTTAGCTTGTGGAGAGTTTGGGATATGACTCTTCGAATCGTTTAGGGTATCATGAGTGATTGACTAATTAATACCTGAGGCTATTGAGCATAAGTATGCTTAGTAGATCGTTTGTCATCCTTGTGCGATGAGATAGTTTCTGAACATGGGTGAACTTTAAGCTTTTATTTGTTACTAATTGCAATATTTTATAGTATTATTATGTGATCATATCTAAGGTTGCCAATGATTGCAATACCATTGGGTATTGATAGGTGATTGTTGCTTTTGTTGGAATTTCGAAGGCGAAATTCTTTTAAGGGTGAAGACTGTCACGACCCAAAGTTTCAAATAGTTTATAATTAAATATTAGAATTATTTACATAATTGAATCTTAGATTTAATGTAAATAAAATGATTTCAAAAGCTTATTTAAATTCTGTTTAAATAATAATGAAAATGGAAAGCTTTTAATTTAGAATTAAAAGTGATTAAACTAGTTTTAATAATAACTCTTTTTATTATTAACGGGAGAAATTATCATTCCCGGGCACTGCCTCAGATTTTGACAAAACCAGTGTTGATGGCTCCGAAATAATGAACTGTTGTAGGCCGATGAGTTTCGTGAGGTCGGACATGCTGTGTGATCGTGCGGATCTGAACCATGCAACGAAATAAAAGAGAATAAAATATATTATGAATTTTCTTATAAATAAACAACTCAAATCTATTTTTATTTATCCTTTCTCTTCCTCCCTCTCTTTTATTCGTTCTAGTGAACAAGAGAATAGTCGCCTTCTTCCTGAATTATTTTGAGAGCTCGGAGCCACAAAAGCAAGCGATTTTGGATCCATTAGACTCGTGTTGGCAAGGGCGTCATGATGGTGTATACAATTTTGCATGCGATGTTGTTGCGGTATGGTCGATCTCCTATAGGTTGAGGCTAGGGTTGGACTCTGGTGGTGATAAAGGAGGTGATGGGCATTGGGGTGGTGTCCTTGATTTTTTGGAGCTAAGGTGAGATCATGTGGGTGTTTGGGGGGGTAGCGATGTAGGATAGGCAATCGCGACCGTGCTTGGTCGTATTTGAGGGTCTTGGGTCACGGTTTCGATGAGGTCGCCAGAGCGAAAATTGATTGTGCCATTGAGTTCATGGTGGCATACGGAGATGAAAGGTGGTGATTTGGTGTTCTTGGGTGAAGAGGAGCAAAATACAACAATGGGCATTGTTATTTAGTGGAGTCGTTCTCCATGTCACTGGAGATCGTGCATGTCCTTGATGGGTTGAGCGTGTCGCTGTGCAGGTGTAGGAGAAGAGAGGGAAGGGAAGGATTAGAGGTAATAATAAATTTAATTAGTTTATTTAAGTTTAATTAATTAAGTTAGTAAATCAAATTCTCATAAATTTTGTACCTTGTTCATACGAGGTTCAATAAAGGCACCATTTTCATAGTTGCTCGTATCAATGATATCTATGCAATTAGAGTTTGATGTGTTGAGGTTGAATTTGTGGGAATTTTATCCAAAATCAAAAAATCGAATGGCTTCGATTTGGACTATTAAGAAATGCGTAAGCGTTGACTGGAGTTTAGGTGAGTTTACTCGCTACTTGATTGCATATTATTGTACATATAACTGTTGTTGTATTAAAATATAAATTGTATAACAGACAATGCAAGTTATTACTTTTGGACCCTGCTTTGTTTGTAAAATAAGTGACAACATTATTTTGGAGTATAAAATCTCTTTTGATCATCTATAACATGTATCGTGGCCCAGAATACTTGTTTACTTGTTTGATATTATATTGTGAATGTTTGAAATGATATAGTCGTAAAAAACGTGCTTTGAAATCTCTGATACTTGACACATGTCAAATTAGATAAATTATGATATAATATGAAATATATATATATATATGCACATATGTATTTAGCTACATATGTTTTGGTGTGTTTTACATAGCGGAATTAGTTTGAACATTTGTGAAAATTGGAATTGGAAGTGGTAAATGGCAGAAGCAAACAAGTCACTACGGATGCACTTTAAAATCGCTGTGATCGGCGATTTAAAAGTTGATTTTAGAAGACATCCTAGGGCTTCTTCATATTTTTAAGAAGTACTATGAGTGTACTTATTACCGGAAAATAACAAGGTTCAAATATATTACTGATAATCGATAGTGGATTTAAAGTGATGGTTTTAAATTATAAAATAGAATTTTATGGTGTTTTAAATGAATGTTTTAAAATATTGTATAAGTTTTTAAAACTATATAGACATATTGTTGTTGTATTTTGTTTAGATGGATCTGTTAGCCACTATAGATTTTTATTAAGCATTTATTGAATATGTCAATCCACTTGAGGAAAAAAATATAGAGCATTAAATCGATGCATTTAATAGATGTTCAAGACAAAGCTATGGATGGTCGCTCCTAACCAGCCATATTCTCCGCATTAGCAGACAGTATTATCGAGTAATACTCTTTGTTAATGTGGGTCTATTTTATTAAATATCTTAGTTTTATAAATAAATTTGTATATATGTATATAATATATATATATATCTTTTTAAAGGTATTTTGGTATATTTAGAAGTTTTAAAAAGGAAGTTTGGTATTTATAAAAGAATATAAAAGAGTTTTTGGATCATAACACTTATGTTATAATGGATGGTTATGAAAAATTGCTTAAAAAGCTATATTTCCTTGTTTACTAAGTGAAGAAGTACTTAAAGCTTTAGATGGATGTTTCAAAGTAAAATGGAAAGTATAAAAGTGATTTTGGGTTTACAGTAATGATGCTTTGCAACATTTTTTTAACCTATTTAACTATACTTTTGAAATGTAACTAGATCTTTAAAATAGAGTTTTAAAGGTATCAGTTACGTAAAATTGTTTTGGGTTTGTTGTAAACAATGTTTAAGTAACATCTGTTTTTAAACCATTGAATAATAATTTAAAGTGGTAAAATATTATTGAGCTTGGAAAATATGTAGATCTTTAATAATGGAATTTTAAAGAAAAATAACAAATATGAAATGGTTTTGGATTTGTTGTGGCAGTGTATTAATAACAATCCCCTTTAACCCGTTTTGATTATACTTATGAATGTAAATAGATATTTGAAAAGAATGTTTTAAGGACAATCACAAGTATGAAATGGTTTTGGGTTTGTAGTGACAATGTTTGAGTAACATTTGTTGTAAGCCATTTTGAAATTGATTAGTGAATAGACTTATATGGTTGAGATAAGTATATGAATATTTTTGAGAGTATTGAAATGTGTTGAAATGTGTAGTGATATTTTAATTAAATAGCGAAGTTTAATTAATAAATGGATTTTCATTTATAAATAGTTTTTGAGTAAAAAATGATTTTTTAAATAAAAGAGGTTTTTAAATAATAAAGAAAGATTGATAAAAATTAGGATTAGAAGTCGTTTTTATGACCGTGCTTGTGTGTTTCGATCGTGCTTTGTGTGTTACTTGTTTATGGACAATATATGAGACTTAGATTCGTGCATGAGATTATTATCATTGTTATTTCATTTGGCCAAATATATTCTAGAAATATTTAGGAGAAACACAAGAATTATACGGTACAGTTATCTTCGATGATGCTATATTGAACAAATAAACTCTTTTTGCTCTTTTAGGGCAAATGATAAGAAAATCCATCTGCTTAAACGATTAGGAGGTGATCTTTGATCTTATATATTGTTTGTTTATTTCCATAGAACCAAAGATGAGATTTCTTGAAAATCGATCGATTAGCTTTGGAGTACTCAGTAAGCAGAGGAGTGTACTTATATGAGATGACTTGAAACCATAACCACTCCAAAACTATATACATGTTCTATGTTTTGGAAGATGTTCGTGATTGGTTCGAGATGCTAGAATCTATATGAAGGTTCAAGATCTATTTGAGATTCTTGAACACATGTAGTTGTTCGTGATCTATTTAGAATGTGGAAATCTTTGTGTGATTTCGAGACCTGTTGAGGTATGAGAATCCATTTGTGATTTTGAGATTTTTGAGGAATCCATGATATCAATATCTGTTGACATATGGGAATACATTTATGGTTCTGAGATCTATTCGATTTGGAGCTCATATGGAAGATTTGTTCGAGTGGTGATTCGTGTGCTGGAATGCTGGACGTAGCTTCACCAGCGGTAATGACTATAACTAGAGATAGGATGCATAGCCATAGGGTTAGCAACCTATGCAGGTGCATGTGAATCCATCCTAGAGTCACTTACAGATTTGTATGTAGGAGCGATGCACACAGCTAATTGGCCAGTATTTCCTATGGTGCATTCACCGGGGATCTATGTTGCTTCGGAAGGATATCTCTGATCCTTTTGCAGTAAATCAGAGTCGGCTTTGATCCGTGGAGGTCTAAGTGAAAATCCTACATAATTATCGAATGCACCTTAGTAGTAGTGACTGCATACCTGTTATTGTTATGATGTACACTCACATGCATCATGGCTATATGATTATTTATATTTCACACCTTAGACCTTATTATATTATAACTGGATTTTACAATAGATATGGTTTGGTTATCGTAAGGTAAAGGCCCGTCCATCATTATTTGCGGTATGTTCTTGCAAGGTACCTTTACATTTGAAGGGTTTTATAAATATAGAAATCCATATGATTTGAGTTTATTATGCTGGTTTACCAAACAAATCAGGGTGTTATTCTCTTATAATGCTTGGGTTAGCTCGAGAATGTTTCCAGGTTTAGTTGTGGTTCATTAGAGCTCTTGAAGAGAAGATATATGATTTTCTACTGTACTTATTTTCTGCTGCATTACTTGATTTGTATCCATCGGAATTTGTGAGGACAGGCTGTTATAACTGTCCTAGCTAATGATAGGCTAGTTTACCCTAATGGATGTATGTATATCAAAGTTTTCTTTTTGGTAAAGACCTTTTAAGATTTTATATATTATCGTTCCACATGTGAGATTCTGATATTATGTTCTTTCTCTTGTTCTTTTTCTTTTACCCTAACGTTCTATCTTTCTAGCACTAGCGTGCTCAACATGTGAATACTGTGGATGTATTTATGTCAACAATCAGGGGTCAAAGAAGAGGTTAAGCAAGAACCTTGACTTTAGTGGGTATAACTCATAGAGAGACAAGGTAATAAAATGTCTTACTATGAGTGTAATGTATATATGCTAGAGTGTGTACTTGTTATTTTATAGTAATATTTTGTATTGTATTGATTAGTTTGTAGAGTGGCCTATGGGTTCTAGTTAATACGAGTCGCTATCATTATTGATAGGGGTCTCAAAACTCTTGAACAAGGCAAACTGACACAGTATTGTCTTGAAATTAGTAAATGAAATAATTTTACCCAGGATTATATTTAATACATGTAGAAGGATGGTTTTCATAAAATGATATAGTTATTTATGATGTGTTTGTTTGTTAGGAAATTTAGTTATCATTTGTTGTTTGCATAGTTGTTTTCGACTAGTTTATGAGCAGTTTTACCGTTTCACTGCGTAGGTTGCGTTGATAGTAACTTGTGGAGACATTGAAACAAACAACTTGTGAATTAAGTTTCACTGTATCACTGTTTCACTGCAAATGTTTTAAAATATAGTATAAGTATTTAAAAGTATATATTTTTAGCATATATAGTTTTATAGAATTTATTAAAGGCTTTATTTAAAAAATAAAAGGCTTTTATATTATGATATTTTACAAATGGTTAATAGTATTTTATTAATATCTTAGTTTTATAAATAAATTAGTATACTTATATATATATATATATATATATATATATATTTAAAGATATTTTAGTATATTTAGAAGTTTTAATGATGAAGTTTGGTGTTTGTAAAAGAATATAAAAGAATTTTTGGATTATAACACTTATGTTAATATTTTCTTAAAGAATATAATTTTTTTTGGATTATAACACTTATGTTATAATGGATTGTTTTGAAAATTTGATTAAAAAGCTATATAGCCTTGTTTAATAAGTGGGGAAGTACTTGGAGCTTTAAATGGATGTTTCAATGTAAAATGGCAAGTATAAAAGTGATTTTGGGTTTACAGTAATGATGTTTGTGCAACATTTGTTTTAATCTATTTAACTATACTTTTGAAAAGTAATTAGATCTTTAAAGTAGTTTTAAAGGTAACAGTTACATAAAATTGTTTCGGGTTTATTGTAAATAATGTTTGAGTAACATTTTTTTTAAACCCTTAAATATCATTTTAAAGTGGTAAATATTGTTAAATGAGCTTGGAAACTAGTTAGATCTTTAATAATGGAATTTCAAAGAGAATAACAAGTATGAATTGGTTTTGGGTTTGTTGTGGCAATGTGTTAATAACATTCGCCTTTAACCCATTTCGATTATACTTATGAATGTAAACAAATCTTTGGAAAGAATGTTTTAAAGATAATCACAAGTTTGAAATGGATTTGGGTTCGTAGTGATAGTATTTGAGTAACATTTGTTTAATCCCTTTTGAAATTGATTTGTCAATATACTTATATGGTTGAGATAAGTATATGAATACTTTTGTAAGTATTGAAATGTGTTGAATTGTATAGTGATGTTTTAATTAAATAGCGAAGTTTAATTAATAAATGGAGTTTCATTTATAAAGAGCTATTGAGTAAAAAATGAGTTTTCCTAATAAAAGAGGCTTTTCATTAATAAAGGAAGATTAATAAGAAATGGGATTAGAAGTCGTTTGTATGATTTGATCATGCTTGTGTGATTCGATCGTGCTTTTGTGTTACTTACTTATGGATAGTATATGGGACTTAGTTTCTTGTAATGAGATTATTCTTATTGTTATTTGATTTGACTAAATATACTCTGGAAATGTCTAGGAGAAACACAAGAATTATATGGTACAGTTACCTTCGGTGATTCTATACTGCACTTATAAACTCCTTTTGTTATTCTAGGGCAAATGATAAGGAAATCTATCTACTTAAATGGTTTGGAGGTGATCTCTGACCTTATGTATTGTTCGTTTGTTTTCCATAGAACCAGAGTTGAGATTACCGAAAAATCGATCGATTGCTTTTGGAGTGCCCGGTAAGTGGGGGGAGATGACTTGAAACTGTAACCACTTCAAAACCATATACGTGTTCTATGCTTTGGAAGATGTTTATGATTTATTCATCATTAGTTCGAGATGCTAGATTCTATGTGGAGATTGGAGACCTGTTCGAGATGCTCTAACACATGTAGTTGTTCGTGAACTATTCAGGATGTCGAAATCCATGTGTGATTTCGAGACCTGTTGAGGTATGGGAATTCATGTGTGATTTTGAGACCTCTTGAGAAATATGTATGTGATTTTGAGATTTATTAAGATATGAGAATCTATGTGTGGTACCAAGATTTGCTCGAGTTGGAGCTCGTGTGGAAGATCTGTTCTAGTGGTGACTCGTGTATGGAACTCTGGATATAGCCTTACCAACGATAATGACTAAAACCAGAGATATGATGCATAATCATAGGGTTGGAAACCCATGTGGGTGCATGCGACTCCATCTTAGAGTCACTTATAGATATGCATGCGGGAGCGATGCACTCGACTAGTTTGGATAACTATGCATTTCCTATGGTAAATTTGTAACGACCTGCCTTTTTGAACGTTTTAAGCAGACACAAGCATCCAACCCAAACCATTCAAAAGGACAGATTGTTATAAGGTAAATAAGAAAAAGAGAAAGAAATAAAACAAATACAGAATCTTGCAGCGGAATGAATAAATATAATAATCAAATAATAGTTCATGAAGCTGTTTTAAAAATAACTTTAATTATTCTTTACAACACAACATCAAAGTTGCATAAACAGTAATAAATAAATAAATAAATAAATGTAGCGGAACACATGATATAGTGGAATGAATATAATAAATAAATAATAATACAAATCTTCGTCTTCGTCCTCTAGAAATAAGGTCTTCAACCGCTAAAATGCTCAGGCTGACCCGAGCGAACTGAAAAGACAAAACATTCGAGTCAAAACTAAAAAATCTTATGTGAGTTAAATCAACGTAAATAAATATGAGTGCAATGGCGTCCGAGATGTTTACGGCGTTTGACATCTCCTATCCAGTGTCTAACATGAGTGTAGTAACTCAAGAGATGTTCGGGATTCACATCTCCTAAGGATCCATTAAACTATCTAATATAGTACAATACGTTATTATAATATGTTTATGGTAAAGTAAACAATTAAAATAGCGTTAAGGCGTTACCCATATCCCCCTTAGCACATTTTGTAGTGCCATAGTCTATATACTACCGTAATACCACCTGATCGGGAGGCTACCAAAGGATACTCCATAGGTATAACACAAAACAAACTCATAGAAGGCATGCTAAGGCACGTGAACATGCCACAACCCGGCAATGCCAGAGTAGATATACCAATTACACTTACTGTCTGGTGGTAATGCATAGCCGCAACTACTGCCCACCTCGAAACACACTCCCAAATCAAAATCAAGGGTGGCCACAAAAATAAATCATAAAGTCATAATACAGTATCGAAGGAATGTGCCTGATCGGAGGAATGACCTCATTTGGCCCGTCAATTGCTCATGTTTTAGTCACATCTATGCTGACGCACGGGAGTCAGGGTCATGTCATAACATATACATAAATCGTTCACCAAACCATCCTACTTCATTTCTAAAATATCCACCACGTACACATTTGTTAAAGTGGTTTTCGGTATTAATAGAGAGTATGACAATATCTGATCCTGGTCTCTTTAACGACCAATCGATTATTACACACTGGATGGCTCTTTTAAATTTCCAAAATCAATTCATAGTTGGTATCAAAATATCGCATTCAATTCAAACCATATCACTTTCGAAATCATATTCACTTTAGAAATCATATTTTCATAATAGGTTAAACCTCATTTCAAAATCGTCATATTTACTCACAATATGTTATATAAATCCTAACTTAGTGTATACATCATTTCATCCTATTTGCGTTTAAATCGATGAATTTTAATATAAACACCTCCCATTTACTTAGTTTGAAACTTTAGGAAATAGTTTAAGTTAAAATAGTTATAATTAGTTAAATACTCTAAACTGGTTTAATTATAGATTAAAGATATTGTTAAATTGACTTAAGCTAGTTAAATAGATTTAAATAGATTAAATATAATTAAAATAGATTAAATAGCTTTCAAATAGATTAATTAGATTTAAAATAAGTTCAAATGGGTTAAATAGTTTAAAAATCAATTTAAATGGTTGAAATAGGTTAAATTGACTTAACACAGCTAAAATGGGTTAAAATAGCTTAATCATTTGAAAATATTAAAATTTAGGATCTTTAAAATAATATAATAATTTTTTTATATAAAACAGTTTATACGAAAAATATGAATTTGAATTTATTATCAATTTAAACTATTCATTTCCTTCCAACACATTTGGGCTATTTCAATTTCCAAAATCCAATTTCATATCTTTCAATTCAATTTCTCAATAAAATATTAATTTCAATACCGCTTCCAAAACCCTGTTTGAAATATCAATTTAAATTATTCTAATTTCAATATATTTCAAAGTTATATTTCGAACAATTTTAATAACTCATTTTCGACAAACTTTACTTATACTCTAAATTCAAGTTTAAAATTGCAATTTTATTCCTTCAAACCAATTCAAATTTCGACATAAACTTGATTTTCAATAATTATTCAATTTATATAGGTAGAATACTTATTTCAAAATATCATCTAACTAAATTAAAAATTAAACATTTTAAAATCATTAATTTAACCAATCCAGTGTCCATATATAACTCTCTATTCTAATGTGCTAATCTAGATTTTTGGACATCTGTTAATTGGTAATTAACTGATTTTAAACTATTGCAAACACTAATTTGTAAGTTGAACAAATAAAAATATCTGGATATAGATATTAGTCTGATAATCTTCTAATATAAATATTTAAATTTGCAAAACTTATCATTTCAAAGCAAAATAAAATATGATAGCTATTTTACTATTATTCATGTATATATGGTTTGTGAATAAAACTATGATTTGAAATTCAAAGTAAATATCTTAAAAATAATTTAAATTTGAAACTCTACATTTTAAATACTAGTATATATATTTAGTATAATAACTTAAGTTTAAAAAATTAATAAGAATAAATACAAGGGTTTTATCATATTAAGTAAACATAGTAAATAAAAAGAAAATATATGTAAAAATAAAGATAAAACATAAATAAATATAAAATGTATACATTGAACATTTGTAAGCCACGTACTGCATGCAATTTACGAGTGTCATTACTTAATTATTTTGTTCATTTGTTTAAAAGTAAAAAAATACAAGGCTATGTAAAGATCTTTACTCCTATTCTTTTATTCCTTCTTCATCCTTCATATTCATAACTAAACTCGAAAAAATGTATATAGAAAAATAATCAAACTCTTTCAAGTTTTCCAAAACTGAAGATAAGCAACTCAAATTCAACACAACTAAATCAAGTTTCCAGATCAAATTCAAGCAACAGTTTAAAATTCTAAAGGCATATCTAGATTTCAAGTCTCAAAGCACTGTGTCCTCTATTAAACATTTTTGAAAGTGAGTAAATATCATTTTAAATCAAATTCTCTTTATTCCTGTGTGCATGAAAGATTTAACTTTAGAAATGGCTTGAATCTGATTGCATAAATGAAATAATATGATTATCTATTTGAATGTACTGCGGATATCTATGTATGCCTCTGTCTTGTTCAAAACAGGCTCAAAAACAATTAAATTCAGATCACTCTTCACTCGAACACATTCAGGCTGTGATAATTGAAGAAATTTTGTTTGTAAACATGAAGTCCTATTTTTAAAAATGTTTTCAAGTGACATTATTAAAATATTTATCTGCAAAGGAGAATTTACAATAGAATTTGAATCATAGTAGAAAATAAATTATTTTAATTCAAATTTTTCTCATATTGTCAAAATCGACTTGGGAAATTTGGATTTTTGGAATGAATTTTGTAATTTTTAAATTAGTATCTGACGAGGAATTAGGGATGATTGAAATCGTGGTTTTTGGCCGATTTACAGAGATCGGAGGTTCTAGGAAGGTCGGGGTTCATGCTGGAGGTAGCTCGTGGGTCGAGGGTGGTGGGAAAAATAACCGACGAATTTTTGGATCGCCGTGGTGGCGTGGCGAGGAAGATTTAGGTTTTGGCTTGTGTTTTTGGTCGGGGTTATTTACTGGGCAATCTCGTAGTTGTGGTGGCATCGAGAAGGACCAGGGGTGGAGGGAAGGAAAGATGGAGGTCAGGCGTAGGTCCAGGCTTGATGACAGGGTCTCTGGTGGACGAAGATGGCGATGCATGGTGGGTCTTGGCGATGGGTTCTAGTGCCTTCTGTTGTTTGCTCGCTCGATTTTAATTTGTGGGTTCGTTAGGGGTTTGGGTGGTTGGGGATGGTCGGGGTGTCATCAACATCTTGTGGTGGTAGCAACGTTGGTCGGAGACGCTCCGATGAGGTGTGCACGTGCACACGTATTTTTGGACGCTCCGATGAGGTGTGCACGTGCACACGTATTTTTGGAAATCAGTTGTTGCTGTAGGATTAGAGTAATAGGAGAAAGAAGATATGAACTTGGGATTGGACTCATGGAGGTGTCGGATTGTACGTGAGTTTTGTGAGAAGAGAGAGCGTTAGGGTAGAAGAATTTTTGACTCGGGTTTGAATAAGGGAAGACACCGGGTTTGACTCGGGTCTGGGCTTTAGTGTATTAGCATTGTTTTTTAATTTTAAAGGTTGAAATAAAACAAGTTTTGGAACAATTTTCTTAACTAATTTTTTTCATAATAAATGTTTTCTTTAAGTTTAAGGGTTACTTAAAGGTTTGAAATAATTATTTTAAATTAATTAAGTTTAAGGTATTTATTATATGTCCTTATGTTAATTAATTCTTAAGTTTATTTAAATAAATTTGAATATTATAATTAAGTAGTTAACTAAAGAAGGTAAGATGTTTTTAATTATTAATTAACTTAAACGTCTTAAGTTAATTAATATGTTAATGATAAATAAATTCCAAGGTCTGTTAAATAAACTTAAATGATAATTAAGTAATTAATTAAGATAATGATTTATCTTAGATTAATTAAGGACTTAAGCAATTAAGGGTTAATTAATTAACTTAAGTAATATAGGATAATTAATTAATGTAATTAAAGGATAATTGCTTAATGAAATTAACTAAGAAAAATTAATTAATGTAAGTAATTAAAGGTTAATTAATTATGTGAATGATTAAATGATTAAAGAATAATTAATTAATTTTATTAATTAATTAAATGGTTTAATTAATGTTAGTTAAGTAGGATTTAAAGGTAATTAATTTATTTTGTGTTAATTAAATTAATTAGATTGGGTGACAAATTAATCTTGCGTATGGATGAATAAATTGTGTTGAATGTTTGGATTAATGTCTCTAATTTGATAAATTGTGATGTTTCTGAGGTATAATCTGTTGGGTTTAACTATGATAATGTGGGTTATCTATTGATAATGAATTGCTATGTAAATGTGACACCCTGTATTTAAAATCGAATTGTATTCACTTAAACAACTTGGATTAATAATGACATTGGATTCGAAGAGACCGAGGCCAGGTATCATCAAATACCCGAAACCGCTTCGATTTGTAATCTACAATAATTCTTTATAGATTTGAGTTTAGAATCAAATATGCTGGACTGAAATAAATTAAGTAACATGGCCATTTAACTGAGTAATAGTTCTTAAATATTGCTTTCTAATAAGTATTGATTATAAACAAGATAAGAACTCGTAGTGAGGTACGAGTTACCTGGGATTTCAACTAAGTTTTGCACATTAGTATTTCATGTTACATGGATTTACTCACACTGGTTTCCAGCCTGACCCGGGTGTTACTTTAATTTAATGCTCGGGTCAAACCGAGTATTATAGATTTTCAGGTAGGGACGTTCTGGAGCTCAGGAAGCGAGCGAATGGCAGGAACGTATGAAGTATATTCCGTTGTGTATTGAAGTTGTTTATTTGGGCAAGTTAATTATAACTTTCAAGTTTACGTGTGAATGGTTGTACTATGATGTATTGAATGTAAAGTGATGGATTGTATAAATGCTATTATTTGATATTATATTCTGATCCGCTGCAAATGTGAGATTCTATGTTTTGTTTTCTATTTCTTCTTCTACCTCTTTTCTTCTTACCCTAACAATTTAGGATTTCCGGCGTTCGATTGCTCGGCACTTCTACAGTTAACGTATTAGTGTCAAATTTTGAGGTCGAAAATCTTAGGTCGTCACATTTGGTATCAGAGCCGAAGGTTAAGCGAGAACCTTGGTTCTGGTGGGATTACTCATTAAGGATAGGGTCAATAGTATTCTAAAATGAGTTGAGTGTGTATGTGCGCGTCTATATATATATATATATATATATATATATATATATATATATATATATATATATATATATATATATATATGAGAGCGTACTTGTTATTTTCTTATATAAAGATTTTAAAAATGGTTTTAAATAAATGAATGATTTTTATATAAGTTTATATTTTTATATATAAAGCAATAGCTTTTCTAATTATATATATTAAGATAATTGGTTGTTGGTTATTAAAGTTGAATAAGGTCATAAGATTTAAGTGGTAATATATTTATATCCAAGTAGGAATTGGATAATATGAACTATTCAAATAAGATAAGATAGAAATGGAATCAAACTAGAGAATAAAATCATGAAATTTGTAAAAGTGTTCTCAGAATGCTGAATTAAGTTACCTGATTTTAACTTTTCCCACAAATTAAGAGATAATATATAGTGAACTGGTTTCCAGATATGATAATCATGGTTATTATCATAAAATGGTTATGGTATCTAATAATGGGATGTTTGTTTTCTAATGATAACTAATGATAAATAAAAATGAAAAGTTTTAAGAAAGTAACATTTAAATAAGTATGATTTGTAAATTGAAAAGGATTTAAATTGTGAAGTTTTAAAATCTAAGTCCAGAAAATTTAAAGTATTAAAAGATATAGTAAATAATATTTTTAAATGTAGGAATCTTATCTTAAAACAAGAATTGTTTTAAATTTTAAAGAAATGAATATGTATATATGTGGGATATACATAATAACAAGTTGATTGGAAGTAAACACTAGAGTTGAATTTTGAATTTTCCCTGAAATGTGATAAGTTTTTGAGCTTATAAGTGAGAAGGGATATTGATAAGAAGTTCAAAATTTGAAATAGAAAATTCAAATTTAGTAAGGTTGACTGGATTAAACAAATTGAATTTAACTTAGGAAAAGTTAAATAAGTCTAACAAATAACCTGAATTGACAATTTCAAAATGAAATTGAGATTTAACTTAGGGAAGTTAAATGGTTGGTTTGAATGGGAGTTGTGTGTGATCTCAAAACTAGTTTGAGTTCTGGAAATTGGAAATGGATGCTGTTGATGGATGTTTTAGATAATTAGGATGTTTATTTACCTTGACTTAACCTGATATCATCTTGTTGTTATTAATAATCTATGAAACTGAGAATTGGATTATTTTAATTGAATTAAGAAGTGGATTGAGATAATAGATAACCATTACTGAAATAAAAATGGAAATAAAACTTTAATTTAAAATTATTTAAATAATTTTGATTTTTAGAAATAAAATTGAAATTATGGGAATGTAAGCACTTTGAACTTAAGATTTAAATGTTAAAAATATAAACTTGCAAACTAAAATTGTTAAGAATTGGGTTCAAAGTTAGAAGTTAAAATTTAGTAATAAATTAGATTCTGAAGATTAAATTGTTTAAAAAGGTTTTGAACTCCTACTTGAACTTTGAAATAAGTTAAGTAAAGATAATTTAAAATGAATATTAAAAATTTGGACTTAAAATTAAATTGTTTAAAGGTTTAGATCGTTAAATTAAAAGAAAAGGTAAATTTGATTTAAGGGATTAAATCAACAAATAAAAATTTAACTCAAATTCATATAATTCGAGAGGGTTTAAAGTTGAGATTGGAATTGAAATTAATTCAAATGGAAAATTGAATTGAATTAATTGTAAGTGAGCTTGAAGTTGAAAAGTTAAAATTCAAATGGAAATTGATTTGAATTTGGGGAAAGGAATTGAAGTTAATTCAAATTGAATTGGAACTGGATCAATTTTATGGGATGGGAAATTGATTGGAAGTGGAGAATGGAAAATTGAAGTAGTTTGACTCTGAAACTATTTTAAAATAAATATAAACTGTTTTAAATCTATTTTTCCTAGCTATTTACTATACAACCTTTCTTTTTGAAACACGAACTATCTTATACTTATTTTACAACTATTTTGAGAACTAATTACAATCTTACATCTGTTTTAAAAACTAATCACTATTTTACAACTATTTTGCAACTATCTAACTATTCTTCAATCATATCTCTATTTTAGAACTATTTTATATTACTTAACTACTTTACAACTATTTTACAACTAATAACTATTTTACAACTACTTATCCATTTTAAACTTTTTCAAGCTATTTTCTAAATTCAAGTGGGTCAGAGTGCAAACTGTTTATGATTAAATACCAATGGAGATAAGAATTGAAGTGATAACCCATATGGAAATGGAAGCAATTGTGAGTAAGTGGATAGAAATCAAGGGGAATAAAAGGGAAATTGATTTAGCTAATAATCATTGAAGGTAAATACGTAGGATGTATGTATATTATTCTATTCGCATAACGATTTGATCCAGATTTGAGCATAGAATTTCAAGATAGTATATCGATCCGAGTTGGGATTTTTCACTCGATTTTTGACGGCGAACCCTAGATTTGGATTTTTGATTGGTTCTAGAAATTCTCTATCATAGGTATGGTTATGCAAGGAGAATGACGACTTCTGATCAAGAAACTAGACCTAAGTCCGCACTAGGAAGTCGGGTGGATGATACTGGTTCGGAAGTGAAATTGTGTGATCGAGTGAGCGAATAGATTTGATATTGCGTATGGATGGTATATGTACATCGTACGTGCTTAAATGTAATAGATATTGAAATTTTGAAAGAAATGAAAAATGATTTTTGAAAAGAAAAGTATATTTTGAGAAATATATATATATGAATAAAAGTGGAAGTTGGATATTTCTATGATTAAAATTCACTTTTTGAAAAGTAAGTAATATGGTAAATAACTTTATAAAGAAATCAAACTTGAATATTTGATTTGGCATAAATAAAGTTATATATATATATATGTATATATATTTGTTATATATATGATAAACTCCCCTTATTGAATCTATAACCAGAAGAAAAGAATTTTGAAATTATTTTTTGTTCTAGTTAAAAGAATAAACTTATATATATCTATATATATATAAAGGATTTTATAAGAATGATTTTGGGAAAAAGGTTTTTGGAACTCACTGATTTCGAAAGGCTTTTGATTTTTTGGAAAAAATCAATTTTGGAAATTTGGAAAGCCAAATTGGAACTATCGATTTAAGAGATCGATTTTGTGTAAAGGAGATTTTTATATGAATCATATAGAGTACGATTTGAAAGATACTATATACGTATAGTATAAAATGTTTTGAGATTGGCTCTGGGGAAAAAGGCACTCCCATGAAATGAACTTCATAGGAGATCCACGGGGTGATTCTGCCTTGTGCCCTAAAGAGGGGCTCTAAATTTGATCCTGGGAGGAAACCCGGAAAAACTGAAGTTCCTGAGGATTATGTGTAGGTAGCGAAAGTCGAGGGCGTTGATGCCTGTAGAGACATTTGGGTTATGCTATGACGACAGTGTAATTCGATGTCACTGCGATCTACTATGGACCATAGCGAAAGTCGGAGGCAGTGAGTGCCTACGGTCTACGTTTGATTTCGTCGGAAGGGCGACGTAGCATCGGTAGACTGTGATCTATGAAGACATAGCGAAAGTCATGTGGCAATGAGTGCATACAGGCTACATTGGGACTCAACTGATGTAGTCTGTAATTTATGTGGGAGAGGTGAAGTTTCATTTGGCAGCGAAATTCGAGGACGCTGATGCCTCCAGTAACATGAGTTTTTGTCGTGATGGCGACATAACCCCAGGTGTAGCTGCAATCTATGGTGGGTTCCATGGTGTAATCGAGGGGCGCGGAGTGCCTATAGTTTTCTATGGATTTTGTCGGGATGGCAACGGAACCATCGGGCTAATTGCGACCATGGTGGGGGTGATGATTTCCAGAGCATTCTCACCAAAAATGATTTCTATATTTTTAAAAATGTTTTCTATATTTTCACCAAAATATTTTCCAAGTATTTTTAGTGGGTGTTGAAAACGGTTTTACCAAGTACTTATAGATTTTCAGTCCTACGCCTGATCAACGTATGACCTAATTTTTGTGAGAACAAGGATGGACTTGTTGAGGCATTGAGTTATAAAAAGTATTTTTATAAAGCTATTTTGATAATATTGTGTGGATTTTTTAAAAGTGTTTTAAAAATTTTAAATAATGAGAGTTAAGTGTCCAATTGTTTAAAGGAAAATTTAATTGATAAATAACGGTATAATTAAAATTCCTTCTTTGTTCCTTTTTGGGGATGAAAAAATTTAAAGGGGGGAATGTGATAACTCGGATTTTTGGACATCTGTTAATTGGTAATTAACTGATTTTAAACTATTGGAGACACTGATTTGTATGTTAAACAAATAAAAATATCTGGATATAGATATTAATCTGATAATCCCTAATATAAATATTTAAATTTGCAAAACTTATCATTTCAAAGCAAAATAAAATATGATAGCTATTTTACTATTATTCATATATATATGGTTTATGAATAAAACTATGGTTTGAAATTCAAAGTAAATATCTTAAAAATAATTTAAATTTGAAACTCTACATTTTAAATACTAGTATATATATTTAGTATTAATTAAAGTATAATAACTTAAGTTTAAAAAATTAATAAGAATAAATATAAGGATTTTATCATATTAAGTAAACATAGTAAATAAAAAGAAAATATATGTAAAAATAAAGATAAAACAAAAATAAATATAAAATGTATACATTTAACATTTGTAAGCCAAGTACTACATGCAATTTGCAAGTGTCATTACTTAATTATTTCTTCACTTGTTTGAAAATAAATAAGTACAAATTTATGTAAACATCTTTACTCCAGTAAAATCTTTTATTCCTTCTTCATCCTTCATATTCATAACTAAACTAGATAAAATATATATAGAAAAACAATCGAACTCTTTCAAGTTTCCCAAAACTGAAGATAAGCAACTCAAATTCAACACGATTAAATCAAGTTTCCAGATCGAATTCAAGCAACAGTTCAAAATTCCAAAGGCATATCCAGATTTCAAGTTTCAAAGCACCGTGTCCTCTATTCAGCATTTTTGAAAGTGAGTAAACATCATTTTTAAATCAAATTCTCTTTATTCCTGCGTGCATGAAAGATTTAACTTTAGAAATGCCTTGAATCTGATTACATAAATTAAATAATACGATTATCTATTTGAATTTACTGTGGATATGTATGCATGCCTCTATCTTGTTCAAATAGGCTCAAAAACATTTAAATTCAGATCCTCTTCACTCGAACACATTCAGGCTTTGATAATTAAAGAAATTTTATTTGTTAACATGAAGTCCTATTTTTAAAAATGTTTTCAAGAAAGATTATTAAAATATTTATCTGAAAAGGAGAATTTACCGTAGAATTTGAAACATAATAGAAAATAAATTGTTTTAATTCCAAGTTTTGCTTATATTATCAAAATCGAATTGGGAAACTAGGATTTTTGGAATGAATTTTGTAATTTTTAAGTTAGTATCTGACGAGGAATCGGGGATGATCAAAATCATGGTTTTAGGTCGATTTACGAGGATCGGAGGTTCTGGGAAGGTCGGAGTTCATGGTGGAGGTAGCTCGTGGGTCGAGGGTGGTGGGAAAAATAACCGACGAATTTCAGGATTGTCGTGGTGGCGTGGCAAGGTAGGTTTAGGGTTTGGGTTGTGTTTTTGGCCGGGGTTGTTTACTGTGCAATCTCGTCGTTGTGGTGGCATCGAGATGGTGGAGGGAAGGAAAGATGGAGGTCAGGCGTAGGTCCACGCTTGATGACAAGGTCTCTGGTGGATGGAGATAGCGATGCGTGGTAGGTCTTGGCGATGGGTTCTGGTGCCTGCTGTTGTTTGCTCACTCAATTTTGATTTATGGGTTCGTTTGGGGTTTTGGGTGGTTGGGGATGGTCGGTGTGTCGTCGACGTCTTACTGGTGGTAGCAACGTTGGTCGGAAGATGCTCCGATGAGGTGTGCACGTGCACACATGTTTTTGGGCATCAGATGTTGCTATACGATTAGAGTAATAGGAGGAAGAAGATATGAACTCGGGATTAGACTCGAGGAGGTGTCGAGTTGTACGTGTGTTTTATGAGAAGAGAGAGCGTCGGGGTAGAAGGATTTTTGACTCCGGCTTGAATAGGGGAAGTCACCGGGTTTGGCTTGGGTCTTGGCCTTAGTGTATTAGCATTGTTTTTAAATTTTAAAGATTGAAATAAAACAAGTTTTGGAACAATTTTCTTTACTAATTTTTTTATAATAAATGTTTTCTTTAAGTTTTGGGGTTAGTTAAAGGTTTGAAATAATTATTTTAAATTAATTAAATTTAAAGTATTTATTATATGTCTTTATTTTAATTAATTCTTAAGTTTATTTAAATAAATTTGAATAGTATAATTAAGTAGTTAATTAAAGAAGGTAAGATGTTTTTAATTATTAATTAACTTAAAGGTCTTAAGTTAATTCATATGTCAATGATAAATAAATTCCAAGGTCTATTGAGTAAACCTAAATGATAATTAAGTAATTAATTAAGATAATGATTTATCTTAGATCAATTAAGGAGTTAAGTAATTAAGGGTTCATTAATTAACTTAAGTAATTATAGGATAATTAATTAATGTAATTAAAGGATAATTACTTAATGAAATTAACTAAGAATAATTAATTAATTATTAAAAGGTTAATTAATTATATGAATGATTAAATGATTTAAGAATAATTAATTAATTTTAATAATTAATTAATTGGTTAAATTAATATTAATTAATCAGTATTTAAAGGTAATTAATTTATTTTGTGTTAATTAAATTAATTAGATTGGGTGACAAATTAATCTTGCTTATGGATGAATAAATTGTGTTGAATGTTTGAATTAATGTCTCTAATCTGATAAATTGTGATGTTTCTGAGGTATGATATGTTGGGTTGAACTGTGATAATATGGGTTATCTATTGATAATGAATTTCTATGTAAATGTGACATCCTGTATTTAAAATCGAATTGTATTCACTTAAACAACTTGGATTAATAATGACATTGGATTCGAAGAGTCCGGGGTCGGGGATCAGAAAATACTTGAAAACACTTTGATTTGTAATCTACAATAATTCTATATTGATTTGAGTTTAGAATCAAATAGGTTGGACTGAAAAAAATTAAGTAACATGGTCGTTTAACTGAGTAATAGTTCTTAAATATTGTTTTGTAATAAGTATTGCTTATAAACAAGATAGGAAATCATAGTGAGGTACGAGTTACCCAGGATTTCAACTAAGTTTTATACCTTAGTATTTCATGTTATATGGGTTTACTCACGTTGGTTTCCAACGAGACCCGGGTGTTACTTTAATGTAATGTTCGAGTCAGACCGAGTATTACAGATTTTCAGGTTCGGACGTTCCGGAGCTCAGGAGGCAAGCTGGATGGCAGGAACATATGGAGTATATTCCGCTGTGTATTGAAGTTGTTTATCTGGGCAAGTTAATTATAACTGTCTAGTTTATGTGTGAATGGTTGTACTCTGATGTATTGAATGTAAATTGACAGATACAGATTTTCTTTGTATAAATGCTATTGTTTGATATTATATTCTGACCCACTGCGAATGTGAGATTCTGTGTTTTATTTTCTGTTTCTTCTTCTACCTCTTTTCTTCTTACCCTAACAATCTGGGATTTTCGACGTTCGATTGCTCGGCACTTCTACAGTTAACGTATTAGTGTCAAATTTCAAGGTCGAAAATCTCGGGTCGTTACTCCTAAGGTCAAGTGACACGGATGTTTATCATTTCACTCCGCAATTTAAAATTTAACGGTTATATATCATTTCAAACCACAATACTGAATTTACAAAAATCCATAAAATCACTCGAGTCTATCATTTCAATCCATAACAATTTTTCCCTAGTTTATAGATCACTCGGGTATGTATCATTTCAACTTATAGTGAATTTGCAGTTTATAACGATATAAAATACAACATCCATTCATTTAATATGAAAAATCAAGCATCTATCACAATCATCATCCAAATCAATCAATAAACATTAATAGAAAATTGATAATCAATAACAGGTATTTAACTGGCGATTTAAATTCAATAATAAATTAAATAACAGTTTAATCCAAATAAATTCAAATTAACTGGGACGACGATTTAAAATATACCAAACAGCAGAAATAAATTCCTAATCACATCATAAATTAATTTAACCGACATAAGAAATTTTAGAAGTTGTGAGTGGGTTAAAGCAGTCACGTTTGAATTTAAATCGAATTTATGGCCTAAATTCAAACAGTCTCAGAATTCGTCCAAACCAGCATCAAAATGTCCAGTATTTTAGTACAATCCTAGTGGGGAAAACTATGCATGAATTGGACCTCGTATGTGAAAGTTATGGTGATTAGTACATTGTAAAATTAAAATAAAATAAATAAAAAGAAGAAAATAAACAACCCTCACACGAGCCACATCATCTTTGTTCACAGCCGAAACCTAATTTGCTTCCAGTTTCACACGCACCCGCTTTAGGCCGCCGCCACGATCGTCGTTGAACCACGAGATCACCCCCAGGCGCCATGACCCCGACCATGTGTCTCCCCGACCTCCACGAGCTACCACCAGAAGTCGCCAACGACGAGGTGCCCCAAAACGAGCCAGCGGCTGCCTTATACAAAACCCTAATCCAATTGTTGCATGCAATATAGCCGTTAACAACTCGAACGAACACCACAGATGAACAGCACGCAGTCCTCTCCACCATACTGTATCAACGAATCGATGATCCGTTGTAGTTGATCACAACGAAATGAACAGTCGAGATTTGTTCTTCAATTTATGGGCAAATAATGGTTCAAATTGGAAAATGAATTATAGAACTGAGATGCGCTCGTCGAGAGGTTCGCATCGATATATAATTCGATACAGTTTGAGGAGTTCAATTTTCAGTTTGATTTTTGATTTGGATTTGCAATTCGAGAATTAGAGTTTGCAACATTGGGAAGAGAGAAGCAAATGGAATTGTACCTACAGACCAACTAATTTGAGAAACACTATGGTTTATAACAGGTTATTTATA
Organism: Allium cepa; assembly: GCA_030765085.1. Taxonomy (NCBI): domain Eukaryota; kingdom Viridiplantae; phylum Streptophyta; class Magnoliopsida; order Asparagales; family Amaryllidaceae; genus Allium; species Allium cepa. Next base: position 834,462,574 of record CM060934.1, read on the forward strand.
GGTAGATTAGAAATAGAAAAGAATGGGCCAAACTGGTTTGAAAGTTGAACGATAAACGACCACAAAAGCCCGTTCTGTCTCCAAAACAAAAATGTGTCATCCCATATATCAAAATAGATGTTTTCAATATTTTTAAAATCAATGGAATAGGTTTTAAGTCCTAATTCATTCATATGAAAATCAGCTGATTTCAAATTTATTTCAATTTATTTTAATTAAATTGATTTCTAGGCATTTCATGTCCGTACGATCAGACGACAAGTTTGATCGCTATGAAACTTGAAATCGTACAATAATTCACCGTTACGGATCCAATGAAACTGGTGTCGTCGAAATCCGAGTCAGTGGCAAAAATGGCTATTTTCACGTTGATTAAAAAAATTAATATTAAATTAATTAAATCGCTATTTCAATTCAAATTTAATAATTTACGGCTTCTATCATTTTTGATTTCTCAATCATGTACAATAATTTAGACAAACTTATATATCAATTTAAAGATGATTAATTTACCAATTTCAGTGTTTAATTTCAATTTCAGTAAATTCAGTAATTATGAATAAAACTTCCCATAAATCCATTTATTAAATTTTCAAATTTTGTTATTCAAATCAATTATCATCCTAGGGATATAATTAACATTTGTTTATGTCTTAGTACATTTATACTTTCCCATTTCATCTTAATTCCAATTCACGTTCTGTTTAATTTCATTTAATTGCAATAAATCCATTTATTATAGCCTAAATTCCGATAATTTGATTTTCAATTCTTTGTATTCACTCAATTATCATATTATGAAAAAAAATTACATTTATTAAATTAACATTCTTCACTTACTCATTTAATCTACATTAACTGCAATAATTAAGTGAATTAACTGCAATTTATTTCAAATTAAATCAAACGAACTAAATAAATAGGCAACTTATAACAATTATTACCATTTATTCTTAATTACATTTATAAGTTTATCACTTACCAACAAATGTTACAATTGCTTTCATAGTACCATATTATTCGATTACCATTAACAACATATTATTTCATTAGTTAATTGAATATTCACATTCGTTTTCTTATATTCAATCTATAACCAAGTATAATATTTACATTATTTCAATTGATTGGAATTTCATTCAACTATCTAATAATTAACTTTAATAACATTGATACATTTCATCTCAGTTATTATTTCATAAATAAATCCTCTTTCAATATTAAATCACAAAACCATATTAAATTAACTATTTTTAGTTGTCAAAATTTTCGGGTCGTTACACTATTCCTCACTCGAAAATTTTCATCCCGGAAAAGGAAAAAAAGGGAAAAAAAGGAATTAAGTAATCAATATTCTTATTCAAAATATTAATTATATAAACAATTAATTAACATAATTAAATGATTTAAATAAATATACCAATTTATAACAATTAAATCCTTTTATACTCAAGTTAACAAAAGTTTGGAAAACATTTCATAAAAATTTTCTAAGTCCAAAATTCATGAAAAATTTCGACAGAGTCTTCTTTATACGGAGAGGTCTAGAAATAATAATAATATCAAAAATAACAATATATATCATAATTTTCCAAAATAATATATCCCAACAATGGGAAAACAATATCATATCGCTATAAAACCGTAATCCGAGAACATACCTATTTGTCGGGCAAATAACGCTTATTTTATGAAACCAAAAGCAGTAGCAATTGCTTCCTTAACCTGCATTTCACTTATATAATGCAGAAGGGTTAATAATTATACAAGAAAAATATTTACACTGCTTCAATTTATAACAAACAAAACATAACATTATTCAGTTGCAAAACATACAACAAGCACTTGAAATATAACCATACAACCATCACTTGAAATCAAAATAATCAACCATCCATCCATATCAATCAAACAAATGATTTTGTTCGGGTTTAGACACCTTAAACCATATTGTGACGTCCCACCTCTATACCCACGCTAGCCAAGGACACTACGGAGTAATGCTGTCGACTAGCACGGAGAATAAGGCTGTTGAGGAGCGACCATTTGTATAATTGCTTTGTGCGAGTACCGATATGTCAGATAAAAATATAACTTTTCATCTCAAGAGGAAATCCGACATACCGACACAAACTCAAAGCTACTACACAGTGGCTATAATATCTTCGGGAACAAATATAGAAATAAACGTAACATAAATCAGTCACAGACAATTCATATCACAAAGGCGAAAATAGATATGAATATAACACATGAAAGTGTACATCAGAGTAGTGGTCAAATAAGATCCACAATATCGAAAAGAATAGATACAAGTGCTAGACAAAAGAATAAGTATACATCATAGAGTTTGTATCTCAAATGTATACAACAAAAACTATTAATCTAAGTAGTTAGCCAAAAGTCAGATGATGGTTCCAGATAGGAAGTCAAGAGGAAGCACCTGTAGAATCTCAGTCTGACCCGAGTATTATTTAAGAAGAAAATAATAAACGGATCAGTCTAGCTATAAATATCAGATGAAATGATATAGAATAAGAGATATGACTAAACGTATAATAATCACAATGCCAAGCTGTGATAAAAAAATAATTGAAAAATCAATAAGAGATTAATCAATATAGCAAAGATCTTCTCAAAGATAAAAAGGAATGTCATACTCCTAATTTCCATCACCGAGCCATAATAAATGACATATATATCATTGCCAATTGTAAAAGTCGGTGCAACATAAATTCCAGAAATCAACACAAGAAATCCAGAAATCAAATAATTCGGAGCATCGACGTCGTACAGCGTGACATCCGATGAACCAAATCACAATCAAAGGGAACAACGACGTCGTACAACGTGACATCCGATGAACCAAATCACAATTAAAAGGAACAACGACGTCGTACAGCGTGACATCCGATGAACCAAATCACAATCAAAGGGAACAACGACGTCGTACAGCGTGACATCCGATGAACCAAATCACAATCAAAGGGAACAACGACGTCGAACAGCGTGACATCCGATGAACCAAATCACAATCAAAGGGAACAACGACGTCGTACAACGTGACATCCGATGAACCAAATCACAATCAAAGGGAACAACGACGTCATACAGCGTGACATCCGATAAACCAAATCAAAATCAAGTGGAACAACGACGTCGTACAGCGTGACATCCGATGAACCAAATCACAAAGACATCACACAATGCTAGTCTAAAACATAAAATGATCGTCATGATCAAAGAGAAGTGTCAATTACAGTAAGTTAGTAAATATATGAGCTTAGCTTCATATCCCATAACCACTAGCTTAACTTAAATATTTACGAACAAATTGTAGATCTCCACTAGAAAATTGTCACAAGAGATTAAATCGAACAAGTCCAAGAATTAACCGATGAAGTAAACGGAAGCGTTTCATACCACTTGTTTTACTAAGTCGTTTAATTAGATTTCTCATACGAGTGAGTTAAAGGTTTGTATATACTAGTAGATTGGAAAACGGTTTTATAAACGAGTTTGGTATTGAAAGTAGAATTGAAATCGTTTTGATGAAAGGGTTTTGATATTTACTACTTGTATTGAAACCTTTATATTTTTAAGTGACAAATCATAGAATTGATTGTAGAAACAATCAATCATAAAAATTCACATTAGAGGACGTGAATAAAATCCAAAGAAATGATACCGAATCCATCAAAATGGATATTCCCAAAAATCACGATGAAAATGTCATCAAAGTCCATAATAAATGATAGCAACAAAAAGGGAATCAACATGAATCGATTAAAGTTGGAAATATGCTCAAAAATAGCCAAAATAGGCAAATTAAACAGTTCCAGACGTCTGGAGGTCCAATCCAGGCGTCTGAAAACCAATCAGACGTCAGGTTTAGAATCCAGACGTCTGGATTTGTTCTCTGGATGACGTCTGGATTTGTTCTTTGGGAATAATCCAGAGAACACCCAGACGTCTGAAACTTCAAGTCAGACGTCTGAGACCTATCCAGACGTCTGATCCTAAATTTCAGACGTCTGGAATTAGTCTCTGCTTTTTTTATATATATTCTACGTGGCTATATTATCCCTCTCCAGGTCCAAACCAGACGTCTGGACTTGGTCACCAGACGTCTGGTCACCTAGTCTGGGCAACAATTTGCCTAGGCCAAAGTGGCCAAAACGTATCGGGAGCGATCGGACGACCAACGACGACTAAGGATTTATGCCTAGCGACAACCCAGCCTTAACGGCTCCTCAATGCATCACCAAAAACATGTTCAAACATCAAAGATTGGATTTTTAAAGATTTGACTACAAAACACCAAAAATTGAAATATTCACCAAATCAATCCAAACCAAAAGGAAATGAACATAAATAAGTGTTAGGAATTCATACCTAACAACGAAGATAGATATAGACATAGAAGTGAGATAAAAATATCAACTTTGTACCCAAATTAATGAAGGAGAAGCTTTAAAAACAAGCTAAGATCAACTCCTCTTCAATAAGAACTCAAGAAGCTTCAATCTAAGCGTAAAAGAGAAACATTTCCTATATTAGGTTTAGGAATTTTTCTGAAATCAAAGAGAGAATGAGTTGGAGAAGAAGAAGAGAAGGCTTACCAATGGGTTCACTTAAGTTTGGAGCTAGAAGATTGATTTGCTAATGAAGACTAGGGCTTGGAGTTTTAATTTCCTCTTCCACTCCACCATTATTATAAAAGCTTGAGTACTAGGAAATGAGGATGATGTAATGGAGAGGAGAGGGGGTTGGGACTGAGTTAGTAAGTGGCTAATGGGTTCAGCCCAAACCAAAGCCCTAAGTGAAAAAGGTCAAAATTCTACTATCTCCAAACATATCGCAGTTTATACTCAAAAAGGTCGCAAACGTCATTTTGAACTCAATGGGGGTGGTCTCGAGTCCCAATTCGACTGTTTGCAAAAAGTAGCTTTTCGGACCAAAATCCGACGAACGATAAAATATTTAAATATAAAATCGATAAATATGCGGGTTGTTACAGACTCCCCTCCTTAAAGAAATTGCGTCCTCGCAATACTTAAGAAGAAAATAAAGAGTAACAACCATAAAAGCATATCATCACAAAAGAAAAATGAAATAAAAAGTTCACCATAAAGAGCATGAAAGAGTTAGCACGAACGGGATCGCTCGATGAATTCTCTAGATTCCCAAGAGTAATCCCTAAGATTTGAGAACCATTGAACTCTCGCAAGAAGAATATCTTTATTCCGAAGGCGCTCAACCTCCGAAGCAATGATGCGAATGGAATGTTGCTCATAAATCAAATCTGGTGAAACTTCAATTTCCACAATATCACCGGGCACAAGAATAAAAACCGGAATCCCTAAGGCATTTCCGTAGATAAAAGACATGGAGAACGTCAAGAATAGCAGAAAATTGAGCTGGTGCAACGACGTAGTATAATAACAGTACGCCCGAGAAACTAGAAACTCAAATAATTTGGGACATCAGTGTAGTACAAAAACGGTACGCCCAATGAACCAAAGCCCAAATAATTTCGGAATACTGACGTAGTAAAAAAAGGATACGTCCAATGAACCAATAAACCGGAACAACGATGTAGTATAATAATGGTACATCCATTGATCCAGATAAGACGGAACATCGATGTAGTATAATAACAGTACATCCGATGAACCGAACACCATAAAAGAACATCGGACGCTAGTCCATAAAAAAAATGAGATAAAGCTCAATAAAACGAAGTATATCAAAACGCTCAATAAACTTGATAAAAAGATAATTCCATTCAGACAACATCAAAGAATCAACAACTTGTTGCCTACGACAAAGCGCGTTGGCAACACGATTTCCAGAATATCATGATCATAAGATGCTAGGAACTCGAGTCGACATGAAGTTCCTTATGAGAAAATAAATATTCCAAAGATTTATGATCGAGGTAGAGAATAAATTTCTCATCCAAATATGATGATGCCAAATTCCAAAAGTAAAAACAATAGCCGCGAGCACTAGATCATGAGTGGCATATCTAGTCTCGATAAGCTATAAAGATTTAGAAGCATAAGTGATAGCACGTTCTCCCTTGCAAGAGAATGGCATCCAAACCAATACGACTAGTATCGGAACAAATAGCAAAGTCTTGGTTCCCCTTCAGGAATCACAAGAATAAGAGTATCGAAAGGAGTTCTTTTAAATAATCCTCTTTCTCGAAAAGTTAGAACTTTCAAAATTACATTTTTATTTTTATGTAATAATCTTTCTACAAAAATTTACATTTTTACAAGTCAATATATCGTGTCTGACTGTCTCATCAAAGCGTTTAGGAGATTCTTATCGATAACGTTGATCAAGCGCATCGACCAGAATTCTTAAAACACTAAATGGGCAATACAATCACAAAATCATATTCTATAGGATAAGTAAGTTTCTCAAAAATTTCTAAGAATATTCTTTGTTCGTTTTAAGAACAAAAATTCAGTTATACTTCTAAATAAATCTTATGAAAAAGATTTTGCAAAATTTTAAATTGTTATTTTCATCCAGAATCAATAAATGCAAAAAAATGGGATCATCGAGATATTCGATAGAATGCTCGATACCTAAAATTGATGAAATAAGCTGGACAAACTGAATGACATAATAATTCATTCATAGGAATCATAACAAGTGCGAAATGCGGTAAGTGGAATGCTATCTTCCGCAACTCGTAGCAAATGAAAACCGGTGGTAAGGTCAAACTGAAAAGACCTTAGCACCACACAAAAGATTACTTAGGTGATAATCCTAAGACAAGCTCAAAAATACCGGAAAATTCACAACTACCCAAATGAGAGAAATAACGCTCTACTCAACATGTGAGCTTAAAGAATAAAATGATGCCATCAATTTTTAAATCAAAATCATAAAGGAAAAATAGAAATCTGCTTAACAGATTGAAAGTGTCGAAGATGAATAGTCCGCTCGAGAAAATAGGATATAGGCTTCATTAATGATTAAGCCAATCCTATCGCACAAATCAATTCCGGAGCCTAAGTAAAAATATCGGCTCGGAAAGAAAAATCACATAAAATAATTTTCGACATCAAATAAAAGCAAATTGAGTGTTGCGGATCTACCATCCGGATTCACAATCCTTAAAGAAGTCATCAAGCCCAAAATATTCAAAGAAAAAGAATCGACAAGTTCTTTTGATATAAAAATAATGAGATGAAACCCGTATCAAAAAGAACACGAACAAGATAATCACAAAGCAAATGTCATCAAGGATTGAATGAGAAATACCTTGACCACGAGAAGTGTTACCAGGAGCTTGCACAATATTCATCTCTCCCTCTCTCCTACTTTGAAGAATGGGACATGTAGATATAAGATGACCCGAATTTTTGCAATAACAGCAAAAGAGAGGTTTCGAGCACTCCCCTGCATAGTGGTCTGTGGAACCACAATTGTAGCATCGTCCACGACTAGAGATAAGAGACTTTGCTACCGGAGTTTGTTGCTTCCCTTTCTTGATGGGGTTGGGGCCTTCGAATTTAATAGGCCTCTTCATGTTGTTGTTGAAGTTCTGTTTGGCACGCACAACTTCAATATCGCTTTCTCTATTGGCCTCTTCAAGACGAAGAGCGATATCAATAAGCTGATCAAATGAAACCTCAAGTTTCAAAAGCAATGCTTCTTAAGATTCTTATTCAAGCCATAGATAAATCTCTGATTTTTCTTCATCGGGGTATTAATATACTCAACCACGTATTTAGAAAGAGATTCGAAAGATGCGACATAGTCTGTCACAGAAGATTCACCTTGAACAAGGTCAATAAAACGCCGGGCCAGAGTTACTTTTTCAGCCTCCGGCACAAATTTCAATTCGAATCTTTCCCGGAATTGCTCCCAAGTGAGATCCGCCTCAACGATTTCAGAAATTAAAAGCTCATACCAATCTAATGCTCTTTCTTGGAGCATGCTAGAAGCCACTTGGACTCGATGAAGGTCAATAAGATTCATGCGAGTAAAGATACGATCGCATGATTTGAGCCAAGCTTGAATTTCTATAACACTCTCGGATCCCCTGAATGGCCTTCCACCCAAATCGGTATAGTCTTTGCACAAGCGTGCAAAACCGGATCTAGGATGAGTAGGCTCTGGAATGGGACCGGCAGCTTGAGCATTCTTTACTAGATCAAGAAGCTGCTGGGCAGACATAAATACTCCATCCGGTGGAGTGGCACTAGATTGACCGACACTGGGACGGCCAGGTCTAACCATTTCTCTTCTTTAAGAATGAAAGAAAGAAGAGGAAAAAGTTATTCTTAAAATAAATTTCAATCAAACTTGATTGATAAAACAAGGAATCATAAAGAAAATAGGATGAATCGGTACGAAGACTCGAATTAAATCCTAAAGCACGACTCCTAAGATGGACTTAGGACAATGATCCTTGTTAAATTATTCTACATTGTTCCGAAGTTTGGCTCTGATACCAAGCTGTGACGCCCCACCTCTATACCCACGCTAGCCAAGGACACTAAAGAGTAATGCTGTCGATTAGCACGGAGAATAAGGCTGTTGAGGAGCGACCATCTGTATAATTGCTTTGTGCGAGTACCGATATGTCAGATAAAAATATAACTTTTCATCTCAAGAGGAAAGCCGAAATACCGACACAAACTCAAAGCTACTACACAGTGGCTATAATATCTTCGGGAACAAATATAGAAATAAACGTAACATAAATCAGTCACATACAATTCATATCACAAAGGCGGAAATAGATATGAATATAACACATGAAAGTGTACATCAGAGTAGTGGTCAAATAAGATCCACAATATCGAAAAGAATAGATACAAGTGCTAGACAAAAGAATAAGTATACATCATAGAGTCTGTATCTCAAATGTATACAACAAAAACTACTAATCTAAGTAGCTAGCCAAAAGTCAGATGATGGTTCCAGATAGGAAGTCAAGAGGAAGCACCTGTAGAATCTCAGTCTGACCCGAGTATTATTTAAGAAGAAAATAATAAACGGATCAGTCTAGCTATAAATATCAGATGAAATGATATAGAATAAGAGATATGACTAAACGTATAATAATCACAATGCCAAGCTGTGATAAATAAATAATTGAAAAATCGATAAGAGATTAATCAATATCGCAAAGATCTTCTCAAAGATAAAAACGAATGTCATACTCCTAATTTCCTTCACCGAGCCACAATAAATGACATATATATTAATGCCAATCGTAAAAGTTGGTACAACATAAATTCCAGAAATCAACACAAGAAATCCAGAAATCAAATAATTCGGAGCATCGACGTCGTACAGCGTGACATCCGATGAACCAAATCACAATCAAAGGATCAACGACGTAGTACAACGTGACATCCGATGAACCAAATCACAATCAAAGGGAACAACGACGTCCTACAACGTGACATCCGATGAACCAAATCACAATCAAAGGGAACAACGACGTCGTACAACGTGACATCCGATGAACCAAATCACAATCAAAGGGAACAACGACGTCGTACAGCATGACATCCGATGAACCAAATCACAATCAAAGGGAAGAACGACGTCGTACAACGTGACATCCGATGAACCAAATCACAATCAAAGGGAACAACGACGTCGTACAGCGTGACATCCGATGAACCAAATCACAATCAAAGGGAACAACGACGTCGTACACCGTGACATCCGATGAACCAAATCAAAATCAAAGGGAACAACGACGTCGTACAACGTGACATCCGATGAACCAAATCACAATCAAAGGGAACAACGACGTCGTACAGCGTGACATCCGATGAACCAAATCAAAATCAAAGGGAACAACGACGTCGTACAGCGTGACATCCGATGAACCAAATCAAAATCAAAGGGAACAACGACTTCGTACAGCGTGACATCCGATGAACCAAATCACAAAGACATTGCACAATGCTAGTCTAAAACATAAAATGATCGTCATGATCAAAGAGAAGTGTCAATTACAGTAAGCTAGTAAATATACGAGCTTAGCTTCATGTCCCATAACCACTAGCTTAACTTAAATATTTACGCACAAATTGTAGATCTCCACTAGAAAATTGTCACAAGAGATTAAATCGAACAAGTCCAAGAATTAACCGACGAAGTAAACGCAAGCGTTTCATACCACTTGTTTTACTAAGTCGTTTAATTAGATTTCTCATACGAGTGAGGTAAAGGTTTGTACCTACTAGTAGATTGGAAAACGGTTTTATAAACGAGTTTGGTATTGAAAGTAGAATTGAAATCGTTTTGATGAAAGGGTTTTGATATTTACTACTAGTATTGAAACCTTTATATTTTTAAGTGACAAATCATAGAATTGATTGTAGAAACAATCAATCATAAAAATTCACATTCGAAGACATGAATAAAATCCAAAAAAATCGATACTGAATCCATCAAAATGGATATTCCCAAAAATCACGATGAAAATGTCATCAAAGTCCATAATAAATGATAGCAACAAAAAGGGAATCAACATGAATCGATTAAAGTTGGAAATATGCTCAAAAATAGCCAAAATAGGCAAATTAAACAGTTCCAGACGTCTGGAGGTCCAATCCAGGCGTCTGAAAACCAATCAGACGTCTGGTTTAGAATCCAGACGTCTGGATTTGTTCTCTGGGAATAATCCAGAGAACACCCAGATGTCTGAAACTTCAAGTCAGACGTTTGAGACCTATCCAGACGTCTGATCCTAAATTTCAGACGTCTGGAATTAGTCTCTGTTTTTTTTTTTATATATTCTGCGTGGCTATATTATTCCTCTCCAGGTCCAAACAAGACGTCTGGACTTGGTCAGCAGACGTCTGGTCACCTGGTCTGGGCAACAATTTTCCTAGGCCAAAGTGGCCAAAACGTATCGGGAGCGATCGGACGAGCAACGACGACTAAGGATTTATGCCTAGCGACAACCCAGGCTTAACGGCTCCTCAATACATCACCAAAAACATGTTCAAACATCAAAGATTGGATTTTTAAAGATTTGACTAAAAAACACCAAAAATTGAAATATTCACCAAATCAATCCAAACCAAAAGGAAATGAACATAAGTGTTAGGAATTCATACCTAACAACAAAGATAGATATAGACATAGATGTAAGATAAAAATCTCACCTTTGAACCCAAATCAATGGAGGAGAAGCTTTAAAAACAAGCTAAGATCAATTCCTCTTCAATAACAACTCAAGAAGCTTCAATCTAAGCTTAAAAGAGAAACATTTCCTAAATTAGGTTTAGGAATTTTTCTGAAATCAAAGAGAGAATGAGTTGGAGAAGAAGAAGAGAAGGCTTACCAATGGGTTCACTTGAGTTTGGAGCTAGAAGATGGATTTGCTAATGAAGACTAGGGCTTGGAGTTTTAATTTCCTCTTCCACTCCTCCATTATTATAAAAGCTTGAGTACTAGGAAATGAGGAATGATGTAATGAAGAGGAGAGGGGGTTGGGACTGAGTTAGTAAGTGGCTAATGGGTTCAGCCCAAACCAAAGCCCTAAGTGAAAAAGGTCAAAATTCTACTATCTCCAACATATCGAAGTTTATACTCAAAAAGGTCGCAAACGTCATTTTGAACTCAATGGGGGTGGTCTTGAGTCCCAATTCGACTGGACCAAAATCCGACGAACGATAAAATATTTAAATAAAATATTTAAATATAAAATCGATAAATATGCGGGTTGTTACACATATGGAATGACAAATAAACTATTATGTATACCATCTACTCGATAGTCTTAATTAAAACTCAAAGATTATTCATACATCCAAACAATTTAAAGTATCCTTGCCAAAATAATCCATAAACCAAAACAAACTACAGATTCCAACATTATTTGTGTTTTTTCTTATTAATTTCTTTTCATATCATTCATTGTCTGTCTATTTCCATTTGTGCAGTGGTTATTTTCTTTAATTTACATCCATTTCTTACAAAAATTCAATTTCATTCATTCATATAATACTTAATTCCTTTTATTTACATTCATTACTTACAAAATTTCATTTTCCTCACTTATTCATTTAATGAAAGTTTCTTTTCATTTCTTTATATTCATTTCTTACATAAATTATATCTGTTCAATTGTTTACAATAATCAATGAATTCATTATTTAAGCATTTCATACATTTTATTACAGTCCAATTCACATTTATTAATTTATATGCTTGATTTCCATTAGATATTAATATTCAGTAGTACATGAGTTCATACTTAAGCTTCTTATCTTTTTAATTTACATTCATCCTTTCATATATAATGTCATTGAATATTAAACCTATTTTCTAAATCATTTTAACTTTCCTGAAGCTATAACCTCTTACTAAATATAGTATTCATTTCATTATTTACTTTAATTAAAAAAATTAGCTTCAATCATTAACTTATGTTTATAATCCTTTTTACATACGGTACCCATCTTTTTATTACATTTTATTAGTCACCTTTTAATTATACCTTGAATTATAACAACAATAATATCAAAGTTCTTATTCATAAAAGAAATTCCATTGAACACTTTCATTACTTAAGTTAACATTCCATTACATTTTCTTATTAAACATTACAAAACTTTTAATATTTGGTAAGTTATATATCTATATGTTTTTAAGAATGAAATTGAAAGTTACACAAGTTTATCTTAATTGTTTTAATTAACAAAAATGTTCAATAATCATCTCCTCAGGGTTTTCATCCTTTGGCTTACAGGTTACAAATCTCACATTTCTTGCATATTTCATTTATTATTTAGCATTTAATTCCTTATTTTCATTTTAGAAGGTTCAAATTATTAAATCGTAAAATTTCATTTCATTTTCAATGATTAAAATCTCTAATTTATAGAAATTTAAGAACTAAATGTCGGGTTCCATTTCAAATCATTTAAAATAATATATATAACCATATCTTTATATATATATATATATATATATATATATCAAATCATATGTGAAAAATTAAAATCAAGATTTATTTATCAAACAAATGTGTAGTTACTACTACAACAGCCTTCCCACTTTGAAACTCAAAAATGAATGTCGTTGGTGAATGCACTCATCACCGAAATTACTTTCCAGCGACGGAGAGGGGAGTACAAAGCTTATTTCTTTCCAAAATTTCTTTAAAACAATTCTTTCAAATCATATTGAAATATTTATATCAAAAAATACTTCTAAATAATACTAATATTATATTCCAAAGTCCTTTGAAAGAAAACTTCAAAATCCCGGAACTGAAGTTCTAAAATTCCAATTTCAAAAGAAAACTTCAAAATCCCGGAACTGAAGTTCTAAAATTCCAATTTATATTTTCTTTATTTGTAAATCCTATCTTCAATCAATGTTTATAAATTTCACTGCTTAACAAACAAATATTATAATGACCCCGACTCGACCTTCGAAAAAATCGACACCGAATACGACGCTCGTACTCAAACGCCGCAGATCCAAACTTCGAATCTGGTTCGTCGGAGCTTATAACACATTAAGTAAAACACAATGGAAGAAAAAGCATATATAAATATACAACATTTGATAAAATATTCAGATACAATGATGATACAATAGAATGATACAATGAATATCGATATATATCAGAGGTACAAGAAATAGCAGCGGAAAGATAATGTCTTCAATGCCAAACTCCAAGAACTCCATCTCCAAAGCGCCAATCCAGACGTAGCTCGAACTCCCAATGAAGATGCATAAAGATAAGCAAGTGCAGTTCAAATCCAAAGACTGAACTAGCTCCAGATAATCTACTAAACCTGACTATCTGAAAAACCCAACTCTAGACTGCCCGTGTGGGAAAATTGTGGGCACCCAGAGTTTAGGAAAGGAACAGTAAACTCCAGGTCAGTCGTGGGACTGGTATGAGCAAACAAAAACAGTTTGGTCTTTAAAAATAACAACAAAAGAATTTAAAATAAATTCGCAATGCTTTTTAGAAAATGAAACTACCATAAGGCCTCGCGCCACACACACAATGCAAACGCAGAATTGGAGGAGATTTCTCCTTATGATAGTCAAATATGCTTGATACGAGAAAAAAATTTCTTTGACATTATTACTAGTGCATAGTGTTGAAAAAACATTTCGAAAGTATAATATAAATCCTAGCCAGCATAGACATTCCGAACTATGCCTACTATAGCTACAATCTACACAGTGATGACCACCATAAGTAAATGGCAGGTTCTACAACTAAAACCGTACAAGGTGCATATTGGATGAATGGATTTCCAACAAATGGTTAGGCTAAGGAACTTCCTATTGCCACATAGGTACGCCTCTGGCGGGACGTCCCGAGAGCTTAACCAGCTCTCTGCCAACACAAGGCCAGGTTACCTCTATAACTAGGTAACTACTACACGAGCGTGCCATCCCTCGGTCCTTTGGGACCTTTACCGAGGCCTCGATACCAACAACCACAAAGCAATCACAAAGTAATAGATCTGCAGTGTCCATATGAGTAAGTATCTGGCCTCCATACCATGATACCACCCTTTTCCAGAAGGAAATGACACACCCTAAAGGGAGCGACCCTCATAACCTTGCCGCATCTTTCCTGTTTCGACCATTTCCGTGGTGTGAGGTCCTGATGCAGTCTCGTCCACAAAGCTACGTTTTATACAAAAGCCATGCTTTGATCAACAAATGATACGCAGCAGCACTCAGCATGTCACACTACCAAATTTGAGAGTATATCACTGATAAATATCAACTACATAACCTCTGAGCTCGTATGTCTCAGAGAAGGGTGTTAAGCTAAGAGAATAAATTCTCTGCCACCAAGAAGAAATGTATTTAATAAAGACCAGTTTAATATCTCAAAGTGTAGTGTCAGACATACAACCATACAAGTCTGTCCCGGGTTCGAACAGAATCGAAGGCACTTCGTCCAATAAATGAAGAAGCCCTTGCAAATTCGGGCATCCACAATTCCGATCGGACTTCCCATCACATATGGAGAACTCTATACCGGAGAAACTCAGTGCAGAATCAATCGACAGGTTATCCTATCGTTCTCGAAGACACCCAGTCTTCAACACCGGTCTTCAAATGCAATCCATAACGTCATATCACTATTCAGAATGGGTTATATGACACAAGGTCCTCTACCGGCTAAACCGAATAATGAGCGCAATATTTTAAAACATATGGATATGGGATCTTAGTTAAGTCACAACTTTTTAAAACCCAAAATCTTTCTTCAAATGGTTTAAACACATTACCATTTCAAATTTTTTAACAAAAAGAGTCGTTTCACAAAGTTCACCTAGTTTCACAAAGATCTATTCATAGATTTCAAAACAATTTCCATTTTAGTGGGATTAACTTATCTAATATTAAAGATTTAACTTATGGCTTTCAAACCCATTTCCAAAGATTTATTCATAACTTGGAAACTATTTTTATTTTAGACTTGAAACCCTTTTAACACAAATTGGAAGTTCATTTCTTATGTGAAAGCTTTTACTATTTGAAAACAAATAGTTTTTGTTTCGGAAAAATCCCATTTTATTTATACAAGTTAAAATCTTGGGTTAAATTTAAATTCCCAAAACTAAACTTTTAAAATGTTTTAAAAACCCATATAAACACATTTATAAGTTGAATAACCTTTTTAAACCATAGTTTCCAAATCATAGAATTCAATTTCGAATATTGAACTCAAATTTAATTCAAATTATTTAAATTCCAAAACTCAATCAAGTTAATCAAAATAACTTATATTTTGTAAATTCACTTTCAAAAGCTTTCAATTCCAATTCCCAAAACTATTTTGGATTCAAAAATTAAATCTTTAAAACTATTTCAAAATTGGTGACTTAACCCATTTCCACGTGTAATCCATATTTGTGTGTGTATAAATGTGGTCCAGGGGTTTTACACAATAAAAGTGCAACACCGTCAATCAGCACAGATTCAAATACAGCAATATATTTTGATAAGCGGTATAAACTATAACGCTTATATTTGATAAGCGGTTTAAACCATAATGCTTATCTTTTATTCACAGATCATGGGTATATATCACAGATAATAAATTACATAAACACAGCTCAACCAAAATAGAGTATCACATATCAGGGGTATCAAACAATTCAATCATGCAATAGAATCCAAACATTCATAAGTAAGAGCCATTAATTGTTTGATTAATTCAAATCAGATTAACTACTTATGGATTACTAATCCTGGTTAATTAATATTAATGAATTACAAATCATTTTGATTAATTATTCTTTAATCATTTATTAATTAACCTTTAGTAATGAATTAATTACCCTTTGATCATAATCATTAATCTTGTAATTATAAAAAAAATCACCTTTAATTATTTAATTAACCATTTCATTAATTATCTTTAATTACTTAATTTAACCCTTGATTAATCACTTACCCTTAATCCTCAATTAATTATCATTCTTCATTAATTAATTAAACTTTAAATTAAGTAATTACCCTTAAATTAATTGCCTAATTAATCACCATTTAATTAATTACCATTTAATTAGTTATCCTTTAATAATAATTGATTATCCCTAATCACATAATTTAATTATCACTTGATTAATTAACTTTGATCAATAATTAATTACTTTTAATTAAGTAATTATGTTTAAGCAATTAATTACCTGTAATTGTTCTCATTAATTTAATCTTCATTTATTAATTATATTAATTAATAAATCCTTAATTATAAATTAATTAATCTTATATTAATAATTAATTATCTTTAATTTATTACCATGATAAATTATTTATCCTAAGTTGATAATCATTCCTTAATCACTTTCGTTAATTAACAGTCGATTAATTAATTATTCTTAATTTACTTACCTTAATTAATTAGTCACATTAATTAATTATTCTTTAAACTTTGACCTTAAATTTATTACTTTTAACTAAGTAATTTTCTTTAGATAATTAATTTAGCCTTATAAATGAATCAACTTTTAATTGCATTGAGAAATTTTATCCACAAATTCTAAATCATAATCTCTTAATTAAATTAAGACCTCAATTAACTTAATATAAACCGATTATCTTTAATTATTATTTCCAATTACATCATTCTATTTTGAAAATGCTCAGGGATTAATATAAAATTTATTTTAAATCTTTAAACAAAGATTCACTTTCAAATTGAAACAAGTTACAAAGTTTCACAATCCTTTCAAAGATTTAAATGTTAAAATAAATGTTAAAAACTTGTTAAAAACATTTTTGCCGTAAACTCGAATATTTCATATACCTTTAAAAACGGTTAGCATATTACTTGAAAACTGAGAACTTGGTTCAAAATTTTTGCTTTTGCTTCCAATTTGAAATTCATATTTCATAAATAAATAAAAACTAAACAGGATTTCTTCAAGATTTTGAAATCTGGCAACCTATACAACTAAACCCGAGTAAAACACAAAAATTCCCGAGCCATATTCGAAATCACTCGAGCCAGACTCCGAGATACTCGTGTTCACCTTCTCCTCTCCCTTTTCTTTCAACTTTGTTTTGATTTAAGTTATAAAACTTGTTATCCAACCCATGCGAACTGCTCGAAGGAAATCCCGAGGACACATCATTTTTTTCTCGAGTTAATCCGAGGCCATTACCTTTTCTTCTTTGATACAAAACTTCATCACGATCCCTGACACATGCACGTGCACACGAGCTCAGGCGCCTTTCGAACACCATCGGTACCTCCAGCTAGTCACCGTCGACGAACTCGTACCAGGCCAGCCTCCAGAACTCTCGAACCACCATGAAATCAAAATTGAGCAACTCGATCACTGTCAGGAAATCAACCCAGACACCAAAAATTTCCTCGTCCGACCTACCCCATTCAGTAGAGGCTCTGCTGCCTCGACTTGAGCTACATCACAAACCCGAGCTTCCATTTCCCTCACACCGGTCCACTCCGGTTCCACGATGACGACGTGATCGCCGAGAAAACCCCTATCGAACAACTTAACTCTTAAACCCTACTTACCCTCATATCGGCAACCATGGCACACTAGAATGCAAATGGGTATTTTTTCGATGATCTTCCATCCACCAACCTCTTCCTGTCTCACGCTTGACACCCATCACCCCCTTAATCGCTGGGCATCGATGAAAATAGCCATTCCGATCATCCCACAAATTCACATCAAATTCTAAATTAAATTATTTTGATTTTATCACTAAAATTCACCATGTTTAATTTCGATTCTAATCATATAATCTGATTTTGAAAAACTGATGATCAAATTTTTCTGAGTTTGTTTATTTTCACTGAAATTTATTGTTTTTAATGTATTGCCTAAATATAAACATCTGAAACCAATTTTAAAAATCAACTAACATCTATACGATCCTTTTTCCTCTAAAAATATCAGGTTAAAATAGATTAGATAAGAAGATGTGAGTTTATTTGGGTGGACTGAAATCTGGAATGTAACAGAGTAGCATAAATATGGCCAAACAAACATGCACAACCACGGGGTTCAACCATTTCCCAGTTTAAAGATATTCATGAAATCATCCTTACTTAAATAATTATCATACGAAATCAGATATTAAACAAATTAAGTGTTTAAATTTGAAGTTTGCTCACCTGTTGGTTTTACAGGAAGGAACAGAGAGGAAGCAAAGGCCTGGAATCAGATTTTTTTCCTTCGATTTGTAGTTTTAATTTCTTCTTTTTCTAGCTTGAAGATTTTTGAAAGCATGCTTACTGCCCTCAGATCTCTTGAGTTTGAGCAGATTTTGTTTGAGCTTGAAGTTGTTTGAATTTGCCTGAATTGAATTTTCTTTTGCTTTATGTTTTTTTTTTGAAGTTTTGTTTGCAACTGAATTGATCTTCAGGTTGATGTTTTGAACTTTGTTTTGCTTAGCTTGCCTGACCTTAACTCAGTTGAAATCTCTGAATACTTGAAGCTGTTCAAACTTTACTTTTATTTTGATTTCTTATTTGATTGCTTTTGAACCATTTTGCATTGCTCTGGTTTTTTATTTTTAGAAGATGATAAAGGAAGGAGTTTGAGTAGAGAATTTTGAGCAACCTGGTATCTCTTTTCAGATCTGAGGAATTTGAATGGCCTGCATTTTCCTTTCATTTGATTTTTTTATTTACATTACAATTTTAAAAGAAACATTTTGTCACTTGTATTTTGTGTTGAATATGCGCTTATATGATTTTTGTTTGATGATAATAAACATATATATATATATTCATTTAAATGTATTTGGTAATGTACTATTTTATTTTTCATAGATTAAATAAATATTTGTTGAATAAAATGAATTACACAGAATTTGAATTCAAACAGAATAAGTTACACAGAATTTGAATTCAAACAGAAATTTTATTCAAACAAATATTTATTACATGTTTTAATAGTACAAATTCAAGCTCTCACTATACATATACAATTTTGATTCTAAATACATCACAATTTCATATTTACATTTCCCCTCACTACACATCACTCATTCACTCAATTCGTATTTCATCTTCAACTTCATTCCAGTTAGAATCCAGCAACTGAGCAATCTGCAAATATATTCACTAACGCAGTAAAATTGAAAAAGAAATATTTTTGCAATATAAAATAAAATATGGATTTTGAAAATATTATTTGCCTCAGTTATTTGGGTTGTTCGTCATCATTTAAATTTGAATTCATCTGACACGAACAGCTTGTGACATACACAGTGTATCACGGTATATGCCACAAGGCCGTGCACGCCGAAATATACTTTTGATCGATTTACAGGGACAAGTGAGCACAGGTCAAACCCAAATAAAAAGACGGGTTCAACTCAGGTGCAAATATAAATAAAATCACAACACACGCACAAGGTCAAACCCGAACTATTAGCTGGATTCAACACAGGGCAGGCGTACAGGCTACGACTTCAAGCATAAAGCAGTTCAATATCCAAGCAACATTGAAAAGTAAGGAACCAACTACAAAAATCAATGTCGAAATCATTCCAGCAAAATCACAATGAACTAAGTACAACTGGAAACCCAAAATTGCATAGCAGCAGTATGCAAATGCATACACAAAGAGGCACACTGGAATTTGTAGTACAACAAAGTGACTGAAGCAACTACCAAACCAACATGCATGCAAGTACACAGTGGAAAAGCCACAAATGCACATACACCAGAAACATGGGAACACAGCAAAGACCACAAGCCAATTAATGAATCGGCATTACTTGAAGACTACAGCAAAAACAAAGTCAACCCAGATAAAAATGAAGCCACAGCAAACAGATGTCATCAAAAACCAACAAAGACCAGGCTACACAATATCAAGGTGGAAACCAAGTATGCAAGTGCAAAGATAAATGACACAGTGTACATGTAAATTCGACAAGCACATGAGCAACCATTTTTTACATATCAAAATTCAAATGCAAGTGAAGCTACACAACTATATACATGTACACTGAGCCAAACTGCAAAAAGACCAATATCGCTGCACCAGTGATACACCAGGTATACCAGAGGGATGAACAAGACTCAGCAATCAAATAACAGTAAGAAGTGTACCAAGACCACATGCATGTAGACATCAAGCAAATAGAGGCAAAGGCAAAATGCATCAACATAATAGCAAGTCATGTAAAAGAATAAGAGCAAAAGCATTTTATCTTGGTTGTTACAGAAAGGAGTAATATTGCTAAAACAAAAGGTAAACGGCAAACTGTAGATACGAAGGTTATAGTGATACCGAAATTCGTGTACATAGCCGTGTATCAAAGTCGTGTTTTTAACAAGTCAACAGAAGAAGGAACGGAGTGGAAGCCGTAGTCAACAACGTGATGACCAAGGAGTCGACCAATGCCGTGAATGTCAAGCAATCGAAGAATATACGATTACGAACAAGTCAGAAATAATCACGAGCATCCAAGTAACATCAATCGGCAGAGAAAAGAATTTGACAAATTCAAATATAATTATACGAACGAAACTCAAGGGTTACAAACCCTATATAAACAATCATCATCAGCAATTTCAAAACCGATCGAGTTCAAGCAAGCAAATCCAGAAAAGCAAAAGGAATAAAGTACTTACCGAAATTGTAATCGAACTCGATCAATTCGAAAGAGCCGTGAGCAAAACAGTGCGGCAAACGATCGAAGAAAGCAAGCAACGAGAAAACATATATTCGATCGAACAAAAGTCGGCATCTTCAAATTTTACTAAGCCCTAATTTTGGAAGCAAGGATTAAAAGAACCGAAGCCCTAATTTCAAAAGCGCAAAGAGGAATGAAAGGGAGGCCGTCTTTTTACAGAAGCAAAAATAAAAGGAACGGGCAGTAAATAATAAAAGGGGCCGGCCTTTTAAGAATTAGGGTTTATGTTTTTAAGGGATTTAGTTTTTTAAATAAGGGTTTTATCTTATTTCTGTTTTAAATTATTTTCAAACCGTTGCATTTTCTAGTCGTGTGACTAAGGGACAAGCTACGTGGCGTAGCTTGAGAATTCGCAACTCAGTGGCTGAGTTGTGGCAGGGTTTTGAGCGTAGAGTTAGATTTAGTCGATAGCGGGTGTCGCAAGTTTACGTGTGTTAGCGAGGGACTATCTAATTTCTAGTAGAAACCTTGGGGGCAGCACGTAGGCAGGGTTTTGCCGAAGCTGGGTAAATTCTGTGTCGTTCTATTTCTGCATTTATTATTCTGCTATTATCTATGCTGCTATTGTTCTGTGATCTGTGTTAAAATTATTTTATAAGCTTCCGCGATTAATTTCTATAATTTATACTATCACCCTATTCACCCCCCTCTAGGGTGAAATCGATCCTACAAGTGTTATCAGAGCTAGGAACAAAAGCCGTTTTTGTTTCAAAAATTTGATTTTACAAAAACCAATTTTTGTTTTAAAAATTAGTGTTTCAAAAATCAGTTTTTTAAAAAATTTGAATTTTTAAAATGGCTTCTTTTAATAATAATTTTGAGGGTCGTTCCAATATTATTCCTTCTATTTTCGATGGAACGGATTTTTTGAATTGGAAATTGAAAATGGAATTTTATTTAAAATCTGTTAATATTAAATGTGGGATATTATTGAAAATAGGTGTGATATAACAGATAAGAAAATTATCTCGATTAATGCTATTGCTATGCATATATTATATTCTCATATTAATCAAGATAATTTTAATTTCATTTCTCATTGTAAAAATGCACAGGAAATCGGGAATACTCTCGATGCGATATATGGTGCAAAAGTCAACAGCAATGAGAAGTCCTCCACAACAGACTCAGTTAAAGAAATGTGCTTAACAGGATTCGTAAATAGCAGTTGTGATGAGGATGATGATGATGGAGCAGCCGAGCTGGCATTAATAATGAAGAAATTCAAAAGGTGGAACCGCAAATACGGAAATCCAGCTCCAAATCAAAAATTAAAAAGCAGAATAATCGAAGCAATAGACAACCCAGAAGAACAGAAAATCATCTGTTACAAATGCAACAAACCCGGTCATATCAAGCCACATTGTCCTCAAAAACAATCAAACCAAGGAAAGAAACTAAAGAAGAAAAGCTTTGCGGCTACTTGGGATGAAACTGACGAAGATGAAAGTGATAGCACCGAGAGTAAGAGTGAAAAAGAAAACATGTGCCTTCATGGTGAAGTTACAGACAGTGATGACGACGAGCCAAGCGAGGTATCAAAACTTACTCACTCTGAATTACTTATTTATTTCCACAAAGTAAATGGCTGTTTTGAACGGCTTAGGGATAAGTATGCCAAACTTGAATCACAAAAAGATACTTTGATAAATTTAAATAAACAACTTGACCAATTAGTTAAAACCTATCAAAGTAGGATCCCTAAGTGTGATAAGTTTCCAACATTCGAAGAAGAAATTAGAAAATCAGAAATCAGAATAAAATCACTTGAAAATGAAATTCTGATTTTAAAAGAGAATGAAAATACTAGGAGAGAGAATTCTATTAAGAAGTGCACACAGTTGTTAAACGAAAATGAATCTCTCAAAACACAAGTCCAACAATTGTCAACGACTTTAGATAAATTTTCAAAATGTGAAAAATCGTTGAATATGCTATTAGGAAAGCAAACTGTTAATACGGTTAGACAAGGACTTGGATATAATAATTCAAAAATTGTTGAAAGAGATATTAATAAAGTTAATTCTATATGCACAATTTGTAGAAAATATGGACACAATTACAATAATTGTTGGTATAGACCCAAACATGTGAAAACTATACCAATTTGGGTTCCAAAAGGCACAAATATAAAAACTCTCAAATTTAAACAAATTTGGGTTCCAAAGGGAACAATTAGTAATAGTTTTGGGTCTTTACAAAATTGTTTTTCAAAATTTTGTGCCACTAACAACCATGGACCTATAAAAACAAATAGGTCACATAAATCTTTTCCCGTGCAGGTGTGGTGGCAGGCTAAGGAACAACAACAGTGTTCTCTGGATTTTGGCTGTTCCAGAAACACAACGGGTGACAAAGCAAAGTTCCTTAGCCTAGTATAAAGGTGACAGAATCACAATGGACAACAATATCGTAAAGGTAAAACAGGTAAAGGTATATTTATTTGTACGATATATTAAATGTGATAATCTGCACCATATTCTGAATTAAAATCAGCCAATATTGAGATGATGAAAAGATGATGATTTTGATTCTGACTTATTCAACATAGTTGGCCAAATTATATTCTTATGCCAAAAACACTATTGAACTCTCTAGATTCTTTGAATTACTTCTTATACATCAGTTTGGATTAAAAATAGTGTTTTGTTGGATAATAGTACATTTGGTTATAATTCGGCTAACTCTATATTCACGTTTTTTGATTATTTACACGGCTTCAATCCAAAATTCAAGAGAATGCCATTTAGAATGATGTTTGAGTTTTCATGCACACTTCATGATCTGGTCTATCAAATATAGTTAGTGATATTTTGGAGTGAAAGAGAAATTCAGATGCAGATTACACTGGTAATCTAGTTGATAGAAAAATTACTAGTTGGACGTGATTTATGGTGAGACATTTAGTAACTACATCGTTTTTCAAAGAAAATATCTACATATTTTTCATTACAAATATTTTCAGTTAGCAGATTTTTTTTTTCTCACATAACCTCTTCAAGAAAATCATTTTTGACCATATTTTTAGATTAGTCATTTTTATTTGATTTTAAATGACAAATTTTTGGCGAATCCGCCTCCCTACTAATTATCAAAAAGATAAATAGTGATTGAAAAGGTGATAAGTGTTGATATTTAACATACATTACTCAAGAGAGTATATTTGGAAAATTTCTTTAGGAATTCAAACAAGAGTTATAAAACTTTTTGTTGGGTAAAGATTCCATGGCCATTTCTATATCTATCATATTTCTATCGACCATTGTTTATCAAAACTTAAATATAGTTTGTCGATATGTGCTACCATAATCAAGGATCATTTGTTTTTCATTTCATATTTTTTTTGTAAAAATAAATAAATATCCAAAGTATTCACTCTCATTTAAAAGTCCTCACGGTTTGCATGGGTGAATTACTTGGATTTTTGATTATGTGCTTCCATGCTCATTTAAAAGTCCTTACGGTTATGCATGTATGGAACGCATATCAAAATTAATTGATTAAATAGACAAGTTGATTCTAATCCCATTTTAAAGTCCTCACAATCATGCGTGGTTAGAAGATACTTGATTTCATTTTTAAAAATTAAATTGGAATACTACTAATCTCATTTAAAAGTCCTAACGGTTATGCATGATTAGTAGATATTCAAATTCCTGATATAAATGTACCACAAGTTGATACAATTGTATGATTTTATATTAGAATATCATTTCCATTCTTTCTAAAAGTGGAACATGCGCCTAACAAGGGTAGTTATGATTTTTGTTTGATTTTTATTGAAGTTTAATATTTATATTCAATTTGAGTTTAATGTTGGATTAATATTGATCACTTTATCTCTATTTTTTCTAACACTGTTATTCTTTTGCTGATAACAAAAGGGGGAGAGAAAAGTAAAGATTTTGTCAAACAGAATCAAGCAAAGGTCAAATAATTTTCCATTTGCATCTAGGCTCATTTATATATTTCTATTTGTATGCATATATGTAGAGGGGGCATCATGTAGAGAGGAAGCATTTAAATAGGGGGAGCAATTAGAGTATATCATTGATCAAATACATTTAATGCAGTCAAAATCTTAAATATATGTTTGTTATCATCAAAAGGGGGAGATTGTTGAATATGCGCTTATATGATTTTTGTTTGATGATAATAAACATATATATATTCATTTAAATGTATTTGGTAATGTACTATTTTATTTTTCATAGATTAAATAAATATTTGTTGAATAAAATAAATTACACAGAATTTGAATTCAAACAGAACAAGTTACATAGAATTTGAATTCAAACAGAAATTTTATTCAAACAAATATTTATTACATGTTTGAATGGTACAAATTCAAGCTCTCACTATACATATACAATTTTGATTCTAAATACATCACAATTTCATATTTACGTTTCCCCTCACTACACATCACTCATTCACTCAATTCGTATTTCATCTTCAACTTCATTCCAGTTAGAATCCAGCATCTGAGCAATCTGCAAAAATATTCACTAACGCAGTAAAATTGAAAAAGAAATATTTTTGCAATATAAAATAAAATGTGGATTTTGAAAATATTATTTGCCTCAGTTATTTAGGTTGTTCGTCATCATTTAAATTTGAATTCATCATACACGAACAGCTTGTGACATACACTGTGTATCACTGTATATGCCACAAGGTCGTGCACACCGAAGTATTCTTTTGATCGATTTAAAGGGACAAGTGAGCACAGGTCAAACCCAAATAAAAAGACGGGTTCAACTCAGGTGCAAATATAAATAAAATCACAACACACGCACAAGGTCAAACCCGAACTATTAGCTGGATTCAACACAGGGCAGGCGTACAGGCTACGACTTCAAGCATAAAGCAGTTCAATATCCAAGCAACATTGAAAAGTAAGGAACCAACTACAAAAATCAATGTCGAAATCATTCCAGCAAAATCACAATGAACCAAGTACAACTGGAAACCCAAAATTGCATAGCAGCAGTATGCAAATGCATACACAAAGAGGCACGCTGGAATTTGTAGTACAACAAAGTGACTGAAGCAACTACCAAACCAACATGCATGCAAGTACACAGTGGAAAAGCCACAAATGCACATACACCAGAAACATGGGAACATAGCAAAGACCACAAGCCAGTTAATGAATCGACATTGCTTGAAGACTATAGCAAAAACAAAGTCAACCCAGATAAAAATGAAGCCACAGCAAACAGATGTCATCAAAAATCAACAAAGACTAGGCTACACAATATCAAGGTGGAAACCAAGTATGCAAGTGCAAAGATAAATGACACGGTGTACATGTAAATTCGACAAGCACATGAGCAACCATTTTTTACATATCAAAATTCAAATGCAAGTGAAGCTACACAACTATATACATGTACACTGAGCCAAACTGCAACAAGACCAATATCGCTGCACCAGTGATACACCAGGTATACCGGAGGGATGAACAAGACTCGGCAATCAAATAACAGTAAGAAGTGTACCAAGACCACATGCATGTAGACATCAAGCAAATAGAGGCAAAGGCAAAATGCATCAACATAATAGCAGGTCATGTAAAAGAATAAGAGCAAAAGCATTTTATCTTGGTTGTTACAGAAAGGAATAATATTGCTAAAACAAAAGGTAAACAACAAACTGCAGATACGAAGGTTATAGTGATACCGAAATTCGTGTACATAGCCGTGTATCAAAGCCGTGTTTTCAACAAGTCAACAGAAGAAGGAACGGAGTGGAAGCCATAGTCAACAACGTGATGACCAAGGAGTCGATCAATGCCGTGAATGTCAAGCAATCGAAGAATATACGATTACGAACAAGTCAGAAATAATCACGAGCATCCAAGTAACATCAATTGGCAGAGAAAAGAATTTGACAAATTCAAATATAATTATACAGACGAAACTCAAGGGTTACAAACCCTATATAAACAATCATCATCGGCAATTTCAAAACCGATCGAGTTCAAGCAAGCCAAATCCAGAAAAGCGAAAGGAATAAAGTACTTACCGAAATTGTAATCGAACTCGATCAATTCAAAAGAGTCGTGAGCAAAACAGTGAGGCAAACGATCGACGAAAGCAAGCAACGAGAAAACATATATTCGATCGAACAAAAGTCGGCATCTTCAAAATTTACAAAGCCCTAATTTTGGAAGCAAGGATTAAAAGAACCGAAGCCCTAATTTCAGAAGTAAAAAGAGGAACGAAAGGGAGGCCGTCTTTTTACAGAAGCAAAAATAAAAGGAACGGGCAGTAAATAATAATAGGGGCCGGCCTTTTAAGAATTAGGGTTTATGGTTTTAAGGGCTTTAGTTTTTTAAATAAAGGTTTTATCTTATTTCTGTTTTAAATTTGTTTTTTTTTCAAACCGTTGTATTTTCTAGTCGTGTGCCTAGGGGACAAGCTACGTGACATAGCTTGAGAATTCGCAACTCAGTGGCTGAGTTGTGGCAGGGTTTTGAGGTAGAGTTAGATTTAGTCGATAGCGGGTGTCGCAGGTTTACGTGTGTAAGCGAGGGACTATCTAATTTCTAGTAGAAACCTTCGGGCAGCACGTAGGCAGGGTTTTGCCGAAGCTGGGTAAATTCTGTGTCGTTCTATTTCTGCATTTATTATTCTGCTATTATCTGTGCTGCTAAGCTTCCGTGATTAATTTCTATAATTTATACTATCACCCTATTCACCCCCCTCTAGGGTGAAATCGATCCTACATTTTGCATGGTGACATTGTTTAACACTTGTAAATCTTTTCATTGCATGCTCTACACTTGTCTTCATTTTGCAATTTTATGTTTATGTCCCTCTTTTAAATTATTTTATAAATTTTGTTTTTAAAACCCTTTCATTTTAAGCACTTATGTCTACATATACGTTTGTCTTTATATCCTTGTATGTTCAATGTATATATAAATTTTATTTTTATAAAAAGATAAGTGTTTTAACCCTTTTATCAATTTTAAGCAAAATTGTACTTAGTTCGTATATATTTTAAAAAGAAAGAACATTATTCCTTTATTAATATTTTATTCAAATTTTATTAAGTTTCAAGAGATATGTGTATTTTAAACTTTTACTTCTTATTTTAAATTTGCATTCATACATTATATTTTATACCCTTATAAATTTTAAAGACAAACGATTTAAAATCAAATTATTCATTACTAATAAATAATTATATATATATATATATATATATATATATATATATATCTTGAACAATTTAAATCCAATTCCAATATGTACTCAATTCTACTTATAGATGCAATGTACATATATGTACATAACTTTAAATTCAAATGACCTTTTTTTTAAACATTCATTATTTCAAAATTTTAAACCAAAAAGGAATTGGAGTTTTATTCATATATAGTTTATTACTTATTTGTTTGGATTTTCTTAATTTATTTTCAGATTAAATTCCAAAAGTTAAAAATATATTACTAATTTTAATTGATATATTACTTTGGGATGTTTCTTTTTTTATATAAGATATTAAATATAGAATTTCAAATCCACAGTTAAATTTTAAAATCAATGTCCAAATAAATAAATATCCTATTTAATGTGAAAATTCAATTTAATTTACAATTTTATTCAAAAAATTATTTTAATTATCAATTTATATTTAATTAAAAATCGAGATCGTTACAGATTCCCCTCTTAAAATAATTTTGTCCCCGAAATTTGCAAGGGAGATAACAAAGAACAGATAAATGATAGAGAATTATGTTTCTAGAAAAAATTGAATATCCATTCTGTATTTGGCTTACCAAATCAGAATATTGACAATAGTTACGAGATCAAACTCATTCAATATTTCATGAAGTACTCGGGTTATCTAGATCTATGAAATATATAGGGGTATTGGTTAGTTCGTAACTAACTATTCGTAGAATATATCTGAACCAAACAATAGATAAAAGGATTTAATCTTCCATAATTCTCAAGCACTAGATATGGATTCCAAATTCAAGTCGAAATGTCCCAAAGTATATACCAACTTTTCCCTCATCGGACTTCAGTCTACACAAGAAATTACCATAGAATTTCAAATTTGGTTCTAACCGATGTCATCTTATTGATTCAATTCAAATTTAGCCTTATATTTGTTAACCAATTTTACCCAATTTAAAATTTCCAATTTATTTAATTTAAATTTTCAAATTCATTAGAGTTTAGAACGAAAAGCTGATAAGAGGCCGATGAAGATACGAAGTAAGAATTATCTACAATTATCCGTAGGACCACCATCACGCCGAAGCTCCTTCTTGTAGCTGTTGCGAAGCAATCAAAAGAATTTGGAATCGAATCAAAGGAGATTGATAGAGAAAGTTGTTCCCACTGTCGCAGGGTATTGACCATTTGTAGTGGTACTCCCATGTCCACTATCTCGTCCTCTTCTCGCACTCATACTTACTATTAGTGAATAGTAAGAGAATTTACTGAGGCATTCGAACAGATATCTTAGGGATATACTCATTCTAGGGTATACTTCACCCTATCTCTAATGAGTTAATGTGTTATACTCCTGAGCTAAAGTTTTAACCCTCGGCTCTGATACCAATTATAACGACCCCGACTCGACCTTCGAAAAAATCGGCACCGAATACGACACTCGTATTCAAATGCCGTAGATCCAAACGTCGAATTTGGTTCGCCGGAGCTTATAACACAATAAGTACAACACAGCGGAAGAAAAATCAAATATCAATATACAACATTTGATATCATATTCAGATACAATAATGATACAATAGAATGATACAATGAATATCGATGTACATCAGAGTTACAAGAAATAGCAGTGGAAACTCCAAGAACTGCATCTCCAAAGCGCCAATCCACAAGTAGCTCGAACTCCCAATGAAGATGCACAAAGATAAGCAAGTGTAGTTCAGATCCAAAGACTGAACTAGCTCCAGATAATCTACTAAACCTAATTATCTGAAAAACCCAACTCTAGACTGCCCGTGTGGGAAAATTATGGGCACCCAGAGTTTAGGAAAGGAACAATAAACTCCAAGTCAGTCGTGCAACTGGTATGATCAAACAAAAACAGTTTAGTCTTTAAAACAAACAACAAAAGAATTTAAAATAATTCCGCAATGCTTTTTAGAAAATGAAACTACCATAAGGCCTCCCGCCACACACACAATGCAAACGCAGAATTGGAGGAGATTTCTTCTTATGATAGTCAAATATGCTTGATACGAGAAAAAAATTCTTTGATATTATTACTAGTGCATAGTGTAGAAAAACCATTTTGAAAGTGTAATATAAATCCTAGCCAGCATAGACATTCCGAACTATGCCTACTATAGCTACAATCTACGCAGTGATGACCACCATAAGTAAATGGCAGGTTCTACAACTAAAACCGTACAAGGTGCATATTGGATGAATGGATTTCCAACAAATGGTTAGGCTAAGGAACTTCCTATTGCCACATAGGTACGCCTCTGGCGGGACGTCCCGAGAGCTTAACCAGCTCTCTGCCAACACAAGGCCGGGTTACCTCTATAACTAGGTAACTACTACACGAGCGTGCCATCCCTCGGTCCTTTGGGACCTTTACCGAGGCCTCGATACCAACAACCACAAAGCAATCACAAAGTAATAGATCTGCAGTGTCCACATGAGTAAGTATCTGGCCTCCATACCATGATACCACCCTTTTCCAGAAGGAAATGACACACCCTAAAGGGAGCGACCCTCATAACCTTGCCGCATCTTTCCTGTTTCGACCATTTCCGTGGTGTGAGGTCCTGATGCAGTCTCGTCCACAAAGCTACGCTTTATACAAAAGCCATGCTTTGATCAACAAATGATACACAACAGCAATCAGCATGCCACACCACCAAATTTGGGAGTATATCACTGATAAATATCAACTACATAACCTCTGAGCTCGTACGTCTCAGAGAAGGGTGTTAAGCTAAGAGAATAAATTCTCCGCCACCAAGAAGAAATGTATTTGATGGAGATCAGTTTAATATCTCAAAGTGCAGTGTCAGACATACAACCATACAAGTCTGTCTCGGGTTCGAACAGAATCGAAGGCACTTCGTCCAATAAATGAAGAAGCCCTTGCAAATTCGGGCATCCACAATTCCGATCGGACTTCCCATCACATATGGATAACTCTATACCGGAGCAACTCAGTGTAGAGTCAATCGACAGGTTATCCTATCGTACTCGAAGACACCCGGTCTTCAACACCGGTCTTTAAATGTAATCCATAATGTCGTATCACTATTCAGAATGGGTCATATGACACAAGGTCCTCTCCTGGCTAAACCGAATAATGAGCGCAATATTTTAAAACATATGGATATGGGATCTTAGTTAAGTCACAACTTTTTAAAACCCAAAATCTTTCTTCAAATGGTTTAAACAAATTACCATTTCAAATTTTTTAACAAAAAGAGTCGTTTCACAAAGTTCACCTAGTTTCACAAAGATCTATTCATAGATTTCAAAACAATTTCCATTTCAATTGGATTAATTCATCTAATCTTTAAATTAAAGGTTTAACTTATGGCTTTCAAACCCGTTTCCAAAGATTTATTCATAACTTGGAAAACTATTTTCATTTTAGACTTGAAACCCTTTTAACACAAATTGGAAGTTCATTTCTTATGTGAAAGCTTTTACTATTTGCAAATAGTTTTCTTTTCGGAAAAATCCCATTTTATTTATACAAGTTAAAATCTTGGGTTAAATTTAAATTCCCAAAACTACACTTTTAAAATGTTTTAAAAACCCATATAAACACGTTCATAAGTTGAATAACCTTTTTAAGCCATAGTTTCCAAATCATAGAATTCAATTTCAAATATTGAATTCAAATTTAATTCAAATTATTTAAATTCCAAAACTCAATCAAGTTATTCAAAATAACTTATATTTTTGAAATTCACTTTTAAAAGCTTTCAATTCAAATTCCCAAAACCATTTTGGATTCAAAAATTCAATCTTTAAAACTATTTCAAAATCGATGACTTAACCCATTTCCACGTGAAATCCATATTTGTGTGTGTATAAGTGTGGTCCAGGGGTTTTACACAATAAAAGTGCAACACCGTCAATCAGCACAGATTCAAATACAGCAATATATTTTGATAAGCGGTATAAACTATAACGCTTATATTTTATAAGCGGTATAAACCATAACGCTTATCTTTTATTCACAGATCACAAGTATATATCACAAATAATAAATTACATAAACACAGCTCAACCAAAACAGAGTATCACATATCAGGGGTATCAAATAATTCAATCATCCAATAGAATACAAACATTCATAAGTAAGAGCGGTTTATTGTTTGATTAATTCAAATCAGATTAACTACTTATGGATTACTGATCCTGGTTAATTAATATTAATGAATTACAAATCATTTTGATTAATTATTCTTTAATCATTTATTAATTAACCTTTAGTAATCAATTAATTACCCTTTAATCATAATTCATTAATCTTTTAATTATAAAAAACTTCACCTTTTGTTAGTATCAAAATTGGTCACTAACACCCTTAAGAGAGGTTGTGTAGAGAGATTAATGAAGAAAGTAAAGTTAAACAGAAGATAGTACGTAATTTTAAATGC
Source organism: Allium cepa (assembly GCA_030765085.1). Lineage (NCBI taxonomy): Eukaryota > Viridiplantae > Streptophyta > Magnoliopsida > Asparagales > Amaryllidaceae > Allium > Allium cepa. The sequence continues at coordinate 834,495,389 of CM060934.1, forward strand.
AGAAACAACGAATACCAGATTTATAGTGGTTCGGCATAATTTCCTACGTCCACTTTGAGGTAGATCTTTATTGCTTTTCTCGATAATCGATTACAGATACAATCCGTATGTCAATCACTCAAATACAATTGCTAAGCAAAAAAGATTAAGTCTTGAATGAGTCTAGAATGCGGCAGAGTCTCCCCGGTGTTCTCAAAAAACCGATCCCTTTCACTGTGCCCCTGCCAATCTATTTATAGAAGAAGATGGGTTGGACATCCCTGGTGGGCCTGGTAGCTGAATACCTCGACCCAAATGGAGTAAGCTCTGCGTGCAGACCCGAACATGCCGAACGGCCAAATGCCAAACCATCATCTTCATGCTGAGCGATGCGATGTGTTGAGCGAGGGGTGCAGGCCGATCGAGAATCGATGTCGAACGAGGGAAAAAGCCGAACGAGGCTGGAATGACGAACAGTCCAGGAATGCCGATTGAAGCATGAATGCCGAGCGCTCTAGAAGTCGAACGCTCTTAAATGCCATTCGGCCCAGTCGTTTCGAACGTCCCTGGAATGCCGAATGCCCCTGAATGCTGAACGTCTGTGGATGCCGAACGTACCTTGTATGCCGAACGTTCCTTGTATGCCGAACGTTCCTTGTATGCCGAACGCTCCTTGCAGGCCGATCGTTCATTGTATGTCGAACGTCTATGGATGTCGAACGTTCATGCCGAACGTTCCTTGTATGTCAATCGTTCGTTGTACGCCGAACGTCTTTAAATGCCGAACAAGTCATATGTGCCAGACGACTCCTGAATACCGAGCAATATGCTAATGCCAAGTACTTAGTTACCTGGTCAAATCTCAAGGTAACACTTGCCCCCCAAAGTACATCACGTGGTCGAATGTGATGTGCTTTGAACCTTGAGTCCACCGCGCTTTGCTTCAAGATGTGGTTCAGTTTCCTCAATAGTATCTTCTCTTGAATACTAGGTGAGATGATGTATGCTGAACGTCATGCGAATGCCGAATGTAACGGCCCTGACTCGACCTTCGAAAATCGGCACCAAATACGACACTCATATTCAAATGTCGTAGACCCAAACGTCGAATCCGGTTCGCCGGAGCTTATAACACACCAAGTACAACACAGCGGAAGAAAATGAATAATATCATATACAACATTTGATACAATGATGATATAATAGAATGATACAACTGAATATCAACATATATCAGAGATATAAGAAATAGCAGCAGACAAATAATGTTTTCAATGTCCAACTCCACGTACTCCATCTTCAATCCAAAGCCAGCTCGAACCATCATCAAGTTGCACAAAGCCGAGCAAGGTCAGCCGTGAAAACTAAAGTGTAGCAAATGCGATCCACAACTCAAAAAGGCTTCGAAGGCAATCAAATCAATTCCTTCTATTCGACTGTCTGAAAAACCCAACTCTAGACTGCCCGTGTGCAAAATTGTGGGCACCCAGAGTTCAGGAAAGGAATAATAAACTCCAGGTCAGTCATGGGACTAGTGTGAGCAAAAAAAACATTTTTTTATCTTTAAAACAAACAAAAGATTTTAAAATTTTAAATCCGCAATGCCTTTAGGAAAATGAAACTACCATAAGGCCTCCTGGCACACACACAATGCATTCGCACACATGGGAGAGATTTCCCCTTTTGATAGTCAAACATGCTTACTACGCAAAATTCTTATTTTATGTTATTATTAGTGCATAGTGGAAAATATTTTGAAAGTATAATATTAATCTTAACCAGCATAGGTACCATTATATTATGCCAGCTATAGCTGCCATTTTAAATGACAGGTTCTACAACTAAAACCGTACAAGGCTCGTATTGTTTTGTTTGGATTTCCCAACAAATGGTCAGGCTAAGGAACTTCCTATTGCCATATGGGAATGCCTCTGGAGTGACGCCCTGAGAACCTACCCGGGTCTCTGCCAACACAAGGCCAGATACCCTCTTCCCGGGAAGTAAAACCTAAGATATGCCATCCCCGGTCCTTTGGGACCTTTATACGAGGATCCTCTACACCAACAACATCACACAATAATAGATATACTACAGTGCCCACATGAGTAAGTATCTAGACTCCATACCATGATACTACCCTTTTCCAGAAGGAATGGTCACACCCTAGGGGAGCTACCCCTGAAAGCTTACTACATCTTTCTTGTTTCGACCATTACTGGTTTGTGAGGCTCGATGAGGTCTCGTCCATAAAGCTACACTTTTCACAAAGTCATGCTTTGATCACAAATAATCAACCAATGATCATCAACACACATCAGCACTTAGCATGCCACACTACCAATTTGGGAGTATATCGTTGGTAACCTTCAACTACATAACCTCTGAGCTCGTACGTCTCAGAGAAGGGTGTTAAGCTAAGAGAGTAGATTCTCTGCCACCAACAGATATGTATTTGAAAGAAATCTGCTTTATATCTCAAAGTGTAGTGTCAGACATACAACCATACAAGCCTGTTCCGGGTTCGAACAGAACCGAAGGCACTTCCGAAGAAGCCCTTACAAATCCGGGTATTCACAATCCCGATCGGACTTCCCATCACTTAGGAAATCTCTATACCGGCGCGACTCAGTGCAAAGACAATCGATGGGTTATCCTTTCGTTCTCGAAAATACCTAGTCTTCAACACCGGTCTTCAAATGCTATCCATATCGATGTATCATTATTCTGAATGGGTTATATGACACAAGGTCCTCTCTCGGCTAAACCGAATAATGAGCGCAATATTTGAAAATATATGGATATGGGATTTCAGTTAAGTCACAACTTATTATCCAAACTTTTCTCTCAAATGGTTTTAAACAAATTACCATTTTAATCTTTAAATAAAAGATTCATTTCACAAAATTCACCCAGTTTCACAAAGATCCATTAACGGATTTCAAAAAAATTTCCATTTCAAATTGGATTAACTATCCAATCTTTCAATTAAAGATTTAATTCATAACTTTCAAATTCCAATTCAAATATGGTTTATGGAAGATATACCATTTAAAATCCTCTTTGATTACAAAACAAGATTTAATCATCTTCACAAAGGTTAATTCATAGTTTTACCCAAACTATTTACAATTTCATTTTAAACTTGAAATCTTTCGATACAAATTGAAATCCTTCCTTTTTATGAAAGATATTATTATTTGAAACAATTAGTTTTCATTTTGGGAAAATTGATTGCAATTTACATAAGTTAATGCTATCCAAGTATAAAACTTGGATTTAAATTTTAAATTTCCAAAACCATACTTTTTTTATGGTTAAAAACCCGTATAAACACCTTTATAACTTGTATAATCCTTTAGACCATAATTTCCAAATTATTAAATTTAATTGCAAATATTGAATTCAAATTTAAATCAACTTATTTAAATTTTCAAATTTTATTAAGTTGTTTAAAGTAACTTTTATTTTTTGAAAACTCATTTTCAAAGCTTTCAATTCCAATTCCAAAACTATTTTGGATTCAAGAATTCAATCTTTAAAATTGTAAAAAATCTGTGACTTAACCGATTTCCTCGTGCAATCCATATTTGTGTGTGTATAAGTGTGGTCCAGGAGTTTTACACAATAGTGCAACATCATTCAGTCATCATGGATTCAATAACAATATCGATAAGCGGTATAATTCATAACGCTTATCTTCATTCACAGATAAAGTGAATTTATTAATCACAAATATTTACCATTACGATTCGATGTGGGTTTCGGATAACAACTGGAATCTAACTCCCTGTCGCATCGAAATTTAAATGTCGTTTTACGGCCAAGGGGCTTTTACACAGAAACATGTCACAGATATCACAGATCAATACACAGCAACTCACATCACAAAATATCACAAATCATCACTTATGAGGAATATCAACTATCTAAACTTCCAATAGAATCTAAACATCCATGAGTAAAAATAAATTAAATTATCTGATTTAAATTAAATCAGATTAATTACTTATGACAAATTTTTAATCTTGGTTAATTAATATTAATTAATTACAAATCAATTTGATTAATTACTCCATAATCATTTATTAGTTAAATTTTAATTTATAATTAATCCTTTGATTAATTATTCTTAATTAATTATTTCATTATCCTTTAATCATTAAATAATTATCCTTTAATTATTTATCCATAATCAATTACATTGATTAATTAACCATTAATTAATTACCATTTAGTTAATTACAATAAGAAATTATCCTTAATAAATTTCGTTAGTTAATTAACCTTTAATTAATTATTAAATTAATCACCTTAATTAATTAATCACATAAATCAATTATCCTTAAATCATAAATTAATTAACCTTTTAATCATTAATTAACTACCCAAATCATGTAGTTAATTAACCTTAATCAATCTTTAAATAAATCTTTGATTAATCTTTAATTAAACCTCTAATTAAGTAATTTTTCTTTGAGTAATTAACCTTTAATTACTTTTATTAATAAGACCCCAAATATTTAAGATAAATCGTTTATCTCGACTATCACTTAATTACATCATCAAATTAAATTTGAAGACACTTAGGGTAATTTAAATGGTTAACTCGATATGATTATTCAAAACTAGAACAATTTTTAAAATCATTTAGATTTAGATTTAGGGTTTATTTTGAAAATTTTGGGAATACTTTCCTTTTGGAAATTTAATTTATATAACTTTGCTTTAATTTGTTTTAAAACTAAATCCTTCAAACTTGCTTTAAATCATCAAACTCAGGAAACCCGAGCCAATTTGCGTTTTAACCGAGTCTGTTGCCTACCTACTTCGAGTTTTCACCCAGTATTACTGTATGCTTTAAAATCCTTCAAACTTAAATTTCCTACGTACTTAACCCTGAACGCCTATAAATCTACTCGAGAGAAAATCCACGTTCCCTTCGATTCTACCCCCGAGCTTCTACTTCATCTTCCCTAAACTCTTCAATCCAGATACGTAACTTGCATGTATACGTGCACAAGCGCGGCTCCCCTCGCCGGTCAACGTTGATGCCACCGGCACATCACCCACGACCGCCCAAGCTAATCTGAGCAACCCAAAAACCAAAACCACCCCATAATCGAAGTTGAACTATTCTTGATTTCCTGGATTCGAAACCCAATCCCTACAATCACCTCGCGTGCGCAACTCCGACCTCCAGAGCGTCACCACCTCTGGCCACGTCTTCGACAACCCCCAAGCCAACACTTCCCTGAGTATCAACGAACTCGATCAACCACTGACTCCACATAAGCACGAGAACCATGCCGACCAAATACTTCACGTTAAGCCCTATTTTGTTTTCCCTAAGCCACCACGACGATTTATAAAATCATTAAGCATTTTTCAGGTGGTCTCCAACCTCCAGCCATGCTCCAACTTCAATCTCGAGAACTAACATTTCCCCGATCACCGGAATTTCGCAAAAATGGCCACGCCATTCAACTTCGAGTTTCACCAAGAATACATTATTAAAAATTCCGATTTTTCTTTTAAAAATCATGGATTTTAGAAACGTTTTCATTCATATAATTGAAAACAAGAATTATAAAAATCAAATTTCAACGAAATTTGGGTTTGCCTGTTGTTTTCAACATTTCCAAAAAAACTTACTTTAAATTCACTCAAATAAGATTTAAAACTTCAAACAAAGCTAAACAAACAAAGTTTGTTCAGATTATAAAGTCAGATAAGGTTCCAATGAAGCGGAATTGGAACTTTAACAGGTTTTAAGCAACCTGGGATTGAACAGAGGTAAATATGCCTGTAGATTGAACATGCACATCTTCCTCAACATATAAACATATACAAATTCGCATGCATGTAAATATTTCACAATTATTTCAAACATCATCACAAAACAACACATAGAGCTTCAGGTTGGTAAGGGATTTACTCACAGCATCAATAGATAAATGGATAAAGATTTTTAATTTAGAAGTTTGCTCACATTGTTTTTGAAGAACATAGGAGAAGATTGAGTTTGTGAATCTGGAACATGCAATTCTTTTCAACTGCTCTGCCCTTTTCATCTTTGTTTTGATCATCATTTAGCTTTGAAGAGAAAATGAGACCTGGAACAATTTTCTTCTCTATTCGAGGTTGAAATTTTGATCTTTACTTTGTCTATAGGTTTGCAAATTTGATTGTTTTTGAAGTGATTGCTTGATCCAGATTGAAGCTTGCTTCCAGGTTTCCCTTTTTTCTTCTTGGATTTGAATAAATTATCTGTTGCATGATTTTGTTTCTAGGTTTCTTTAAGTTGCTTCAGATTATTCCCAGGTTGAATTTTTTTAAGCTTGATCTTCATTTTTTTTCTGGGTTTGAGGATCGAAATGAAGCAAAGAGTAGATATAAATATATAGAAAGAAAGGTGTTTGTATAGGGGAAGGTATTTTCTGGTGTAAGCTTCCTCTTTGTTTTTTTTTTTTTTTTTTTGATTAGATTTTCACCTTGCCTCCATTTTTAACCAAAGATATTTTCTTTGGAGGCTGAAATGATTCTAGCATATCTCGAATGACCATTTTTCTGCTGCTGAGATGATGGAAATAAATACATATGTTCCCTATCTTGTTACAGCCTCTCCTATTTGTATGTACTTAGATTTTGTTTGTGTATGAGAATAGATATTACATTAATTATCATTGTCTTATTTCCCATTTATTTACAGCCTCATCACTTCATTTGATTCTTGTGTAAATATTTTTGTTTTCTTTCTTTTCTTTCTCATTCTTGTATATTTTTGTTAATGTCATGCTTCATTTATCTTACATTGGTTAAAATTAGCATTTTTATTTGTTTTAATATCTTGCCTATACTTGTTAATTTCTTGTTACATGTTTATTATTTGAATTACACTTGTTAAATGACTTATATTTCTCATGAATTAAAAACTTCTAAATAAATTTTATATTACATTTTTCTTAGTTTATAAACACGTCTTCCTAATCATTATTATATACACATTATCTAAAAGAAAATCTTTTTAAACTAACTACCCATAAATCAATTTACATAAATAATATTTTTAAACCCAAATCATTTTTCTAAATCATTTATTTAAATTTAAAATTCAAATACACATTCAATATTCAAATTCTAAAGTCAAATTCAAATTTACTCATATGTACACATACATATGTATTTCAAACTCAAATTAATTCGAAAATCTATTCCAAAATTTACATTAACTATTAATTTAAATTTAATTTAAAATTGGGATCGTTACAGATTCCTCCCTTAAAAAAATTTCGTCCTTGAAATTTGCAGGCAGAGAAACAACAAAGATAGATACACAAAGATAGAGAAAAAGTGTAATATCCCGAAATTTTTAACAATATCAATTTAATAATCTGTATTAAATTGATATTGATAATTTTGTTAATAATAATTCAAATAGATTTAATAATCTTCTTCAATAAATATTTAATTGGTTATTTTATCTTTTAAAAATAATAAATTGGTGTCTATTTATAATATAATATATAGTTTATATTGTAAATAGATTAGCATTGTTTTAATTTTAATAAGTAAGGCATATTTTCTAATTCTAATATTTTTAATAATTTGGAAATTTTGTTTTTATTTAATATATAAGCTTTTCAAAGTTATTAAATAAATAATCTTGGTTTAAATTTAATAAATGAATCATGATTTAAAATTCTAATATATATATTAATAATTTGGAAATTTTGATTTTAATTTAATATTAAGTTTTCAAAGCTATTTAATAAATAAGTATATGATTTTAAATTGATAAGACAAATGTTTAAATGTTTAAAATAGTTTTGGCTTGAGTTTTAAATTTAATTGAATTAACAAAAAGTTTTATAGCTTAATAAAATAGGTAATTTATTAATAAAGATGTAATTTCTTTTATAATTATTTTAAATTTAATAATGAGATATTTCTAAAAACAATATTAATAGTGTATTGTCTTTATAAATAGATTTTGAATAAAAATAGAAATTGTTATTTCAAAGTTTAATTTGTATTCATAACTTGATTTTCGAATATTAGATTTTGAATTTGATTTGAATTTAAAATCCAAAGTATAGATTTTTTTTAATTGTTTTGATCTTTATATGTATAAGCTTTATTTATAAGCATAATTTGTTTTTATTTCTTTATAAATTTATATACATATTAAATATTAACTAACAAATTTAATTAGGCTTAATACATATATTAACATGTAAATTAATAAACAAATTACCTTACAAAGACATGTGTTGTATTCTTAAGCCTCATTAAACAAATGTTAGAAGATAAGCATTTAAGTTGACAAATGTTGAAAATAGTTTACAAGTGTCATTTTGTTTTAAATTTTCTTTTATTTAAGAAAATCTGAAAATAACCTATATAAGAACATTCTTTCATTCCTATCTTTCTTTTTCTTCATTTCCTAATCAAAGAAATTTGCAACTTTTTTTTTTTCACAAATCTGAACATGGAAACCCAAATTTAAACATCATCTTCATATCAAAAATCAGTAAATTCCTCATACCAAAAATCCTGAATCATGTTCAATACAAAATCAAACTCCTCTTCAAACTGTAGCCTGCATTTTCAAAAAAATTCTGCATTTGCCATTTTCAAAACCAAATCTAAAATCTGTAATCAAGAATCAGTTTAGAAATCAGAACTCCTCAATTTAAATTTTGCTCTACACCATTTTTCTGCAATCTATAAACAAATCAGTTAGCAAAAACTCTTCAAACAAAATCAAAACCCCACATTATCAAAAAAGGTCTGCATCATTTTTAGTTTCAATCTGGAAAATGAATTCTGCATGTCACCTAAAATCAAAAAGGCAAATCTGCATTATTTTTTCTACAATCTGGAAAAAATGGGCGTTGCATGCAACCTGGAAGCAAAGAGCAAACCTGCATTTTTAATCTGCACATCTTCAAAATGAAACCTGTTGAAAAGCAAGTTCAAAGGCATTTTTATATGGGAGCCATGTAAACAGTTTTACAATCTGCAAATTCAAAAAAAAAGCCTTTCAATCTGAGGCTCTGCTTCTTTTTAAATCGGTGAGTAACCTTTTAAAAATTTAAAATCTAAATTTTGGTTGCATGATTTTATGTTGAGATGAATAAGCATAGCATGTTATTATAAGTAAATATCTGATGTAAGTATTATATGTGTACATGCTGTTTTTTTATTTGCCTGTTCTGTTTTGATTTTCCAAACACAAAACTTCATTAAAATACTTATCATTTAATTAAGTTTCTAATAGGATGAAATTTATAAAATGAAGTTGTTGATTATCATAAGTTGATGTTTAAAATTTTAAGTAAGTTAAGATATAGGATGTTGTCTCTGGAAACATAAGGAATATCAGTGCATGTTGATTTTTACCAAAATCCAAACATGTTAATTTAGTAATTCAGTATCATAAATCAAAAGCATTTACTGAAACATAATTTTAAATCAAGAATTAGGATTTTTAGGAATAAGTTGAAGTTGCAGTTGGATATTGAACTGAAATTGAATTTTAAGCATTTTCTGGTGATCTTTGAATTGAGGAGGCTTGGGGTTCTTCTGGATGATGGAGAAGGGTTAGGAGAATCTAGGAAAAATCATTAATGGTGATGGATATCATTGTGGAAGGTGCAGTTTTGAAAATTCATTTTAAACCCTAGTTTTAAAGGGGTTTGAAGAGTTGATCATTTCGGTTTGTAGGATTGATCGAGTGTGAAGATATTTTGGGAATTGGTAGTTGGTGCGTGGTTGAAGACGAGGCCGGAGTAGCTGATCATCAGGTGGTCGGAGCGGCGAGGATTGGGCGTTGACAGGTTTGAGGAAGAACCTGATTGCTGTTTTCCAGGTTAGGGATTTAATACTCGAATTTGAATTCGAGGGTAAGTGTACGATCTGATGATCGCATTTGGTTGTTGGAGTGTTTTTGGATGTAGGACGATCTTCTCTGATGATCAGAGGTGGCTGGGGTCGCCGTGCATATGCATGGTGATGAAATTTACTGATAAAGTTTGGGTAAGTTTTGGTAACAGGGGAAGTTCTTGAGATTGCCCGAAGTTTTTGGGTAATTGGCTCGGGAAAGATAGGCTTTAGACTCGAAGAAATTTTTGATGTCTCAGGTTGTTCAGTTTATTTCAGGTTTTACAGAACCTGTAAAATCAGTTTTTTTTTTTTAATTTTTAAACCCTGAAGCCTTTTAATGTTAAGAAAGTTTTAAACCTGGTTATAAATTTAGGTTTGAATTTTAGAATTCAAATTTAAATTTAAAAATCTTAGTTTTAAATAAAAATAAAGTTTTAAATTTGAACTTATTTAATTACTTTATTTTGGTAAGTAGTTTGAACTTTTTGGAAAATGAAGTTTTTAAAATATAAGTAAGATTTGAAATTAAATTTAAATCTGGAAATCAAAAGTTTAAATATGAACTTCAGTTTTGAAATTAAAAGAAGATTAAATTTGAAAGATTTAAACAAAATGTAAATTGAAATTTTGAAATGAATTTAGTTTCAAAAGTCTTACGAATTTCATTTCTAAGATAAGCACTTGTTTGTCTTATAATTTTAAAAAGTTTTAAATTGTTTAAACTTTGATTAAGTTTAAATTATATTCATTTTAAATCTTGTATGTAAAATGAAATTTAAAAGTAAGTTCAAAAGTAATTTGTTTCAAATAAATTTGTTTTTAAACATAACTAAGAAATGATTTAACTTAAAATTAAGTTAAGATTTAATGTTTCGAAATTAATTAAATTAATGAGTAATTAAGGAATAATTAGTTAATTTAATTAATTAAGTGATTAGGGATTAATAAATATTGATTAAGGGTTAATCAATTTGAGATTAAAGATCATTAATTAGATTATTAACTAATGATTAAAGATTTCTTAATTAAGCAGTTAATTTATAATCAAGGTTAATTAATTAAATAATTAGACTTTAATTAATGGATAACTAAAGATAATTTAATTTGTGATTAATCTAAGTTAATTACTTAATGAAAATAATTAGGGAATGGTTAATGAAGGTCATTAACCAGGATTACTTAATAATTAATTAATGTGGTTAATTTTTAATAATTAATTAGATTAATAAATTTAATAATAATCATTTGTGAATGGTTTAAATGTAATTACTTAATGAAGTAATTAAGAAATTAATTACTTAAAGTAATTAATTGTGTTAAATGTGATTGTTTAATTTAATTAGTTAAGTTTAATTAATTCTAAACACTGGATGTTTTAATGATAATTACTTAATGCAATTTATGGATTGGAAATTACTTAGTGATGTAATTGTTTGATAATTACTGAATGTAATTTATTGAAGATGTTTTAAAATGGAAGTAATTTGAGTATAATTACTTAGTAATTAATCAAGGGATTAATTAAGAAATTAATTAAGGAATAATTAATTTGTTTTAATGAAGTAATTAAGTTAGTTAATTACTGATAGTTAATCAAGAGGGATTAATAATTGTGGATTAATTACTTAAGGTAATTAATTTAAGAAGATAATTTATAAAATAAAATTAAGGATCATTAATTAATACAATTAATTATGTAATTAAAGTTGATTAATTTTGGTTAATTAATAAATGATAAGTAATTAAGGATAATTTATTAATGTTATTAATTAAGGATAAATGTAATTAATTATAATTAATTAATTGAAGTAATTAAATGTTAATTACTGTTTTTGGTTGAGAATAATTAATTTGTGGAATTAATTAAGGATAATTACATGAATGTAATTAAGGGTAATTAATCAAGGGTGATTAATTACGGTGATTAATTTGAACGATTAATTAATTGATTGTAATCAATTGAATGGTTGAGTAAGCAAGATTTAATGATGAAGTAATTAATTTTATTTAATTTAAATTAATTAAAGATGATGTAATTAATTTAATTCACTTTAAATTAATTAGAGATGTATGTAATTAATTTAATTCATTTTAAATTAATTATAGTATGATGAAGTAAATCTTTGCTTATGTATGAATGGATGACATTGATTCTCTTGAATGGTTGTGATCTCAGAAATGAGATAGGTGATGTTGTGTGGTATGAATTCTTGGTTGCATTGTGATGGTAATATGGATTATCTATTTTGATGATAGTATGGATTATCTGTTTATAATGATGTGGATTACCTGTTTATTATGATAATGTTGATTATCAATTGTGAATTTTGAGTTATCTATCTGTGTGTATATAGATAATTGAATTGTTTTAAACTTTAAAACAACTTGGACCTAAAAGATGGCATTTTGGATTTCGATGAGACCGGGATCGGGTTTCCATATTTGGATATCCGAAAACCACATCGATCCAAATTAACGTTAGGTCGTGAATCTCAAGTGAAGATGAAGATTCAGAGTGCAAGGGTTATTGTTGTTAACTCTAAGGGTGATTCCAAAATGAGTGAAACGAGATAATGCCTTCGGTTTTGTTCAAACCCGGAAATAACTTGATTGAATGCTTTCAGAACATCGTCGGGTGGACGATGAGCATTCTAATTGATGTGTTCACTAAAGGTAATCGTAGCCTCAAGCTCATCAACCGGGAATGGCTAAAACAGGGGAGGTGCAACAAGGTTAAGTGGGTCATGCCCAAGTAGGACGAGATTTTCCCCTGTCTAGAGGTCCCTTTTATTTCGGCTGTGTGGGTGGTTGCTGGCTACAACCGCGAGGTTGTCTTGTTCGGAACTGTTCAGTAAGGAATGGTTCCAGCCTTGTGTTGCAGGGGATTGGAAGTGATCCTCGATACAGTGATCTAGGCCACATACTGTGACGGGCGGTACCCCGGTAGCCCTATCATTGTACGGAATCCAAAATCCAATAAGTGCCGTATGTATTAGTTGTGCCCAACTATGTTGGAACGTGAGATGTATGCATTCCAGCTATTTTTGTATTTTACTTGAAAACCCTAGACACTATTATAATATCATCGGATCTACTATCAAATGTTTTGGTTAGCGTAAGGTAAAAACTTTTCCATGTTTATGTGTGGAAAGTCTTACGTGATACCTTTCTTTTCAAAATGTTTTTAAAAGTTAAGCAACCTTAACCTGTTACTCACACCAGACCCATGTCTGACCCGGAGTTTATCTTCTGTTTTCTTAAACTCTTGGGTACTCAAATTTTTATGAGTAGCCAAGGGATTCAGGTTAGCTTTGATGAATTATGGAGGAGCAATGGAGCAGGAGGCTTCTGCGTGTAGATATATAGTATTCCGCTGTATTGGTTTCTCTGAGTTGTTCTTTGTACTGTATTGAGTTGTATAACTAGACAGGTGTTTATAACTGTCTAGTATGTGATATGTAATCTGTAACGACCCAGAATTTTTAGAAATTAAAATTTGAATATTTAATTAATTTTAAATATTAATAGGTGAATTTATAAGTCAAATAAATTTTTATTTGAATTATTGAATTTAATTGGATTATTAAATCGATAATTTAATACGTTAAATTATGGAAATAATTGAAAATATAGTTAAATATGATTGAAAATGATTTGTAAAATTTTATTTTATCATGTTAGAGTTAGAATGATATTTTAGAACTTTTAAAATCGAATTAAAAGTTAATTTGTGAAAATTGAATATTTTAATATTTAATAATCGACTGTAAAATAGCCAATTTTTGAACAGTCTCAGAATTGAACGAAACTAGTTCCATTGGATCCATAATAGTTAGTTATTACCGGATTTCAATTTTCGTGTCAATCGGAGTTATCGTTTGATCGTGGCAGCTCGAAACGCATCGAATTATTTTTAATTTAAATTTGGCGAGTCAAAATAGCCATTTTTCAAAAAGTCTCGGATTTCGACGAAACTAGTTTCATCGGATCCGTAATGTGATATTATTGTAAGGTTTCAAATTTCAAGTCAATTGGACTTACCGTTTGTTCGATACGAATTAAAACGCCTAGAAATCGATTTAAATCGGTTTAATTTAAATTGAGCGTTTACAGCCATAACTCGCACATACTTTCGAATTAGCTTCCGAAACCTGTTCCATTGTGTCCGGAACGCGGGATAAACCCTAGGTACGTCAGTTTAGACGCGTAAATCGGAGTTCGGAATTTCCGGGTTAATAGTGTCGATCGGTTCTCTATAAATAGACCACCACCATCACAAAATAAAAAATAAAAAAAAATCTAAACCCTAAAAACTGCACAGCCGGCCCTAACCCATGAATGGCCAGAATTGTCTCTCACTTCTCCCTCAATCTCTCTCAATCTACAAAGAATTAGCCTTAGGTTTCAACTAGAGAATGGAAGAGCACGACGAGATCTTTAAATCCATACGGTGATGATGGATTTTGGTGCAACGGAGGAGGAGATAGGAGGGGCCGTTCTCTTCAGGCCACGCACGCAAAACGAGGCTAATTTGACAGCCGAGCTTGCTCTCCTTGAGGCCGAACATAGGTGGGGTTTGAGGCTTCGATTTGCAACTCCCGGATCGAAGTTTCGTCGTGTGATCGAGGAGCAAGATCAAACCCTAGTTTCTAAGTCATGGGTTCTTATGCGTATTCATGTTCTGGAGCATTTGCGTGAGGAGGAAGGAGATGTTGGACGGTGGAGATTGCAAGGGGAGAGATCATGTGGCCTGGAATTGTTGTGGGTTTTAAATTAGTTAAATTATGTTGTATTTGTTTATATAAATCGTGTACAAAATTCAAAAATTCATAACTTTTTCATACGAGGTCGAAAATGCGCGAAACCAGTTGCGTTGGAATCGTATGGACGAGCACTACGCGATGGAGTTGGTTTGGAGTCGATTGGAGTTAGTGAGAATTTCGGGTAAAATTAAACGCGCGTTTAATTTTATTCGAAATAAAAGCTAAAACGGAATTTAAATCAAGGTGAGAACTTCTCACTCAATCGAATCGGTTTCGATTTTATTTTAAATAGTTAGATTTATTTGAATGCATGTTTGAATGATGACTGTTATCTATTGATTGTTAAAATAGACATTATGCGCCGTTAGTAAGCGGATGTTATTTTATTAAAAACATATACCGCGAATATTTCATAAACAGTGAAATTGGTATTATAAATAATATCAATATATATATTGGCATATGTATATATTGCAGTTGATTGATTTCCCGTATTTTTAGCGGATGAGACCCTATTGCACCGTTATTAAGCGGATAATATTTATTAAAAACATATACCGCGATAATTTCGTACTGGAGCGAAATTGGTATTGTGCTAATGTTTTTGGATGCAGGAAAACAGGTTGGAGGGATCCAACTGGATTCCTCAACAGTTTTTATTTGATTTCAGATATTTTGATATTTGATGGATTATCATATCGATATATGATGGATCGTTGTAGTTGTGATTGACTATTTGATGTGTAGCATCATTGGACCCAAATTTTGGGATTTTAAAAGGGTTTTTAAAGTGATTTTTGAAAAGATAAAATATTTTTGGAATTGACCCATTTTAAATAATTAAACGCTATAATTTTTAAAGTTATAAAATTATGGTTTTTGTGAAATATAGTTAAAAGATTGATTTTTGAAAATACGGGTTAATGATGTATAAAATAGTTTAAACTGGGATTTTTGAATTTATTGTGAAAAGTTAAATATAGGATTTATAAAATTTAATTATTTTATAAATCAAGAGAATGGTGAAATTATAAAGTAATTTAAAGATGTTTTAAAATAATAATATAAATTGATTTATATTAAGAGATTTATAAATGGATATTTATAAATTGAAATATAGACATTATAAAACGAGTTTTTATAAGTGTTTGAATGAAGTGAAAATGAATTTCATAAATGAATGAAATTTATAGAATTATAAACTGTGAAGTTATAAATAAAATTTATAAATAGTAAGATTTATAAATTAGTGAAGTTAATTGAGGAATAGATTTGGGTGAATAATTGAATCTTATAGGTTATAAGATTTATAATTATGAAGTTCAAAGGAACGATTTTTGCAAACAAATAGATTATAAGCACTTAACTTATAATATGAACTTTGAGTTATAATTGAGTTATAAACTGGAATAGGTTAATAAAGGAATTTATAAAAAGGAAGTTTTTATAAATAAATAGAAATGGAATTTATAAACGTTGTTTTATAAATTCGAAATGACTTATTTTGATAAGTAAATTATTATAACTTATGTATGGAGTTATATTCACGTTTTTAGACCGTGAATAATCCTTTGAAATAAAATGCATAGAATTGATGAAATTTGTTAACGTAGTATATTCACGTTTTTGAATAGTGAATAATACGTTAAAGAAATGTTTAGAATGTGAATGTTTTAAATAGAATTAAAACGATCTAACGATGTTTTAAAATATGTTGAGATTCGAAACCATAGATTTCAACATTTATTGTTGAAATAGACGTTTTCGAGAAATAAAAGGAAATGGTGGACTATAACACTGTTGTTATAGTAAATGATTTCCGAAAGAAAATGGTTTGAATAGTATTGGGATTTATATATCTATTTTAATTTCGAATCCCTATACTAGTGATTTTGGGACGTCGTAACGATGTTCTACGCAACATTCGTTTTGGCCAAAATAAATATGTTTAAGAGAATGATTTCCTTAAAGAATGAAATATATACTTAATTTCGATTTAATTATATTGAATATTTTCTAAGTGTTGAAAATAAATAAAATTTGTGAATTACTTATGAATAAATAAGTATGGAAATGTTTTTCCAATATAAAGTGAATATTAGAGAATTTATCTTTTTGAAGATAAATTAAAAATGAATATTATAAATCGAATTGAAGTCGTATATTCATTAATACTTTAGATTATAAATTCACTAAGGAATTTATAAAAGAAAGTGGGATTGGTTTAGAAAAATAAATATTGATTTATTTTTGAAGTGTGAAATAATATATCTTGTAAAGATATTTTGGAAAATAAATAATTTGGAAAATTATTTGGAATCTGGTGATGTGTGCATATCCAGTGATAGTTCAATAACCGACTATCAATATTTCCCTTTGAATGGGTAATGGATGTGAATTGTTTGAATGTGAATGCCACACCTATTTTTGAATAAGCGCTCACTATTCGGGTTAACCGGGAAAGGACCATGGGGTCGTATAACCCATTCCGAATATGTGATACGTCGTTATAATTGCATTGAAGATCGGTGTTGAAGACCGAGTATTTGCGAAAGCGATAGGATGACCTATCGATTGTCTCTGCACTGGGTAGCTCCTGGTATAGAGATTCCTTAAGTGATGGGAAATTCGATCGGGATTGTGAATACCCGGATTGCAAGGGCTCCGTAAGAAGTGCCTTCGGTTTTGTTCGAGCCCGGAACAGACTTGTATGGACTGTATGTCTGACATTACAAGTTGAGATGTAAAGCCGATTTCTTTCAAATATATTTCTGTTGGTGGCGGAGAATTTATTCTTTTAGCTTAACACCCTTCTTTGAGACGTACGTGCTCAGAGGTTATATAGTTGAAGTTATCAGCGATATATTCCCAATTTGGTAATGTGACATGCTGAGTGATGCTGAAATGATCATTGTGTTGATTATATTGTGATAGGATCGTTTATTTGATCGTCTATCCTTGTGATCATTGTGTTGATCATTTGTTGACCCAAAGCATGGCTTTTGTATAAAGTATGTTTTTGTGGACGTGACTTCGTCGAGCCTCACATCCTGGAATGGTCAAAACAGGAAAGATGCGGCAAGGTTATGAGGGGTAGCTCCCTTTAGGGTATGTGCATTTCCTTCTGGAAAGGGTGGTATCATGGTATGGAGCCCAGATACTTACTCATGTTGATACACTATATTTATTACTGTGTGGTGTTGTTGGTGACGAGCGCTCGGTTAAAGGTCCAATGGGACCGGGGGATGCCATATTCGTGTAGTAGTTACCTAGTGATAAAGGTAACCCGGCCTTGTGTTGGCAGAGAGCTGGTTAAGTTCTCGGGGACGTCCAGCCAGAGGTGTTTCCATGTGGCAATGGGAAGTTCCTTGACCTGACCATTTGTTGGAAATCCAAAGAAACAATACGAAACTTGTACGGTTTTAGTTGTATAACCTGCTATGGAATGTGGCGGTAACCTGCTATTGAACATAGTTAGCTATAGTAGGCATACGATAATGGTCGTATGTTGGCTAAGATTTATATTCTATTTTCGAAATGATTTTCCTCTACACTATGCACTAATAATAATATCAAATGTTCTTTTAAATGCGTATCAAGCATCTTTGACTATCATAAGGAGAAATCTCCTCCGATTCTGCGTTTGCATGTGTGTGTGTGCGGGAGGCCTTATGGTAGTCTCATTTTTAAAAGCATTGCGAATTGAAATAAAAATATTCCTCTATTTTGATTTTTAAAGATAAATAAACTGTTTTGAGTTCTCACACCAGTCACATGACTGACTTGGAGTTTATTGTTTTCCTTCCTAAACTCTGGGTGCCCACCAATTTCCACACGGGCAGTTAAGATTTAAGGTTTATCAGGATGTTCTGGATATTCTGGAGTTGCTGGAGGCAAGCTGGATGGCATGGCGTATTACTAGTTTATATAATATTTCTTTTTCTGCTGCATTGTTTGTTGTAGTATGATGTTGTTGTACACTCTGATGATATGTTGTAATGTAATGTATAAAATGTAATAACTGATATAGTTCTTTGTTTAAAGATTATTCATTTATTATTATATGTTGTTCCGCTGCGAATTGTGAGATTCTGATGTTGTTCTATTGTTTTCTATTCCGTCCTATTTTCTTCTATTTTTCTTTTCCGTTCTATTCTCCAATTTTCTATATTTTCAAATTTTCTATTCTCTGTTTTCTTTTCTTTCTATTTTAAAATGATCTATTTTCTTTTCCCTATCTATTTTTCTCTCTTCTTCTCTCTTTTTCTTTTCTTAAATTCTTTTTAAAAAAAAACCCATAACTATTCGGTTTTTCGGCAACGAAAATCCGCGTACGTTACATAATCTGTGTAACTCTGATAATGATTGTAAACTATGTAATATTTATGTTATTAATATAATTTATTCGTTCCGCTGTTTAGATTCTGATGTTGTTTCTTCTTTCTTTTCATTCTTTTCTCTTTTCTATCCATTTCTTTCTTCAAGATGATGCGATTTTCTATGGTGAGAAAGTCGGGTCGTCTCACTTGGTATCAGAGCATTAGGTTGAGTGAATACCTAGGCTCTGGAGTGATGTCTATCTTGAGAGAGCATATTTGTAATTTTTATATATAAATATATATATTTATTTCTACCTATCTATTGGGTTACCTGCTTGGGTTTTCCAATATGAGTTATAAAGGTAAATGGGGTAGTAGTATGTGTAACACGACTACCATTGGTTGGAGTTTGAACATTTGAGGTTGGAAGTGTATTAGTCGAGACTGTAGACCTAATACCATCTCGAGTGAGCTTTGTAGTGGTGTAAGGATTTCATCGATATCTGAAGGAAACCTGTTAAGGTTCGGAGTCTTTTTTTTAAGTTGGATGAGTTGAGTTTGGTTCTGTCGGTTGGGCAGAAACGAGTGATGGTATTTTGATACCTCAGGAAGTTGTAGTTGCGTGATGAGATGCAGTGACAATGGATGTTTCCGAAGAAGTTTTCTTTGGAACAAGTTTAAGGAAGTGAGTCTGCTTCGGTGTTGTGGCTGTGTTCAGCTGGTGTTTCTGTTGATTTGAGATCCAAGTTTCTCGAAGAGCTTTAGATTAGGAGATCTTTGGCATCTGTGGCAGCAGTGCAGCTCGGAGTGTTGTGTGTCGGCAGGAAGTTTTCTGGCTTAGCAGTTTCTGAAGTAGAGTTCAGAAGCAGCAGAGTAGACCCGTTTCTTCGATGGATTGGCTGGGTAAGTGTAAGCCGTTCGGTTTGATAAAGGGAGAACAGTTTTCCTTGGATTTGGTTTGGACTGATCGCAAAAGTGACTTGCGATTGTTTGAATGTTCTCTTAGATTATCAGAGTTTTTCCGGATGTCTTCAGGAAGTCAGAGGTTAGTCCGCATCTGGAGATTGAGTTGGTGAAGCAGCTCAGGTTTTAGTGGAGTTTCTGAGTTTTCTTTATGGAACTGATGAACCATATTTCTGGGATGTGTTGTCCAGTTTGTGCTCGTGTTCTTCTTCAGCATTTTCTTCTACTTCGGATCAGAGTTGTGCAGCGGAAGCAGTTTGGAAGTGCATCTGCTTTTCTTTTCCGGATAGGAGATGTTGTTGTCTTCTGATGTTTGAGGAGTAGAGTTTGCGTTTCTTGATTCTGGTTGATCTTGAGGAGATCATTTTGTTGAGTTGATTGGTTTTGTTTGTTTCTTGAGACATCAGTAAGGGATGAGCTGACCAGCAAGGTTGTAGGCAACCCAGGATCGTCCAAAGATTTTTGTGGATAAGAGACGGAGGATTTTAGATGCTGAAGCCGGAGATCTAATTTTGGATAAGTTATCCCCGATCAAAAAGGAGCTATAAGATTGGGTAAGCCTGGAAGGCTAGCTCTGAAGAGTTTTGGATCTTTTCTGTGTTCTTGGAGGTTAAGTGATTGATCTACAGGATTGAATTGCCAGTTTGGATAACTGGGAAGTCGATGAGAGTCACGTATCTCTGAGGGAATACGTGTATGATCTATCCCTGGTTGTGGAACCAGCAGTTCTGGAGTTTTGGTTGTTGAGTCAGACTCGTCTGTAGTCTGATTTCTTGTCTAGTGTTGTAGATCTAGATGAATTGGAGCTTTGTAGCTTCATAGTATTGATTGTTTGGATTCTATAAAGCGAGTATCTCGGTATATATATATATACCTGGGGAAACTCGAGGAAATTTTATCCAAAATTTTGTCTGGATAGTTAAATTTGTCTGATTGGATGAATTGGTTGCTATGGTTGTTAGCATATGTTGATATATGCTTGTGTTTTAAAATTAAATCTTTAATGAGATTATTAAATTACCTTTGTTTTAAATTTCGGGGACGAAATTCTTTTAAGGGAGGAGGATTGTAATATCCCGAAATTTTTAACAATATCAATTTAATAATCTGTATTAAATTAAATTGATATTGATAATTTTGTTAATAATAATTCAAATAGATTTAATAATCTTCTTCAATAAAAATTTAATTGGTTATTTTATCTTTTAAAAATAATAAATTGGTTTCTATTTATAATATAAATATATAGTTTATATTGTAAATAGATTAGCATTGTTTTAATTTTAATAAGTAAGGCATATTTTCTAATTCTAATATTTTTAATAATTTGGAAAATTTGTTTTTATTTAATATATAAGCTTTTCAAAGTTATTAAATAAATAATCTTGGTTTAAATTTAATAAATGAATCATGATTTAAAATTCTAATATATATATTAGTAATTTGGAAATTTTGATTTTAATTTAATATTAAGTTTTCAAAGCTATTTAATAAATAAGTATATGATTTTAAATTGATAAGACAAATGTTTAAATGTTTAAAATAGTTTTGGCTTGAGTTTTAAATTTAATTGAATTAACAAAAAGTTTTATAGCTTAATAAATAGGTAATTTATTAATAAAGATATAATTCTTTTATAATTATTTTAAATTTAATAATGAGATATTTCTAAAAACAATATTAATAGTGTATTGTCTTTATAAATAGATTTTGAATAAAAATAGCAATTGTTATTTCAAAGTTTAATTTGTATTCATAACTTGATTTTTAAATATTAGATTTTGTATTTGATTTGAATTTAAAATCCAAAGTATAGATTTTTTTAATTGTTTTAATCTTTATATGTATAAGCTTTATTTATAAGCATAATTTGTTTTTATTTCTTTATAAATTTATATACATATTAAATATTAACTAACAAAATTAATTAGGCTTAATACATATATTAACATGTAAATTAATATACAAATTACCTTACAAAGACATGTGTTGTATTCTTAAGCCTCATTAAACAAATGTTAGAAGATGAGCATTTAAGTTGACAAATGTCAAAAATAGTTTACAAGTGTCATTTTGTTTTAAATTTTCTTTTATTTAAGAAAACCTGAAAATAACCTATATAAGAACATTCTTTCATTCCTATCTTTCTTTTTCTTCATTTCCTAATCAAAGAAATTTGCAACTTGTTTTTTTTTCACAAATCTGAACATGAAAACCCAAATATAAACACCTTCATTTCAAAAATCAGTAAATTCCTCATACCAAAAATCCTGAATCATGTTCAATACAAAATCAAACTCCTCTTTAAACTTTAGCTTGCATCTTCAAAAAAATCCTGCATTTTCCATTTTCAAAACCAAATCTAAAATCTGTAATCAAGAATCAATTTAAAAATCAAAACTCCTCAATTTAAATTTTGTTCTGCACCATTTTTCTACAATCTGTAAACAAATCAGTTAGCAAATACTCTTCAAACAAAATCAAATCCCCTCGTTATCCAAAATCCAATAAGTTCGTACGTATTAGTTGTGCCCAACTATGTTGGAACGTGAGATGTAAGCATTCCAGCTATTTCTGTATTTTACTTGAAAACGCTAGACACTATTATAATATCATCGGATTTCCTATCAAATGTTTTGGTTAGCGTAAGGTAAAAACTTTTCCATGTTTATGTGTGGGAAGTCTTAGGTGATACCTTTCTTTTCAAAAAGTTTTTAAAAGTTAAGCAACCTTAACCTGTTACTCATACCAGACCCATGTCTGACCCGGAGTTTATCTTCTGTTTTCTTAAACTCTTGGGTACGCAAATTTTTACGAGTAGCCAAGGGATTCAGGTTAGCTTTAACGAATTATGGAGGAGCAATGGAGCAGGAGGCTTCTGCGTGTAGATATATAGTATTCCGCTGTGTTGGTTTCTCTGAGTTGTTCTTTGTACTGTATTGAGTTGTATAACTAGACAGGTGTTTATAACTGTCTAGTATGTATGTAATCTGTGTAAGTCTGATAATGATTGTAAACTATGTAATATTTATGTTATTAATATAATTTATTCATTCCGTTGTTTAGTTCTGATGTTGTTTCTTCTTTCTCTTCTTTCTTTTCTCTTTTCTATCCCTTTCTTTCTTCAAGATGATGCAATTTTTTGTGGTGAGAAAGTCGGGTCGTCTCAAACAGTTTTTCAGGTCAAGCTGGATATCTATTCTATATTTGGCTTACCAAATCAGAATATCACCAATATGAGAACAAACTCATTCAATGCAACACAAGATACTCGGGTCTACGAAATATGCAAGGCATTGATTAGTTCGAAGGATAACTAACCACTCGTAGAGCATATCGAGACCCAAACAATGGATAAATGGATTTAATTTTTTCCACAACTCTCAAATACTAGATATAGATTCCAAAATCAAGTCGGAATACCCCAAAGTATATATAACTTGTCCCTCTTCGGACCTTGATATTCACAAGAAATTACAATAGAATTTCAAATTTAGTTTTAATCGAAATTGTTTTATCGATACAAATCTTCATATTCAACTTTATATTTAATTTACCAATTTATTTCAAATAGAATTTCAAATTCATTGAAGTTAAAAACGAAAAGCTGACAAAAATTTAACGAAGAGAATAGGAAATAGAAATCCACACGATTCGTAAGGCCACTATCACACCGAAGCTACTCCCTCGAGCTGCCACAAAGCTAATCAAAGAATTGAAAAGGCGAATCAAAGAAGATTGATAGAGAAAGATATTTCCGTTGTTGCAGGGTATTGACCATTTTGAGTAATACTCCCCTTCCCCTATCTCATTCTCTTCTCGCACTCATACTCACTATTAGTGAATAGTAAGAGAATTTACTGAGGCATTCGAACGGATATCTTAGGGATACTCATTCTAGAGTATACTTCACCCTATCTCTAATGAGTTACTTAATGTGTTATACTCCGGAGCTAAAGTTTTAACCTTCAGCTCTGATACCAAATGTAACGGCCTTGACTCGACCTTCGAAAATCGACACCAAATACGACACTCATATTCAAATGTCGCAGATCCAAACGTCGAATCTGGTTCGCCAGAGCTTATAACACATCATGTACAACATAGCAGAAGAAAATGAATAATATCATATACAACATTTGATACAATGATGAAATAATAGAATGATACAACCGAATATCAACATATATCAGAGATACAAGAAATAGCAGCGGACAAATAATGTTTTCATTGTCCAACTCCATGAACTCCATCTTCAATCCAAAGCTAGCTTGAACCATCATCAAGTTGCACAAAGCCAAGCAAGGTCAGCCGTGAAAGCTAAAGTGTAGCAAATGCGATCCATAAATCAAAAAGGCTTCGAAGGCTATCGAATCAATTCCTTCTATTCGACTATCTGAAAAACCCAACTCTAGACTGCCCGTGTGGAAAATTGTGGGCACCCAGAGTTTAGGAAAGGAACAATAAACTCCAGGTCAGTCATGGGACTGGTGTGAGCAACAAAAATATTTTTTATCTTTAAAACAAACAAAAGATTTTAAAATTTGAAATCCACAATGCCTTTTGGAAAATGAAACTACCATAAGGCCTCCGGACACACACACAATGCAATCGCATGCATGGAGGAGATTTCTCCTTATGATAGTAAAACATGATTACTACGAAAAATTCTTCTTTTATATTATTATTAGTGCATAGTGGAAAATATTTCGAAAGTATAATATTAATCTTAACCAGCATTGGTACCATTATATTATGCCATCCATAGCTGCCATTTTAAATGACAGGTTCTACAACTAAAACCATACAAGGCTCGTACTGTTTTGTTTGGATTTTCCAACAAATGGTCAGGCTAAGGAACTTCCTATTGCCACATGGGAACGCCTCTGGAGGGACGCCCCGAAAACCTACCCGGCTCTCTGCCAACACAAGGCCGGTTACCCCCTTCCCGGGAAGTAAAACCTAAGATATGCCACCCCCGGTCCTTTGGGACCTTTATACGAGGATCCTCTACACCAACAACATCACACAGCAATATATATACTACAGTGCCCACATGAGTAAGTATCTGGGCTACATACCATGACACTACCCTTTTCAAGAAGGAATGGTCACACCCTATGGAAGATACCCCTGAAACCTTGTCGCAACTTTCCTATTTCGACCATTACCGGTTTGTGAGGCTCGATGAGGTCTCGTCCACAAAGTCATGCTTTGATCACAAATAATCAACCAATGATCATCAACACACATCAACACTTAGCATGCCACACTACCAATTTGGGAGTATATCGTTGGTAACCTTCAACTACATAACCTCTGAGCTCGTACGTCTCAGAGAAGGGTGTTAAGCTAAGAGAGTAGATTCTCTGCCACCAACAGATATGTATTTGAAAGAAATCTGCTTTATATCTCAAAGTGTAGTGTCAGACATACAACCATACAAGTCTGTTCCGGGTTCGAACAGAATCG
Organism: Allium cepa; assembly: GCA_030765085.1. NCBI lineage: Eukaryota > Viridiplantae > Streptophyta > Magnoliopsida > Asparagales > Amaryllidaceae > Allium > Allium cepa. The sequence continues at coordinate 834,520,770 of CM060934.1, forward strand.
AAGGCACTTCCGAAGAAGCCCTTACAAATCCGGGTATTCACAATCCCGATCGGACTTCCCATCACTTAGGAAATCTCTATACCGGCGCGACTCAGTGCAGAGACAATCGACGGGTTATCCTTTCGTTCTCGAAAATGTCTTCACCACTGGTCTTCAAATGTTATCCATATCGACGTATCATTATTCGAAATGGATTATATGACACAAGGTCCTCTTCCGGCTAAACCTTATAATGAGCGCAATATTTGAAAATATATGGATATGGGATTTCAGTTAAGTCACAACTTATTATCCAACCTTTTCTCTTAAATGGTTTTAAACAAATTACCATTTTAATCTTTTAAATAAAAGATTCATTTCACAAAGTTCACCCAGTTTCACGAAGATCCATTCACGGATTTCAAAACAATTTCCATTTCAAATTGGATTAACTATCCAATCTTTCAATTAAAGATTTAATTCATAACTTTAAAATTCCAATTCAAATCTGGTTTATGAAAGATATACCATTTAAAATCCTCTTTGATTACAAAACAAGATTTAATCGTCTTCACAAAGGTTAATTCATAGTTTTACCCAAACAATTTACAAATTCATTTTAAACTTGAAATCTTTCGATACAAATTGGAAATCCTTCCTTTTTATGAAAGCTATTATTATTTGAAACAATTAGTTTTCGTTTTGGGAAAACCGATTACAATTTACATAAGTTAAAGCTATCCAAGTACAAAACTTGGATTTAAATTTAAAATTTCCAAAACCATACTTTTTTTATGGTTAAAAACCCGTATAAACACCTTTATAACTTGTTTAATCCTTTAGACCATAATTTTCAAATTATTAAATTTAATTTCAAATATTGAATTCAAATTTAAATCAAATTATTTAAATTTTCAAATTTTATTAAGTTATTTAAAATAACTTTTATTTTTGAAAACTCATTTTCAAAGCTTTCAATTCCAATTCCAAAACTATTTTGGATTCAAGAATTCAATCTTTAAAATTGTTAAAAATCTATGACTTAAACCGATTTCCTCGTGCAATCCATATTTGTGTGTGTATAAGTGTAGTCCAGGAGTTTTACACAATAGTGCAACATCATTCAGTCATCATGGATTCAATAACAATATCGATAAGTGGTATAATTCATAACGCTTATCTTCATTCACAGATAAAGTGAATTTATTAATCACAAAGATTTACCATTACGATTCGATGTGGGTTTCAGATAACCAACTGGAATCCGATTACCTGTCGCATCGAAATTTAAATGTCGTTTTACGGCCAAGGGTTTTTTACACAGAAACATATCATAGATATCACAGATCAATACACAGCAACTCAGATCACAAAATATCACAAATCATCACTTATGAGGAATATCAACCATCCAAACTTCCAATAGAATCCAAACATCCATAAGTAAAAATAAATTAAATTATCTGATTTAAATTAAATCAGATTTATGAATAAATTTTTAATCTTGGTTAATTAATATTAACTAATTACAAATCAATTTGATTAATTACTCCGTAATCATTTATTAGTTAAATTTTAATTTATAATTAATCCTTTGATTAATTATTCTTAATTAATTATTTTATTATCCTTTAATCATTAAATAATTATCCTTTAATTATTTATCCTTAATCAATTACATTGATTAATTAACCATTAATTAATTACCATTTAGTTAATTACAATACGAAATTATCCCTAATAAATTTCATTAGTTAATCAACCTTTAACTAATTATTAAATTAATCGCCTTAATTATTAATCACATAAATCTATTATCCTTAAATCATAAATTAATTAACCTTTTAATCATTAATTAATTACCCAAATCATGTAATTAGTTAACCTTAATCAATCTTTAAATAAATCTTTAATTAAACCTCTAATTAAGTAATTTTTCTTTGACTAATTAATCTTTAATTGCTTTTATTAATAAGACCCCAAATATTTAAGATAAATCGTTGATCTCGATTATGACTTAATTACATCATCAAATTAAATTTGAAGGCACTTAGGGTAATTTAAATGGTTAACTCAATATGATTATTCAAAAGTAAAACAAGTTCTAAAATCATTTAAATTTAGATTTGGGGTTTATTTTGAAAATTTTGGGAATACTTTCCTTTTGGAAATTTAATTTATATAACTTTGTTTTAATTTGTTCTAAAACTGAATCCTTCAAACTTGCTTTAAATCATCAAACTCAGGAAACCCGAGCCAATTCGCGTTTGACCCGAGTCCGTTGCCTACCTACTTCGAGTTTTCACCCAGTATTAATGTATGCTTTAAAATCCTTCAAACTTAAATTTCCTAAGTACTTAACCCTGAACGCCTATAAATCTACTCGAGTAAGACTTTGAGAAAATCCACGTTCCCCTCGATTCTACCCCCGAGCTTCTACTTCATCTTCCCCAAACTCTTCAATCCAGATACGTAACTTGCACGTATATATGCACAAGCGCAGTGCCTCTCGCCAGTCAACGTTGATGCCACCGGCACATCACCCACGACCACCCAAGCTAATCTGAGCAACCCAAAAACCAAAAGCACCCCATAATCGAAATAGAGCTATTCTCGATTTCCTGGAATCAAAACCTAATCCCTACAATCACCTCGCGTGCGCAACTCTGACCACTAGAGCGTCGCCACCTCCGGCCACGTCTTCGACAACCCCCAAGCCAACACTTCCCTGAGTATCAATGAACTCGATCAACCACTGACTCCACACGAGCATGAGAACCATGCCGACCAAAAACTTCACGTTAAACCCTATTTCGATTCCCTCAAGCCACCACAATGATTTATAAAATCATTAAGCATTTTTCAGGTGATCTCCAACCTCCAGCCATGCTCCAACTTCAATCTCGAGAACTAACATTTCCCCGATCACCGGAATTTCGCAAAAATGGCCACACCGTTCATCTTCGAGTTTCACCAAGAATACATTATTAAAAATTCTGATTTTTCTTTTAAAAATCATGGATTTTAGAAACGTTTTCATTCATATAATTGAAAACAAGAATTATAAAAATCAAATTTCAACGAAATTTGGGTTTGCCTGTCGTTTTCAACATTTCCAAAAAAACTTACTTTAAATTCACTCAAATAAGATTTAAAACTTCAAACAAAGCTAAACAAACAAAGTTTGTTTAGATTATAAAGTCAGATAAGGTTCCAATGAAGAGGAATTGGAACTTTAACAGGTTTTAAGCAACCTGGAACTGAACAGAGGTAAATATGCCTATAGATTGAACATGCACATCTTCCTCAACATATAAACATATATAAATTCATATGCATGTAAATATTTCACAATTAATTTCAAACATCATCACAAAACAACACATAGAGCTTCAGATTGGTAAGGGATTTACTCACAGCATCAATAGATAAATCGATAAAGATTTTTAATTTAGAAGTTTGCTTACATTGTTTTCGAAGAACAGATGAGAAGATTGAGTTTGTGAATCTGGAACATGCAATTCTTTTCAACTTCTCTGCCCTTTGAATCTTTGTTTTGATCATCACTGAGCTTTGAAAAGAAAATGAGAACTGGAACTCTTTTCTTCTCTGTTCCAGGTTGAAATTTTGATCTTTACTTTATCTACAGGTTTGCAAATTTGATTGTTTTCGAAGTGATTGCTTGATCCAGATTGAAGCTTGCTTCCAGGTTTCCCATTTTTTTCTTCTTGGATTTGAATAAATTATCTATTGCATGGTTCTGTTTCCAGGTTTCTTTAAGTTGCTTCAGATTATTCCCATGTTGAAGTTTTTTAAGCTTGATCTTTATTTATTTTTTTGGGTTTGAGGATCGAAATGAAGCAAAGAGTAGATATAAAAATATAGAAAGAAAGGTGTTTATATAGGGGAAGGTACTTTCTGGTGTAAGCTTCCTCTTTGTTTTTTTTTGTTTTTTTATTTGATCAGATTTTCACCTTGCCTCCATTTTTGACCAAAGATATTTTCTTTAGAGGCTGAAATGATTCTAACATATCTCGAATGACTACTTTTATGCTGCTGAGATGATGGAAATAAATACATATGTTCCCTATCTTGTTACAGCCTCTCCTATTTGTATGTACTTAGATTTTTTTTAAAAAAAAAACCCTACTCCGGAGAGTAGAGCTAGTGAATACAGCTGTCCACCACACTGACCCCCCCTTTTAGCTAGTCCAGCACAGAGATTTGATGCCCCCAACCGTTTTTTTAGGATTAACGGGGACCCACCTCCGCGCCTTGAAATTGGGAGCAGGGCAGACGGGAATCGAACCTGCGACCTGCTTACCAGGAAGCAAGTATCTTGCCACTACGTGTATGAGAATAGATATTACATTAATTATCATTGTCTTATTTCCCATTTTATTTACAGCCTCATCACTTCATTTGATTCTTGTGTATGTAAATATTTTTGTTTTCTTTTTTTCTTTCTCATTCTTGTATACTTGTGTTAATGTCATGCTTCATTTTCTTACATAGGTTAAAATTAGCATTTTTAGTTGTTTTATTATCTTGCCTATACTTGTTCATTTCTTGTTACATGTTTAGTATTTGAATTACACTTGTTAAATGACTTGTATTTCTCATGAATTAAAACTTTTAAATAAATTTTATATTACATTTTTCTTAGTTTATAAACACATCTTCCTAATCATTATTATATACACATTATTTAAAAGAAAATGTTTTTAAACTAACTACCCATAAATCAATTTACATAAATAATATTTTTAAACCCAAATCATTTTTCTAAATCATTTATTTAAATTCAAAATTCAAATGCACATTCAATATTAAAATTCAAATTCTAAAGTCAAATTCAAATTTACTCATATGTACACATACATATGCATTTCAAACTCAAATTAATTCCAAACTCTATTCCAAAATTTACATTAACTATTAATTTAAATCTAATTTAAAATCGGGATCGTTACACCGAACGCCTAGCTGAAGACGAGCACTCGGGATGCCGAACGAACCAAGATAACCGATGCCGAACGATATTGTCTTGACCGGTTCTACCGATCATAGCCTCTTCGACTTCCCTTCTTCCCTATAAAACCCGTCATTTCCCTTCTCCTCCACTTTTTCACTTTTTACCTCCGTGACTTTCCAAGAACATACAAACTACATCCCTTGAGTTTCATTCGCTCCTTTGATCTTCCCTTCCTAGTTGGCATCCATCATGCCCTTCCAAGTTAAGCTCGATCAACCCCCAATCCTAAATTTACAGACCCCCTAGTTATTGCCGTATTCTTAGGTAAAAACTCTCTGATCACTCTCTTAGATTAGGAAGTATCACTCATTATTGATGAATTGAAGTCGGGGGCGCTCTAAGGTTGAGACTTAGTATGCCTTCAGATGACCTTGAGGTGGATGGATTGGAGAAGAGGAAGGTGGAAGATGTATTGCAGTGGCTCGGCATGATCCTTTAATGCTGAGCGATGTTGGAGGGAAGAATAAAGAAGGAGCAGGAATTGGTTAGAATGCCGAGCAACACGGTTCCGTATGATTTGCCAAGCGGCTCGTTCACATTGTTCGGCATGGATGGAGGAAAAAAGACGAAATTGTTGTTAAGGATGGAGTGCCGAGCGTTGGACTCGGCGTAACTTTGGTTCGGCATGATTCTTCACATGTCGATCAGTGGAGTGGAAGGACATGAAGGAAGCACGAATCAGATAGAATATCGATTGATACGTTGGCCGAACAGCGTTTAGGCCGAACGATATTTTGACCGAACGAACCCTAGGCCAAACAATGCTTTGGTCGAACAATGCCTAGGCCGAACAATCATGAATGTCGAACCATGCTTTGGCCAAACAGTATTTAGGCCAAACAATCATGAATGCCGAACCATACTTTAGCCGAACCACACTTTAGCCAAACATTACTTAGGCCGAACAATCATGAATGTCGAACCATACTTTAGTCGAACCAGTACTTAGGCCAAACACTGATTCATCTTGCCTAATCATATAACAAAACAAGGACAAGGACCCCAACATACTAGCATATCGAACTAATCTGGACTGATCACTTCCTAGTTTCAATAACCACAAGCTTGAACTAAATTGACAAAAACAGATAAAAGCTTTCAACACGTAGTGCCAATGTCCGAGTCCAAAATTAAAAGCATTGTAAGGCTGGTTTTCGGAGACGGTCAGCGATGACGGTCTTCGAAGGCGACAGTTCAAAGCTCAACTTTACATCATCAATTCTGTGACTTATAATTTTTCAGCACTTACACACAAATGATCGCACTAGTTCACATACCACACGGGGGCAATATTTACGTTGTTAAGTCTAACGTCGATCATTTTTCAAGTATAGTTCAAACAGGTACTCTACTGGATTCAATCTCTACCAAAGATGTCTAAGAAATCCAGCTCCGCCATAATCTCAGATAGACCTGGGCCATCTTCTGAACAAGAGGTCGCAGATACTTCTAACCCGTCTATTTCCCCTGCTCACAACTTAGCTCCCGACGCCCTGGAGGCATCAATTCTCTTGGACAACCCGGTCGATTCACAGGCTTCGATGATCAATGAAAGTGCACTCCGTTGGATATGCTCCGTCCATGGAATCCCCTTCGACGATGTATTAGTTCCATCAGGGCACGATCGTCCACACTTGCCCCCAGTTGGATATACTACCTGTAATAAGTTTATGTGCTGGGTAGGCAATGTTCCACCATTGAACTTATTTCTTCGGGACGTGCTGTAATACATCGACATTGCCCCATCACAATTGCACTTGAACGGTCACGCCTTCATCTATGGTACTTACATCCTTTTCATAACCGTTCTCTCCAGGCCTCCAACCCCAGGTGACATCAGATATATATATATATGATCAAGAAGCAGAGAGATGGCCCCCATTTCCTATTTCTCGAGCCGCACCACAAATGTCAAATCTTGACTGGAGCATGCAGCAAGTTCACCCTGTATAAACAGGAATGGTTCTATGTGCGTTGCCCTCCTGGTTTCGCAAGGAGATGGGTGGAAGGAAGTAAGTCTTTTCTCTGGACTGATATTCATATTTGGTCAAATCCATGCGTCTTCTAATTCTTTTTTCCATCTTTTTAGGTATCAATCCACGTCTTGACGGTCGCGGGTATTCTGAGGCCATCGAAGCCATTAGAGCCCTTCCTACCGATGAACGGGACATCTGAACTCTCATTTCAAATGAGTCACCATCGAGGTTTGGACTGTTAGCAGAAGGTCGTCGGATAAGCCTTCCTGAGGGCGTTTCCATACCTAGGCTCGCCTCAGGAAAAGGAAAAAAACAAGCTGAGTCTTCAGCATGTGGAGCTCCTGATGCACTAGAGGAAGGAGAAATCAAAGAACATGAAACGCCCAAAGCACAAGATGAGAATGTTGGGCCTACTCAGGACCCGCCGGTTGAAGCTCATGACATCTAAACGTCATCCTCCCCTTCGAAGAAGAAAAAGAAACTAACGTACAAGATAAGGAGGGAAAAAGTTGGTGCAACCTTGAAAATTACTCTTATTCTGACAGAGAAAGAGGCCTCCTCACAATTTTTAGAAAGTTATTTAAAGAGCCTCTCGAACCTCTCGATACCTGACGATTTACTTAATTACGATTTCGATGATCGGGAAGCACTTAAACTTCACTCGCCCATCAGAGGCGACACCGACGTTCAAGCCCACACTCAGGGAGAATAAACTCCCATTAGTAAAGCAACTGGTCCGTTGGGGGGAAACACTAGGACACACACACATACAAATGAACTTCATCTTGCACTTAATTTTCCATCGTCACATTGCTCTTTGCTGATTCGTTGTTATTTAAATTCTATGCAGGTGACATGGGGCGTACATACGGAATTGATCGCTTCCGCGGGTCATCTGTCTTTCATCACTCTAGACGCGACTCAGCTTCCGAGAGACGTCGAGATAGAGACGATGATGGTGATAAGGATTACCATTCCCGGGACTCATCATCTCAGAAAAAACATACTACTAGCCCAAGTACCACCAACATCCCTACTCTCACTCGGAACAAAGCAAAGATAAGCACGGCTATAAAGATCGCAATCCGATGTCCCCCGAGATCAACACTCCAACTCCTCTTCCACACGACAATCTCGAGATCCTCACAGGACATCTGAACTTTCAAAGCCGTCTCCTCCTATTCCCGCAACAGATCCAATAGTATCGGAAAGACTGGCCGAGCTTAAATTAAAATTTCCAGAGATTTGCTTTAATGGTCTAAAGTTCCTCCCGGCGATCCACCATATACCTGGAGATGTTAAACAGAGCGCCATCGCCTGCACCAACGACGTCTATGTTCAACATGACGCGTTTGTTCATTTGGCTGAAAAACATTCAGAAGTCTCCATGGAGCACCAATATAAGATTGATCACCTGAAGCTTGAGGCTATCCATGACAAAGATATCATTAAGGCTTAGGACGAAGAAATCGCGTCTTATAAATCTGAACTTGAGGCCGCCCAGCAGAACGCCAAGGATACCACTGAAGTCATGACTCGTCTGGAATCGACTCATAGAAAAGACCTCGATGAGGCGGTAAAATGCTGTGGGGCATTGGCTTTGGAAAAAGATTCAGTGCAAAAAGAGAGGGATGCATTTTATCTCCGGGTTAAAGAACTTAAGGAGCGAAGCCGCAAAGAACAAGAAGAGAACGTTGCCGTCCAAGAAGAGTTGCAACGGTATTGCGACGAGATTGTTGCAACGCGACTCCTTAAGGCGAAACTTGAGGGCGAGCTTTCTAAACTTGAGGCATTGAAGAATGAAGCCCGCAAAGAGGGCAAAAAGATAGCCTCTGCGGAGATCGACTCCCGTCTCGAGGCGGCCAAGGAGGAGGGTAGAGAAGAGATTAAAACCATTTTCGACCCGCTTATTGCCGAATTCAATGCCGCGTTCTCATGCACCGGGACTTAACTTTTTTGGGCGAGGGCTATCTTGAATCTTTGGCCGAGGCGTGGGAGACTTTAATTGAAATCAAAAAGGCCGAACACGATATCGAGGAGGTTGATGAGGGGGCCTTGATAAAAGAATTCCTCAAGGGAAATGAGCCGTCGGACCTATCAGCGGCTAAAGCAATTTATTGCAAAGGCTCCCCTTCAACAAAATGGAAAGAAGTTATCGCCGTCCATCCGGGATTGAGTCTCCAACTCGTGTGCCTACCCAACTGACCAGACGGCCGATACTCGATCCTTTTGAACAGCACATCGGCTATGATCCGGAGCACCCCGGCCTTGGAGTTAATGTTTTGTCACCTATTCCATAGGGAGAGACCCCCTGACGGTTGAGAGACAGTTGGAACCTGGTAGGCAACTCTTTTGCTTTAAAATTCCAAGATCTTTCGTTTTTCACCAGAAGCTATCGTATTCTAATACTTGCTTTTCGTGATTTTTTGCAAGCTGTTCTAATCTTGAGCCCACTCCGAGGAGCAATGGCGCCAAGGAGGTTAGGGGGAAAACGAGTTAAGCCACTCATGCAGGAGAGGCCCCCGGTCCAGATGCTCAGGTGATCGGAGCGCTTGACGAGGACAAATCTGAGACTTCCTCCCCCATCGATGGGAGTTATGAAGTCGAAATTACAGGCGTCTCCGAGCACACGTCCGAACTGAGCTTGAAGGAGAAGCTTGATAAAGAGAAGGAAAAGACGATCAAGATCAAGGTCCAACCTCAAGCTGTTGACCCGGACGACCCTTTGAACAAGCCGTTGAAGGTCATTCTCCTAGGCGGGTCCAAACCCATGGATGTTCCTCATACTTCTTCAGCTGTCACTCCCCCGTCAAAGAAAACCGTCAAGGGTAAATGTACCGGGGAGGAGTCATCGGGTAAAAAGTCAAAGAAATCAAAGAAGTAGATTTCACTCCCGCTCAACAATAGCTAATTTAGATTATGTAATTATTTTTGTTTTCGTAGTTTATGTAAATAAACTTTTGACTCCGAGCTTCGAAGGAGTTGTAGTAGAAACTTATTTTTGATGAATAAAACTTAGTTCTTTTTTGCCTTTTGGAAGATTTCTGTTGTCCGGTTTTCTGTATAATCATGGTCGGAACCCAAATTATTGCGAGTTACATAAGCTTATCCATTCAACTCCGAATAAGTTGATAATCTTTTGGCATTGCACATTCTCTATTCCATGCTCTGGGTACTTAGAATATTTTCTAGTCCATATGCCAAGGGCCCGATGACTTCAAGTCATTTATATCCAGTCCTCCTTCGGGGGACTTGGACATTTAAATCGTTCATACTCGAGTCCGCACTCTAGGGACTTAGAGTACTCCAGTCCGCACTCCGGGGACTTGGAGATTTCAAGTTGTTTATACTCGAGTCCGCGCTTTGGGGACTTAGAGTACTACAGTCCACACTCCGGAGACTTGGAGATTTTGAGCCATTTATACTCGAGTCCACGCTTTGGGGACTTAGAGTACTCCAGTCCGCACTCTGGGGAATTGGAGGTTTTGAGTCGTTTATACCCGAGTCCGTGCTCTGGGGACTTGAAGTACTCCAGTCTGCACTCCGGGGACTTGGAGGTTTTGAGTCGTTTATACTTGAGTCTGCGCTCTGGGGACTTAGAGTACTCCAGTCCGCACTCCGGGGACTTGGAGATTTCGAGTCGTTTATACTCGAGTCCGCGCTCTGGGGACTTAGAGTACTCCAGTCCGCACTCCGGGGACTTGGAGATTTCAAATTATTTATGCACGTTCGTACGTCAGATAAAGTAATGTATCTCTTAGTCGTTTGTTACAGCGTTATCATACACAGAAACATCGACAATTCATGGGGAAAGGAAATGGCTTCAAGCCTTTATTAATGTAAATAAGATAAATTGTCTTTTTACATGCCGTAAACTAAGAATAAAAACTTACTGGAAATAAATGCAACTATAATATGATAGAAATGAACTAAGTGTAATAGTGTTATAAATGTTCACTATTCCACGCTCGGGGAAGTGTTGCACAATCAACGGTCGCTAGCTTGAAAGTTCCTTCTCCAAGCTTCCGTTCAATGACATATGGACCTTCCCATGCGGGGCTCATGTGTGACGGAACTGGGAAAACTCGTCTCAAAACGAGATCACCCACTCCAAAGATTCTCAGTCAGACTTTTTCATTATAATATCGAGCAACTCGATGCCTGTACGCGGCCGCTCTTAAATTAGCTTCTTCGTGTTTTTCATCAATGAAGTCCAAAGATTCCAGCAAGAGATCTTGGTTAGACTCTAGGTCATAATAAGTTACCCGATGTGATGGAACTTCAAGTTCCACGGGTATGACAGCTCCTATGCCATATGTTAATGCGAACGGAGTGTAGCCAGTCGCGGACTTGTGGGTAGTTCTGTAAGCCCAAAGTGCTGTTGGAATCTCATCCACCCACTTGCCTCTAGCCTTTTCCAAACGTTTTTTCAATATGGATTTGATTATCTTGTTTACGGCCTCCACTTGTCCATTAGCTTTCGGATGAGCAGCTGCTGCAAACTTTTTCTCAATACCATATTTTTGGCAAAACTCTTTTAACTCTTTGCTTTCAAACTGAGTTCCGTTGTCTGTGACGATGGTTCATGGAAGGCCAAAATGGCATATAATATTTCGTACAACGAAATTAATGACCTTTTTAGTGGTGATAGTGGCCAAAGGTTCTACATCTGCCCACTTGGTAAAGTAATCGACCGCAACAATCGCGTATTTTGCACCAACTTTGGATAGAGGCAAGGAACCGACTATGTCGATTCCCTATATTGCAAATTGCCAAGGACTAACCATTTGTGCGAGTTCCGTCGGCGGAGATCTTGGGACTTCGCATACTTCTGACATTTGTCACATCTTCTTACGTAGTCTGCGGCATCCCGATTTACAGTTGGCCAATAGCATCCATAGCGGAGGATTTTCTTTGCTAATGTCTGCCCTCTGGTATGGTCGCCACATTCACCTTCATGGACTTCCTTCAGGACTCGTTTTATCTCATTGTGGGCAACGCATCGGAGTAATGGGGTCGAGAATCCCCTCCGATACATTATTCCATCCTGCATTACATAACGAGAAGCCTTACGAATGACTTGTCGTCTTTCACTCCTTCTTTCGGGCACAGCCCTGTGTAACAAGTACTGCTTGAATGGTGTCATCCATGACTCCCTTTCAATTTCTGTTTCTAACATAAAATCTAACTCCATCATATTTATACTCGGAACGTGTAAGGTTTCGACAGGAAACAATCCCATCTGTTGCGCATCACCAGTGCTTGCGAATTTTGCCAATAAATCAGTTGCCCTGTTTCGTTTGCGCGGAACATGTGAAATATCATAATATTCGAGATTCGCTAGCCGCTCCTGAACTTGGGACAAATATGGGGCAAGTCCCTGGCCCCTTGCTTGGTAGTCTCCACGCACTTGATACACTACCAGTTGCGAGTCGCAAAAGATTTCAACCGATCTTATTCCCAGTTCTTTGATGAGTCTTAAGTCGGCAATCAATGCTTCGTACTCGGCTTCATTATTTGTTGCTGTGAATTCGAGCTTCAAAGCGTAACAAACTAATTGGTTTTCAGGAGTTACCAGAACTATGCCAACCCCCGAACAACGGTCGTTAGATGCCCCATCGGTGTACATCTTCCATCGGACGGGAGGTATGACATCACGGCCATTTGATTCATCTGTCACGGTGAATTCGGCGATGAAATCTTCTAGCGCTTGTCCTTGTATGGCCTTTCGTGGTAGGTAAGTAATATCGAATGACTTAATCCGATATTCCACTTTAACATCCTTCCGGAAGTTTCCTGTCGTTGGAGTACCTGTCGCAAGGGTTGATCGGTGTAAACACTAATTGAGTGTGCCTGGAAGTATGGGCGAAACTTGCGTGATGCAATCACTAAGCAATAAGCTAATTTCTCGATCTTGGGATAATTTCTTTCTGCCCCCGTCAACCGTTTACTGACATAATATACTGGCTTTTGAACTCGGTCCTCCTTGCGAACCAGAGCCGTACTGATAGCGTGTTGGGATACTGCCAAGTACACATACAGCATTTCATGGTCGATTGGTTTCGATAGCATCGGGGGGCTCTCCAAATGCCTTACCAGAGCTCGAAATGCTTCCTTACAGTCGGATGTCCACTCGAAATTCCTTTTTCCCTTCTTGATCACGTCGAAGAAGGGAATGCATTTATCCATGGCTTTGGATATGAATCGGCTCAACGCTGCCACCTTTCTGTTCAAGATTTGTACTTGTTTTATAGTTCTGGGCACTTGTATGTCCCGAATAGCTTGAACCATTTCCGGGTTAGCTTCAATTCGACGTGCATTCACAATGAAACCTAAGAACTTTCCCGACGCCATACCAAAAGAGCACTTCGAAGGGTTGATCTTCATACCATAATGTCTGAGTATATCAAACATTTCTGCTAGGTCTCGAATGTGGTCGTTTGACTGCCATGACTTCACGAGCATGTCATCCACATAGACTTCCATCGTCTTACCGATCTGATCTTTAAACATTCGATTCACCAGACGTTGATACGTTGCTCCCACGTTTTTCAATCCAAAGGGCATTACTACATAGCAATATAGCCCCATATTCGTGACAAAGCTGGTGTGCTCTTTGTTCGTCGATAAAATTTCTATTGATTTAGAAATTTGCCGAAAAATTTCAAATTAAAATATAACCGCAAGCGCACGGCGTACACTTGAAGTACGTGGCGAATACGGGTCGATCCGTAGGGAATTGATGATTTAAAAAAATCTATTCAATCAAATTATACCAAAGTCGAAGAGGATTTGTTAACTAGAAATAAAATGAGGCTAACACTAGAAAATGCGATTCAAAAATTATTAGACTAAAGAACAATTTAGAGGCAAATCCACTCTCAAATTTTTGTAAATCAACAAACACATAATTTATGATCTCTAACTTTGATATTAAGTGAAATAATCATTGCATTTATCATAAGTATGGTTTGTTTATGTTATTAGTTAACATAACTCAAACCATCAAACTATAATACAACAATTATACCACTTACAATTCTCATGAAAAAGAAGCCAAAGCAAAAACTATTTTAAGTATGATCTATTTACTATTGTAACTAGTAACATAGATCATCAAATTTCATTTTTACTTTAATTTCATAATCAAAAATTAATTAGCAAATGTTGATGTAAATTGTGTTTATGTTGAGTAAGAATAGCTCATTTGCATAAGCAATATAAGCTATCAAACCCACTTGTATAAACTTACATCAAAATTCACATTCATGAAGCATAAACAAAGAGATCATAAATCATAAAAAAAATGTTGAAATTACATAAAGTAAGAGAGCTTCATCGCCCCTAAATTGAAGAGGTTTAGCTACTCATTTGTGGCATTAAAGCATCACAAGTAAGTTTCAACATTAAAGAAAAGAAAATAGAAAATAAGCAAAGAAAGCAAAAGAGATTAGCTACTAACTACTTGCATAAATGTAAATCTAAGCTATGAACATAAAGAGAAAGAGAGCATATAAATAAACATTAACAATAAAACAAAGAAAAACATGTAGAAAAGAGAGAAGAAAGAGGCTTGGAAGCCATTTTTATTTCATAGAACATTGAGCTTACACTTTGATTTCTTAATTCCCTAAGTAAAATGAAAGAGTAGATGATGATCTTCATGTACATAAGAGGGCTATTTATACATGCATAAAACCCTAATTCTCTTTTTAGGGAGCTTCCCAAAATACCCTTGAGGTGGTGTAGCCTCCAAGTAATCATTAACATTCACTAATCCCTCACTTAATATGTACATGAAGCTTTAAGTCCTTTTAGCATGTGCTTAGCTTCTAATTGGAAATTAGGTAAGTGGGTGGGGTCCTCCATGATCTTGAACTTGAATTATTTCCTCTTCATTCCTTTGTATTTCCTTGTGCATGCATGTATCTTCATATAAGCCTCTTCCATATGCATCCAAATTCCTATAAAAATAATCAAAAAATGTCCAAGTAAAAATTCTTACATTGACACATGCAAAAAAATGACCGTTTTGCCCCTGAATGATGATGAAAATATGATGGTTTGGAAATAATTGAATTTTGGTTTTAAACATGTTAAAATGCCCAAATATGATGATTATTTAAAAAAAAAGATAAAATATGGATGTAAATATATGCACAATTACGTGCACATCAAATACCCCCACACTTATCTTTTTATTCGTCCTCGAATAAAGGAAAACTAAGATAAATCCGTTTTCGTAGGGAGCACGATTGCATTGAGCGTATGCAACAAGCCGTTAAACCTCTAGGTGTCCCCAGTAGGACGAGTGTTGTCTCGTGAGGGTTTTCAGCGGATACTACCCACAAAATCCAAATGCAGGATGAAAATATTTACAAATTTCAAGATTTATTTACAAAGAGATGAATGCGAATTTTTTGGAAATATTTACAAATGAAGGATTTATTTTTAAATTGACACGAATAAGTTAAATACAAGTTTTGGTCATTGTCTTGAAAATTTAAGTCACTTACTCGTCAAAATTTCCAATAAAAATCAAGTTGTCATGACAGATAGACCATAGTTTGGCTAGTTGTTTCGGTTGATAACACAATGTAATTATGAAATGGTTCCTTAGTTGATTATCAAAGTTTATTAAAGTGGTATTTTCATTTCTTTTCAATAACAGGTTAGGTCAAACAAGTTAAAATAGTGCTAGGATTTCAATTGCTTGCTCTCTCATTATTTGCAAGAAAAATTACACACCTACCTCAGGTAAACTGAGGCCAGATATACCACCCATGCACTGCCTTTCGGGCTTATGTGAGGGGAGTACAGAGCATGGCGAGTGTACACACTTTCGTGCATACACCTATCGACCGTAGGTGGTTTTTATTAAGTCTGTTCTTTTTTTTTTTAATATGTGTTTCATACATGCATAACCGTGAGGACTTTTAAATGAGTATGAAAGCACATAATCAAAAATTACAAGTAATTCACCCATGCATAACCATGAGGACTTTTAAATGAGAGTGAATACTTTGGATGTTATTATTTTGTTTTTTGTTTTTTTTATATATATATTTTTTTAAGAGAGAGAGAGTTTTGCAAAATCATCTTAGCACCATTTAACTTAGAAGACAAAAATGTTATATCCTTTACTTTAAATTTACCACTTTTTAAACAACGATTTTCAATTAGAACATACTTCATAATTAACATAAATGAACCTTCCTATGTACTTGTAAAACCATTGTTATTTGTAATCAAACTTCATTTTTATTTTTGTTAAGACAAATAAATTTTCAAAAATTTCAATTTATTAACCAAAACTTATACTTATCCCATAGTGTTTCTTCAAAAATAAATCAAAATGGTAAAAAGAAAATGTTTCTGAGATTTAGGAGTTTTGAGATATTTTTTTTTTTGAAGAAAATGAAAATTCAAAAATGCCATGAAAAACTAAAAAAAAAAATGAAAATGAGACTCCCCCCACACTTAATTTTGACTGTGTCCCCACAGTCGATGCATGATATAATGAGTGTAACGGGGAAAAATATGTACATATTTACAAAAGAGGGTTAACATTCTTACTAGACGTAGCTTGGCTCATGAAGGATCATGAGCTCCTCCTCTTGGTAACCGGGAAATTCCAAGAAGGGTTTTAAACGATGACCGTTGACTTTGAAAATCGATCCATCCTTTGGGTTTTCTATTTCTATGGCACCATGTGGAAAAACAGTTCGTACCACAAATGGTCCGGTCCACCTTGATTTAAGTTTCCCAGGGAATAAACGAAGTCTCGAGTCATATAAAAGAACTTTCTGGTTAGGCGAAAACTTTTTCCTTAGGATTGACTTGTCATGAAAAACTTTGGTTCTTTCTTTGTAAATTTTCTCGTTTTCATACGCGTCGTTCCTAAGTTCTTCTAGTTCGTTGAGTTGTAATTTTCGATTTTCGCCAGCTTCTTCATGATCAAAGTTTAAGTTTTTTATTGCCCACAACGCTTTGTGTTCAATTTCAACGGGTAAATGACAAGCTTTACCGTAAACTAAACGAAAAGGGGACATCCCAAGGTTAGTTTTAAAAGCAGTACGGTAAGCCCAAAGCGCGTCGGTCAATTTCTGAGACCAATCTTTTCGATTTTTATTGACAGTTTTCTCCAAGATTTGTTTTATTTGTCGATTTGAAACTTCAACTTGGCCACAAGTCTGAGGATGATATGGAGTGGATAACTTGTGGGTTATCGAGTATTTTTTTGTTAAAGTTTCAAAAGAACGGTTGCAAAAATGGGTTCCGTTATCACTGATTATTGTGCGAGGTGTGCCGAACCTCGAAAAGATGTTTTCTTTAAGAAATTTCACAACAATTATGTGGTCATTGGTTTTGCAAGGAACGGATTCGACCCATTTTGAAACGTAATCGACAGCGAGAAGGATATACAAGTTTCCAAAGGAATTGGGAAAAGGTCCCATAAAGTCGATACCCCATACATCAAAGATTTCGATCGTAAGAATGGGGTTTAAAGGTATCATATCTCGTCGTGAAATTCGTCCAAGCATTTGACATCGATCACAAGTTTTACAAAATTCAAACGAGTCTTTGAAAAGAGAAGGCCAATAGAAAACACTGAAGCACTTTTTCCGCAGTTTTTCGAGGACCGAAATGTCCACCGCACGCTTGATCGTGGCAAAACGAAAGAACACTCCTTATTTCATTATCCGGAATGCAACGTCGGATGATTTGGTCGGGACAATATTTGAACAAGTATGGATCGTCCCAATAGAAATATTTCACTTGGGACATGAATTTGCATTTGTCCTGTTTGGACCAAGATGAGGGAGTTTCTTTAGTGACTAAGTAGTTCACTATATCAGCGTACCATGGATCGATAGAAATAGAAAGAAGTTGTTCATCGGGGAAGTTTTCATTGATCGGCAAGGAAGATGGTGCGTTCGAAAGACGAGATAAATGATCGGCTATGACATTATCGGATCCTTTTTTGTCTTTGATTGTAAGGTCGAATTCTTGAAGTAAAAGGATCCAACGAATCAAACGGGATTTAGCATCCTTTTTAGCGAAGAGATATCGAAGCGCAGAATGGTCAGTGTAGACCGTAATGTGTGAACCTATCAAGTAAGGTCGAAACTTTTCAAGCGCAAAAACGACAGCTAGAAGCTCTTTTTCAGTTGTTGTGTAGTTGAGTTGAGCATCGTTCAAGGTCATACTCGCGTGGTAAATGACATGAAGGATCTTGTTGATGCGTTGTCCCAAGACAGCACCAACGGCAAAGTTTGAAGCGTCGCACATTATTTCGAAAGGAAGATCCCAATTGGGTGCGCAAATGACTGGGGCAGAAATGAGTTCGCTCTTAAGACGTTCAAAAGAAGAGATACAATCAGAGTTAAAATCGAAAGGAACGTCTTTTCCAAGAAGGGTCGTCAAAGGACGGGCGATTTTGCTAAAGTCTTTCACAAAGCGTCGATAAAAGCCAGCGTGTCCTAAAAATGATCGAATGTCCTTAACAGATTTGGGAATGGGTAGATTTGCAATGACATCGATTTTCGCTTTGTCCACCTCAATGCCTTTGTTTGAGATGATATGTCCAAGGACAATGCCTTGTTTGACCATAAAGTGGCATTTTTCCCAATTCAAAGTCAAGTGTTTTTCTTTACATCGATTCAAAACCAACTCGAGGTGATGTAAACATTGAGAAAAAGAATCGCCGAAGATAGAGAAATCGTCCATAAAGACTTCTAGAAAGCGCTCAATCATGTCAGAAAAGATTCCAACCATGCATCGTTGGAAAGTCGCAGGAGTGTTACAAAGTCCGAATGGCATACGTCGATAAGCGAAGGTACCGAATGGACACGTGAAAGTCGTTTTCTCCTGATCTTCGGGAGAGATTGGAATTTGGTTATAGCCGGAATAACCATCAAGAAAGCAATAGAATTCGTGACCGGCTAAACGTTCAAGCATTTGGTCGATAAATGGAAGAGGAAAATGATCCTTACGTGTTGCGGCATTTAGTTTTCGATAGTCAATGCAAACACGCCAACCCGTTTGAGTACGAGTTGGAATAAGTTCGTTAGCGTCGTTTTTTATAACAGTAAGTCCGGACTTTTTAGGCACAACATGAATTGGGCTAACCCATGGGCTATCGGAGATGGGGTATATGATACCGTTATCGAGGAGCTTAAGAATTTCGTCACGAACCACATCTTTCATTTTTGGGTTAAGCCTCCGTTGTGCATCACGAGTGGGTTTGGCTTCATCAATCAAATGAATGCGATGTTGGACAATAGCAGGGCTAATTCCCTTAATATCAGTAATGGACCACCCAATTGCTTCTCTATTTTTCAAAAGAATAGAGAGAAGAGAAGCTTCTTGGTCAAGAGAAAGATTGTTAGAAATGATGACAGGACAAGTTTCGTTTTCACCTAAGTATGCATACTTAAGGTGAGCGGGAAGTGGTTTGAGGTCCAATTTCGGGAGTTTTTCGATTGCAGAATTGGGTTGAGATTCGGACTCAACTTGAAGCGATTCAAAGGGAAGAGTGTGTTCGATCTCGTTGGGGACTTCATGAAACAATTTTTCGTACTCGGCCTCGCGTTCATCGTTAAGATCAAATGTTTCGTTTTCAAAGTTTTCATGAATGGCACTAACTTCTAATGTTTGGTCACGAAGTTCGTTCGAGTGGCTTTCAAGATTGAAAATGTTAAGGTCCAAAGTCATGTTTCCGAAAGAGATTTTCATCGAACCGTTATGACAATTGATTAAGGCGTTTGAGGTGGCTAAGAATGGTCGGCCTAAAATCAATGGGATTTGACTTGCAGGGTTTATCACGGGTTGTGTTTCGAGAACGATAAAATCAACGGGGAATATGAATTGCCCTACTCGAATGAGCACGTTTTCGATTTCTCCCACGGGCTTCTTAATGGAACGATCGGCAAATTGAAGCGTAACTTTCGTGGGTTTGAGCTCACCTAAGCCTAATTGTTCGTACACGGAGTATGGAATCAAGTTGACACTCGCGCCTAAGTCTATTAAACATTTGTTAATCGTCTTTTCTCCAATTGTACACGAAATCGTAGGGCAGCCAGGATCTTTGTATTTAACGGGTATGGATTGGGACAAGACTTCACTCAAACTAGCGGCTAAGAAGACTTTTTAAGGCACTTGAGTGTGTCGCTTTTGGGTGCACAAGTCCTTAAGAAATTTCGCGTAAGTGGGGACTTGTTGAACGATGTCAAGAAGAGGAATGTTAACTTTGACTTGTTTAAAAATTTCCAACATCTTTTCCATTTGGTCCGAGTGTTTCTTTGGTCGAAGACGATGTGGAAATGGAACATGATACTCGGTAGGCTGGTCTACTCGAGTAAAAGAAGAAGAATTTTGATTGTCGTTCGATTCGACGTTTGGCTCCACGTTCTGTTCTGAGTCGTTCGTTGTTTTAGAAGTATCGAGAAAAGTTCCCAGTGAATCATTTGGATTAACGACTTGATTATCGATTTGTTTACCAGAACGAAGAGTTGTGATAGCATTCAACTGGGTGACATTGCTATCTTGAACAACATGGGCTTGATTTGAATTTGCATTTTGATTTCTGGGATTTGGAAGGGGCTGGCTTGGGAATGTTCCTCGTTCACGTTCACTTACAGACGTGGCTAATTGACTCATTTGCATTTCGAGTTTCGCAATCGATTGGTTTGTGTTTTGCATATATGAAGTCAATAAATTTTGCAAATTGCTGTTTGATTGAAGGCTTTGAGTAGTTGCCTTAGCCAACGTTTCAAGAGTTTTCTCAAGCGAAGTTAAACGTTTATCGTCTTGTGGAGGATGAGTAGAATTTGGTGGAAAATTTGGTTGTTGCGGTTGATTATGAGACGGGCCCGCAAAGTTTGGTTGAAAATTATTGGGCTGAAAGGGAGGATTCGAAGCATTATTCGGAAATGCTTGAAAATTGGGAAGAATCGTATTCGTGTTGGGATTGTTTTGGTTCCACGCAAAATTCGGATGATTTCTCCATCCAGGGTTGTACGTTGGAGAAAACGGGTCATTTTTGGTTTTATTGAAAGCATTGATTTGTTCGACGGAATTGGGACACTGATCGGCTATATGATTAGGATCGTTGCATTTATAACACATTGGTTGGGAAGCTTGGTTCGTTTGATTCGATGAGAAAACGTTATCGAATTTTTTAATCATTGCGTCGATCTTAGCTTCCAAAGCAAAAGAAGATCCCGTCGAGTGTGCACTCGATCGTGCGTAGATTGATTTTTCGTTCGAGCGTTCCCATTGGGACGACTTTTCAGCGAGGTTTTCAAGAAATTGCCAAGCATCGTCATGATGTTGGGCAAGAAAATTGCCTTGCACATTGATTCGAGCATGGTTCGTGAGCTGTTTTCGAGTCCATCATATAAGATTTGGCAAATCGTCCATTTTTCAAAGTTATGGTGTGGACATTTTATCAAAAGCTCTTTGAATCTTTCAAAATATTTTCCAAATGGTTCACCCTTGAATTGATGAAAATTTACAATTTCGTTTCGAATTCTACTTGTTTTTTCTAAGGGGTAGAACTTTTTTAAGAAAGCTTTTACAAATTCTTCCCATGTTTTAATTGAGTTCGAAGGTAAGCTGTACAACCATTTTTCAGCGTAATCCGTAAGAGCAAATGGGATTAATCGAAGTTTGATTCCGTCATCAGAAAGTTGTTGAAGTTTAATGGTTGCGCAAACTTGTTCGAATTTAGTCAAAAAGATGTATGGGTCATCGTGTTCGAAATTGCCAAATTTTGGAAGCGTGGCAATATGGTTCGAATGGATTTCGAAATGGTTACCCGTAGGGGCGGGTAATGTGATGCAAGATGGAATAGAAACTCTATCGGGAAAGATTCTATCCATAAGAGTTCGAGGGGCGTTTTCGTTCGCCATTTCGGGAGGATTGTCTATTCGAGTTAAACGGTTTGTAGAAGGGTCACGAATCCAAGTATTCGTTGTTGTGTCACGAGTCCAAGTACTCATGCACAAGTGAAAGTCGAGAGGAGAAAGAAATTAGAAACGAGTTTGGAGAATGAAAGAAGATTTGAAAATTTTTTTTTTTTTTAAAGGGAAAAAAAACTATTTACCAAGTGAAGTTTATTTCAAAATAAAAGTTTGATTTTTGTTTTGTTTTTGAATTTTCAATTTTTTTTTTTGAAATGATTTTACAAATTTTTTTAGATTTTTGTTTTTGAGTTTTTTTTTTTTAAATATGCATGAACTAATGCAACTAAATGAATGCAAAGGACTTAATTACAGTTTTCTGTCCTTAGTAGCTCCTAACCCAAAATTGTATAATCACACTTTGTCTTAAATCAACAAAAATATTTCTCAGCCAGGTAACGGACAGGGGTTATCGATGCACCACGAATCACCGTAGCAATGCAACCGAAGGTTTAAGTACCTTCAGAAGAACAACCAGTATAATATTTACGAATCACCGTAATTTTTATAACTGGTTATTACTCTGCCGTAGCCTAGACACCAAGAAATAAAATCGTTTAGGTAAAACAATTGTGAAGATACAATTAAGCCCTAAGTGAGCTCGTGACACCCTTAGGTCCAACGTCTAACCTTTATTATTAGTCAAATTCTTTGATGAAATGCGTTTGTGGGCTAAGGAAAGGGTGATGAAATCCCTCACCTTATGTGAATTGGGGTATTGCCCTTAGAAAAGAAAAACAAGATGAGATGAATGCAAAGCAGAAATTAAACGTGAAATTACAATGCAACTCAAATGAAGTTTGTTTTTGTTTTTGGATTTTTTTGAAATTTTTTTTTTTGTTATATATAAATGCAAATGCAAGCAACCAACAATGCACTAGAGATGAAAGCACAATACCAGAGCGTGCAGATTATTAAAAAAAAAAAATTTTTAGCGGCGATTTTAGCAAAGCAAAGCAATTATTTTTCCTTTTGGCAAGCAATTCCTTGTAATTTTCTGCTTTGACAACCTGAAATGAAAAATAAGATATATTCAACAATTTTTATTGTTATTATTTTTTTGTATGTTTATCAAAGATCAAAAACAAAATAAGCGAAAAACAAAACAATTGAAAATAAAATAAACGAAAAATGAAAATTAAACAAACTTGAACTTGGTTTTTTTTTTTTGAATTTTTTTTTTTTTTTGGAGAGGAAATTTAAAAGTCAATCAAAACAAGACAAACAAGTCAAAATGAAACAAACAAAACAAATTAAAAACAAAACAAATTGAAAGTTGTTTTTTTTTTAAGTTAGGATGGAACTAAAAAAAAAAATTAAAACAAAACAATTTTTTTTCCAAGGATTAAACAACAAAACAAAACGAAAGCTACCACTTTTTCATATTTTTAAGGAGAAGAAAAAACTACTTCAAACTTAAAACAAATAAAAACGAAAAAAAAAAATGAAAACCAATTAATCAATTTTTAGCCCGGCCCAAAAATAACACTCACCACACTCACCAAAAACTTTTCGTTCCCCAAATTAATCAAACCCAATGAACAAAAATTAATCACTCAAGGGAATAAATTCCTACAGCACGATCTCTTGTTCGTTCCCCAGAGAAAAAAAAAAACTGCAATTCCCCCGAAACAAATTGAAATCCCCCCAAAGAAAAATTTATTGTTCTTTTGAACCAGCGATTATTTTCGTGATTTTGGAGTCGAGGCGATTGGTGGATTTGAGATTGGTTCGGCGGTTCGGTGTGTTGAAGTTCGAGTTGAGGTGATCGATGCCGCTAGTGGTCTGTTTGATAGCTGATTGTAGATTCAAGGTTGGTTTTTTTATTATATTTTTTGGTTTGTATGGGGAGGAAGTGATGATATGAGGGGAAAGTCTGAAGTTGTGGCAGTACAATCAGGGATTGTATTTCAATGTAGTAGCCTGTAGTTTGAAGGAGGAGGAATGTAATGACAGTGAGCAAGTGGTAGTTGTTGTGATGTCGTGATGTCTGTATGTTTGGATGGTAATATGCAGAGGTCAGTGGTGTTTTGAAGTGAAGCAGAGGGCAAACAAAGATGATGTTGAGGAGGTCTTGAATGAGGTTTATGGAGAAAGATGGTATAGAGAATTGTAGGCTTGGTCGGAAGAAATGGTCAAGGGAATAAGAAGATGGTGATGGATTGTAAGCTGTTGTGGTCAGGAGTGGTTATTTGATGATGTGCTTGATGGCAGAAATGTCAGATGTGGGAAGTGATGAAGTAGAGTTCTGTGGTTGAAGAATTTGTGGTGGTGAAGTGGAAGGTTGCTGACGAATGGGGATGTGCAGTAAGTAGTGTAGTCAACAAGCACTTGTATGAAACTTGTATGAAGTAGTGGTGTTAATGAAGGGGAAGTGAAACAGTGAAGGTGGAGATAGTTTGCGAATTGGTTGCTGCAAAAACTTGTTTGACAGAAGTGTAGACAGGTGATGGGTAATGTGCAGGCAAGTTATATGGAATGATGTGTATATAAGCACTGTGGTGATGCAGTGGGAAGATGGAATGTTAAAGGCGGGTTTGTTGACTGACCGTGTGTCGTGATTAAAGTAGGGGAGTATGTCGTATCTGAAGGTAGAGTGTGGTGATGTGGTCTGGAAGGCAGGGAGGATTGTTCGAGTGATAAGGTGTGGAATGTTTTGGGCTGTAGGCAACAGTTTAGTGGAACTGTCAATGTGATGTTATGGGATGATAGGAGGAGGAATTTGTAGGCAGATGAATGGGTGTATGGGAAGAGATGTTTGTGATATGAAGGGTGGACAATGGACTGAGTGGATGATGTTGTGATAGGAGAGTAGTTGCTGCAGCTGTTTTTTTTTTTTTTTTTTTTTGGTGATGGGATTTGTCGATGGCTACAGAGGGGTGTGTGACTGGTCGGTAGAGGGTTGTGTTCAAGTTTGCAGTTTACTGGAGTGGATGAGAGGATGGTGGATAGTAATGTCAGGTGGCAAGTTTATTGGTTGTATGAAAATGGTGGGTAGTGAACAGAGGAAAAGGCAGTGAACAGGGGAAGTTTGTGCACAGTGCACTGCTTGCACAGAACGGTAACAGTGAAATGTAATTTTTTTTTTTTTTGTATTAAAGGTAAAGCAATGTAAAAAAGTAAATAAAAATTGCAACTGAAATATTTTTTTTGTTTTTGAAGATTGAGTATGCTTTTTTTTTAATAATGAAAATGCAAATGAAAAAGGGAAACTAAAAAAAACACACAAAATCAAAATGCAATCAAAAATCACAAAAACAAACACACAAAAATAATTAAACAAAAATAATTCGAAGAATAGAAAATAAAATCAAAACAACTCCCCGGCAACGGCGCCAAAAACTTGTTCGTCGACAAAATTTCTATTGATTTAGAAATTTGCCGAAAAATTTCAAATTAAAATATAACCGCAAGCGCACGGCGTACACTTGAAGTACGTGGCGAATACGGGTCGATCCGCAGGGAATTGATGATTTAAAAAAAATCTATTCAATCAAATTATACCAAAGTCGAAGAGGATTTGTTAACTAGAAATAAAATGAGGCTAACACTAGAAAATGCGATTCAAAAATTATTAGACTAAAGAACAATTTAGAGGCAAATCCACTCTCAAATTTTTGTAAATCAACAAACACATAATTTATGATCTCTAACTTTGATATTAAGTGAAATAATCATTGCATTTATCATAAGTATGGTTTGTTTATGTTATTAGTTAACATAACTCAAACCATCAAACTATAATACAACAATTATACCACTTACAATTCTCATGAAAAAGAAGCCAAAGCAAAAACTATTTTAAGTATGATCTATTTACTATTGTAACTAGTAACATAGATCATCAAATTTCATTTTTACTTTCATTTCATAATCAAAAATTAATTAGCAAATGTTGATGTAAATTGTGTTTATGTTGAGTAAGAATAGCTCATTTGCATAAGCAATATAAGCTATCAAACCCACTTGTATAAACTTACATCAAAATTCACATTCATGAAGCATAAACAAAGAGATCATAAATCATAAAAAAAAAGTTGAAATTACATAAAGTTAGAGAGCTTCATCACCCCTAAATTGAAGGGGTTTAGCTACTCATTTGTGGCATTAAAGCATCACAAGTAAGTTTCAACATTAAAGAAAAGAAAATAGAAAATAAGCAAAGAAAGCAAAAGAGATTAGCTACTAACTACTTGCATAAATGTAAATCTAAGCTATGAACATAAAGAGAAAGAGAGCATATAAATAAACATTAACAATAAAACAAAGAAAAACATGTAGAAAAGAGAGAAGAAAGAAGCTTGGAAGCCATTTTTATTTCATAGAACATTGAGCTTACACTTTGATTTCTTAATTTCCTAAGTAAAATGAAAGAGTAGATGATGATCTTCATGTACATAAGAGGGCTATTTATACATGCATAAAACCCTAATTCTCTTTTTAGGGAGCTTCCCAAAATACCCTTGAGGTGGTGTAGCCTCCAAGTAATCATTAACATTCACTAATCCCCCACTTAATATGTACATGAAGCTTTAAGTCCTTTTAGCATGTGCTTAGCTTCTAATTGGAAGTTAGGTAAGTGGGTGGGGTCCTCCATGATCTTGAACTTGAATTATTTCCTCTTCATTCCTTTGTATTTCCTTGTGCATGCATGTATCTTCATATAAGCCTCTTCCATATGCATCCAAATTCCTATAAAAATAATCAAAAAATGTCCAAGTAAAAATTCTTACATTGACACATGCACAAAAATGACCGTTTTGCCCCTGAATGATGATGAAAATATGATGGTTTGGAAATAATTGAATTTTGGTTTTAAACATGTTAAAATGCCCAAATATGATGATTATTTAAAAAAAGAGATAAAATATGGATGTAAATATATGCACAATTACGTGCACATCACTCTTGGTCTGGAATATGCATCGGGATTTGACTATATCCTGAATACGCATCCATAAATGATAATAATTCGTGTCTGGCGGTAGAGTCGACGAGCTGGTCGATTCTAGGTAAAGGGAAACTATCCTTTGGGCATGCTTTATTCAGATCAGAGTAATCAACACAAGTTCTCCAGATTCCATTTGCTTTCTTCACTAGCACTGGGTTAGATACCCATTCAGGATAGAGGGCGTCGCGGACGAACGCATTGGCTTTGAGTTTGTCCACCTCCTCCTTAAGAGGTGCAGACCTCTCCGGGTCCATACCTCTCCTTTTCTGTTTTACAGGAATGTATTTTGGGTCTATGTTCAGCATATAACTCACAATTGTCGGAGAAATCCCGCACATATCAGAGTGTGTCCAAGCGAAAACGTCCAGATTCGCCCGGATAAAATCAGAAAGATCCTCGGCCACTGAAGGGTCGAGTTGTGATCCAATCTTAAGAACTCGTAACGGGTCATCCCGCCTGACTGGGATGTCGATCGTCAGCTCAGCCAGCGCTGCATTCGTTTCCCTGGGTTCCCCATCATCATCTCTCGGATCTATGTCTCTAAGGATCCGAGAATGCTGCTCGAGCCAGGGCTCGGGCACTACTTGTCAATCATCAGTCTTTAGGATGTGGACGGAGCTTTCCACAACCTTTCATTTCTCTCTCCGCTGAGCTTCTCTCAATTCCGCCACATAACATGCGCGACCGGTCGCCTGACCATGTACAACACCGACTCCTTTGTCTGTCGGAAATTTTAATGTCAGACACCATAGGGCCAAAGCAGCCCTAAACTCTGCCAAGGCTGGACAACCCAAAAAGACATTGTATGGAGAGTCAACATCCATTACGATGAACGGTAGGACTCGCACTCTCCTACGTTCACCTTCTCCCAGTTCAACTGATAGCTCTATATACCCCACCGCATCGGTTGCAGCACCGTTAAAGCCGTGGATATGGGCTTTGCATGGTTTCAAATCTTTCGTTTCCATCTTCATTTGGTCATAAGCCTTCTTGAAGATGATGTTAACAGAGCTTCCACAATCAATCAAGATTCTTTTGACATTAGCTGGCCCGATTGTTCCAGATATAACCATCGGGTCGATAGTAGGAGGCTCCACCTTGTCCACGTCTGGACTCCTAAACACTATATCGTCAGTCATCATGCGTTGTTTCTTTGCGGGGGTTCCATCTTCCACATTCGAACAACATTTGTAATCCGCATGCCTTAAGGAGGTAGCATATCGTTCCATCTACTGCCAATTCTTGTCTGCAGTATGAGGTCCTCCAACAATAGTGTTTATAATCAATCTACCCACAGTCCGAGCAGGTTTTTTGGTTGGCGTGGAGCCGGCCCGCATCCGGAGTCTGTCATTCCTTGCCTTCCATCTTGCGGGTTTTTGATAAATTCCTGCAACTTTTTATGTCTGATTAACTTTTCTATGGCATCATGGAGATGTCAACACTCCTCAGTATTGTGCCCGTGGGTCTCATAGAAGCGACGGTACTTCCCTGTCTGTTTCTATTCTTCAGTGGACTTCTCTAGGCGTGGCTTTCTGTATTCAAAGGTGTTATAGGTAGATAGATAAATGTTTTCAAGAGAAGTATTCAGCGTGATGTATTCATTGTAGGTCGAAATCCTCGACTTCCATTTCCCTGCTTCTCTTTTCTTTCCAAGATTTCCACCTTCGGATCCTTTGGACTGCCCAAGCTTGTTCTGGACATTGACTTGAACCTTTCCCAAACTATCGTCGGACTGCTTCATGGCGATGTTACATTTCACAGTCTCCTGAACAGGCCCTAGTGCCTTATCTCGTCTCGTCCATTGAGCCTCCTTCCTTCGCATGAACTGATGAGCTTTGGAATAGAATCGTTCCAATGTAGCTGGGGGCTTTCCCGCCAACCAATCTCCAAACTTCGAGTCAGGATCTACACCTCGCATTATCGCCATCAAAATCGCGTGGTCGTTAGGATTGCTAACTTCAGTGGCGGCAACATGAAACCTCTGTAAGTATGCTTTCAAAGACTCTCCCGGAGCTTGGATTACGCTTGATAATGACATAACATCCTTTGGACAGGTAGTGTGTATCCTGAATTGTTCAACAAATTTCTTCGCTAACTCGTCGAAGTTGGATATAGATCGTGGAGGGAGCCGAGTAAATCACATAGTGGCAATTACGGACAAAGTGATTGGGAAACACCTACACTTAGTTGCGTCATTCGCCCTTACCGAATCCAACATCCATTCGTACCTCATCGTGTTGCCTAGGGCCAGTCTTCCCTTCATAAGCTGGAATAGTCGGCATATTGAATTTCTTGAGGTACTCATCCTGTAGGATAACATCTGTGAAGGGAGTATAACTTCTAGACACTCCCTAATCTTCGTTGGTCAGGCCTTGGTTCTCTCTCGTCAACTGTCTGACTATGGCTGATAAGTCCGGAGTTTGTATGGAGGGTGGGAGGTTGGGATCCGTTCCACGAGACCGTGCGGGTTGATGTCCCGCTTGATTTGGGTCTTGGTGATTGGGGCGTCCGGTCTCATCATGTGTCTGATCCCTGACGGATCGATCGGTTGCGCTTGCTTATGCAGCTTCATCCCTATGGCGTCTATGCCTAGGAGGTTCATCAGCTGAGGTCAAGCTATCAGATTCAGAATAAGGAGCAGGACTACTTCCAGCATTCTGATGCTGCTGTGGGCAAGCTGAGTCATGAGATTAGAATTGGCTTGGATCTTCTCAGCAAGTTGCTTTCTACTTTCCCTAAGTTCTCTTATCACGTCGTTAAACTTTGTTCGGGAAACAACCTCCACTTGGTTCTGGGTGGAGGTTCCTGTGCCTTGAATTACTGGTTGGTTGCTAGGTCCTATCTGTTGTACACTAGCAGTTTCGTGGACATCTGCGTTGTGAGAGGTCGATCTAGTTCGTGGTCTCCCTATGGTAGAGTTGTTGGTTGTAACTCTGAGTAGAATCAATAGATGTCTTTTGAATGATTTGGATCTCCTTAGGGGATTTTTCAATCCAGTAGCTGCAAAGTAGATCCTATCGTCCTGAGAATTCGGTTCTCAGTGAAAGCACCAAAATGTTAGCACCAAAATTGGTCACTAACACCCTTAAGAGAGGTTGTGTAGAGAGATTAATGAAGAAAGTAAAGTTAAACATAAGACGGTACGCAATTTTAAATGTAGAAACAACGAACACCAGATTTATAGTGATTCGGCGTAATTGCCTTCGTCCACTTCGAGGTAGATCTTTATTGCTTTTCTCGATAATCGATTACAGATACAATCCGTATGTCAATCACTCAAATACAATTGCTAAGCAAAAAAGATTAAGTCTTGAATGAGTCTTGAATGCGGCAGAGTCTCCCCAGTGTTCTCAAAAAACCGATCCCTTTCACTGTACGAAGATGGGTTGGACTTCCCTGGTGAGCCTGATAGCTGAATACCTCGGCCCAAATGGAGTAAGCTCTGTGTACTGACCCGAATGTGTCGAACGGCCAAATGCCGAACCATCATCTTCATTCTGAACGATGCGATGTGTTAAGCGAGGGGTGCAGGCCGATCGAGAATCGATATCGAACGAGGAAAAAAGCCGAACGAGGCTGGAATGCCGAACAGTCCAGGAATGCCGAGTAAAGCATGAATTCCGAGCGCTCTAGAAGCCGAACGCTCTTAAATTCCATTCGACCCAGTCTTGCCGAACGTCCCTGGAATGCCGAATGCCCCTGAATGCCGAACGTCTATGGATGCCAAACGTACCTTATATGCCGAACGTTCCTTGTATGCCAAACGTTCCTTGTATGCCGAACGTTCCTTGTAGGCCGAACGTTCCTTGTAGGCCGAACGTTCATTGTATGCCGAACGTTCGTTGTATGCCGAACGTTCGTTGTATGCCGAACGTTCGTTGTATGCCGAACGTTCCTTGTATGCCGAACGTTCCTTGTATGCCGAACGTTCCTTGTATGCCGATCGTTCGTTGTATGCCGAACGTCTTTCAATGCCGAATGAGTCATATGTGCCAGACGACTCCTGAATGCCGAGCAGTATGCTAATGCCGAGTACCTAGTTTCCTGGTCAAATCTCCAGGTAACACCTTAATTATTTAATTAACCCTTTAATTAATTATCTTTAATTAATTAATTTAACCCTTGATTAATCACTTACCCTTAATCCTCAATTAATTTTCATTCTTCATTAATTAATTAAACTTTAAATTAATTAATTGCCCTTAAATTAATTACCTAATTAATCACCATTTAATTAATTACCATTTAATTAATTATCCTTTAATAATAATAATTGATTATCCCTAATCACATAATTTAATTATCACTTGATTAATTAACTTTGATCAATAATTAATTACTTTTAATTAAGTAATTATGTTTAAGCAATTAATTACCTGCAATTGTTCTCATTAATTTAATCTTCATTTATTAATTATATTAATTAATAAATCCTTAATTATAAACTAATTAATCTTATATTAACAATTAATTATCTTTAATTTATTACCATGATAAATTAATAATCCTAAGTTGATAATCATTCCTTAATCAATCGCTTTCGTTAATTAACAGTTGATTAATTAATTATTCTCAATTTACTTACCTTAATTAATTAATTAATCACATTAATTAATTATTCTTTAAACTTTAACCATGAATTTATTACTTTTAACTAAGTAATTTTCTTTAGATAATTAATTACCCTTATAAATGAATCAACTTTTAATTACATTGAGAAGTTTTATCCACAAATTCTAAATCATAATCTCTTAATTAAATTAAGATCTCAATTAACTTAAGATAAACCGATTATCTTTAATTATTATTTCCAATTACATCATTCTATTTTGAAAACGCTCATGGATTAATATAAAATTTATTTTAAATCTTTAAACAAAGATTCACTTTCAAATTGAAACAAGTTACAAAGTTTCACAATCCTTTTAAAGATTTAAATGTTAAAATAAATGTTTAAAACTTGTTAAAAACATTTTGGCCCTAAACTCGAATATTTCATATACCTTTCAAAACGGTTAGCATATTACTTGACAACTGAGAACTTGGTTTAAATTTTTTCTTTTGCTTCCAATTTGAAATTCATATTTCATAAATAAATAAAAAACTAAACAGGATTTCTTCAAGATTTTGAAATCTGGTAACCTATACAACTAAACCCGAGTAAAACACAAAAATTCCCGAGCCATATTCGAAATCACTCGAGCCAGACACCGAGAAACTCGCGTTCTCCTTCTCCTCTCACTTTTCTTTCAACTTTGTTTTGATTTAAGTTATAAAACTTGTTATCCAACCCACGCGAACTACTCGAAGGAAATCCCGAGCACACATCATTTTTTCTCTCGAGTTAATCCCGAGGCCATTACCTTTTCTTCTTCGATACAAAACTTCATCACGATCCTCTGACACGTGCATGTGTACACGAGCTCAGGCGCCTTCCGACCACCATCGGTACCTCCAGCTAGTCACCGTCGACGAACTCGTACCAGGCCAACCTCCAAAACTCTCGAACCACCATGAAATCAAAATTGAGCGACTCGATCACTGTCAGGAAATCAACCCAGACACCAAAAACTTCCTCGTCCGACTGACCCCATTCACCAGAGGCTCTGCTGCCTCGACTCGAGCTACGTCACGAACCCGAGCTTCCATTCCCCTCACACCGGTCCACTTCAGTTCCACGATGACGGCACAATCGCCGAGAAAACCCCTGCCGAAAAACTTAACTCTTAAACCCTACTTACCCTTGTATCGGCAACCACGGCACACTAGAATGCAAATAGGTATTTTTCCGATGATCTTCCATCCACCAACCTCTTCCTGTCTCACGCTCGACACCCATCACCCCATTAATCGCTGGGCATCGATGAAAATAGCCATTCCGATCATCCCACAAATTCACATCAAATTCTAAATTAAAAATTCTGATTTTATCACTAAAATTCACCATTTTCAATTTCGATTCTAATCATATAATCTGATTTTGAAAAACTGATGGTCAAATTTTTCCGAGTTTGTTTATTTTCACTGAAATTTATTGTTTTTAATGTATTACCTAAATATAAACATCTGAAACCAATTTTAAAAATCAATTAACACCTATACGATCCTTTTTCCTTTAAAAATCTCAGCTTAAAATAGATTAGATAAGAAGATGTGAGTTTATTTGGGTGGACTGAAATCTGGAATGTAGCAGAGCAGCATAAATATGGCCAAATAGACATGCACAACCACAGGGTTCAACCATTTCCCAGCTTAAAGATATTCATGCAATCATTCTTACTTAAATAATTATCATATGAAATCGGATATTTAACAAATTAAGGGTTTAAATTTGAAGTTTGCTCACCTGTTGGTTTTACAGGAAGGAACAGAGAGGAAGCAAAGGCCTGGAACCAGATTATTTTTCCCTTTCGATTTGTAGTTTTAATTTCTTCTTTTTCAAGCTTGAAGATTTTTTAAAGCATGCTTACTGCCCTCAGATCTCTTGAGTTTGAGCAGATTTTGTTTGAGCTTGAAGTTGTTTAAATTTGCCTGAATTGAATTTTCTTTTGCTTCACTTTTTTTTTGAAGTTTTGTTTGCAACTGAATTGATCTTCAGTTTGATGTTTTGAACTTTGTTTTGCTTAGCTTGCCGGACCTTAAACTCAGTTGATATCTCTGAATACTTGAAGTTGTTCAAACTTTACTTTTATTTTGATTTCTTGTTTGACTGCTTTTGAACCATTTTGCATTGCTCTGGTCTTTTGTTTTTAGAAGATGATAAAGGAAGGAGTTTGAACAGAGAATTTTGAGCAGCCTAGTATCTCTTTTCAGATCTGAGGAATTTGAATGGCCTGCATTTTCCTTTCATTTGAATTTTTATTTACATTAAAATTTTAAAAGAAACATTTTACCACTTGTATTTTGTATGGTGACATTGTTTAACACTTGTAAATCTTTTCATTGCATGCTCTACACTTGTCTTAATTTTTCAATTTTATGTTTATGTCCCTCTTTTCAATTATTTTATTAATTTTGCTTTTAAACCCCTTTCATTTTAAGTACTTATGTCTACATATACATTCGTGTTTATATCCTTATATGTTCAATGTATATACAAATTATATTTTTATAAAAAGATAAGTGTTTTAACCCTTTTATCAATTTTAAGCAAAATTGTATTTAGTTTATATATAATTTCAAAAGAAAGAACATTATTCCTTTACTAATATTTTATTCAAATTTTATTAGGTTTCAAGAGATCTGTGTATTTTAAACTTTTACTTCTTATTTTAAATTTGCATTCATACATCATATTTTATAACCTTATAAATTTTAAAGACAAATGATTTAAAATCAAATTATTCATTAATAATAAATAATTATATATATATCCACATATATCTTGAATTTTTTTAATTCAATTCCAATGTGTACTCAATTCTACTCATAGATGCAATGTACATATATGTACATAACTTTAAATTCAAATGACCCTTTTTTATAAACATTCATTATTTCAAAATTTTAAACTCAAAAGGAATTGGAGTTTTATTCATATGTAGTTTATTACTTAATTGTTTGAGATTTTTCTTAATTTATTTTCAAATTAAATTCCAAAAGTTAAAAATATGTTATTATTTTAATTGATAGATTACTTTGGGATGTTTCTTTTTTTGTATAAGATATTAAATATAGAATTTGAAATCCACAGTTAAATTTTAAAATCAATGTCCAAATAAGTAAATATCCTATTTTATGTGAAAAATTCAAATTAATTTACAATTTTATTCAAAAATTTATTTTAGTTATCAATTTAAATTTAATTAAAAATCGGGATCGTTACAAATATAGACCAACCAAATTAACATTTATAAAATATATTATTTTATATACAAATTATAATAGGCAAAATTATTTCATTTACCTCTATTTCAAAACAATATTGTGTCAGTCTGTCATATTAAGTGTTTAGAAATCCCTATCGATTGCACAGCGTCATATGCAACAACCGAAATTTATAAATACAAAATGGAACAAGTTAACACAATATAAAAACCTTTTATAACACTGACAAATACACTCTCTCGTATATATGCTCTCAGCGACTCATTCTAGGGTATTACTACCCTATTTAATATGAATTAGACCCCACAAAGCTAAGGTTATCACTAAACCAAAGCTCTGATACCAACTATAATGATCTGCCTTTTTGAACGTTTTAAGCAGACATAAATGTCCACCTAAACCATTTGAAAGGGCAGATTGTTATGGGGTAAATAAGAAAAAAGAGAAATAAATAAAATAAATACAGAATCTCACAGCGGAATGATAAAATATAACAATCAAATAACAGTTCATGAAGCTGTTTTAAAAATACCTTTGATTATTCTTTACAACAC
Source organism: Allium cepa (assembly GCA_030765085.1). Taxonomy (NCBI): domain Eukaryota; kingdom Viridiplantae; phylum Streptophyta; class Magnoliopsida; order Asparagales; family Amaryllidaceae; genus Allium; species Allium cepa. The sequence continues at coordinate 834,556,058 of CM060934.1, forward strand.
AATATCAGAGTTACATAAACATTAATAAATAAATAAATGCAGCGGACCACATGATACAGTGGAATGAATATAATAAATAAATAATAATACAAATCTTCGTCCTCCAGAAATAAGGTCTTCAACTGCTGAAATGCTCAGGCTAACCCGAGAGAATTGAAAAGACAAAACACTCGAGTCGAAACTAAAAGATCTTATGTGAGTTAAATCAACAGTAAATAAATATGAATGGAACGGCCTCCGAGATGTTTACGGGGTTTGTCAACTCCTATCCAATGTCTAATGTGAGTGTAGTAACTAAGAGAGTTTGGGATTCACATCTCCTGAGGATCCGTTAAACTATCTACTATGTAGTACAATATGTTATTATAATATGTCTATTGTAATGTAAACTATTAAAATAGCGTTAAGGCGTTACCCATATCCCCCTTAACACATTTTATAGTGCCATAATCTATACATTACCGTAATATCTCCTGATCGGGAGGCTACCAGAGGATACTCCATAGGTACGTCACAAAACAAACTCGTAGAAGGCACACTAGGGCATGTGAACATGGCACAACTAGGCAATGTCAGGGTAGATATACCAATTATATTTCTGGGCTGGTGGTAACGCATACCCGCAACTAACGCCCACCTCGAAACACACTCCCAAATCAAAATCTAGGGTAGCCACCAAAATAAATCACAAAGTCCAAATATAGCATCGAAGGAATGTGCTTGATCGGAGGAATGACCTCAGTTTGGCCGTCAATTGCTCCTGTTTTGGTCGCATCTATGCTTACTCATGGGAGTCACGGTCACGTCATACCTTATACAGAAATCGTTCACCAAACCATCCTACTTCATTTCTGGAATATCCACCATGTACACGGTTGTTAAAGTGGTTTTCGGTAGTGGTAGAGAGTATGACAATATCCGATCATGGTCTCTTTAACAACCAATAGCTTATTACACGCTATATGGCTCTTTTAAATTTCCAAAATCAATTCATAGTTGATATCAGTATTCAATTCAAACCATACCACTTTTGAAATCATATTCGCTTTCGAAATCATATTTTCAAAATAGGTTAAACCCTCATTTCAAAATCATTGTATTTACTCACAATATGTTATATAAATCCCAACTTAGGTTATTACATCATTTCATCATATTTGCTTTTAAATCAATGAATTTGAATATAAACACTTCCTCTTTATGTAGTCTTTAGCTTTAGGAAATAGTTTAAGCTAAAATAGTTATAATCAGTTAAATACTCGAAATTGGTTTAATTATAGATTAAAGATACTATTAAATTGACTTAATCTAATTAAATAGGTTTAAATAGATTAAATATATTTAAAAAGGTTTAAATAGCTTTAAAATAGATTAACTAGATTTAAAATAAGTTAAAATGGGTTAATTAGTTTAAAAATTAATTTAAATAGGTTAAATTGATTTAATATAGTTAAAATGGGTTATAATAGTTTAATCCTTTGAAAATATTAAAATTTAGGATCTTTACAACAATATAATAATTTTTTTATAAAACAGTTTATATGAAAAAATGAATTTGAAGTTTTTATCAATTTAAACTATTCATTTCCTTCCATCACATTTGGGCTATTTCAATTTCCAAAATCCTATTTCATATCTTTCAATTCAATTTCTCAATAAAATGTTAATTTCAATATCGCTTCCAAAACCCTGTTTGAAATATCAATTTAAATTATTCTTATTTCAATATATTTCAAACAATTTTAATAACTCAATTTCGACAAACTTTACTTATACTCTAAATTCAACTTTAAAATTTCAATTTTATTCCTTTAAACAATTCCTTAAAACCAATTCAAATTTCAACATAAACTTGATTTTCAATAATAATTCAATTTATATAAATCGAATTCTTATTTCAAAATATCATTTAACTAAATTCAAAAATTAAAGATTTTAAAATCATTAAATTAACCAATCCAGTGTCTGTATACAATTCTCTATCCTAGGGTCAAGTGATGCAGATGTTTATTATTTCAATCCGTAATTTAAAATTATACGATTATATATCATTTCAAACCACAATCCCGAATTTACAAAAATCTATAAAATCGCTTGAGTCCATTATTTCAACCCATAACGATTTTTCCCTAATCTATAGATCATTCGAGTATGTATCATTTCAACTCGTAGTGAATTTGCAGTTTATAACGATATAAAATAACACATCCATTCATCCAATATCAAAAATCAAGCATCCATCTGTCACAGCCCAATTTTTCGACTTTCGAAAATAGACATTAATACGACCACTGTATCAAATGCCGCACAATCGAATGCCAGAAAATCGAACCGTTAGGATTTAAAGAAGAAGAAGATAGAAAAAGAAACAGAACAATAACAGAATCTCACATTTCGCAGCGGAACAAATATAATAGATAAATGAATATCTTTAAAGCAAAAACACCATGTCAGTTTATACATGCATTATCAGAGTGTATAACAACACAACAGTGGAAAGGAAAAATTTCATATACTAGTGATACGCCTCGCCATCTAGCTTTATCTCCAAATCTCCATAGCATATCTTTTCTAACTTCACTCCAGAATAATGATAACCTGACTCTAAGCTGCCCGTATGGAAAATTATGGAACAATAAACTCTAGGTCAGCCATGGCACTGGTGTGAGATCTTAAAAACAGTTATTTTTCACAAAGAAAGGAAAAGAAATCCGCAATGCTTTTGAAAAATGAAGCTACCATAAGACCTCCCGGCACACACACGATGCAATCACACACTTAGGTGAGATTTCTCCTTATGATAATCAAACATGCTTGATACACAAATTCTTTTTGATATTATTGTTAGTGCATAGTGTGGAAAACATTTGCAAGTATAATATAAATCTTAGCCAGCAAAAGTACCATTATAGTATGCCTACTATAGCTACCATATTAGATGGTAGGTTTTACAATTAAAAGTGTACGAGGCGTGTAACGACCCAGAATTTTTGATAATTAAAATTTTAATATTTAATTAATTTTAAATATTAATAATTCGAATTTATAAGTCGAATAATTTATTTTTCGAATATTAGATTTAATTTGACAATTAAACCGATAATTTAATAGTTGAAATTACAGAAATAATTGAAAATAGGGTTAAATATGATTGAAAATGATTTGTAAAATTTTATTTTATCATGTTGAAGTTATAATGATATTTTAGAACTTTTAAAATCGAATTAAAAGTTAATTTATGAAAATTGAATATTTTAATATTTAATTATCGACTATAAAATAGCCAATTTTTGAACAGTCTCAGAATTGGACGAAACCAGTTCCATTGGATCCGTAATAGTTAGTTATTATCGGATTTCAATTTTCGTAGAAATCGGAGTTATCGTTTGACCGTGGCAGCTCGAAACGCATCGATATCATTTTAATTTTAATTCGGCGAGTTAAAATAACCATTTTTCAAAAAGTCTCGGATTTCGCCGAAACCAGTTTCATCGGATCCGTAATGTGATATTATTGCATGGTTTCAAATTTCGTGTCAATCGGATTTACCGTTTGTCCGGTGCAAGCTAAAACGCCTAGAAAATCGTTTAATCGGTTTAATTTTAAATCGAACGTTTATTGCCATAACTCGCACAGATGACCGAATTAGATCCCAAAACACATTCCATTGTGTTCAGAACGCGGGGTAAACCTTAGAAACGCCAACCGTCACGCTTCGTTTGAAGTTCGGAAATTCCGGGTGAATAGTAAATTGGGAAATTTTCTATAAAAGCCCCCCCTCTTCATAATTTGCAAAAAAATATCAAACCCTAACCATAAACTGAAGCAGCCGCCACCTTCAAAATGGAAGGCTAGAAATGCATCCCTTTCTCTCCTCAATCACTCTCAATCTACAAGGAATTACGCGAAGTGTTCAACACGAAAGTTGAAGAGCATGAAGAGAGCTTCGAATCCATACGGAGATGATCGAAAACGGAGCAACGAATCAACAGGAAATCAAGCGAGAAGGGGCTGCGTTTTTCACGCATTTCGAGGCAATATTGAAGGCCGAGCTTGGAGCTATTCATGGTGGAGGTAGAGCAGGAGATGGCGGTCAAGATGCAAGTTTCTGATCGTGTTCATGCTCGTCGAGGAAGTCGCGATTTTTAACCCTAAATTGGAGCTCATGGGTTATGTTATACGGCTTGTAACTTGTAGAAGGAGACGTGGAAGGGGAAGAAGCATATGTGCGGCCTGATGATGGGGGGAGGTGAGATCCTACGGCCAGAATTGATTTGGGTTAATTACAAAATAAAAGTTGTAAATTTAGTTATCTATTAATTGTTAAAATAGACATTATGCGCCGTTAGTAAGCGGATGTTATTTATTAAAAACATATACCACGAATATTTCATAAACAGTGAAACTGGTATTATATATAATAGCAATATATATATATATTGGCATATGTATATATTGCAGTTGTTGATTTCCCGCATTTTATAGCGGATGAGACTCTATTGCGCCGTCTATTAAGCGGATAATATTTTAAATCCCATATACCGTGATAATTCCGTACTGGAGCGGAATTGGTATTGTGCTAATGTTTTTGGATGCAGGAAAACAGGTTGGAGGGATCCAACTGGATTCCTCAACTATATTGATTTATTTATAGATATTTTCATATTTGTTGATTATCATATCGATATATGATATTTGGATGTCGTGATTGACTATTTGGTGCTGCTGCATCATCAGATCCATTTCTGAAGTTTTAAAATAATGATTTTTGGTTTTAAAAGGAATTTTAAAGTGATTTTCAAAAGTATACGTTTTATTAAATTTGAATTGTTAAAATAAATAAACGTTAAAATTTTATTTTCATAAAAGTTATGATTTTTGGAAAATAATGCTTAAGTATGATTTTGAAGTATATAAGCTTTAAATAACGATTTTTAAGTTATTAAAAGAATAAATTGGTTTAAATTGGGATTTTTGAATTATTAAAAACGATGTGTATAAAAGACTTATAAAATTGATATTTTATAAATTAAAAATATTGGAATATTAAAACAAGTTTTATAAGTATTAAAAATGAAATAAAAATGGGTTTCATAAGTGAACGAAATTTATAGATTTATAAATTGTGAAGTTAGAAAATGGATAGATTTTGTAAAATATAAGATTTATAAGTAATCAACTTATAAATAGGATTTTGGCATTTAAAATGAGATATAAAAAGGATTTTTCTAAATAGAAGTTTATAAAAATATAAATGGAGTTTATAAACGTTGTTTATAAATCCGAAATCAATTGAATTTGATAAGTTGGATATAGGAATTATATTCACGATTTTGGACAGTGAATATATTATTAAATGAAATGAATATGTTTTTGGGGAAGGAACATTATGAAATGAAGTTGATGATTTTTAAAGACGTTTTAAAATGCATTAAGTATGGAATACATAGATTTCAACATTTATTGTTGAAATAGACGTTTTCGAGAAAGAAGGAAATGGTGGACTATAACACTGTTGTTATAGTAAATGATTTCCGAAAGAAAATGTTTTATATAGTATTGGGATTTACATATCTATCTAAATTTCGAATCCCTATACTAGTGATTTTGGGTTGTAGTAACGATGTTTTACGCAACATTCGTTTTAGCCCAAATAAAATGTGTTAAGTGAATGTTTTCCTTAAAGAATGAAATATATACTTAATTTCGATATTAAGTATATGGAATATTTTCTAAGTATTGAAAATAAATGGATTTGTGAATTACTTATTAATAAATAAGTATGGAAATGTTTTTCCAATGTGAAACGAAATGTTTTGAGAATTTATCTTTTTGAAGATAAATTGAAAATGAATAATTGAAATCGTATATTCATAAATATTTTGGAATGTAAATTCACTATGGAATTTATAAATGAAAAGGGGGATTTGTTTAAAAAAAATGTTGATTTATTTTTGAAGTGTGGGAATTAATTTACGGATTTGGAACGTAAATATAAAGTAAATCGTTAAGGATTTATTTAATTGGTTTAAATGAACCATGTTGAAATGAAAGTATTTCGCGTAAGGAAAAAGTTTGAAATTTGTTTTCAAAAAGTGGTAAAGGTGAAAAGTGATTTGAAAATTAGTTTTCAAATGTTGACGTGTGGGAAATTTTATATCTAGTAAAGATATTTTGGAAAGTAAATAATTTGGGAAATTATTTGGAAGTTGGTGATGTTGAGCATGCCTATTGATAGTTAAATAATCCGATTATCAATATTTACCTTTAAATAGGTATTTGTTGTGATTTGTTTGAATTCGAATGCCACACTTATTTTTGAATAAGCGCTCACTATTCGGGTTAGCCGGGAAAGGACCTTGGGGTCGTATAACCCATTCCGAATATGTGATACGTCGTAATGGATTGCATTTGATGACCGGTATTGAAGACTGGATATTTTTGAAAATGGAAGGATTACCGTTGAGTTATTCTGCATCGGCTGATCTCCGATATAGAGGTTTTATCACCCTTAGTGACGGGAAATCCGGACGTGATTAGAAATTATCCGGATTGCAAGGACTTTTTTAGAAGTGCCTTCGGTTCTGTTCGATCCCGGAACAGACTTGTATAGATTGTATGTCTGACATTACAAATTGAGATATAAAGCTGATTTCTTTCAAATATATTTCTGTTGGTGGAGGAGAATTTATTCTCTTAGCTTAACACCCTTCTCTGAGACGTACGAGCTCTGAGGTTATATGGTTGAAGGTTATTAGTGATATACTCCCAATTTGGTAGTGTGACATGCTGAGTGTTGCTGTGAAATGATCATTGTTTGATCATTTGTGATAGGATCATTTATTTGATCATTTATCTTGGTGATCATTTCTATGATCATTTGTTGACCTAAAGCACAGCTTTTGTATAAAGCGTGGCTTTGTGGACGAGACTTCGTCGGACCTCACACCCCGGAAATGGTCAAAACAGGAAGGATGCGGCAAGGTTATTAGGGGGAAGCGCCCCTTTAGAGTATGTCATTCCTTCTGGATAGAGGTGGTATCATGGTATGGAGCCCAGATATTTAACCTATGTTGTTGCTGCATATTTTGTGGTTGTTGGAAATCGAGGATCCTCGGATAGATCGGTTACGATCGGGGGATGACATATTCGTGTCAGTAGTTACCCAGTTAGGGGTAACCCGGCCTTGTGTTGGCAGAGATCCGGTTTGGTTCTCGGGAACGTCCTTCCAGAGGCGTTCTCATGTGGCAATGGGAAGTTCCTTGGCCTGACCATTTGTTGGAAATCCAAAGAAACAATACGATCTTGTACGGTTTTAGTTGTATAACCTACTATGGAATGTGGCGGTAACCTGCTATTGAACATAGTAGCTATAGTAGGCATACGATAATGGTCGTATGCTGGCTAAGATTTATATTCTACTTTCGAAATTGTTTTCTACACTATGCGCTAATAATAATAGCAAATGCTTCTTTTTAATGCGTATCAAGCATCTTTGACTATCATAAGGAGAAATCTCCTCCGATTCTGCGTTTGCATTGTGTGTGTGTGCGGGTGGCCTTATGGTAGTCTCATTTTTAAAAGCATTGCGAATTGACTTTAAAAATATTCCTCTATTTTGATTTTTAAAGAAAAATAAACTGTTTTAGTTCTCACACCAGTCACATGACTGACTCGGAGTTTATTATTTTCCTTCCTAAACTCTGGGTGCCCACCAATTTCCACACGGGCAGTCAAGAGTTAAGGTTTATTCAGGATATTCAGGAGTTGCTGGAGGCAAGCTGGATGGCATGGCATATTACTAGTATATAGTATTTCTTTTCCGCTGTTGATGTCATTTGTTGTTGTACACTTTGATGTAATGAAATGTAATGTAATGTAATAACTGATATAGTTCTTTGTTTAAAGATTATTCATTTATCTATTATATGTTGTTCCGCTACGAATTGTTAGATTCTGATATTGTTCTGTTGTTTCTGTTCTGTTCTATCCTTTTCTCTCTCCTTCTACCTTCTTCTTCTACTTTTTCTTTTTCTTTAACCATAACATTTCGGTTTTTCGGTAACGAAAAATCGCAATCGTTACATTTGGTATTAGAGCTTATGGTTAAGCGACAACTTTGGCTCTGTTGGGAATTACTCATTAGAGATGGAGTCAGTAGTACTCTAGAATGAGTTGAGTGTAATAATAGATATGAGCACGTATTTGTTAGTGAATATAAATTGTTTTATATTGTGATGATTGGTTTGTTGAGTGGTATATGGATTTTGGTCAACACGAGTAATTAACGTTGTTGATAGGGATCTCTAAACACTTGTACAGAACAAATTGACATGATATTGTTTTAAATTGGTAAATGAAATAATTTTACTTTGATTATATTTTATATATAAAAGAATAATTTTTCAGAATTATTAAAGTATATATGAATTGATTGTTTGGTTGTTGAATAAGTTAAATAAAAACAACAGCTGTGAAAGAATGAATTGTATAAGCAATTGAATTATAAGTATGGAACTATAATTAATGTGATTTACGATTGTGAAATAATCTTATATATAAGAAGTGAAATTATATAAGTAAAAGACTTATAAATGTGATTTATAATCTGAAAACAAAATTCCAGAGAAGTGTTTTGAAAGGATTTGGTAATTTGGAAAATTGTTTTGGAGAAATTAAAGCTCTAAACTCTTTTCGATCGCTGGAAAATAATCCTGATGATGATGGCCACATCATTAGAATTCATTTTCGGGTTTCCAAAAGAGAAATTGCTGCCAAATTGTTTTAAATAAAAGTTGTTTGGAAAATTTTGAGTTTGGGTTTTGAAATTCAAAAGATAATTGAATTGATTTCAAAAAATGGATTTGAAAGATTGAAAGGACTCTGGAATCCTATTTAAATATTATGGAAATGATAAATGAGTTGATAACTTATACAAATTGAATTTCGATAGAATAAGTTTAACTAAAAGGATGAAGTTAAATTAAAGGAAGTATAAGTGAATCAATAAAATCCAAGTTGAAATAAATTTGAGTTGTCATCAAAGACATGTGATTTGAAATTTAACTAAAGAAAAGTTAAATAGGATTGGAATTTGAATTGGATTTATAAGTGAAAACTTAAGTTAAATTGGAACAAATGATGTTGGAATTGAATATAACTTAAGTAATGTGAATAAAGTTGATTTTGGTGTCAAAGTAAATTAATAAGTGAATTAATGAAATGAAGTCATTAAGAATTTGAACTTTAGTTATATGAATGAAATTCAACTTTATATTGTTAGAGGAATTAGCAATTGAATTGATAAATGGATTAAATGTTAATCAATTAAATGTAAATAATTGATATGAAATAATGGATGCAAGTGTCAATTCATTAGAAGCAATGTTATTGGAATTGAATAAATTGAATGAAAGTCAATTTAATATGATCCAATTTGAATTAAAAGTGTTGAACCAAATTGAATGTAAAATAAATAAATTTGGTTGTATTGAATAAATATTGGTTGTTATTTGATTGTTAGTTGATTGTATATAATTCATTAAGTGTTAATGAAATTGAATTAGCGAAATTGGAAGCTATGTAATTAAATTCAAATGGATAATATATAAATTTGAATAGCATTGAATGTGAATTGGATTTAATTAGTGAATGCAAACTAATTGAAATTGGATATGAATGAATGTTAGTAAAATCCAATGTAAATGAATCAAATGTGATTTAAATTGAAAACCAATTCATTGAATATTAATGAGAATATGAATGAATATTGATTTGGTTATGGATGATAGTTGGTTGATGTTTGCATTTGTTGTTTTGTTGCATTTGCTATGTTGGCACATGTAGTTCTTTTGTTGCTATATGTGGTATATTGATACTATTTTCATATATGCATGATTCTCATGTTGTTTGTTGAGTGTTTAGTAGGTGCGGATGGCGTTTGCTTCGCATTTGGAGCTCGCTTTCGCGCTATATTAGCCGTATATGCTCGCTAATAATATAATAAGGTACATATCTCGGATTACATACCGTACTTTTACACTTTTTTCCCTACGGGATGCCTCATCACTTGATGAGATGTATATTTGTGATATATATACTGTCATTTTTTTTTTCGGATCGAGCCGCGCAAAGGAGACTATGGCGAATTTTTCAGAAAATTTAAGACGTTAGAATATTTTTGAAAATTTTGGGAAAATTTGTGAAAACTATGTAACGACCCGTATTTTACGTGTCGATATATCGTAGAATTCTAGGTCATTAGTGTTGATAAGTCGTCCTTAACCTAAGTCGTAGGGGAGGATAACTCGTATGTTGTTTGAGTCGCGAGGAAGTTAGATTGGAAAGTTAACTCGAGTTAGTGTTGGAGCGAGTTAACAGGTTAGTGGTCTTCGCGAGTTACGAGTTAATGAGTTAGATAGCGACTTAGGGGATGGATGAGTTAGTGGGGTTGACGACCTAAGGGGTTAGGTCGTTTGGATGTTAGGTCGTTGAGGAGTGGTGAGCGACCTAATGTGTTAACGAGTTAGTATGTTGAGTCGTTAGCAAGTTAGGAAGTATGGCCGAGTCAAGGAAGCTGCCGAATTAGCGAGTTACGACTCAAGGCTGGGACGAGTTAGTAGGTATGACCGGGTTAAGGTTTTGACCGACCTAAGTAAGTTAGCGACTTATAGGGTTTTGCCGAGTTAAGGACCAGCGACTCGAGGCCTCCACCGATCTAAGGGCTAACGAGTTTGTGTTAGGAGATAGGTCGTGAACGACCTATAGGGGTAACGACCTAAGTTAGGTCGTTGAGCGACCTAAGGGTTAGTGTTAGGTCGCTAGGTAAGATAGGTCGTATCTCGTAACTCGTTTACGAGTTAGTAGTGATAGTTAGGTCGCTAGGGAGGATAGGTTGGCAGGCTTGATGAGTCGTGTCTCGTGTGCTTTGATAAGTCGTAGTATGATAGGTCGGCTTTGCTGATGAGTCGTTGGGGGCTTAGGTCGTTGTGTCGCGTGTGGGTTAGGTCGGAGATTTCTTAGGTCGGCAATGACCTAAAACCGAGAACGACCTAAGGTGTGATCTGCCTATAAATAGAGGCTTTGGCTCACTTTTTGGCACCGGTTTTTGAAGCGACGAAGTGCTGCCATTTTGAGAGCTCGACTACAGCATTTCTTCATCTTCTTTTCTCCACTCTAATCTAGTTCTAACATCCATCCAAGATCGAAGATCCAAGAGCCAAAGTTGAAGATCTTCATCCAACAAAGCTAGATTCCATCGTTTCAAGCGAGATTTCGACGAATCAAGCTTGAATCCTTGCTGTCCAGATCTGAAGTTGATAGTTTTTGAAGTGTTTGGGTGATTTGGTGAGTGGTGGTTATCTCTCACGCAGACCCAAAGGAGTATATTGGATTGGTGGTTTGTTGAAGTGTTGTAGATAGTGATTTTATGCATACTTCTTTAGATCCAAGTGTAGATCCATTACTTATGAAGATGTTTACTTATGCATGTTCATTCATCAAGTTGTAGAAACAAAACCCATGATTTATAATTGTTAGATCTATGCTAAAAACCTATGATCCATGCATGTTAGACTTATGCTCATTTATTTACGAAATTGCCATTATAGTTGATATTGCTTATTAGATCTTGTTCGAATGCTTGATTGTTTGGATGTGTGATTGATTTGATAGTTTCAAGTTAGCTAGTAGTTGATTTGGAACAAGATGGTCGAAGATGATTCAAAAGCTAAGTGGAAAGGCTCTTGAATGGTGAAAGCTGCTTGTGGCATATGACGCGGATGTTGAAGCTCATATGTATGGATTAGATGATGTTGAGATGGGACTTTGCCATGATGCGATGAGGCAAGCCATGATGCTGAGATGAGACTTCGCTATGATGCAATAAAGCGAAGCATGATGTGAGATAGCCTTGGTTTAATCCAGACGGGATCATCCCAAGCATGTTGATAACTCGATGATGCGATGCGAGTTGGTTGATAATGGTTAGCTTGAGAGGCGCTTGAGCTAGTATGAAAATAGTCGTCAAGGAGGATGACCAGGAGGCTGAGATCTCATCGTTGTTGAAGGTTCTAGCTTGCTCAAAGCAAGAGTACGTTGGAACGGGCTGCGACGACGTTCCAAGCACGGGCTGCGACGACGTGCTAGTACTCTGGGTAGTTGCGAAAATTCCTAGGCACAGGCTGCGACGACGTGCGGAGTTATGTCTAGAACCGGGGTTACCATTAGCCCTTGACAGGTGGTCATTCAACTAACCTTGAAATCAAGGCAATGATAACAGTGATAGCCAGAGTCATGGATGTTTTGGACGTTTGATTGTATCATCATTCGATCTCAAGAGCGGTGTTTTCTGGGTGCTTATCTGATCATGGTTTAGGCCTTGGGGGTTTGTATTTGGAAAACATCGACCTTGACTCGAGTGATTATTGCTTTACTTTAATTGTTTGCTATGTTATGCTTGCTTCTCCTTAATGTGTGTCTGGGGGCTATCACTGTAGAAAGAGGCGGAGTGGGATGGTTTGGTTCTTATTCCTTTTATCCCTTATGCTCTTTTGGTATGTTTGACAGTTGATTTACTGCTCACTAAGACTATGTCTGACTCAAGGTTTTATGTCTCCTCTTATTACCTTGGGCTGTTCATCCATGTTGGGATGGGCAGACTAGGTAGCAGGCGGCAGGTGCTGTTCTTGGAGATCTACACTAATGATGACGAAGACGAGCAGGAGGCTTTTGCATATTATTTCATATTATATGTACTGGGTGTTCCGCTGCTGTATTTGTTTGAGTGTTATGTAGTGAGGCTTTGATGTATGGATGATTCATATGTTTGTATAAAGCTATTATGATTAGATGATGATATTCTGTTCTATGGGAGCTTCACTGTATTATATTTCTCTATTGTATTTTATCCATGCGCTGTGAGTTTTACGATAGAGTCTGCGATGTTTATTTTACCCTTGACGGTCACCCATGGCTGCCTGGCACGCCTTTCAGCGCATTATTTCCTTGTTTTGGTGCGGGAGTCATGGGCGGTCGTCACATTTGGTATCAGAGCTTTGGTTAATCGATTTTAGCCAACGCTCGCTGATGTGACTACGTATGAGAGACGTAATTGTATTTTGATGAATGATTACTATATATAATATAGTAGTTTAGAAGGATTTGAACTCCTTATGTAGTTGTTCCTCAAGGTGTTCTAATCAGTCCTTTTTTTAGATACTAAGGATGAGTCGAAGAGGGAGACCAGCTGCCGCGGAAGGTCGTGCTGCTGATGGAGTTGCTGATTATGGAGCTATGTTCGAAGCTATGATGACTTCTATCATGAGAAGGATACCAGCTCCAGGACCATCAGTAGATGTTGGAATTCAAGTTCAAGCTCCAAAGCCAGTGGATTTTGCTAAGTTGTGCAAGGATTATACTGCTCTTGGAGGAAAGGTTTTCTTGGGGACAGAGTCAACCATTGAAGTCCAAAGATGGATAGATGCTTGTAGAAGGATCTTTGGTGACCTGGGAATTGATGATGCAACTAAAAGGAAGCTTGCATCAAGGCAGCTTCAAGGAAGGGCTTCTGATTGGTGGAACTCTATCACCATTGATACTCCGGAGGAGGAGAGTACTTGGGAGCAATTCCAAGCTAGATTTGAAGCTAAGTTCATCTCTACGGCTCAGAAGTCTGTTTTGTTCAAGAAGTTTGTTGAGCTCAAGCAAGGTGGAAGATCGGTTCTTGAGTATGTTTCTAAATTTGAGGCTTTGTCCAAGTATGCCAGATCGTATATTAATTCTCCCTATCAGAAGAATGAGAAGTTTGTGACCGGTTTGGATGCTTATCTTGGAAGACAGTTGGTGGATCATCTGGACGATCCGTTTGAGAGGCTTGTGGAGAAAGCTCTCAGGCATGAGAGTTTGTTTCCTAGGGAGAGTTCTGTTGTTGCTGCAACCAAGGAAGGGTTTAAGCCACAGAAAGGTGGAAACAAGAAGAGGAAGCAACAACAACAGAAGGGTAAGGATGGCCAGAAGAAGCCGAGGGGCGAAATGACTTGCTATAATTGCCAGCAGAAGGGCCATCTCTCTAAGGATTGTAGGAATCCAAAAGCGCCGGCGAAATGCCACAACTGTGACGAACCAGGGCATTTCAGGAAAGATTGTCCAGAACCGAGGAAGGACAGGCAGATTGTGCAAGCTTATGCTTTGGGAGCTGTGCCGTCGTTTTCAAAAGCTCTTACTGCTGAAGAGAAAGGGAAGAGTGTGGTGGTTCAAGGTACTCTTTCCCTTTGTGGTCTTCCAGTTAGGGTGTTGTTTGATACTGGAGCGTCGCATTCTTTTGTTTGTAATGATCTTGTAGGCCGGTTAGGTTTGGAACCGGATATTGTTGATAGGCCATTGGTTGTGACTAATCCAGTTGGGGGTTCGTCATGTTTGTGTATGATATGCCGTGGTCTAGTTGTGTCGAGTCATGATTGCTCGTTTGTTTGTGATTGCTTTGTCCTGAACTTTGCGGGGTTCGGAATTATTTTGGGTATGGACTGGCTTAGGAAGTATGCGGCAAGGATTGATTGTGAGAGGCTGGAGGTAACAGTCGGAAATGTGGAAGGGCGAAAGGTTGTGATACGATGTAAGCATGAAGAAGGCGTCTTCATGAGCTTCATGTATTCGCTGGTTGTTCCACAGGATGGACTGTCATAGGTGCCTATTGTGGATGGATTCGAGGATGTCTTTGACGAGGTCAAAGGGTTACCGCCGCATAGAGAGATCGAGTTTCGTATCGATCTAGTTGAGGGAGCCAGACCTGTTGTAATGCCTCTTAGGCGGATGGCGCCTAGGGAGCAACAAGAGTTGAAAGTGCAAGTTGATGACCTTTTGCGGAAAGGATTCATTCGGCGTAGTGTGTCCGAATGGGGTGCACCAGTTGTGTTCGCAACCAAAGCGGATGGATCATTGAGGTTGTGTGTTGATTATCGTGAGCTGAATAAGGTGACTAAGAAGAACAAGTATCCATTGCCGAGAATAGATGACTTGTTTGATCAGCTTCACGATGCTAAGGTGTTTTCTCAGATGGATTTGGCAACGGGATTTCACCAGTTGAGAGTGGCAAAGGATAGTGTGCCGAAGACTGCTTTTAGGACACCATCCGGTTTCTATGAGTGGCTGGTAATGCCGTTTGGATTGACTAACGCACCAGCATATTTTGTGGATGTTATGAATAGAGTGTTCAGAGATCAGTTGAACAAGTTTGTACTTGTGTTCGTGGATGATATTCTGATTTATTTCAGAACTGAGGAAGAGCACAAGACGCACTTGCGTATTGTTTTGGAAATCTTACGGAAACATCAACTGAAGGCTAAGTTTTCGAAGTGTCACTTCTGGAAGAGTGAAGTGAGATTCTTAGGCCATGTTATTTCTGGAAATGGAATAGCGGTTGATCCCGCTAAGGTGGCAGCAATCCAGGATTGGGTTAGACCTAAGAATGCATCCGATGTAAGAAGCTTTCTTGGATTAGCAGGATATTATCGTCGGTTTATCAAAGACTTTTCCAAGATAGCTGCACCGTTAACAGGATTGACGAAGAAGAACCAAGTGTTCAGATGGGATGATAAGTGTGAGCAAGCTTTCGTAATCCTAAAAGAGCGACTAACAAGTGCTCCTGTTTTGACTATTCCAAGTGGGAATAATGAGATGGTGGTTTACACCGATGCATGTGGTACTGGACTTGGAGCAGTGCTAATGCAAAAGGATAGAGTTGTTGCGTATGCAAGTCGACAACTAAAGCCGCATGAAAGGAATTACCCGACTCATGATTTGGAGTTGGCGGCAATTGTGTTTGCTCTGAAGATGTGGAGACATTATCTATTGGGAGTTCGATTCGAGTTGTTTACGGATCATAAGTCGTTGAAGTATCTTTTCTCCCAAAAGGATTTGAATCTTCGGCAGCAACGGTGGCTAGAGTTTTTGGCATCATATGATTTTGGTATAGCTTATACTCCGGGAAAAGGTAACGCAGTAGCTGATGCGTTGAGTCGAAGACATGCCGGATTGGGAGCCATGTTTTCGGAATGGAAGAGTCTCGAGTATTTGGCTGGATTTGATTTCAGGCCCAGATATAAATTGGAACCTGAGATGTTGGCAAACTTATCGATAAGGCCTACTCTGGTGGAGAGAATTGGCGAGAGCCAAAAGCGAGACGATAAGCTTATCAAGATTATCCGTGATATGGAATCTGGATTGGACCCAGAGAAGGATAAAAGATTCGAAGTCGATCGAGAGGGTTGGCTTCATAAGCAAGGACGACTAGTTGTTCCCGATATCGATGAATTAAGAGATGAAGTTCTGAGGGAAAGTCATCACTCGAAGTTGACGATTCATCCAGGTGGAAATAAGATGTATCGGGACATGAAGAGAACCTACTACTGGGAAGGTATGAAGAAGGATGTTGGAAATTTTATTTCCAAATGTATGAACTACCAGTTGGTGAAAGCTGAGCAGAAGAAGCCCAGTGGATTACTTCAGCCATTAGAGGTTCCTACATGGAAGTGAGAGCAAGTGTCGATGGATTTTATCGATGGCCTACCTAGAACCAGGGCAGGGAATGAAGGGATTTGGGTCATCGTAGATCGTTTGACTAAGAGTGCAAGGTTCATTCCTGTTCGATCAACTAGGACTGCATCGAAGTTGGCTGAATTGTATGTTAAGTGGATAGTTCGATTCCATGGTATTCCGAAGAGTATAGTGAGCGATCGAGATCCATTGTTCACTAATGGATTTTGGAAGAGCTTTCAGGAAGTTTTGGGAACCGAGTTGTGTTTGAGTACAGCTTATCATCCCCAAACAGATGGTCAGACTGAGAGAGTCAACCGAGTTTTGGAAGATCTTCTCAGAGCCTGTGTTTTGGATTTCGGAGGATCATGGGAAGATCACCTTCATTTGGTGGAATTTGCATATAATAACAGTTATCGGTCAAGTATTGATATGGCACCATATGAAGCACTGTATGGAAGACCGTGTAACTCTTCGACATGTTGGTTGGAAACTGGAGAAAAACTGATACTTGGGCCAGAGATGATTCGACGGACTTCGGATTGTATAGGGATCATTCGGCAACGAATGAAGGCAGCCCAAGATCGTCAGAAAAGTTATGCCAATAATCGTCGTAAGGATTTGGAATTCGACGTAGGTGATATGGTTTTTGTGAAGATTTCTCCTCTGAAGAATGTTATTCGATTTGGAAAGAAAGGAAAGTTAACTCCGAGATTTGTTGGACCATTCCCGATTATCGAGCGAATTGGAAAGCTCGCTTATAGATTGGAGTTACCGGAAAAGATGGCGGGTGTGCACAATGTGTTTCATGTATCTTATCTATGGAAGTATGTGCATGACTCGAGTACGGTGGTTTCTGCTGATAGCTGTGAAGATTTAGAAGTTGATCCAGTTGTTAGAAGACCTCGTAAGCCGCTTCGTATTGTTGAAACCGATACGAAATAGCTTAGGAGGAAGACGATTACGTTGCTCAAGATACAATGGAGTGATGATGTTAACGACTGTACGTGGGAGGAGGAAGAGAGGATGAAGGCAGCTCATCCTGAACTCTTCGAGGTATGACCCTAAGGTGTCGTGACATCTCATGAATTTGTAACTTGTTCTATCTTAGAATTCTGCATGCTAGGCTAGAAATTGGATGCATGGTTTGTTGATTACTATGGATGGTAGGCATGCGGAATAGTTTTGGTTGCCGTTGTTTGCTTGGAATTTCGGGGGCGAAATTCCTAAGGGGGAGAGAATGTAACGACCCGTATTTTACGTGTCGATATATCGTAGAATTCTAGGTCATTAGTGTTGATAAGTCGTCCTTAACCTAAGTCGTAGGGGAGGATAACTCGTATGTTGTTTGAGTCGCGAGGAAGTTAGATTGGAAAGTTAACTCGAGTTAGTGTTGGAGCGAGTTAACAGGTTAGTGGTCTTCGCGAGTTACGAGTTAATGAGTTAGATAGCGACTTAGGGGATGGATGAGTTAGTGGGGTTGACGACCTAAGGGGTTAGGTCGTTTGGATGTTAGGTCGTTGAGGAGTGGTGAGCGACCTAATGTGTTAACGAGTTAGTATGTTGAGTCGTTAGCAAGTTAGGAAGTATGGCCGAGTCAAGGAAGCTGCCGAGTTAGCGAGTTACGACTCAAGGCTGGGACGAGTTAGTAGGTATGACCGGGTTAAGGTTTTGACCGACCTAAGTAAGTTAGCGACTTATAGGGTTTTGCCGAGTTAAGGACCAGCGACTCGAGGTCTCCACCGATCTAAGGGCTAACGAGTTTGTGTTAGGAGATAGGTCGTGAACGACCTATAGGGGTAACGACCTAAGTTAGGTCGTTGAGCGACCTAAGGGTTAGTGTTAGGTCGCTAGGTAAGATAGGTCGTATCTCGTAACTCGTTTACGAGTTAGTAGTGATAGTTAGGTCGCTAGGGAGGATAGGTCGGCAGGCTTGATGAGTCGTGTCTCGTGTGCTTTGATAAGTCGTAGTATGATAGGTCGGCTTTGCTGATGAGTCGTTGGGGGCTTAGGTCGTTGTGTCGTGTGTGGGTTAGGTCGGAGATTTCTTAGGTCGGCAACGACCTAAAACCGAGAACGACCTAAGGTGTGATCTGCCTATAAATAGAGGGCTTTGGCTCACTTTTTGGCACCGGTTTTTGAAGCGACGAAGTGCTGCCATTTTGAGAGCTCGACTACAGCATTTCTTCATCTTCTTTTCTCCACTCTAATCAAGTTCTAACATCCATCCAAGATCGAAGATCCAAGAGCCAAAGTTGAAGATCTTCATCCAACAAAGCTAGATTCCATCGTTTCAAGCGAGATTTCGACGAATCAAGCTTGAATCCTTGCTGTCCAGATCTGAAGTTGATAGTTTTTGAAGTGTTTGGGTGATTTGGTGAGTGGTGGTTATCTCTCACGCGGACCCAAAGGAGTATATTGGATTGGTGGTTTGTTGAAGTGTTGTAGATAGTGATTTTATGCATACTTCATTAGATCCAAGTGTAGATCCATTACTTATGAAGATGTTTACTTATGCAAGTTCATTCATCAAGTTGTAGAAACAAAACCCATGATTTATAATTGTTAGATCTATGCTAAAAATCTATGATCCATGCATGTTAGACTTATGCTCATTTATTTACGAAATTTCCATTATAGTTGATATTGCTTATTAGATCTTGTTCGAATGCTTGATTGTTTGGATGTGTGATTGATTTGATAGTTTCAAGTTAGCTAGTAGTTGATTTGGAACAAGATGGTCGAAGATGATTCAAAAGCTAAGTGGAAAGGCTCTTGAATGGTGAAAGCTGCTTGTGGCATATGACGCGGATGTTGAAGCTCATATGTATGGATTAGATGATGTTGAGATGGGACTTTGCCATGATGCGATGAGGCAAGCCATGATGTTGAGATGAGACTTCGCTATGATGCAATAAAGCGAAGCATGATGTGAGATAGCCTTGGTTTAATCCAGACGGGATCATCCCAAGCATGTTGATAACTCGATGATGCGATGCGAGTTGGTTGATAATGGTTAGCTTGAGAGGCGCTTGAGCTAGTATGAAAATAGTCGTCAAGGAGGATGACCAGGAGGCTGAGATCTCATCGTTGTTGAAGGTTCTAGCATGCTCAAAGCAAGAGTACGTTGGAACGGGCTGCGACGACGTTCCAAGCACGGGCTGCGACGACGTGCTAGTACTCTGGGTAGTTGCGAAAATTCCTAGGCACGGGCTGCGACGACGTGCGGAGTTATGTCTAGAACCGGGGTTACCATTAGCCCTTGACAGGTGGTCATTCAACTAACCTTGAAATCAAGGCAATGATAACAGTGATAGCCAGAGTCATGGATGTTTTGGACGTTTGATTGTATCATCATTCAATCTCAAGAGCGGTGTTTTCTGGGTGCTTATCTGATCTTGGTTTAGGCCTTGGGGGTTTGTATTTGGAAAACATCGACCTTGACTCGGGTGATTATTGCTTTACTTTAATTGTTTGCTATGTTATGCTTGCTTCTCCTTAATGTGTGTCTGGGGGCTATCACTGTAGAAAGAGGCGGAGTGGGACGGTTTGGTTCCTATTCCTTTTATCCCTTATGCTCTTTTGGTATGTTTGACAGTTGATTTACTGCTCACTAAGACTATGTCTGACTCAAGGTTTTATGTCTCCTCTTATTACCTTGGGCTGTTCATCCATGTTGGGATGGGCAGACTAGGTAGCAGGCGACAGGTGCTGTTCTTGGAGATCTACGCTGATGATGACGAAGACGAGCAGGAGGCTTTTGCATATTATTTCATATTATATGTACTGGGTGTTCCGCTGCTGTATTTGTTTGAGTGTTATGTAGTGAGGCTTTGATGTATGGATGATTCATATGTTTGTATAAAGCTATTATGATTAGATGATGATATTCTGTTCTATGGGAGCTTCACTGTATTATATTTCTCTATTGTATTTTATCCATGCGCTGTGAGTTTTACGATAGAGTCTGCGATGTTTATTTTACCCTTGACGGTCACCCATGGCTGCCTGGCACGCCTTTCAACGCATTATTTCCTTGTTTTGGTGCGGGAGTCATGGGCGGTCGTCACAAACTACAACTTTGATTTTGGAATTGGAAGTTAAGGGATGTAATTGGTTTTGAAAAGATAACTAAGTATGATTTGAGAACTTAGTAAAGTATGGTAAGAAGTTTAAATTTGTTTTGGAAAGTTAATAGATTCTGTCATTTTTCTTACCTAGTAATTTCGAGGACGAAATTCTTTTAAGGGGTGAAGTTTGTAACGACCCAGAATTTTTGATAATTAAAATTTTAATATTTAATTAATTTTAAATATTAATAATTCGAATTTATAAGTCGAATAATTTATTTTTCGAATATTAGATTTAATTTGACAATTAAACCGATAATTTAATAGTTGAAATTACAGAAATAATTGAAAATAGGGTTAAATATGACTGAAAATGATTTGTAAAATTTTATTTTATCATGTTGAAGTTATAATGATATTTTAGAACTTTTAAAATCGAATTAAAAGTTAATTTGTGAAAATTGAATATTTTAATATTTAATTATCGACTGTAAAATAGCCAATTTTTGAACAGTCTCAGAATTGGACGAAACTAGTTCCATTGGATCCATAATAGTTAGTTATTATCAGATTTCAATTTTCGTAGCAATCGGAGTTATCGTTTGACCGTGGCAGCTCGAAACGCATCGATATCATTTTAATTTTAATTCGGCGAGTTGAAATAGCCATTTTTCAAACAGTCTCGGATTTCGACGAAACCAGTTTCATCGGATCCGTAATGTGATATTATTGTATGGTTTCAAATTTCGTGTCAATCGGATTTACCGTTTGTCTGGTACAAGCTAAAACGTCTAGAAAATCGTTTAATCGGTTTAATTTTAAATCGAACATTTATTGCCATAACTCGCACAGATGACCGAATTAGCTCCCGAAACACGTTCCATTATGTTCGGAACGCGGGGTAAACCTTAGAAACGCCAACCGTCACGCTTCGTTTGAAGTTCGGAAATTCCGGGTGAATAGTAAATTGGAAAATTTTATATAAAAGCCCCCCCCCCTTCATAATTTGCAAAAAAATATCAAACCCTAACCCTAAACTGAAGCAGCCTCCACCTTCAAAATGGAAGGCCAGAAATGCATCCCTTTCTCTCCTGAATCACTCTCAATCTACAAGGAATTACGCAAAGTGTCCAACACGAAAGTTGAAGAGCATGAAGAGAGCTTCGAATCCATACGGAGATGATCGAAAACGGAGCAACGAATCAACGGGAAATCAAGCGAGAAGGGGCTGCGTTTTTCACGCATTTCGAGGCAATATTGAAGGCCGAGCTTGGAGCTATTCATGGTGGAGGTAGAGCAGGAGATGGCGGTCAATATGTAAGTTTCTGATCGTGTTCATGCTCGTCGAGGAAGTCGCGATTTTTAACCCTAAATTGGAGCTCATGGGTTATGTTATACGGCTTGTAACCTGTAGAAGGAGACGTGGAAGGGGAAGAAGCATATGTGCGGCCTGATGATGGGGGGAGGTGAGATCCTACGGCCAGAATTGATTTGGGTTAATTACAAAATAAAAGTTGTAAATTTAGTTTATATAAATTTGTGTAAACTTCAAAAATTCATAACTTTTTCATACGAGGTCGAAAATGCGCGAAACCAGTTGCGTTAGAATCGTATGGACGAGCAATACGCTATGGAATTGGTTTGGAGTTGTTTGGAGATAGTGATAATTTTGGGTAAAATTAAACGCGCGTTTAATTTTATTCGAAA
This sequence comes from Allium cepa, assembly GCA_030765085.1. Taxonomy (NCBI): domain Eukaryota; kingdom Viridiplantae; phylum Streptophyta; class Magnoliopsida; order Asparagales; family Amaryllidaceae; genus Allium; species Allium cepa. The sequence continues at coordinate 834,578,365 of CM060934.1, forward strand.
TAAAAGCTGAAAACGAAATTGGAATCAAGGTGAGAACTTCTCACTCAATCGAATAGTTTCGATTTATATTTTAAATAGTTAGATTTAAAATTGTTGATTGTATGCACGAATGATGAGTGTTATCTATTAATTGTTAAAATAGACATTATGTGCCGTTAGTAAGCGGATGTTATTTACTAAAAACATATACCGCGAATATTTCATAAACCGTGAAATTGGTAATATATATATAATAGCAATATATATATATATATTGGCATATGTATATATTGCAGTTATTGATTTCCCGCATTTTATAGCGGATGAGACCCTATTGCGCCGTCTATTAAGCGGATAATATTTTAAATCCAATATACCGTGATAATTCCGTACTGGAGCGGAATTGGTATTGTGCTAATGTTTTTGGATGCAGGAAAACAGGTTGGAGGGATCCAACTGGATTCCTCAACTGTATTGATTTATTTACAGATATTTTCATATTTGTTGATTATCATATCGATATATGATATTTGGATGTCGTGATTGACTATTTGGTGCTGCTGCATCATCAGATCCATTTCTGAAGTTTTAAAATAATGATTTCTGGTTTTAAAAGGAATTTTAAAGTGATTTTCAAAAGTATACGTTTTATTAAATTTGAATTGTTAAAATAAATAAACGTTAAAATTTTATTTTCATAAAAGTTATGATTTTTGAAAAATAATGCTTAAGTACGATTTTGAAGTATATAAGCTTCAAATAACGATTTTTAAGTTATTAAAAGAATAAATTGGTTTAAATTGGGATTTTTGAATTATTAAAAACGATGTGTATAAAAGACTTATAAAATTGATATTTTATAAATTAAAAATATTGGAATATTAAAACAAGTTTTATAAGTATTAAAAATGAAATAAAAATGGGTTTCATAAGTGAACGAAATTTATAGATTTATAAATTGTGAAGTTAGAAAATGGATAGATTTTGTAAAATATAAGATTTATAAGTAATCAACTTATAAATAGGATTTTGGCATTTAAAATGAGATATAAAAAGGATTTTTCTAAATAGAAGTTTATAAAAATATAAATGGAGTTTATAAACGTTGTTTATAAATCCGAAATCAATTGAATTTGATAAGTTGGATATAGGAATTATATTCACGATTTTGGACAGTGAATATATTATTAAATGAAATGAATATGTTTTTGGGGAAGGAACATTATGAAATGAAGTTGATGATTTTTAAAGACGTTTTAAAATGCATTAAGTATGGAATACATAGATTTCAACATTTATTGTTGAAATAGACGTTTTCGAGAAAGAAGGAAATGGTGGACTATAACACTGTTGTTATAGTAAATGATTTCCGAAAGAAAATGTTTTATATAGTATTGGGATTTACATATCTATCTAAATTTCGAATCCCTATACTAGTGATTTTGGGTTGTAGTAACGATGTTTTACGCAACATTCGTTTTAGCCCAAATAAAATGTGTTAAGTGAATGTTTTCCTTAAAGAATGAAATATGTACTTAATTTCGATATTAAGTATATGGAATATTTTCTAAGTATTGAAAATAAATGGATTTGTGAATTACTTATTAATAAATAAGTATGGAAATGTTTTTCCAATGTGAAACGAAATGTTTTGAGAATTTATCTTTTTGAAGATAAATTGAAAATGAATAATTGAAATCGTATATTCATAAATATTTTGGAATGTAAATTCACTATGGAATTTATAAATGAAAAGGGGGATTTGTTTAAAAAAAATGTTGATTTATTTTTGAAGTGTGGGAATTAATTTACGGATTTGGAACGTAAATATAAAGTAAATCGTTAAGGATTTATTTAATTGGTTTAAATGAACCATGTTGAAATGAAAGTATTTCGCGTAAGGAAAAAGTTTGAAATTTGTTTTCAAAAAGTGGTAAAGGTGAAAAGTGATTTGAAAATTAGTTTTCAAATGTTGACGTGTGGGAAATTTTATATCTAGTAAAGATATTTTGGAAAGTAAATAATTTGGGAAATTATTTGGAAGTTGGTGATGTTGAGCATGCCTATTGATAGTTAAATAATCCGATTATCAATATTTACCTTTAAATAGGTATTTGTTGTGATTTGTTTGAATTCGAATGCCACACTTATTTTTGAATAAGCGCTCACTATTCAGGTTAGCCGGGAAAGGACCTTGGGGTCGTATAACCCATTCCGAATATGTGATACGTCGTAATGGATTGCATTTGATGACCGGTATTGAAGACTGGATATTTTTGAAAATGGAAGGATTACCGTTGAGTTATTCTGCATCGGCTGATCTCCGATATAGAGGTTTTATCACCCTTAGTGACGGGAAATCCGGACGTGATTAGAAATTATCCGGATTGCAAGGACTTTTTTAGAAGTGCCTTCGATTCTGTTCGATCCCGGAACAGACTTGTATAGATTGTATGTCTGACATTACAAATTGAGATATAAAGCTGATTTCTTTCAAATATATTTCTGTTGGTGGAGGAGAATTTATTCTCTTAGCTTAACACCCTTCTCTGAGACGTACGAGCTCTGAGGTTATATGGTTGAAGGTTATTAGTGATATACTCCCAATTTGGTAGTGTGACATGCTGAGTGTTGCTGTGAAATGATCATTGTTTGATCATTTGTGATAGGATCATTTATTTGATCATTTATCTTGGTGATCATTTCTATGATCATTTGTTGACCTAAAGCACAGCTTTTGTATAAAGCGTGGCTTTGTGGACGAGACTTCGTCGGACCTCACACCCCGGAAATGGTCAAAACAGGAAGGATGCGGCAAGGTTATTAGGGGGAAGCGCCCCTTTAGAGTATGTCATTCCTTCTGGATAGAGGTGGTATCATGGTATGGAGCCCAGATATTTAACCTATGTTGTTGCTGCATATTTTGTGGTTGTTGGAAATCGAGGATCCTCGGATAGATCGGTTACGATCGGGGGATGACATATTCGTGTCAGTAGTTACCCAGTTAGGGGTAACCCGGCCTTGTGTTGGCAGAGATCCGGTTTGGTTCTCGGGAACGTCCTTCCAGAGGCGTTCTCATGTGGCAATGGGAAGTTCCTTGGCCTGACCATTTGTTGGAAATCCAAAGAAACAATACGATCTTGTACGGTTTTAGTTGTATAACCTGCTATGGAATGTGGCGGTAACCTGCTATTGAACATAGTAGCTATAGTAGGCATACGATAATGGTCGTATGCTGGCTAAGATTTATATTCTACTTTCGAAATTGTTTTCTACACTATGCGCTAATAATAATATCAAATGCTTCTTTTTAATGCGTATCAAGCATCTTTGACTATCATAAGGAGAAATCTCCTCCGATTCTGCGTTTGCATTGTGTGTGTGTGCGGGTGGCCTTATGGTAGTCTCATTTTTAAAAGCATTGCGAATTGACTTTAAAAATATTCCTCTATTTTGATTTTTAAAGAAAAATAAACTGTTTTAGTTCTCACACCAGTCACATGACTGACTCGGAGTTTATTGTTTTCCTTCCTAAACTCTGGGGGCCCACCAATTTCCACACGGGCAGTCAAGAGTTAAGGTTTATTCAGGATATTCAGGAGTTGCTGGAGGCAAGCTGGATGGCATGGCATATTACTAGTATATAGTATTTCTTTTCCGCTGTTGATGTCATTTGTTGTTGTACACTCTGATGCAATGAAATGTAATGTAATGTAATAACTGATATAGTTATTTGTTTAAAGATTATTCATTTATCTATAATATGTTGTTCCGCTGCGAATTGTGAGATTCTGATATTGTTCTGTTGTTTCTGTTCTGTTCTATCTTTTTCTCTCTCCTTCTACCTTCTTCTTCTACGTTTTCTTTTTCTTTAACCATAACATTTCGGTTTTTCGACAACGAAAAATCGCAATCGTTACAAGGCGCGTATTGATAATCGAATTTCCAACAAATGGTCAGGCTAAGGAACTTCCTGGACCACATGGGGACGCCCCTGGAGGGACGCCTCGAGAATCTAACTAGATCTCTGCCAACACAAGGCCGGGTTACCTCTGTAACTAGGTAACTACTACACGAGCATGCCATCCCCGGTCATTTGCGACCTTTGTCCAAGGATCCTTAACCACAAAGCAACATCCACAAAGTATAATAAATTTACAGCATCAACATAGGTAAAATATATGGGCTTCATACCATGATACTACCATTTTCAAGACGGAAATAACATACCCTCAAGAGACGCTACCCCCAAATAACCTTGCCGCATTCTTCCTGTTTCGACCATTTCCGGGTTGTGAGGTCCGACGAAGTCTCGTCCACAAAGCCACACTTTTCGCAAAGTCATGCTTCGATCAACAAATGATCAGCAGCACTTCGTATGCCACTTTACCAAATTGGGAATGTATCACTAGTAACCATCAAATACATAACCTTTGAGATCGTACGTCTCAGAGAAGGGTGTTAAGCTAAGAGAATAAATTCTCCGCCACCAACAGAAATGTATTTGATAGAAACCAGCTTTACATCTCAAAGTGTAACATCAGACACACATCCATACAAGTTTGTTAGGGATCAAACGGAACCAAAGGCACTTCGAAAAAGCCCTTGCAATCCGGATATTCACTAATCACGTCCGGAATCCCCATCATAAAGTGTGATAAAATCTCTATACCGAAGCGGTGCAGAGACATTCGACAGGTAATCCTTTCGCTTTCGAAAATACCCGGTCTTCAACACCATCTTCAAGTGCAATCCCATTTTGTCGTATCATTATTCGGAATGAGTTTTATGACACAAAGTCCTCTCCCAACTAATCGAATGATGAGCGCTTATTTTTAAAAATAAGTGTTCATTCAGATTTCAAACAAATCATAGTAATTTCTACTTTGATCTTTAAACAAAAGATTCATCACAATCACAAAGGTTCGATGTGGGTTTCGAATATCCATTTGAAATCCGACCCCCGGTCGCATCGAAATTTAAATGTCATTTAAAGGCCAATATTGATAGTCGGTTATTTAACTATCAATCTATATTCACAACAATAACCAAGATTTCAAATAATTTTTTCCAAATTATTTATTTTCAAAATATATTTGCAAGATATAATTTTAATACTTCAACCATTTGAAAACAAATTTCAAATCACTTTTCACCTTTCAAACTTTTGAAAACAGATTTCAAATCGCTTTCTTCTCGCGGAATGCATTTCCAAACATTTATTCATTTCCACTGGAAATCTGTTGAATTCAAATACTTTAAAATAATTTAAACTACTTATCCCAACACATGTACATGGAAATATTTAATGTAAAAACTATTTTAAAAATACTTTACTTTAGAATATTAATTATGAAAATATTATATTAATATCTCAGATAAAACTTCAAGTCCAAACTAGTTTTAATAGTAGATAGAGTATAAATATTCAAATAACTATTTCTAAATCAAATATCAATTAAATCTTTAAAATAATCCCTTCTATACTTAATTAAATAAATCTTACTTTAAAGATTTAAAACAATTCCCAAAAATAATTTCTTCAACAATATTTTTTTTAAAACCAAACCTAAAACTTTTGATTTTATTTCAAAAGCTATTTTAAAAATATAGGGAAAGTACACCTTCCATTCTAAGATGGTTCATTCAAATCAATTTATAAATCTTTCTAGATTTATTTTAAATTTACGTTCCAAATCCGTAAATTTCTTTCCACATTTTTTAAAAATAAAACAATATTTATTTTTAAAACAAATTTCTCTTTTCCTTTTTAAATTCCCATTGTGAATTCAAATTACCAAATATCTACTGATATATGATTTTTAAATCGATTTCAAAAAACATTTACAAACACCAAATAAATTTCCAAATTGATTTCAAATTTTATTTTAAACACCAAATCAACTTTCATATTGACTTCCCAAAGATTTATTCTTTTAACACCAAATCAATTTCAAATTAATTTCCCAATTTATTTCTAAAACACCAAATCAAATTTCCAAATTCATTCCTAAAATTTATTTAAACTCCAAATTAAATCCCAAGTTTAATTTCTAAATTTATTTCCTTCTTGAAATAAATTCCTTTATCTCTTTCAAACTATTTAAAATCCGTATTTTAAAATAAATTTTTTAACTGTTAAGCAATATTACTCAAAACCCATTTATTAAAATCCTTTCCTATATTTTGGAATTTATTCAATAAGTTTTAAAAAATAAAACTTTATCTATTTAAAATTTCTTCCCTTAAATTCACCCAATTCTTTAAATGAATTTATTAAAAAAATTCTACTTGAATTTCAAAAATCCAATTTTATTTATTTCTGGTCGATACCAAAAATATATTCGGCTAAATTATAGCCTTCAACGGTTTCCATCACAAATATAATCACACAGATTGTAAATAATCAACACAATATATGAAACAAATTTAATATTCGACGAATCCAGTTGGATCCCTACAACCTATTTTCCCTGCATCCACAGACTTAGCACAACGATTAAATACCCATTCCACTTCGAGGTGGAATATCGCGGTATATGATATTTAAATAATATCATCCGCTATTATGCGGCTAGGGTCTCATCCGCTATATAATGCGGGAAATTAATCACTGCAAATACATATATAATATCAATTCCACTTCGAGGTGGAATATCGCGGTATATGGGTTTAATATAATATAATATCATCCGCTATTATGTGGCGCATAGGGTCTAATCCAATACAACTGATGATAATTTATCATGCAAGCACATAATCAATAATTTTAAATTTGGCTATCACAATTCAACAATCAATCAATAACTGAAATTTCAATTTTAATTTGAGTGAGAAGATCTCACCTTTGCCTTTTATTTTGCAATCCATTTTTCCACTCGACTATTATCTCTAAATTTTGGACCTTGTATAACAATTATACAATTTCATTAATATTTGAACAATTGGACAATTAAATTTCCATTTGATAATTTTAATTAACTGATATTTTTTATTCAAACTGAAAATTTCTCTTTTAAAACCTTTTGTAACATAAATAAATTAAATCAGTTTATTTTAACAAATTAACCACCTATATATATTATTCTAAAATCACTGGTAGATTTAAAATGCGTATACGAATATATATTTTTCTGTTTATATCCTTATTTACTATTTTTCAAATTTACAGAAATCCTATACTTACTGTAAAAATTAAAAAATCGTGCTCATATGTTCAGACCTATACGTAAAATAAAAAATAAAATTGTTAATACCTTACTGACCAAGACTCGAATGAACCCAAGCTATACGCCTCGACTATTGATCCATCTTGACTCGACGGCGAACCTTAATTCACGACATGCTCAGGCGAGCTACCACCACCTACTCCATATCGCGATGCTGCCTTACTCCGCTTCACGCACGCGCGCGAGCGCGCGAGAGCGCGACCCTACTAACTTCACATTGCAACAGCTGCCCTTCGACCCATTCGAGCTTGCCTCACTTGCTACCCAGATCTTCCCGTGCCTCCTTACTTTGCGCCATTATTGCCCATCGATGCAAAGTGAGCCGCCGCCTCTGTTTCGTAAGTCAAGGATTTCGATTGCGTGCCTTGCTTGTGATGCCCTATCGCGACCCTTATGTCTTCGATTTCGCCGAGCCCCATTAATCCTTTTTGAATGAAGTTAGTTTTTTTCCTTTTTTTTCTTTTTCTCTGATTTCGTATTTCATGAGGAATAACGTGGTATATGGTTTCCATCAATTCGATTTCGAAATTAGTAAAGGAATGCGTCCATTTTCGTTTCTGTAGATTTGGAAAGAAAATAGTCATGTTTGCCATTTGAATTTGATTTTTTACTTTATTTTTTCCTTTTCTTAGAAACGAACGCGTGTTTCATTTTCTAGAGAAAATGAAACGAGTGTTGTTCAAGAGGACACATGTTCGAAGAAACGTGTAATTTGCCTTGTAAAATTATACATTTATTTAATTTAAATTTAAATTCAAATCGCTTCGATAAACGCAACTCAAAATTTCGATCTCCAATCGAAGCGTGCCGCCGGGCATTTATAATGTTAAACCCCTATTTCGAATGCAATGGAAAAGGTTCCGAGTCCAAATTCGGTCGTATGGAGAAGATAACTTTTTGAACCCAATTATTAAATTGAATTTTCAATATAATTTCAGCACGTCTGCTTATCGTACGGCCAAGCGATCACTCCAAACACTATGAAAATTAAAATCCGATAATAATACAATATTACAGATCCAATGGAACTAGTTTCATCGAATTCCGAGACTGTGCCTCGGAAGGCTATTTTTAAATACCAATTTAAATGATAAATTTCCAAAACTGAACAAACTACCTCCAAATCCAATTCTGAAGCTTCCATTATCTTCAGTATTGTCTATATAAATTTTCTAAGCTTTTGAAATATTTTTAGTCAGCTTTAAAATTGAAGCTAAAATATTTTACTCAAATTTCAATGACAAATTTCAATAATTAAATTGCAAAACCCATAGTTAAATCTGAAATCCAAGTTAAAATAATTTTCAAATACTTGAAATCAATTAATATTTCAATTTCGAATGTTCAAAATTCTAGGTCGTCACATCATCACAATCATCATCCAAATCAATCAATAAACATCAATAGAAAATTGATAATCCATAACAGGTATTTAACTGGCAATGTAAATTCAATAATAAATTAAATAACAGTTTAATCCAAATAAATTCAAATTAACCGGGATGACGATTTAAAATATATCAAATAGCCATGAATAAATTTATAATCACATCATAAATTAATTTAACCAACATAAGAAATTTTAGAAGTTATGAGTGGGTTAAAACACTCATCTTTGAATTTGAATCGAATTTAAATCCAATTTAAGGCTCGAATTCAAATAGTCTTAGAATTCGACCAAACTAATGTCAAAATGTCCGGTATTTCAATACGATCCTAGTAGAGAAAACTGCACATGAATTGGACCTCGTATGTGAAAGTTATGGTGATTATAACATTTTAAAACTAAATTAAATTAAATAAAAAGAAGAAAACAAACAACCCTCACACGAGCCACGTCGTCTTCGTTCACAGACAAAACCTAATTTGCCTCAAGTTCCATATGCACACGCTTTAGGCCGCCGCCACGATCGCCGTTGAACCACGATCGTGCCTCACCCCCAGGTGCCGCAACCTAGACCAGGCGTCTCCTCGACCTTCGCGAGTCACCACCAGATGTCGCCGATGGTGAGGTGCCCCCGAAACGAGCCAGCAGCCGCCTTAAACAAAACTCTAATCCAATTGCTGCATGCAATCTAGCCATTAACAACTCAAACGAACATCATAGATGAACAACGCGCGGTCCTCTCCGCCATACTGCATCAATGAATCGACGATCTGTTGCAGTTGATCACGATGAAATGAACGGCCAAGATTTGTTCTTCAATTTGTGGACAAATGGTTGTTCAAATTTGGAAATGAATTACAGACCTGAGATGCGCTCGTGGAGAGCTTCACATCGGTATATAATTTGATATAGTTTGAGGAGTTTGATTTTCAATTTGATTTTTGATTTGGATTTGCAATTTGGGAATTAGGGTTGCAGCCATTGGGAAGGGAGAAGCAAATGGAATTGTACATACAGACCAATGAGTTGAGAAATACTAAGGATTATAACAGTTTATTTATAGGTAGATCATAAATAGAAAAGAATGGGCCAGATTGGTTTGAAAGTTGAACGATAAACGACCCGAAAAGCCCATTCTATCTCCGAAACAAAAATGGGTCATCCCATATATCAAAATAGATGTTTTTAATATTTTTAAACTCAACGGAATAGGTTTCAAGTCTTAATTCCATCATATGAAGAAATTATGCTAAAATCAGTTGTTTCAAATTGATTTCAACTGATTTCAATTAAATTGATTTCTAGGTGTTTCGAGTCCGTATGATCAGACGACAAGTCTGATCGCTACAAAACTTGAAATCCTATATTAATTCACCCTTATGGATCCGATGAAACTTGTTTCGTCGAAATCCGAGTCAGTGGCCAAAATGGCTATTTTCACGTTAATTAAATAAATTAATATTAAATTAATTAAATCACTTTTTCAATTCAAATTTAATAGTTTACAACTTCTATCATTTTTGATTTCTCAATCATTTAGAATAATTTAGAAAAACTTAGATATCAATTTAAAGTTGATTAATTTACCAATTTCAATGTTTAATTTTAATTTCAGTAAATTCAGTAATTATGAATAAAAATTCCCATAAATCCATTTACTAAATTTTCAAATTTTGTTATTCAAATCAATTATCATCCTAGGGACATAATTAACATTTGTTTATGTCTTAGTACATTTATACTTTCCTATTTCATCTTAATTCCAATTCACATTATGTTTAATTTCATTTAACTACAATAAATCCATTTATTATAGCTTAAGTTCCAATAATTTGATTTTCAATTCTTTTTATTCACTCAATTATCATATTATGAATAGAATTTACATTTATTGAATTAACATTCTTCACTTACCCATTTAATCTACATTAATTGCAATAATTAAGTGAATTAACTGCAACTGGTTTCAAATTAAATCTAACGAACTAAATAAATAGGAAACTTATAACAATTGTTACCATTTATTCTTAATTACATTTATAAGTTTATCACTTACCAACAAATGTTACAATTGCTTTCAAAATACCGATATTATTCAATTACCATTAACAATATATTATTTCATTACTTAATTAAATATTCATATTTTTTTTCTTATATTCAATTTATAACCAAGTATAACATTTACATTATTTCAATTTATTGGAATTTCATTCGATTATCTAATAATTAACTTTAATAACATTGTTACGTTTCATCTCAGCTATTATTTCATAAATAAATCCCAAATTTTTATTTCTTTCAATATTAAATCACAAAACCATATTAAATAAACTATTTTAATTGTCGAAATTTATGGGTCATTACAAAATCCATTGGGGATGTATGTTACTTTGAAAGTATATCTTGTATCCTTGCATATTGGACTCGACTTTGATTCGAGGAGATCTACGTGGAAATCCTACACAACTAGCGAACACGCCTTAGAAATTGTGATTGTATGCTATTATTATTGTGATGTACACTCACATGCATAATAACTATGTGATTATTTATATTTCACACCGTAGATATTATTGTATAATCACTGGATTTTATAATAGATATGTTTTGGTTATCGCAAGGTAAAACCCCGTCCGTAATTATTGGCGGCATGGTCTTATGAGATACCTTTACATTTGAAGGGTTTTATAAATCTAGCAATTCATATGATTTCAGTTTCTTATGCGGGTTTACCAGACTGATCCAGGTGTTATTCTCTTATAATGCTCGGGTCAGTAGATTATGTTTCCATATTTAGATGTGGTTCATTGGAGCTCTTAGCATGGAGTTGGATGATTTCCTACCGTACTCATTTTCTTCTGCCCTACTTGATTTGTATCTATCAGCATTTGTTAGGTGCTGTTATATATATCCAGGCTGATGATAGGCTAGTTTACTCCGATTGATGTATGTATATCATAGTTTTCTTTTTGGTAAAGACCTTTTGAGATATTATATGTCATCGTTCTGCATGTGATATTCTGATATTGTGTTCTTTTTCTTATTTTATTTCGTTTTCTTTTACCCTAATGTTCTCTCTTTCCAGCACTTAGGTGCTTGGCACGTGAATACCTTGGATGTATCAGTGTCCACATTCGATGGTCGAAAAGGTGGTTCGTTGCAGGTGAATTTAGGTGGCTAATCATCATTAGAGGATGAAGGAGAAATTTATGCTACCTTTCACCTCTCCTCTTTTCTATATATACAACTTCACATTTCCATACTTTTCTTTACCATTTTCATGCATTTTTAGTTCTCTTCTTGACTCTTCTTCCACATAAATTCCATAAAGTAATCACCTTGAATTACTTCTTTTCTCCTCTAAACCATTATACAAGCCGTGAATCGCATTTCTGTCATTCTCTACTTCACAAAGATCCAAATTTTTAGGCACAACCCCCTTTTACCAAGCATAGCATAATAACCAAGGCTATAAACACTTGTACTAAGGAAGGCTAGAAATGTACAATGAAGGAGGCTATGGAGCATGGACGTGAGCTAGGGAGGGGGTAGGCACAAGCTAGGCAAGGGAAGGTAGTGGATTTGCGTAGTTTTTGTTGAATGGTAGGATAGTTTGTATGCCTGCATGGTTATGGTAGCTTCATCTTTAATTTGAAAGTGAGTTAAACTCACTTTGGATGGCTTTTTATTAGAACAATATTTTTTAATAATTTTTTTCGCTTGCTATGGTCGTTTATAATTGTGTATATTTGATATGTTGTTTGGATTTGATTTCCGCTTGAGCGGATGGCATATGTAACTATTTTTGGGGAACTTAAATGACATGTAAACATGAAAACAATCATATTGTATAACCATAAGCTAAAACATACAAGGATTAGTAGGGACTAGCAAAAGTAAATGGAAGTAAAGTGTCTTAATAGCAAATAGGTTGCTATGGAAGCACCTCGAAGAATAGAAATTAGTAGAGGAATCCAAAAGGATTTCTTTCCCCGTTGATTTACATTTCATTTATATATGTGTATATGAAGTGTTTGTATGCTATGGTTTGGTAATTTTGAATATGACTTGGAAATGATTCGGAAAGTTAACCCCTTTGATATGAAAATAAGTGATAGCTTTGTTTAAGTACCATAGTGGTCTCTAAGCCTCTTTTCGTAGTTGAAAAGTTATCCTTATGAATTTTAAACTTAAGTTAAAACTTATGGATATTTTAAAGTAAAAGTGTTTTCTATACTTAAAATGGTTTAAATATAGAGAGAAATATGGTTTATATGCTATTTTATTTACAAAACAAAGTTTTAAAAGTTATAGTCCATATAGCGATAGTTGCCATGGATATACTTTGAAAACGTATAATTTTAGTAATGTATAAAAAGGTTATTTACTTTTGATATTTTGTAAATTCTTCCAAAATATATTTTATAAACATTGTGTAAGTATTTAAAAAGGAGTTTGAGATTTAAATATATTTTAAGAATTTATTTCAGTTATTTAAACAAATGTTTATATAAAGGAAATCCTTTTGCTTTTTAAAGTTGAATTAGCTTTTAAAGTGATGGCTTTTAGATTATGTTTTGAATGGAAGTTTTAAACTTTATTCAAAGTATTTTGATGGAGGTTTGAAATTTATATAAGTTGAATTTAATATAATGAAGCAAGTGGTACTTTTAAGGAAAAGAGTGTTTATAATATTTTGATTATTATAAATTGTATACAGAATTGTGAGATATTATACTTGATATTAAACTTTAAGGTAGGTAAAATTCTACCTATCTTGAAAGATAAGGATGTTATCGAGTCTAAGGTTTGAGAGGTAATAATACCCCAACTTGAATGACTTCATTGTAAACCATAGGATAGTTTAAGTTTAAAATTGAAGATTGACGTTAAGTATAGTGTACGACTATATACACTCCAGTTTGTTCTTCCCGACACCATGATGTGGTGGCCAGAAGCACAAAACCCGGTGCATTTAGCACCACACCCCTCGGTGGAGCTAAATGCACCCCGTTTTTGTGCTTTTGGCCACCATATCATGGTGTTGGAAAGAACAAATTGGGGTGCATATAGCAGCAGACTAAGTATATGAAGTATTATTTATATATATGAATTTGGTTATTTATGAAAATTTAGTAGTCTTATACTTGTCACTAAAAGCCGGTGAGTAGATTGATCCACTATCTATGAGAAATAGATTTTTAATGTTTAACTAACGCAAGGCAAGGAGCAATCAGTGACCTGACTTACCTAGCTTCATTTCTGGGCGAGGGATATAGTAAGTCAAAATATCAAAAATGTGACAAGTGTAGGGGATTCAATTTCTATAAATGATTTTTATTACTTATGGTAGCATTGAAATGCTATTTTCATAATTAACACCAAATTTCGAAGTTAGGAAACTCATCTCTATCTATGAGAGTTTTAGAATGTACGTCGAGGCAAGGATAATATGGTATCTTATTTGACTACGTTGTCAATCGAGATAGTACAAATTTGAAATCGGAAAGTGGTAGTAAGTATATTTGGTCTAATTTCTATATGATCTATTTATTTGCACCAAAAGTGTTTTGGGTTTATTGTTATCATTGTTTTTAAATGCCATTTGTTTTAACCCAATTATGTTTTTGGAAACGAAATCTGTCCTAAGGTTTTGTGAATATACTTATACCGGTGAGGTAAGTATATGAATACTTTTTCAAGGATTGAAAGAGTAGAAACGTTTATGTATATCTTTTGTAAAAGGTATTTTAATACAAATATTTGAAAGGAGAATTTAATTAATGAAATGATTAATTAAAAAGGCTTAGTGGTTGCTTATGTGCTTAATCATGTTAGGTCTATATGAAATTAAATCTTTGGTTTGGTTGTTTGCTTAAGATTGTTAAATAACTGACTATCAAATCTTGACCAATTTTGAAACTACTATTTTTTTGGTTCGGAGAAACCAGGATCTGATAAGCATGAGTGATCCGAAACCCATTTCGAATAGCCCTAAGCGTTCGAATTGAGGACATCTTGAAGATGACGAAAATTGAAGACGAAGTTCTTTGAAGTGCAAGGGCCACTTGCTACTAATCCTGAGGATGATTCCAAAAAGGATGTAGTAAAATTTGTGCTTTCATTTTTCTCATATCCTAAACAACTTATATGGATGAATGCTGGAATTGCATTGTTTCCTGGAGGGCAGTGTTAGTATTCCAAGTGGGATTTGCTAAAAAGGTAAAACGTAGCGTCAAACCTCACACTTGGAAATGATTAAAATAAGGGGGATGCGACAGGGTTATGTGGTTCGCTACCATTAAGGTATGATCGTCACTTGTACCTAGATTGATATTGATGAATTTTTTATGCTAGGCTTATGAAAATGGTTTACCAAGTTGGCAGTCGTGATGGTGGTCATATTCGGTATTATCCAAGAAGGGGTAGGTCGGTTCTATATTGGTAAAGATGCAATGTTTCCAGCCTCAGTATATTTTATCTAGGGTTGTAATGTATGGAAGGTAGTCCATTACCTTATCATGGATTGAATCCATTTTCCAATACGTGCCTTACAGACTTAGTTTTATACCAAATATGCTGGAATATGAGATGCTAGCATTTCAGCTATGCTATATACTTATTTTAAACCCTTGACATTATTATAATATTAAAAGATTTTTTAGTAAAAGTGATTTGGTCACCGTACGGTAAAACCTGTCTGTGTTTATGTGTTTTGTGATCTTACGAGATACCTTTACTTTTTGAAGAGTTTTATAAATATAAAAATCCATATGATTTTAGTTTCTCTCGCTGGTCTACCAGACTGATCCGGGTGTTATTTTCTTATAATACTCAGGTCAGATCTGAGTATATTTTCTAAGTAAGTTATGGACGCTTTGGAACTTCAGGAGATGAGCTAGACGCCTCCAAGACATATTCACGTAATTTTTATTTCCATTGTATTTGTTGTTTTGTATTTATCAACAATTGTAAAGTCGGACTGTTATAACTATTTAGGCTGATGATAGGTTAGCTACTCTGATTGTCGTATGTATATAAAACTTTTCTTTTGTAACGGTTTGTTGTATATTATATATTACTCCACAATGTGAGATTCTGTTCTATTTTCTTTTCTTTCACCCCAACAATCTATCTTTTGGCACTCGGATGCTCGGCTTATGAACGTTGTGGATGTGTTAGTATCAACTTTTGATGGTCGAAAAAGTTGGTGGTTACATACACCTTATAATCTTCAATAAGAACCATGTAATATGGATTCCTTATTCATTGACAATATGAATTATCATTTATGTTATGTTGTCTACAATATTGTCATTTATTTATATATGTTTGAACCACAAATGGCACAAACACCCAAAAGTTTGTGTAGTAGATATTAAATGAAGAAAAGTAAATGAAAATGAGGAAATAAACAAGACGTGATCGTTTATAGTGGTTCAAAAAAGCAAGGACTGCGTCAACTTTGAAGTTTTGTTACTTATTTCTGATTTGGAGGCAGAGGTTCTTGTGGTCGGTAAAACTTTAGCACTTATAATTTCAAAGTTGCATGAATATAAGAAGTAATGGAACTAGAGCCAAAAGATCCTAAAAAATGAGCTCTACCTTCCTTTTATAGAGGTAGGGTGCATAATATCGCACACCGATAATCTCCAAGCTGTTGTACATGATTTAGACCAATTCAACCCAGAAAATAGATGCCATCTCATCAAGAAATAGGGTTCGGTACAGATCTATAGGTAGGGGTCAGCATCGATCCCTAAGATGGCTATACTGATTGCCTTCAAGTCTTCACCTCGGATCGTCTTGTGGTTAGCTTCGTGATTCCACAGTTATTTGCACTAATATTAGCTTGTTTCTGAGTCCAAATAAGGGAGTTTTGGAAGAGAAAGTTGAAGTTTCAAGTATTCATGGAGATCGATTAGATAATTGCATTGATTTAACAAAATGACTTTTGGAAAAGGCTATGGCATCTTGCTAAAGGCATATGCAAAAGTGGGGTCCGTCTGAGGTGGAAGTAGGACTCGATACCGACCCCTAGGGTAGGGGTCAATACTGACTCCTAAGTTGGGTGCATTTGTTCTTGTCTTGGTTTGGGTTGTTTTGATTTGGACCTTGCGATCCTGTCTATGCTTGATTTCTGGACTTCTAGGCTATCTCTCTAAGCTTCCTGCCTCGGTAACTCCAGGTTTGATCTGTCCAGTCTGTTTAAACATTGCCTGGTCAAAAGGTTGGATAACACTTGCCTCCTAAAGTACAACTCGTTTCCTACGTGATGTGCTTTGAATCGAGACAAGTTATAGTTTCTACAAAGGATTCACTCTGTGTTTCGTATGGTCGCTATTCTTTTTGTGAACCAAATTCATGAAAATTTATGTCTATAGCGATCTGTCGCAATTCTCAACCAACATCCATTATTATAAATTTGGAATATGATCTTTTGATCTGTTATTCAAGCTTAATGATTTTGAAATGATTCCATCCATGGACTATTCGGGTTTGAATTCGATTTCCCTTCGACTCTGGTCACCAGATATTGAATATATATACACATACACATATCCACATGCACACTCTTGAGGTTATAGGAGTTTGCATGGTATGCATGGTCCATCACTTGCAGTTGCATAGGCATATATATGTTTACATTTATGTAGTATGCATATGTTTCTATTTATTTATTTTATTTATTTATGGGACTCGGTACCGATCCATAGCTTAAGGGTTCTGTACTGACCATTGACTTCGAATATTTTCCAAGTTTGAATGCTGAACTTCGAGTCTAAGCTTGGGTTATAAAACCCATTCGTCTCTACTTCCTTTTACTTGCCTTTGCTGATTGAAAACTTTAAGCTCCTGTCGTTAAAGGTTTTTCCTTATCCTAGTAGCCATCGCCTCCACTATAAAACCCTCAGTGATGTCATCCAAGCATCATTTGAAACTTTGGTCGTCTTCAGAAACCCGACCCATCTATCTACCGAACTAAGACCTAGCCTTGAGAACCCGTTTCAAACTTGAATCGACTCTTTCTTTCAACTCCAAATTGCATAGAGCTAGGTAGGTTAATTATGAACTTGGCAATGGAGATGGATGAAAGGATGTGGTTGAATAGGGACATGGATGGTCGTGATGTGGGAACTGGTGAAGTCGGAAGAAGAAGATTGGAATTTCCTTTGGTTTGGAACTGTACCACTCCAGCACTTAGGAATATATATATATATATATATATATATATATATATATATATATATATATATATTGAAAATAGGTTAATTAGATTACTAATCAGGCTTTGCGGCCCATAGAAAAACACGGCATATAAAGAGATAATAAAACAATAGGCCGACAAACAAAACGGTCAAACTATCTTCTTCCACTCCCTTTCCATAATAGGTTACAACTATGGCGGCTGCCAATTCCTTGGTTGAATTTGTCTGCTCGGTTCCATCTTCCTCAACTTCGCCAGTAAAATTCTTCTTGTGCCGATAGTGGTGAGTATTTTCTTAGGAATTCTTTTGATAATAATAGCAATTTCTCTCTTGATTCGATTTGTGAGAGCTAAAGTATCTTGCTTTTTATCTTCAAAAGTCCTACAGTTCCATTCCTTCTAGATGAACCACAAGCAGGTTGTGAGGCCAATTTTTCCGAGCTCCTTCATCAGCTTAGAGAAGTTACTCCCATCGTGCAGGTAATTGATGCAGCTCAGGGGATAAGTCATACACGACTTAAGGATGATGCAACTCAGGGGATAAGTCTTACACGACTTAAGGATGATACAGCTCAGGGAATAAGTTGTTCACGAGTTAAGGAAGCTTCGTTTTTAGGTCGTTCGGGGGTTTTGGGTCGGCAACGACCTAAGAAAGAAGACTTAGGTCGGCAACGACCTAAAGGAATGTGACTGAAGGAAGATGAAGCGCATGAAGGCTAAGTCGCTACCGGGTTATCTTCAGTAGGTCATACACGACCTATGATGAGTCGCTATGTGTACGTCATATAGTTGAGTCGTAAGTCGTATTTTCTTAAACCTAAGTGTTGATGAGTTGGTATTACTTTAAGTCGTGTGTCTTTAAGTCGTTTGTGATGTTGAGTCGTAATGCGGTTGAGCCGCTGTGTTGTATACATGTGTTGTGTTGTAGTTGAGTCGTGAGTCCGTTAGGTCGGCAACGACTTAAGAGGAGTTAAGTCGGCAACGACTTAAGGGTCAGATTGTGAAATGCTATAAATAGGGAGTGTGTTGTAAATTTCAATAATTATTGATTTTTGAATAAAATTCTTGTTTGATTGCTGTGTGCTTTCATCCTAAATTGGTAGTTGAGTGTAATCTCCTATCTCCACTTTCGGTTATTCGGGTGCGCTCGAATCAACGATTGTTGAAGCCGATTCGCGGAATCAAGTGCGCTTGATCAACGCTTGAAGAATTGAAGATCTTCTTTCACGGTATCATGCGCGATCAACATGACGAGGATAGCTAGAATTCGGTATCTTCGGATCAACGAATTTGGGCATTTTAGTATTCCTCAATCCACCACTTGCTACATTTCATCGATCTATATCGTTTTGTTATTATCCGCTGCGCCAGTTTGGTATCGGAGCTAGACTTAGCCAATCATATCTAAGCCGAGTCTTGGAGCCAAGAAGTTTGAAGTTGAAGTTGTTGTTCATCGTGTTCATCTTGAAGTTGCAACAAGTTAGAAGCTTTCGATCCATTTCATTTTGGATCAAAGTCCGGAAAGTGTTTGAATTTTTGGAGAAGAGTTTGAGTTGTTTGAATTTGGCCGTGAGATTTTTGCGCGCCAAAGTTTGAAGAGTTTGAAGTGCTTGAGTTGAGCCGAGCCTTGTTAGAAGCCAAGCCGACCTAACCTTAGGTCGTTGCTATTGTCGAGTTAAGTGTTTAAGCCGTAACTTGTTGTTCAAGTTTGAATTTGATTTGTTGAAGTGTTTGTGTTGATTCAATCATGCCACCAAGGAGAGCTAATCGTCATCAGAATGTTGAAGCATTGAATAGAAGAGAAGAAGCCGAGCAAATGGAACAACGCATTAATGAGAAATTTGATGAAGGCATTGGAAAGTTAGAGAAGTTGATGAATGATTTGAATCAAAATCAAAGGAGGAGATCACCAATCTCGAACCATGGAGGAAATAGAGTTTCTCCATCGGTTACGGAAGCGAGGAGGGTATCACCACAATCTTTTAGAGAGAGAAGAGAAACATCAATTTCATCAAGGAGAAATCAGCATGACTATGGACATGAAGAGAGGAGAACTCCACGAGAGTTTGAAAATGAGGCATATAGAGATGAAGAGAGACACAGTAGAAGAGACATGCGTGATCGAAGGGATGTTGATGGTCGAGATCGATATAGACATACATTTGATTATGATGAAGAGGGTGATAGAGCTAGCATTCATTATCGAGATCGAGACCAAGTTCGAAGTTCATATCGAGATGTAGAAGAAGATCGTCGATGGGAATCAGGTATGAAGATGGAAATTCCAGAGTTCAAGGGTGGAATGGTAGCTGAAGAATTTCTTGATTGGTTGTCTAATGTTGAAGAAATTTTTGACTTTAAAGAAGTTCCTGAGCATAGAAGAGTGAAGTTAGTTGCTACTAGGTTGAGGGGGAGAGCTTTAGCAAGGTGGCAGCAAACTAAACTTACAAGGGAGAGAATGGGAAAATCAAAGATTGAATCTTGGGAAAAGATGAAGAAGTTAATGAAAGCTACATTCTTACCTTATAATTATCAATCACTCATGTATCAAAGATTACAGAATCTGAGGCAAGGGACGAAGACTGTTAATGATTATGCTGAAGAATTTTATCAACTGACTGCTCGAAATGATATTATGGAGACGGAAGAACAGCTGACTGCTAGATTTGTTGGAGGGTTGAGGATACAGATGCAGGATATGGTGAATATGTTTGATCCAAGATCTGTAGCAGAAGCACATCAGAAAGCGTTGGCTTGGGAGAAGCAGGGAAGGCGTGGAGGTGGTGTGTTTCATAATTCCAACAATCAAGTGAAGGGTGCTAGTGGGAGTTCTAATGTTCTGAAAGCTATTAGTAAACCAGTTGTGAATGAAGTTGCGAAGGCAAAGGTCAACAACAGTTTCAAATGTTACAATTGCCAGGAAGTGGGTCACAAGAGTAATGAATGTCCGAAGCCGAAGAAGCGAACTATGATTGTTGAAGTTGAAGGTGAGGATGTTGATGAAGGTTATTCTAGTCCAGTTGAGGAGGATGAACAGGATATTGCGTCAGGAGATGAAGGATGTAATCTAATGATGAGGAGGTCTTGTTTAATACCGAAGCAAGAAGAAGAAGCTAGTTGGTTGAGGAGTAACATCTTTCAGTCAACATGCACTATTCTGGGAAGGGTTTGTAAATTTGTGATTGACACTGGAAGTTGTGACAATATTATTTCTACTGAAGCTGTGAGAAAGCTGAAGTTGAAGACGGAGAAACATCCTAATCCTTACAAGTTAGCGTGGCTGAGAAAAGGAGGAGAGGTGAAGGTGGACAGGCGAGTTCGAGTTCCATTTTCTATTGGGAAGAAATATAAAGACGAGATCTGGTGTGATGTGGTTGAGATGGATGTTTGTCACTTACTTTTGGAAAGACAATGGCAGTATGATCGAGCAGTGCAGCATGACGGTCGGACCAATAGTTACAGTTTTATGTTTGAAGGTGTTAAAATCATTTTAGTTCCAAAGAAGAGACAGCAAGGAGAGAGAAAGTCTGAAGAGATTGAGGAGCTGAAGACTTTATTGACTTTGAAGGAATTTATTGAAGAAGTAGAGGAGAGTCCAGAGGTATTTTTGTTAATTGGACATGAAGCCACTGAATCTGTTGAAGTTCCAGAGGAAGTAAAACCGTTATTGGAAGAATTCAGTGATGTGTTTCCTGAAGAGTTGCAAACGGAGTTACCACCGTTGCGGGATATTCAACATCAGATAGATCTTGTGCCAGGGGCAGTATTACCACACAGGCCACATTATAGGATGAGTCCTAAGGAGCATGAGGAACTGAGAAGGCAGGTAGAGGAGTTGTTAGAACAAGGGCGTGTTCAGGAGAGCTTGAGTCCTTGTGCAGTGCCAGCTTTATTGGTACCAAAGAAGGATGGTTCGTGGAGAATGTGTATGGATAGTCGAGCTCTAAACAAGATCACTGTGAGATACAGGTTTTCTATGCCAAGGTTTGATGATTTGATTGATCAGTTGAGTGGAGCTGTTGTGTTTTCAAAGATTGACTTGAAGAGTGGATACCATCAAATTCGTATTAGACCTGGTGATGAATGGAAGACTGCTTTCAAAACCAGGGAAGGTTTATACGAATTGTTGGTTATGCCGTTTGGTTTATCAAATGCACCGAGTACTTTTATGAGAGTGATGAACCAGATTTTCAGACCATACATTGGGAAATTTGTGGTAGTTTACTTCGATGATATTTTAATCTACAGTGGGAGTATGGAAAAGCATGTCCAGCATTTGTGTGAAGTACTGTTGATTCTACGACAGGAGAAATTTTATGCTACAGCAAAGAAGTGTGTGTTCATGACGGACAGTGTTTTATTTCTGGGATATGTTCTATCGAAGGAAGGAATTCAAGTGGATGAAAGTAAAGTAGAAGCTGTCAGGAGTTGGCCACAACCCAAGACGATTACTGAAGTGAGAAGTTTTCATGGGTTGGTATCTTTCTATCGAAGGTTCATTCCACATTTTAGTAGTGTGATGGCACCAGTAACCGATTGCATGAAAGGAAAGAAGTTTGAGTGGTCAGAGGAAGCAAGGGTTGCTTTTGAGAAGATCAAAACACTATTGACGACAGCACCAATTCTAGTTTTACCGGATTTTCAGTTGTTATTTGAGTTACATACTGATGCGTCGAAGGTTGGGATTGGAGGAGTATTGAGTCAGAGTGGAAGACCAGTTGCTTATTTCAGGGAGAAGTTATCTGGAGCTAAGTTAAGATATAGCACTTATGATGTTGAGTTTTATGCAATTGTTCAAGCAGTGAAGCATTGGAGACATTATCTGTTTCAGAAGGAGTTTGTTCTCTATACTGATCATGAAGCTTTGAAGTATTTGCAGTGGCAGGACAAGATTTCAGCAAGGCATGCATCATGGATTGCCTATCTGCAACAATTTACGTTTGTTGTGAAACATAAATCGGGAATTACGAATCGTGTAGCAGATGCATTGAGCAGAAGGAATCACTTGTTGACTACAATGAAGGTTGAGGTGACAGGGTTTGAATTATTGCCAGAACTGATTGAAGAAGATCCTTACTTTAAGAAGTTTGTTGAGAAAGTTAAGGAGGGAAGTTCTGATGAATTTGTGTTGATTGATGGGTTCTTATTTAAGGGGAATCAATTGTGTGTACCGGATTGTAGCTTGTGAATGAAGATAGTAAAGGAGCTTCATGAAGAAGGACATGTGGGTAGAGATCGAACATTGCAGTTGATTTCTCAGTCTTATTATTGGCCATCGATGAGAAGGGAAGTTGAAAGGTTTGTGCGTAGATGTCATGTTTGTCAGGTTTCAAAAGGGACAGCTACAAATGCGGGATTGTATGTGCCATTACCTGTTCCTACAAAACCATGGGTAGACATTAGCATGGATTTCGTGTTGGGATTGCCGAGAACTCAAAGGGGAAATGACTCTATATATGTTGTGGTGGATCGTTTCTCGAAGATGGTACATTTTATTGCGTGTAAAAAGATAGCGGATGCTGTTCATGTCGCTCAGTTGTTTTTCAAGGAGATTTATCGACTTCATGGATTGCCAGAATCTATTGTGTCGGATAGGGATACTCGTTTTTTGAGTCACTTTTGGTTAAGTTTGTGGAAGATGGTGGGAACGAAGTTAAACTTTAGCAGCTCTTATCATCCGCAAACGGATGGTCAGACAGAAGTTGTTAACAGATCGTTGGGAAATTTATTACGATGTCTTGTGAAGGACAATCTGAAGAGTTGGGACATGAAGTTATGCCAAGCGGAGTTTGCTCATAATCATGCAGTGAATCGTAGTACGGGATTCAGTCCATTTCAGATTGTATATTCAAATTTACCAAGGGGACCGTTGGACTTAACGGTAGTACCACAAACGAAGGGGACGATTAAAAGAACTGTAGACTTTGTTAATGAGTTAACTGAATGTCATAAAATCGTTCAGAAACGATTGGAGGAAGCAAATGAGAAGTATAAGCGAACTGCAGATTTGAAGCGACGAAGTGTTGAGTTTAACGAAGGTGATTTGGTTTATGCTGTGTTAACCAAGGATCGCTTTCCAGTAGGCGCTTATAACAAGTTGAAAGCCAGAAAAATTGGTCCTGTAGAAGTTGTGAAACGAATCAATGAAAATGCTTATAAGTTGAAGCTGCCGAAGGATGTGTACACTTCTAACGTGTTCAATGTTAAGCATCTTGTACCATATTATGGAGAAGGACAATCCGATGTTGGAGAATTTACAAATTCGAAGACGAATTTTTCTCAACCTGGGGAGGATGATGCAGCTCAGGGGATAAGTCGTACATGACTTAAGGATGATGCAGCTCAGGGGGTAAGTCGTACACGACTTAAGGATGATACAGCTCAGGGAATAAGTTGTTCACGAGTTAAGGAAGCTTCGATTTTAGGTCGTTCGGGGGTTTTGGGTCGGCAACGACCTAAGAAAGAAGACTTAGGTCGGCAACGACCTAAAGGAATGTGACTGAAGGATGATGAAGCGCATGAAGGCTAAGTCGCTACCGGGTTATCTTCAGTAGGTCGTACACGACCTATGATGAGTCGCTATGTGTACGTCATATAGTTGAGTCGTAAGTCGTATTTTCTTAAACCTAAGTGTTGATGAGTCGGTATTACTTTAAGTCGTGTGTCTTTAAGTCATTTGTGATGTTGAGTCGTAATGCGGTTGAGCCGCTGTGTTGTATACATGTGTTGTGTTGTAGTTGAGTCGTGAGTCAGTTAGGTCGGCAACGACTTAAGAGGAGTTAAGTCGGCAACGACTTAAGGGTCAGATTGTGAAATGCTATAAATAGGGAGTGTGTTGTACATTTCAATAGTTGTTGATTTTTGAATAAAATTCTTGTTTGATTGATGTGTGCTTTCATCCTAAATTGGTAGTTGAGTGTAATCTCCTGTCTCCACTTTCGGTTATTCGGGTGCGCTCGAATCAACGATTGTTGAAGCCGATTCGCGGAATCAAGTGCGCTTGATCAACGCTTGAAGAATTGAAGATCTTCTTTCACGGTATCGTGCGCGATCAACGTGACGAGGATAGCTAGAATTCGGTATCTTCGGATCAACGAATTTGGGCATTTTGGTATTCCTCAATCCACCACTTGCTACATTTCATCGATCTATATCGTTTTGTTATTATCCGCTGCGCCAGTAATCCAGTTCCTCTTTTAAGTTTGTAGCACATTTGTTGAGCTGAAGTCTATTCTTTTGGTTGTTCCAAATTCTTTTCGGGTATTTGCAGTGAAAAAATAAGTGGTCATGAGTTTCTTCTTCCCTGCAACAAAAGAGACATGTTGTGTCTTCCAAAATTTTCCCTTTTTTTAGTCTGTCTTTTGTGGGTAGTTTACCCAGAATCGCCCTGTAGAGTGTGTGCGCCATTTTGGGGGGATCAGATTTGCTCCAAACTATATCAGACCATTTAACCTCAGCGCTTTTCTTTCTTGATTCTTCCCAAATGTCTTTGAACTTGAAATGGTCATTTGCACTAACCTTCCATATCCATTTATCTTCAGTTTCTTCTCTATAGATATATTTCTTTCGAATTTCTTCCTGGTAATTGAGAGTTAGTAAGTTATTAGTACATTTCCATTCTCCATTTTCAACAATATCTGCTACTTTCCAGTTTGGTGTTCCATATGCCGAGAATGCATCCCAACCAAGCGTGTCTATCAAACTTTTAGAGTTAAGCCATGGATCTATCCAAATGTCAGTTTTCCTTCCATTGAAAATTTTTCTATCTAAATACTTTTGGAATTCCTCTCTGGTCTTAAGAATGTTTTTCCAAGTAACTGAAGCATTGTTATCTATTCTAGTAGTCCAGAAGTTATCTTTCAGATATCTAGATCTCATCCAGGAAGCCCATAATTTGTTTGAAGTTAATACATTCCAGGCTAATTTGAGGCAGTACACTTTTTTAAGTTCAAAAATATTTTTCAATCCAACTCCACCCTCTTTCTTTTTCCTGCATAAGTCTGAGTATTTCACCTTGTGCATCCCTCCCCTCTAGATAAAATCAGCACAAACTGAGTTGATTTTTGCAATAGAACAATCAGGGATTTGAAAAGATTGATGCCAGAATCTAACTTTGGAAGTTATGACTGTGTGTACTAGCTCCACTCTTCCAGCAAAAGATAAGAGTTTTGACCTCCAACCTTGTAATTTGTCCCTGTTTTCGTTTATAAGCTTGCCACATTCCGCATCTGTAATATTGTTTTTTGACAGAGGTACCCCAAGTACTTGACTGGGAGATGTCCTTCAGTGAAGCCTAGTTTATCAAGCATGGACAGTTTGTTAAGACAGTATTTGCTGAAGTAGCATTTGGTTTTCATTTCATTCAATTTGAGGCCCGCATACCTTTCCAGTTCTCCAAAAATTGCTTTAATTTTATCAATTGCTTTTAAATTTCCTTTGACCACCACTAGGAGGTCATCTGCATATCGTAAATGAGTAACACATGGAAGGTTATTATATACTAGTTGAATAAATCCCTGATTATATGCCAGTTCCATTTGTAAGGTATACCATTCCATTGCTACTGCAAATAAGTAGGGGGATAGAGGGTCACCCTGCCTTATTCCTCGATTACTTTGAATATATCATGTAGGGCTACCATTAATCAGTATGGAGAAAGTTGGAGTGTCTAGGCAGAATCTTATTAATTTTATTAGCTTCATTGGGACCCCCATTGATTCTAGCATATGAGTAATGAAATTTCTGTTGACTTTATCATATCCCTTTTGCAAATCCACTTTTATGCACATTTTTCCTGCTACCTTTTTATTGAAGTTCCTTATCAATTCATGAGCCATCAGGGAATTTTCAGAGATTAGTCTACCTTTGATGAATGCACTTTGACATTGTGATATTAAGTCTGGTAAAACTTTGTTCAACCTTTTGCAAATAATCTTACTAAGGATTTTGTATATGACATTGCAACAAGCTATCGGCCTATATTCTTCAATTCTATCTGGTTTTTGAACTTTAGGAATGAGGGATATAAATGTATGGTTGATTTCTTGAATGAACTCCCCTATATTTAATGCTTCATTATATGCTTTTAACATAAAATCTTTCAGGTTTATCTAGTACATTTTGAAGAAGGCTGCCCCCATTCCATCAGGTCCCTAGGAGGAATCACTGTGGATGGAGGAGACAGCATCCCTCAATTCCCCTTCCATAATCGGAGCTGCCAACATATTGCTTCCTTCAGCAGAGATTTTCCTTCTATAAATGACCTGAGGTAATTGATCATCATTATACCCATTATATAAGTTTGTAAAATAGGTAATAGCTTGTTCCTCTATGTTCTTTATATGTCTTGATGTATTTCCTTGTTCATCTATGCAGTTCAGCAGGTTGTTATGATGTTGTCGTATGGACATTTTAGCGTAGAAGAATTTGTTACATTCATCACCCTGTTTTAACCATCTTTCTTTTGCTTTTTGTTTCAACTCAACAGCTTTCTTATGAATTTCTTCTTTGAGGCTTCTTTGTAACTTGTAAAATTCTGCATTCAAGCCTTCATTTAGAGGGTCTTCATCAAGTTTAAGTTGAGTTTCTTCTAAAGTATGTTGGATATTTGTGATTTTATCAGTGTTCTTGGGTCTGCATTTATTCCAGTCTTTGAGTCTGTTTTTCATAAGTTTAATGAGCATTACAAAACGATACATGTGGTTACCTTGAGGAATCTTAACTGTGTTGAAGTTCACAACTTCATCAAATCCATCTAACAGAGGTCAGTGATAAGCATATCGGAATGGTTTTCCTTTATGCCTAGTGTCATCTTCATTGAATTGTAACAAAAGGGGACAGTGGTCACTTGTCGAACAAGATAGAACCGTTACTTTAAACTTTGGAATTTTATTAAACAGCTCTGAGTTTCCAAGAACTCTATCTAATCTTGATGTTATTTTCTTGGACTCACCACTTCTCCACGTATATTTCAGGCCTGAATGGAATGCTTCAGCAAGACCAGTAGATAATACACAGTTATTGAATTCAACCACTTGTTTCACATGTAGTGTAAGACCACCTTTCTTTTCATTAGTTTTAAGAACAGCATTAAAATCCCCAGTTATTATCCAAGGAGTGTTAATGTTTTTGGAGATATCAGTAATTTGTTTCCATAAGATCAACCTTTCCGAAGCTAAGTTCTTAGCATATACAAAAGTGGTTGTTATTTCTAATCCCCCTTTATTGTGAAAGGTAATGGTTAATTGCTGATCACTATTATCAATGATATGACCAGACCAGTAGTTACTTTCCCATCCTACTATGATTCTGCCTTTAGTTTGAGATATTATGAATTGTCGCTGATTGCCAAGCTGAGTTTTCATCATCTCCAAATTGTTGTTATTTAATTTATTCTCCAAAAGGGCTAAAATAGTGGGTCTATGTTTAGCCTTTAACATGTGGAGGTCTAACATACGTGTGTCATTGTTAAGACCTCTCAGATTCCAACAAATGATGGACATATTTATTTTTTGGTAGATTTGCTCCGAGTAACCGGAGCAGCACCTACCGGGACAGATAGTCTACCTTTATCATTCTTTATGAATTGATTATCTTAAGCAATATTGCACTCTGTGAACTTACTTGTATCTTCTGACAACTCTTCTTCCTCTTCATCTTCAGTTGAATCCAATTCAATGTCCATCTTGTGGATATCTGATAGAGAATTTGGAAGTTCCTCCTCCCCCTTTTCTGCTCAACAGGTGGTGGATCCTCATTCTGCAATGCCTGATCCTGCTCTGGATGATCGTGAAGTGGGACCTGGGATTCAGAACTGTTAAGATGATCCTTTATATACGGTGTCTTCTCTATCTGAGCAGGAGATAGAAGAGATGCTTGCAATGATACGCATTCCGACACCACAGAATCTTCTGATGATCTCTCGGTTGGTCATCTCTGTCGGGGGAGACATTTTGTATATTTTTTTAAATCTCCTCCTTGCTTTTGGGGTTACTTGAAGCAGGTAGATCCATTATGTTTTTTTGTTTTTCTACCCAAATCTTCTGTCTTTCTGTTACTTTATTTTGGCACTGTTGATTAGTGTGACCAAAACACAAACACTCACCACACTTTGGTGGAACGAATTCATATTCCACCTCCTGTTTATATATGTATCCCTGCTTGTCAATCGCTTTTACTGTTTTTGGCAACACTGTACTAGCTGAAATCTCAACAAGTACCCTAGCAAATTTGTTTTTTTTTAAGTTTTCTTGTGTTTTCATCTATGTCAATTGGCCTTCCTACAATACTTGCAAGTTTACTCATACATCTCATGTTCCACAGAGCAAGATCCAAATTATTAAATTTGATCCAAATAGGATATGTTGTTAACAGAGCATGTTCAAAGTTGAAATCAGCTTCCCATTTCCTCATCAAAATAAGCCTGCTATCCATAAACCAAGGACCGTTGTTGATAATGCACTGAAAGTCCTCCTCCAATTCAAATTTTATCAAGTAAAACCCATTGTCGCGAGGAAAAACATCCCATGATCCTTTTGGTTTCCATGTTCGTTTAATATATGCATTAAAGTGAACGAAATAAGGCCTTTTCCCTGCCATATAAGCATAGATCGAGTGTTGCCATAATTTTTTAGATTCAGCATAATCTTCCTCATCTATCAATTGATATATCTCTTCTCCATTTGACTGTGATGCGTAATAGTTTGCATTACCCTTAAGCTCGATTTTAGATCTGACTGCCTCAATCCATGATCTAGCCTTGGTCGCCACCTTGTTTGATTTGAGAGCTTCGACAAACGATAGCTTTGTCTTTCCCCTACTTTTAACCTCCTTCCAGCCACCGCTGTCGTCGTCATCATCCGTGCCTAGGGTTTCGGGAATACAAGATCCAGTTGCCATTTGTATATATATATATATATAAGGAGGAATGTATATATATATATATATATATTATGACTTGAGATCTCTTCATAGACTTGAATCTTTCCCAAAGCATGGCCAATGATGTAGAACTTGTCGAGATGGTCAACGATGACAGTCCCTTCAAGTAATATTCAAAATTCAAGAACGAACTATTGAACAATATCATAAACATGAACTTCATGACACTACATGACATTGCACTAGAATTCACTTTGTCATGGGGTTATAGCTTGTAATCACTCTAATGTTGATTACCTGTCGAGTTTTATTTATAGAAATGGACTAGAGAGGTTCCAAACGTCTTACTTCACAAGCCACAGGTACGTCACCTTTAAGATATATCAAATCTGATGTAGAGTCAAGCTCAGCTGAAAATCCACAAAATAAACAACAAAATCCAATTTAGCAAGAAAAGCTATAAGATATCTCACCAGTTGAATAACAAAATCTTGAGAATCCCGAAGTCAAGCAACAAGCTC
Source organism: Allium cepa (assembly GCA_030765085.1). Taxonomy (NCBI): domain Eukaryota; kingdom Viridiplantae; phylum Streptophyta; class Magnoliopsida; order Asparagales; family Amaryllidaceae; genus Allium; species Allium cepa. The sequence goes on from CM060934.1 coordinate 834,608,572, forward strand.
CTGAAAATCCGATTGAGCTGGTAGGTGGTCCAGATGTAGACCATACACCTGACACTCTTGAGGATGTAGTAATATTATATGATCTAATTGATTCTCTCACTTCTAAAATCAATGAACGAACTCTCCGGAGAGTATGCAACAAGAACCAAATTCCACTCGATAACGTCTTAGCCCTGTCTCGTGATCAAAGAGCTCATAATCCCCTAGAGGATTGTATTGCCTGCAATAGATACATGTGTTTGGAGGGTTGCGTCCCACAGTTCAATCAATTCATCCATCGAATTTGAATTTTATGAGGCTTTATCAAACATAGTTGCACTCGCATAATTATGCCTTTCTTCTTGGCACATATATGGTCTACACTGAATACTTACTTCGAGCGCCCAACAATAAGGAGATTCGATATATATAGTTTCTAAAGAAAAATGGAAGTCCATCTTTGATTTATTTAGAATGAATCAGGGGTTGTAGAGTGGTTACTAGGGCGTGGAACAAGATGAGCTACTTCAAAACCATGTGGTTTATGTCCTTTGTCTACCAGGGTTCGCAGGCAAATGGCTGTCCAGACGTGGGTTCCTTTCTATGTGCATTGTATGAATTTGTTTGATAGTATGCATACTTAAGTCAAATCCTTGCTTTACTATCCATATGTTCCAATGAGACCCGGTAACATGTTGTTTTAAGATATTATCAACACCCTTATGGAAGTTCTGGCGGGAGATAAAGATATCAGAACTCTCATGTTAGATGAAAATCTTCTCGCTTACAGTTTGCCAAAAGAGGGTCGTGCATCGTCCAAATAGCTTCCGGTGATGATGGCGACGACGATAACAACCCACTCAAAGGAGGTGGGGCTAATCTAGGTCCCCCATATCCCATGTCTTGAGGCCGGAGTCGAAGAAAACATTGAACAAGCACCATAAGACACCGAGAAAAGCGTAATTATTGGTGAAATGGCGAGGCTGACCAAGGTAACATCGATGCAGGTCATGAATCTCGGCCTAAGCAATCTAGTGACGACTAACCGCGTACTCCGACGAAGAGGTTAATCGTGAAAATCTCCAAGACATAGATTTCCACCCAGCACCCACTAGTCATGGATGCAGAAAAAAATCTATCTTTTCCTTCGACAAGCACATTCGCTGGCTTAGGGCCAGTTCCGACCGACTTTGGTTCTTTCGATGTCAGTAACACTAGAATTGAGAGCATCGACTCCCTCATTCACGTTGATAAGGATTTTATCCCTACTAGTATAGGAGAGGTTACTCCCATGAGTAAAGTTCCAATCCATGGTCCATTGGAAGGCCACTAGGATAGACACGCGCACGTGCACGTCACAACACTCGCGCTGGACCTATATCATCGCTTGTTGGATCTAACTTTTTCTTGTTTCCCTTGTAGGTTCTATGGAAAAAGTAAAATACATTTATCGATCTTTGGAGGAGAAAGCATCCTAAGCATAAAGGGCTTGGTCGAGCTCATACCGCTAGGAAAGCGGTCACGATTATGAGTCAGGCTATTGTTCTAGCCGCGATAGGTGACCGAGATAGAAGCAGTTATGACAGAGATCGCTCATTGCATGACTCTGCTTTCAAACACCACCCTAGGTCTAGATCACCTCCTCCTAGAGGTCCAGTCAGGAAACTTGATCATCACGATGACATTCTACCTTATAACGCTTATCATGCCCCTCCTTCGACTCCCATCCCCGTGCAGCCTTCGGTGCCATCTCACTCCAGCCGATCCTCTGACCATAGGCATCACAAGAGTAGCTTTAAAACTTGCCAGCATAGGTCGATAAAGAAACGCTATAGTTCCACCTATCTCTCCGAAGCAAAAGCTTGCTTCTATTGCCCGAATGGGTAAACTGAAAGAAGAATTTCCAAATGTTTGCTTTGACGGCCTTATGTTTGTGCCTAATCTAAAAATAATTTTGGCTGATGTAAAAAGATGACCATCAGGTTCACAATCAGTATAATGAATGGTTGAACTTAGCTAAGAAAATTTCCAAAATCTCTAGGGACAGGCAGCTAGAGATCGACAATTAAAGACTCAACAAAGCTGAGAACATCTTAAACCGAAGCCAAGAAGAAGCCTAAGGAGGCCACCAAGGCACTCGAAGAGGAGCAGATAAGCATCAAGATGAAATGGAGAAGGCTTTCCACTAAAATCATGCTTTGGTAATGGAGTGGGATACCATATACAGAAATGCAATTGAGCTGAAAACCAAACTAAAGCATGAGAAAAAACAATGAAGTGCTTCAATAAGCTCAAACTTATTATGAAGAGTTGCTCCATGCCAGAGAGGAAAGAGACAAAACACTCGAGTGCTTTAAAGATCTTAACGCACACATCAAAAGAGAAGTTGATACCATGGAATAGCGGGAAGAAGAGCGCACGATGGAGAAGTTAGAAATGTTGCTGAACCCGCATAATGCTAATGTACTCAAATTCTAAAATCTAGATTGGTTCAAAAATGACTATCCCACAATCCTTGTCCTCACCTAGGAGCGAATGGTTAAAGAAGATAAAGCTTTCCTTGGAGGTATCATGGTGGATTTGAAGCAGCTGGAGAGAGAAGTCTTGGTAAGAAATGAGCCTAAAATTCTAAAAGATGGCCAGCTTATCCTTCATCCAGAGCTTGCCTCAATAGCGCATAAAAATTTGTGTGAAGGCTTTGGATCAAAGCCACAAGATGCTACTACTAGCCAAATGTCTGGGTCCCGAGCTGCTCCGACACCTGGGTATGAGCCTGAGAGGCATGAGATCCACATGCCTACCATCCTCTCCCTGATTCTTGAGGGGAACTCCGATGGGGCTCTGACCTGCACAGAACTCTAAAGAGAAGAAGGTATCTCATTTACTTCTCTTACATTCCAGAAAGTCCTTGTATCATCGATTAACATAGATAATCTTTCTTTTTTTGTTTCTACAGCCTTAGGTCAGCCTCATGTTGCTCAGATTCCAAACAAGGACTCCCAGCCAAGAATGCAAATGCTTGTAACAGAATTAATTACTGTTGCCACCTCAACAACAATTCTAACCATCCCGGTTGATGATACTTCTAGCCATGATGAGCAGATGATTGATGCTTTGTTGAATGAAGGAGCTAGTGAGACTCGAAAAACTTAAATTGATGAAGACGTTATTACTGGGGTCTCCAAGCCACTGTCAAGTCCCACCATGCATGAGCTCGAGCAGGAACTCGAGAAAGACATCCTCCTTGCCATAGAGGTCAAGTAGGAGAAACTCGAATAACCCTCCTCTATCAACTGCCTTACTCGGGCTAACTATTTTTGCTCCCGTCCATATTCCTCTACCTAGAAGCGCTCAAAACGTGCCTGCTAGATCAACATAGAGCACTCCGCCTAAAGACGAAGGATGTGAAGGAAGAACAAGAAAATAATCGAAAGGATCCAGCGCACCTTCTTCGGCGGAGAAGAAAGAGAGGAGAGAAAGGGAAAAGAGACTTAATATGTGATTGCTTGTCTTCTTTGTGCCTTCTGATTGTATAGCAGTAGTTAGGCGATTATAATTCTCTCCTTTTTTTGTTTGGCTGGTGTAGTGCGGGTTCGCCCCACGCTTTTGCTTTTTGTTTCCAGTATTGATAACACTTGCATTTGGCTTTTGAATGTCATGTGAATAATAAAAGTTTTTGGCTTCATCAACTCTTCGTTTGTATTTTCCTAAGTATTTAAGAAATATGCTTTCCATTCAATGTACTTGTGGTTTATTTCTTTCAAAGATTGTTTTTAGGCTAAGCCCTTAGCCCATTTCATAGTTCACCGTCCTAACAAACAGAAGGTAGCACTAAAATGCCAAATTCTAAGCGTTAGTTTGGGTTAGTCGTTTAGGATTAGTGACTTAAGTATCCTTTTCTAAGATAATAATTTTCGATCGCACCAAACTCTGGGTGCTAGTTTAAATCAATCAGGCTTGTAGTCTGCACATCCTCATCTAGCATGTTTACACCCAATCTGCCTACCTCCGGGCATCGACTGAAGCCTATACATTAAGTCCCATCTTACTCCAGGTGCGGATATTCAAATTTGCCTACTGTGTGCAAGAGGTTCAAAGTTGGATGGTCTTACCACATCCATTTTGGTTTACACTCTTGTTCCCAATTCGAAGGCAAGAGTTAGCATACAGAAAGTCATATCATGTCTAGTTTAGTTTACACTCTTGCCCTCAATCCATAAGTAAGAGTTAGTTTGTGCATAGTCATGTCACATCTTGTTCAGGTTTATACCCATGCCCTCAGTCTGAGAATAAGAGTTAGCTAACAGATAGTTGGGCCACGTCCGTTTAGTTTATACTTTCGCCCCCAATCCGAAGTCAAAAGTTGGCCTGCGGACAATCATATCTTGTCCAGCTTAATTTTATACTCTTACCCTCAATCCAAAGGCAAGATTTGGTTGGCATCAATCTTCAGACACCAAAAGGGTCTTCACGGGCCTAATCATGGGCCGTAGAAATTTGATTTGTACCCATCTTCGGGTACCTACACACCTTTATTAATCTAATGCAGATCCATTCGAGTCGGTCAAGTCAGAACTCTCAAGTAATGGAGAGATGGATTTTTGGGCTAGAAAACCCGTTTTATTTCATAAAATATGGAAAATGATATAATCTGATTATTACATGGCTCTACCAATTATTTACAAGCTTGTCTCTAATTGAAATAGCATTGTAGGTGTTTTCTATTTCATGCTCTTAGGAGTGACATCCCGTCCACAATTGTCTGCTTGAAAATGCGATCTCCAAGCTTTTCCTCTATAGCATACGACCTTCCCATCTCGGGCCTAAGTTCTTAGGGCCTGGGATGATTCATTTGAAGACCAAGTTGCTGATTTCAAAGGTTCGACTCTTGACTTTGTTATTGTAATATCAAGCAACTTGGTATCTTTGTGCAACTGCTCTCAACTCAGCTTTGGTCCGCTACTCATCTATCATATCAAGTGACTCCAGAAGGAGCTGCCCATTAGTCTGTGGATTATAATGCATCACTCGATGAGAAGGTACTTCCAATTTGACCGGAATCATAGCCTTCGATCTGTATGCCAAAGCGAATGGAGAGTGACCAATCACTAACTTGTGGGTGGTTCGATAAGCCTAAGGTGTTAATAGAATTTCATCGACCCACTTGTCCCTGGCCTATTCCAATCACTTCTTAAGAATGGACTTGATAATTTTGTTTGCTACTTAGACCTATCTATTCGCTGGAGGGTGTAATACCGCCTTAACTCTCTTCTCTATGCGACGTCGATGGCATAAATCCTTGAACTTTGTACCTTCGAATTAGGTCCCATTATCGGTACTGATTACCTATGGAACTCCAAAGTGATGGATAATATTTCAAACTACAAAGTCAATCAATTTCTTCATGGTAATAGTGGCCAACGGCTCTGCCTCAGCCTATTTGGTAAAGTAATCAACCGCCACGATGGCGTATTTTGCACCACCTTTAGGTATCGTAGAACACCGATGATATCAATGCCTAAACAGTAAACAGTCAAGGACTGACCATTTGAGTAATTTTTGTTGGTGGGACTATCCCAATTTTAGTAAATCTTTGGCAATTATCACACCTCTGGGTATAATCAACTGTGTCTTAATTGATAGTTGGCCAGAAATATCTGTATCAAGGAATCTTCTTTGCTAAGGTTTGCCCACCAGTTTGATCGACACAAGCCCCTTCATGAACTTCTCTTAGGACTTATTTGGCCTCGTCGAGAGTGACACATCGAAGCATGGGGATAGAGAAACCCTTCCTATGCAGTAATCCTTCTTACATGATGTATCTCGAAGCTTGGCGAAGGATTTTCGTCGTTCATTCCTTCTATCCAAAAGGATCCCTCTTTGCAAATAATTCTGAACTGGAGTCATCCATGACTCCCTTTTAGGTAATCAACATCCATCTGGTTGATGCTTAGAGCTAAAAGTACTTCCATTGGAACCAAGCTCATAAGCTGCACATCTCTAGAACTAGCCATCTTAGCCACTAATCGGCGTTTTCTTTTTGGTCTTAAGGAATATATGCTATAATGTAGCATTCAAAGTCGTCGAGTAGCTCAAGAACCCGGTTTAGATAAGGAGCTAACCTTGCTTCCTTTGCCCGATACTCTTTCCGAACCTAGCATACCACTAGCTTGGGCTCGTAGAAAATGTGCATAGTCTTTATTCCCGATTCCTTGGTATTTTGAGTCTTACAATTAGGGACTCATATTTAGCTTCATTGTTTATTGTCGAAAAATCGACTTTCATGGCGTAATTAATTGCGTATTCTTCAGGAGTGACAAGTACGACTTTGGCATCAGAACACCAATCATTAGATGCCCCATCCAATTATGTCTTCCATCCAACTTCTTTTTTTCCACTACTCTTTGGAGGATCATCTCGTGCAGTGAATTCAGCCATGAAATTCACCAAGTCTTGACCCTAGATTGCTCTCCGAGGGTGATAGGTTATGTTGTACTAAATCAATTCAATATTCACTTTCAACAAGGTTGCATAAGTTTCAGGTCGTTGTAAGGCTTGTCGCAAAGGTTGGTCAGTATGGATATTGATCGAGGTAGCATGGAAACAGGGGTGTTGTTTTCTGGAAGCAATCAATAGGTAGTAATCGAGTTTTTCCAGTCCTCGATAGTTTCTTTCTACTCTTATCAACTACTTGCTGATATAGTAGACCGGTTGCTGGATGTGAGATTCCTCACGTACAAGTACGGCGCTTAGGGCATGCACCGATACAACCAGGTATAAGAACAAATCCTCGTCGTCTATTGATTTCGAGAGGATGGGAGATCTCTCCAAGTGATTCATCATAGCTAGGAATGCATCTTTTCATTCTTAATCCCATTCGAAGTTTCTTTTCCATTTCTTGATCACGTCGAAGAAAGGGGTGCACTTGTCCATTGCCCTGGAGATGAACTAGCTCAGGGCGGTGACCTTCCCATTTAAGCTTTGGACCTCCTTGATTGTCTTAGAGGCTTTGATCTCTCTCAAAGCCTTGATCCTTTTGGATTGACTTCAATCCCGTCGGTGTTGAAAATGAAGCCTAAGAACTTTCCTAACACAATGCCAAAAGAGCATTTCAAAGGATTGAGTTTCATACCGTATTGTCGGAGGACACCAAAATCTCTGCCAGATAATCAATGTGTTCTCTCAAATGTCGTGACTTCATAAGCATGTCGCCTACGTAAACTTCCATCGATCATCCAATCTGGTCTTTAAACATTTGATTCATGAGTCTTTGGTAAGTGGCTTCTGCATTCGTTAATCCAAAAATCATGACCAAGTAGCAATAGAGTCTGAGGTCGGTAATGAAGCTGGTGTGTTTCTAATCCAGTGTGTGCATGGGGTTTGTTTATATCCGAAATACGCATCCATAAAAGAAAGCAGCTCATGTTTGTCCGTTGAGTCCACTAGTTGTCCTATCCTCAAAAGTGGGAAGTTGTCCTTCTAGCATGCCTTATTCAAGTCCGAATAGTCAATGCATGTCCTCCACCTCCCATTTACTTTTTTCACCAAGACGGGATTTGATACCCAATCCGGGTATAAGGCATCATCGATAAAGCCATTGTCTTTCATCTTATCCACTTCTTCTTTGAATGCAAGGGATTTCTCCAGACCCAGGCTGTGGCATTTCTATTTTATAGGAACGCAATTAGGATTGATGTCCAACCAGTTCCTTCATCACACTAGCGCCGAGCTGAGACCCGACCTTCAGGACTTTTCTTGAATCGTCCCTGCTGAATGGAACAGCGAACGTCAACTCGGCGGGAGTTGCTCGTCCACCTTCTGGCTCTTTTCGTCTGCCCATATCATTGTAGAGTCGACTAGTCTTCCAGAGCCGAGGCTCAGGCTGTAGTTGTTATGCATCCAGAGCCTTTATGTAGAGGGTCCCCTCTACATTCTTTCCTTTCACCTTGCCTTCTCTAGCTTCAACATAGCATGTGCAGTCGACCACCTAATCTCTATGCACAATTCCCACTCCATTGTCTACAGGAACTTCATAGCTAAACATTATGGAGCGATGGCCGCTCTAAATTCCGCTACGGTCGATTGGCCAAAAAATACGCTATAAGAAGAATATATATTCAACACCAAAAAGGCACGAACCACACTCGCTGGCGATCACCCTCGCCAAGTACCATCGGTAATTCAACAAATTCTATAGCTTCAGTAGCCATCCCATTGAAACCCTATATTCGAGACCTACAAGGCTTCAAATCTTTATCCTCTAACATCATTTAATTATAGGTTTCTTGAATAAGATATTGACTAAACTCCTATAGTCAACAGGCACCTTCCGTATGACAACAGGACCAAACATGGCTGAAATCACGAATGGGTCGATCATCAAAGCTTCAACTTTGTCAACAACTTTATTTTAGGAAACAATATCGCTTGTCATGGTTCGAGATTGTTTTGTCGGAGCTCCATCCTCAACAACATAGCAACTTTTATTCTCAACATGTTTTATAGCTCCATGTATCTATCCATTTCCACAAATCTTTTATCGGCAGGGTGGCCCATCGATAATTGTATTACTTACTAATCGTTTTCTGGCCGCTTGAATGCATCGGCACCGAGCTCAGCTTTCCCCCGTTGGGAAGACGGCCCAGGGGCATTACAATTTCTTTCTCGCCATTCTGTAGGGCTTTCAAATACTGCTATGACTTCTTCTTGCGAATCAACTCCTCAATCATATCGCGCAAGTGTCTACATGTGTGGTATTGTGATCGTGAGATTCATGGAATATGCAAAAATTTCTTGACTTTCTCTCCTTCTCAATCGACTATCTTGAAGCCATCTTTGCTTAGTGTTTTGAGTTGCTAGATAGATATTCTCTATCGAGTTGTCCAGTTTGGTATAGCTTGTATTTAAGAATCCTAATACAATTCTTGTCTGGCTTCTTCTTCTTAGCTCCATTATCGTTTAATTTTCGATTATTGTTTTTATTACCAACACTCACATCCATACACCCAGAATTCCCTCTAGATTTCTTTATGGATATGTTGCTTTGTATCACTTCTTCGAATTTTCTAGCACTAGTTCTCTGTGGACGTTACTTCCTCCAAGCGTAAGTATTCATTAGCCTTTCTATAGAAAACATCCATCATTGATGGGGGTTTCCTATCCAACCATTCCCTGAACTCCTTATTAAAATGAATCTCCTTAATCAATTCCATCAGCACCATGTCATCCTTAGGAACCATAACTTCTATCGTGGCTATATGGAACCAGTTTAAGAATCATTTAGCGACTCTCCCTCAGCTTGGAAGAGGTTCGACAAAGACATCACATGCTTTGTACGTGTAATATGTGAACAGAATTATTCTACAAACTTCTTTGATAACTCAACAAAAGATGATATGGACCTCAACAGAAGTCGAGTGAAACACATCGTAGCTACTTCTTCTAAGAAAATTAGAAAACAATGGCACTTTATAGCATTGGAAGCTCTGGCTAAATCCATATGCCATTCATAACTCATCAAGTGCTGCCTAGGGTATGTCGTTCCTCCATACAACGGCATAGTTGGCATTGCAAATCTCCAGAGGCATCTCCTGTATAGAATGTTCTTTGTAAACAGAGTCCGGATGGGAGACGAACCCCATCCATAATTACACCTAAATCGATTCTTGTTATCAATTCGTCTGACTATATCCTCCAGGTAATTCAGGCAAACAAGTTTGACTGACTGGTGGCAATTTAGCTCTGCTCCGAGTGTTCGGCCCGACGGATGCTCTCGGTTTGGCTCTCGATGCCTAGGTTCCCCATCCTCCGAGAGACCCATTTGTCTAGAAATTACCCTTGTTTGATTCGCGTGAGCAATATCATTAGCAGCAACATGATTCCCCAGATTTGGACCACCAAAAGGGCGTCCCGAAGACAAGTCCATGCCACCTTCCAGAGGATGGGCTTTGGGCCTACCATTGGAGGGGGTAGTAAAGACCCCTAACCTTGGCTTGGCACTGATCCCTAAACTCAAGTTTGGGGCTCATCCTTTAGCTTGGTACGATGTTCCAAAAGTGCTTTGAGTCCTCTTCTACTTCTTATCCCTTCATCTCTGCATAGATGATGAGGAACTTTTAGATATAGAAATAGAGTTCCTCCTACTCCTTCTATGGCTTTTTTGAGTTAGCTCATTCAATAGTATCAAGCTCTGCTGCATCGTCTGATTCATCTCATTATAACTAGCTTGGAACGTATCTTCCATCTTTTTCATCATCATATCCATCTCCATTCTGGTCATGACGTCAGTTGGAGTCTAGATCTTCATTTGAATAGGTTATACAACTACATCACCTTGTTAAGGATTTTGATTCTCAGCTCAATAGTAACTCTGAAGTTGGTAGAAGGGTCTCTTCTTGATGGGACCATGACAGAAATTTTCTAGTAGATCTTTGCAAATATGAGTTGTAGAGTTAAAGGTTTGAGAAATTGGATCTATCTATTGGATATGGAAAATCCAATAGTAGATGATGGATCCAAATAGCCTGAGAATTAAGGCTCTCATTGAAAGCACTAAAATGTTTGAACCAAAAATGGCAGAAACACCCAGAGACTTATGTAGTAGAGATTAAACGAAGAAAAGTAAATAAAAATGAGGGAAAAAAATAAGACACGATCATTTATAGTGGCTTAGCAAAGCAAGACCTACATCCACTTTGAAGTTGTATTGCTTATTTTTGATTCGGAGGCAGAAGTTTTTGGGGTTCGGTACAACTCCAACGCTTCAAATTTCAAAGTTACAAGAATATAAGAAGTAATGGAATTAAAGCCAAAAGTTCCTGAAAAATAAGCTCTTCCTTCCTATTTATAGAGGTGGGGAGTCTAATATCTCACACCAAAAAACTCCAAGCTATTTTACACGATTTAGACCATTTCTCCCAAGAAAGTAGATGCCAACTCATTAGAAAACAAGGTTCGGATATGAACCATAGGTTGGGGTCAGTACCGATCCCTAAGGTGGCCATATTGGTTGTCTTCAAGTCTTCATCTCGGATCATATTGTGGTTAGCTTCGTGATTGCATAGTTGTTTGCACAATTATTAGCTTGTTTCTGAGTCCAAATGGAGTTGTTGAAAAGAAAAGTTGAAGTTTCAAGTGTTCGTGGAGATCAATAGATAATTGCATGGATTCAACAAAACGATTTTAAAAAACGGATCATGGCATATTATAGAAGGCATATGTAGAAGATGGGGTCCATCTAAGGTGGAAGTGGGACTCGGTACTGACCCATAGGGTGGGGTCGATACTGACCCCTAAGTTGGGTGCATTTGTGCTTATCTTGATTTTGGTTTGTTTTGGCTTAAACTTTGCAATCCTGTCTGTGCTTAGTTTCTGGACTCTTAGGCTATCTCTCTGGACTTCCTGCCTCGGTAACTTTGAGTTTCATCCATCTATTCTGTCCGAAAACTGCCTGGTCAAAAGGCTGGATAACAATATATTTGGTACACGAAGCAAATACCAAATCCAAATTGATATCACTAAATGGTTACTTGAAGTATTCTCGTGTATTTATGAAATATTAGAAAATTATTTACATAAACAACAAACTCCCTATGAAGGAGTGTTTGGAGCTAAATTTTCATAAGTGATATTGAGTATAATATGTCAATAATAAATTCTAGTTAAGAATCTTTAAGTTGAAAATGTTCCATATGAAAGACTATGGTTGATTCAATAAAAAGGTTAAGTACATCGCTTGGAACAACGCCACAAAAAGGCAATATATATAAATACAAATGCACACATTTATAACTGAGATAGGGATGATTCCAAAGGTTGAGAATCGTGTAGCATTGTTATATCATAACAATGTCACAATATGGTTTATAAAAGAATTTAGAGCCTACTAGAAGTCGAGAGACATACTTCGAATTGTTCAAAATGATAAAGGTAGTTTATCAACATCGGAGAGAGTTGATTGACAGAGTAATAATATACCCGTTTATTGAGGGACTGACTTAATTGGTTTTGAGAAAACCGATTAGAGAAGTTGTAATGAGATTTCATAATTGACCCCAAGTGCAAGTGGAAGATTGATAGAGTTAGTGGTATGCCCTGAGGGTAATTATGTAATTTGTTACATATACTAATTCAATAACCAATAGTTTTAGAAATAAAAGGTGTTTTCTTTCCATTGTATACTTAATGTAATGTGTTTAATTAATTAATTAATTAATTAGAAATATATTTAATAGAAAATCCATAAATGGTATGTTTTGTGACAGTAGCTACAAAGTGTCGTAACCATGAGTACTTTATCACAACAAAAATAAATATACTATTTTAAACATTCTTAGTCAAGATGTATCGAGACTGGATATCGTTACATCCATTGAGACTAGAGTATGTAAAGTCTTCAAATATTGGGCTATGTACTACTCATTGCTGATGGAGGCACTAAGGGGTTGCATACCGATAGTTATTGTATAGTTATGAAATGACTCACTCGATAGTTTTTTTATTGATCAATATAACGAAGGTCAAATGGAAAATATCAATGTGACTAATTTACATGGTTCACTCAACTTGAGAATACTGTTAATCTTTAATGTGGAAGCTCTGCTTTAATTATAGTTAAATCGTGGCACGGTGTCCAACGAATGACTATAGTTTAGTCGGGTGGAAGCATTAGAAGTGAACACTATTCAAGAGAGGATTCGTCTCCTCAGTTATATGAGGTTAGTATCACAGTCAACTAAAGTCAACTAAAAGTCAAAGTCTTTGGCCAAAGCATTTCAGTTAATAATAACCATTATTATTGAACCGAGAACTTTGTGTTTGGACTATAGTGTTGAATGAGACAATATTGGAATTTTGACGATTACCAAATTTCATAAGTCCAAAAGTGATATAGTTTTGACAAAGAGAATTGGTGTAAATATTTATCACTATCGGGTAACACTTAAATAAGTAAAATTGGATTTTACCAGTAAAGATGTGTGAGCGATAAATTCAACCAAAATGTCACACAACTAGCTAAGGTGACATGTGAATGTTAATGTTTGAATTATTAAATATTAATTGCTGATTGAATTTACACTTTTAAGCCACACAATCGTATTTATGAATTCTTTGAAAAACCACATGCTTTAATTAATTTACAAAATGTTATAAGTTAATTAAATTAATTAATATTTGATAAATATTATTTACTAATTATTTTATTTGATGTTTGAGAGTTATTTGGAAATATTTGAATGCATATATAAAAGTTATATTTTCAAGCATCGGTATATGACATCTGTGTACTTTTAAACAAGTTTAAAGATATTTTCATGAAATGATTTATGGAAATTGTATACCACTTAATGCAAATGACAAATAATTTCAAACATACAATATGAAAGGAGAATGGGGAGAGAGAAAATTAAGGGAATTGATTAGGGAAGTTTTAATTTAACAAAAGAAACGTTTCATTCTTTCAATTTAAACAATCCACTAATTTGTTTTCTACCTACAATTTTCATTCTTTCTCATTCATGTTTTTTTCTCTCCTTCTAACCTTCCATGGCTAACAATCAATATTTCCAAAATAAGTGGCTCATCCTTCTCTTGCAAAGCTAGGTGATGATCTGCTTGAGATTTGAGGAGAAATCTCAAATCAAGGCGTTTTCTTGGCTTCATCTAAAAGGTGAACTCATGCTTTTCCATGGCTGACAATCCAATACGAAATGTAAACATCAAATATTAAAAAAAAAAAGTGGCTCATCCTTCTCTTGCAAAGCTAGGTGATGATCTTCTTGAGATTTGAGGAGAAATCTCAAATCAAGGCGTTTTCTTAGCTTCATCTAAAAGGTGAACTCATGCTTTATTTATATATTATTTCATGATATATGTTTCTATTCTTCACCTATTCCATTCATTCATGTTTACGTATTTGGACAATGTTTTGAATATTTTGTTTATTCCCTTGAACTAGATTTTCCGCATTATGTTAATATGATTAAAACCATCTTGTTACATTCTTTATTATTCACATGTCACCAATGATAATTATTATGGATCTATCCTTTTTTTGGGTTGTTTATGTTATGTATTTAATTTGATCTGTTTTTCGTTATCATAATTTGTACATGTCTGTGCTATCTGATTCTTTCATTTAAACTCTTTTTTGAATAACATTTTGAAGTAACCCATTTACGTAAAGTTTAGTCATTTTGAAATAATTTTGTTTATTGTTTACATAAAATTATAGGTAGACTTGAAATTTATAAGTTGATTAAAGAAAAGGAAAGGTTAGCAATTTGATTGAAATCTAATGTTGAATTACCTAATATATTTTATATTGCTTGCTACTTAAAATACAAACTTGAACAAAATACACATATTGTTTATTTGAAACAATTTTGGAACATGATTATAAGTTTTATATGATGATTTGGATATAAATCTTTTCATCATTGTACGCTTAAAAAAAGAAATTTTATTTATTATCATAAGTGAACATTTATGCAAAATATCGTATGCCCCTTTTAACCATTTTGTTAAGCAGGATTTCATTTTATTGAACATAATTTTCAAATGTACAGGCATATAATCTCATCTTCCTTTGAGTTAAAAGTTAATAAAATATATTCTTGTTTGTAACCATTAATTTAGTCCAAAATATTATCGAATTAGACTTTTTTTTAAGCTTTGATTTCATGGTGTATAAACTGGTTAGTCTTAATTTTAATATATATGTACATGTTGTGTGTATGTGTAAGACTCACGTAAATATATGCGTATGTGTGTGAAAATATTTGAAATTAGGTTCCATTATTAGTAAATCTATTAAATAATAGTAAAGTAGAAGAATTTAAAGCTCTCTCGTTGATTCTAGGAGTTATCTGTGTTCTCCTTAATTCTCTCTAAGTGGATATTTTATTTTCAAAATCCTATGATTTACTACTTTACAATTATTCTACTAAACTTTTCACACTATTTTACACATTTGAATATCCATTATTAAAAGAATCTACAATTATTTATAAATATTTCACGGTTCTTTCTCAAAATTTTACATTATAGTCCACACATTTAAATTAATTACATAATCTAAAATTCAAACTAATTGATAAACTTAATCAACTAATGTTTGTTAAAAAATCCAAAAAGTTGAAATTTTCAATACATCTAATGTAGGTGCATAACAAATTGGTAACAAAAAATTCATTTAGATGCAAATATATATAACTTACATAATAAAAATCATACACATTAATAACAATAACAAATTTATTCTATAATCTATTCACTAAATGAATTTATCATATATTGCACTGTAAAATTCTATTAACTTCAATACCTGAAATTTTTTTTACAATTACTTAGAAACCTTTCTCAATTATCTTTAATATTTTACGCTTAAGTCTATATATTTAACTAATTGTGTAACCTAAAATTTAACTATTGAAATAAACACGATTAACTAATATTTATTAATCCATATAATAACTCCTAAAAATAAAAGGATCTCAATATATAAAATATTCATGTACATGATAAAATAATAAAATTATTTCTTCTTTATTCGGATATATAAAGATATATAAATCACATAATATAAATGTATCCAGAAATAATAATAACTCTTTTATTCTAATTCATTTGTCTCTAAAAAAATATCATACATTACATAACATAATTTCGTTTTAAAAACCTTCACAAGATAAATTTATATTTTACAACATTATGATGTGAACGTACATTATGAGTGATTCGACAATCTATGACCTAGACAGCCGCCCCTCTCCAATTCTCGTCGTCCTTAATCTGCCATGTTTTCCACCTCCTTGCCACGTGGATGATGGCTGCTCCCTTGCCGGAGTCCCCTCAACCCCCCTGCCCTCCAGATCTAACGCCAACATCGATGGACCCTCCTCCTGGATTTCAACCGATCCCTCCCACAAAACAATTCCCCTCTAACAATGATGGTTTTACCACGGTGACTAGAAGAAAATGGAAGCGTGCCCCAATTAATTTGGCTCAATCAACGACTGGTGTTTTGGATGGCATAAACCCCCCTCATAAAGCTGCTAATCACCCTCGTCAATCCATAGATCCTAATATAAGTAAAAGCAATCTGAATTCAACACATAATAATAATGTCCACTCCCCAAATACCCTAAATAAATCATGCCAGAATCGATGGAATTTCTCTACCACGTCTAGTCGGGCGTGGAACGAAGTGGTTAAAGGCAACAACATTCCTGTTTCTATCCCGTTAAAATTTTATCAACCCCGTGAATTAAACTCCTTGCAATGTGCCAAAATGTCCGAAGAAGTAGTGAGTAAAGCGAAAAAGCAATGGGACAATGCAATAGTGGTATACGTTGTTGGTCCTAAACCATACTATCCATACTTCAAAGATTACATTCTTAGAGTCTGGAAGCCAGATGACGATTTCTCAATTTACTCCAAGGAAAACGGTTTCTACGTGATAAAATTCAACAAAAAACAAGATTGTGACAAAATACTAGAAGGTGGACCATATTTCTATAATAAAAAACTGATGATGATGAAGAGATGGTCTCTGGGAATGCAACTCAACAAAGAACTTCTGCACACAATCCCGATTTGGATACGACTTCCAAACCTTCCCCTTGACTACTGGACGGAAGAAGGAATAAGTCGTATTGCCTCGGTTCTCGGTTCTCCAATTAGACAGGATAAATTTACTGAAGGTATTATCAAAATTGCTTATGCGAGAGTGCTAATTGAGATAAATAACTCTTTTAAATTCCCTAATCAAATTCTCATAATTACTGAAGACGATAAAATGATCTGGCAAGAAGTGAACTATGAATGGAAGCCATCGTTATGTACAAACTGTTCAAGCTTTGGACATGCAGAGATGAACTGTCAATTTAATAAAGTGTGGCAACCAAAAACGAGTACAGTATCAACTTCTGAAGATAACACTGACATGATGATTGATTCCAATGGGAAAGTTAAAGAGAGTGAACAAAATAACAACTTCAATATTAAAGACTTTCCACCTGTTTCTCCAATGATAATAGAAGTTTCAGCAACAGAAAATCAAACAGATAATAATCTACAATATGCAGTTACCACAGAACACCCTCAATTTCACTCTAACGATGCACAAAAAGTTCAATCAGTCTCTGTTGATTTGAATAAGTCTACAAACCCAGACACAAAAGACATGAATATAGAATTAGAATCTACATTACAGACCAGTAACATTGTCACAGATGTGGATATTGACATCTCTAATGCAAGGTGCGAAACCCAACTGGAAGTGCATAAAATGCTCGAGCCCACGGAGCAAATCAACAGTTCTTCACAAGCTTCCAAATCCAGTTACAGGCGAAAAATTAGGACAGATGAAACACCATTTGAATTCAAAGCCACTTCCAATCCAGATGTTGTAGACAATCCTGCATGGCAATCCATCGTTAGTCAGTTAAAAGGAAAGAACAAGAACTCGAAAAAAGCAAAACTATTGGGGGATGCTACCCCCCTAGAAAACAGTAGCAATTCAGACAGCCACCAATAGATGGAGTTCCTTTTCTGGAACATCAGGGGCATGAATGCCCCAACAAAACAATTGGAAATTAGTAAAATTCTGAATAGTAATAAGTTCTCTTTTATCAGTATTCTTGAAAATAAACTATCAGTAGATAATATTGACAGATTCATGAAAAAATTTCAACCTAACTGGAAATTTTCACATAACACTTTAGATGGTCAGAAAAGTCGCATTCTTACTATCTGGGATTCCAATCAGTGGTCTAATATTATCCTTCACATGAATGAGCAATATATTACTGGTATCCTACATAACTCTAATGGCGTAAGTGTGATATGTACGGCTGTATACGCTCACAATGAGGAAATAAGGAGAAAAGAATTATGGAATTATATCATCGATTTCTCTATAAATGTTAACCTTCCTTGGATTGTAGCAGGAGATTTTAATACTATCTTGTCATCTAATGAAAGAATGAATAATGGCATCTGCAATGTTACGGGTGACCAGGATTTTATGGACTGTATAACCAAATCGAAGCTAATCGAGCCTGAATTTTCAGGTAATTAGTATACATGGAGAGGAGGATTTCGATTCTCTATACATAGTAAAATTGATAGAGTTTTTGTAAACTATCTATGGTCTGGAAAATTCAAACACTATGGAATAAACTTTGGCAATCACTCCATTAGCGATCATACTCCTATTATGATAAAGCTATCTAATCAGAATATGAGAAGAAGAATACCTTTCAAATACAACAACTCATGGCATCTCCAACGAGGATATCAGAGCTTTCTCCAACAAGCTTTGGACCAGGTGTTTTCAGGCAATGCTCTGTATAACCTCCTCTGCAAATTAAAGGCTGCAAAGGTAAATCTGAAACTTTGGAATTCTAATAGATCAATATATATTCTGAACTGAATAAGTTAAAGGAAGATATCAATACTACTTATATCCACTTAGTTCGAGATCCCTTAAATGACTCTCTTATTGATGAATATAAATCGAAAAATGACCAGTTACACGATATAATGAGGAGTATCACGATAGAAGAACAAAGAATGAAAATAAACTGGTTGACTAAAGGAGATAAGCCCACAGAATTCTTTTTCTCGAAAATAATCAAAATTAACCCAACTAGGGGGAGTAACCTTATTCTCAACGACAATGGATCTTGGTCATCAGCATCAGAAAATATTGCTCTCTTGGATACAAAATATTTTTCAGATCTGTTTTCATCGCCTATAGCCACGTGTCAATTTCCAGACATAACTTGTAAAAAGATTTTATCGGAAAATGCAAAAATAAAACTCCGTCAGCCTTTCCTCACGGAGGAAGTAAAAAAAGCAATTTTTCAGATCAATGACAAAAGCTCCCCTGGTCCAGATGGTATGAATTCCAAATTCTACAAATTGCATTGGGCATAAATTAAATATGATATATGGAATGCTATGAATAGTGTTTTTAAATCTGGGAAAATTATTAAAGAAATGAACCACACTTTCATCCGTCTCATCCTAAAAAAACCAAATGCGGTGGATATGAGTGATTTTCGACCAATATCTTTGTGTAACGTGTCGTATAAAACCCTAGCAAATCTTCTATGTAACCGGATGAAATTATTCATGAATGATCTTATCTCCTATAACCAGAACGCATTCATACCCGACAGAGTTATCACAGAAAACTCCCTTTTGTCTTATGAAATGATTAGAGGTTTCAACAGGAAAAAATCTAACAACTTATGTCTGAAAATTGACCTGAACAAGGCGTATGACAAAATTAACAGAGCTTTTATTCATCATATGCTGATCTCAATGAACTTTCCTACCCCTTTTGCAGATCTTATTTACGAATGTATCTCAACTCCCATTTTTTCTGTATTAATAGAAGGGTCACCAACTGGTTTCATCTCCAGTTCAAGAGGATTACGACAAGGTGACCCCCTCTCACCGTATTTGTTTGCCATAGCTATGGAATTCTTGACACTTAACCTTGATATGGAATTCATCAGGGGTAATATCACCCCCATATACCAAATAGAACCCCCGATTACACATTTGATATATGCTGATGACATTCTCATCTTAACCAAAGCTAATACTGAAAATGCAAAGTGCATCAAGCAAATTTTTCAAGACCTGAACACCATAACAGGGATGGAATTAAACTGCAACAAAACTACATTATTTTTTAGCAAAGGAGTCACAAATAAAGCTCAAATTGCTAACATTTTAAATTACAGTATTGGCAATCTGCCAATAACCTACTTGGGTATTCCTCTATCAAATAACAAATTAAGAGCAAGAGATTTTGGATGGCTGATAGACAAAATAAACAAAAAGTTTAATCATTGGCATAGCAAGATGCTTAACATCAGTGGTAGAGTTGAATTAATAAAGTCAGTTATTCATCCCATGTTACAGTTCTGGCTCCAATTCATGCAATTCCCTATGACAGTAACACAAAGAATAAACTCTTTATGTGCTAATTTTTTATGGAAATCTAAAGCACATCAAATGAAATGGGAACATGTGTGTAGAACCAAAGCTGAGGGAGGATTTGGCATAAGAAAAATTGAAGACATTTCAAAAGCAGTGGCTACAAATCTCCTATGGAAATTTATCAATGGTGAATCTCTATGGGCTCAATGGATGCAAAACAAATATTGTAAAAATGCAAATTTTTGGACTGCTACCATAAACCCCTCTGCATCTTATGCTTGGAATACACTACTTAGAGCAAGGCAATGGTGCAAGGGACTTATTAATAAAAATATTGTCAATGGAGACACCGCAAATCTGTGGTTTGATCCCTGGATCAACGGCTCCTCTTTATTAGAAAAACTTGGATGGAATGCCATGGATGTGGTGAGAGGATATGACAAGAAGGTCTCTGTGTTGATTTCCAACAATAAATGGAAACAAAATCTAGAACATGTCCCAATTCAGTTTCATCAGCACATACATAATATCAACATTCGGCTACAAATGGGAAATGACTAATGGATATGGACTCCCAACAACAAGAGCCAATTTACTTTAAAATCAGCTTGGAATCAAATTAGAAACAAAAATCCAGAACTCTTCTGGACTAAAATCATATGGGGCAAAGGGTGTGCGCCGAAAATGTCAACTTGTGCTTTAATGGCAATACATGATAAATTGAAAACAAAAAATCGTGTAAGTAAATGGAATGCTACTATTGACCAACGGTGTAACTTATGCTCTAGTCATTTAGAAGATAGAGACCACCTCTTCTTTAACTGTCCATATTCTCGTACCCTAGTGGACATTATCATGCAGAAAACCAACATAGACCCCAATTGTAATTACAATATCAACAACATCCTGGACTGCATAAGTAAGGAAAAGAGAGATCAAACTTTACTAAACCAAGTTACCAACATTGCTTTCACTTCCCTGATTTTGAATATTTGGTGTGAGAGAAACAATAGGATTTTCAGAGGGGTCGAAATGCCTGTATCCATCAGAAGCACCCTGTTAATACAAGACATTAGATCGTTATTGCAGCATTTAACGATTAATTACGAATTAACCACAGAGACGAGACGAATCTTTGAACAATGGAATGTTGCTAGGAGGTCTTCGGCCTCCCTTCGTCCCCCATGAGCTCCGTCTCTCCTCCTGCAACCTTGGCTGTCAACGTGATTGCTTAATCCCCTCTCCTCCGTCTTACCGTTGTCACTAATTTCTTAGATCTACTACCTCGAGATACGTGACTCTCTCTCTCTCTCTACTGGATGATGCCATTTCTACTGATAAGCTTGCCGTTGTGTATTTGTTGATAGTTTTGCACTCGTTCCCACGTGACGTTTGGTCTTTTATTTTTATTTAATGTTAAACTTGTAATTGACTGTGGTCATTTGCTTTGTTGTTGGACCGAGTTGTTACTACGGATGGTTTTGAGTGCGATTCTCTTTTGTTATACTCCTCCATCTGTTAAACAACTCGGTTTTTCTTGTATTTACGGTCTTGTAATGTTAATATATAGAAGTGATATGTACTCTTTTTCCTTATAAGGCACCCACTTAGATTAGGGGGATTACAAGGTTTTAATGAGGCATATCATGAAAATATATGCCTTTGTGTTAATAAAGTACCCGTTTTCCAAAAAAAATATTAGATTATACAAACATTCTGACCTTCAACACGTTATATACCATACCCAACTCATAAATCAACTAAATGCTACATAACATTATTCTGCAACTATCAAAGTTGTAAGTATGACCATTCTACAAGAATATGAAATTTATGGTTAACTACAGGGATAAAATTGTTTAAAAATGAATAAAAGTTCACATCTGATTCATAAAAAAGGTTCACATGCAGATAACCTAACCATAAGGTCTATGCTCTTTTTAGTTATAAATTTGTAAAAAGCTCTTCCCATTTTTAGTTTTTTTTACATCTAACTCCTTATATTTAATTAGTTATATCGATCATTAATTCAAATTATTCAAATAAATTCAGTTTATTTAATGTTCATTATCCAATTATAAATCTTTCAAGAAAGATGATAATTCAATATATATACAATAATCATATTAAAAAATTGTGAAGTTACGTATTCGCTTACACACAGATATACACACACATGTATGCATGTATGTATGTATATAAAAGACATATCACATAACATAAATTATTTATACAGACAGTATTAACAATTTTAATTATAATTTTTTTTGAGTTAGGACATTAATTTTTACAAAGATATGTAGTTAGTAAGAACTGAACACTCAACCTTATATCTGAACGTCACAAATCAGTTTAGTTTATGGTTAATATATCACAACAAATTTATCATATATTGCACAATAAAAATATATTCTAGCAATAATTATAAATAATATTTTTTTTCTAACAACATTACCGTGTGCAATGCACGGTTACACACTAGTAATAATAGTATTATGCACACAACATAACATAAGATGGAAACACCATATACAGTAAATACAACAACATGGAATGGCCCACTCCCCAAACTATCAGAGTAGCGGGTAGTAAATGGACAAGCCCGTAATCGCCATCTTTAGTAAAACTAATTCATACGAGCCACTAAGCTTTCATCTCTCTCCCAAGTTTGCCACCATCATTCAGTTCATCCCCTATTTTCGTAGAATCTGAATATTTGCCTGAGTACGGTCCCTTTTTGCCTTTGAATTCCTCATCAGATAAGTTTATCTCTTCTTGAATTAGCTTCGATTCGGTAATTTTGTTTGTTTCCTTATGCTCAAAAATGTGTTTATTTCTTTCCTCCCAGATGTAATATATGGTGGTAACGATAGAGCATGAGGCAAGCTGCAAAGTTTGATTAGGAGCGTGGAAACTTGATTTAATCAGATCAATTTAATCTTCGAGATCGAGGCAGTAACAATTCGTTGCTAAGTTTAATTTTAACTTTAGCAATGTCCATATGTATCTAGAGTAGCTGCAATTGAAAAAAAAATGCTTTATACTCTCTAATTGTTCTTTACATAAGATGCGCTGTTCACAATTAACACCACATTCACGTAGATGATCTGTGGTGTTTATTCGCCCTCGTAGAACTGTATATGCACAACACGCCGTTCTCTTACTGTTTATTTTGTTCCATATTATAGGGCATCAATCTATCTGCTCGTAATGTTGTCTACATGTTTGCCAAGTCTTATTAAACGAGAATAACTGACCTCTACGGCTCTACATCATTCCGTATACTCAGCCTCTCTGTTTGGAACTATTTGGGCTTGGTTAATTAGTGTAGATATCTCTCTAGATTTCGTAAATATGGAAGTATTCCATTGATTATTCTGAATAACGCTTCTAATTTTTTGTGTTTTGCAGTTGATAAATGATATATGTCCCATCCCAATATGTTGACTAAACATTTACTGTTAATCCATAAGTCTGTCCATAAATAGGTACTTCTACCATCCACAATGGCCAATTTGATGCATTTGAGACTGTCCCCTCTACGCCTAATCATGTTTTTCATTGTTGATGACATATTGTTGTCCATTCGTAATTGCCAGAAGTTGGTATTTGAACAATACTTGTTACGCATCCATTTTGACCATATACTGTCTTTGAATAGATATTTCCATATACATTCAGCATAGTGTAGGTAATCAATTGACATATGTACTTGCAAGTACTTTACTGGAAGAGAAGCCGCTTGTAGTTAAAGTATATCCAAGATTTCTGTTTTGTTTTGGCACCTTCAACTGAAATATATCTTTGTTTTCGTTTGGTTGAGAGTCAAACCCGCTGCTCTATTTAAACTGTTAGTTATGTTCTTTATGGTAATAGCACTTTTAGTACCAGCACTTGCAAAATAAATAAATAAATAAATAAATAAAAATAAAAATAACATCGCGTACATAAAGTAAATGGGATACAATAGGTCTAACATTATTAACAGGGGTGATTTGTTTATTTCTAATGGTAGCTTTTAGTTGCAAGGACATATATTCCATTGCAATACAAAATAAGTGGACAGCGGGTCCCTTGCTTAATTCTCCCTTGCAGATGGGATACAACCTTATGGCACACCATTAATCAAACCGAGGTTTGCTTACTGTCAGTAGCCAAAATTAATTTCTCTAAAACCAAAAAAAAGCTGCTGCTGTTTCGTTCTTTTGTTTGCTGTATGCTTCTCCTCTTTCAAATTTTCTCTTGACCGCGAAACGTAATCTCCCTTCAAAGTTTCTCTTCCATTTTATCATCTGCTATATCCACTCCTTTCATTTTATCATCTTCGATTTTTATCAAACCCAATCAAACCCCAATTTCGCGAAACTCTTAATCCTCTTTCTCCTTCTACAACTGCTTTGGTGGAAAACCCTAAAATATTTAGGATTCGAGCCAATTCATTTACTGTTCTCCGCTTCGTACTACTTGTTACATTCTACATGATGAAGATTACTTTCTGACGCGATCCATAAATTTACACAATTCACAACACCTCCGCCGTCTACCACCGTCATCTTCCACCACCTTTGCCCTTTTTTCTACCACCCTGACGAAGATGAAGGAAGATTTGGGCTACGTTCTATTTTGGCAATCGACTAAAAAATTTCAAATTTAAATCGGGTAATTACTTCAACCTTAATTAATTTTCAAAATTAGGTATTTTGTGCGTTCACCTATTGTTTCTGAGTTAAACAATTGAACTAGAACAAGTGACTAGGAATAGTGGTTGGAAGAAAGAGGCGCGACAACAGTATATGTTACCAATTCATTCTTTTCTGTGATGCTAGATGTGGTTGTCAAGAAAGGGGGTTAAAGTTGAGGAAATATTCACATTGAACCACTAACAATCGAAATGGCCAACCAAGGAAGCTGCAAAAATATTTGTTTAATCACTTGCTTCTACTTTCTATAAGCAAAAGACCATTTAAGAAAAAGAAATTTGGCCAAAAAGAACTAATTATGTTACAAAATTACGAAAGAAGCATGTCTTGAGATTGTAACATGCCCTGCTCTTTTTAGGGTATGAAATTGTACAAGGTCCTGATGAATTTTTCGAATATCTTTTAAGAGCAAAAAGGAGAGGTTGCTGCATCTTTTGGCACATATACTGTCTTATTAGAAAAGTATATGACAAAGCCCGGGCATGTAGAAGTCCAGGTAAACCTCTTTAATCTCCAATAACTATATGCATTTATGTTTTTTACAAATAAAATCATCATTAGCTATCAACTGGAGGAATGCCATCGTACTTGGTTAAGCTATCATTCTTTCTCCATGTGAACAAAGTCAAAGACTCTGACTTTTACAAGTACATTTTGCATATGTTTAGATGCTAGCAAATTTCTAGCCATGCTTTATTGGTTACATATCAACCAAGCTTAGAATATGATCTCTAGCTTGAATTGTTACACATCTAATTCTGTATTGAACTTGAATTCACAAATGGTATTCACATGAAAACATGTCTGCTTTCTTAGATAATGAATACGTTTTTCCGATGAATTATCACAACTGACAACTCATAGTAGATGTTCGTGCACTAGTGTTTGGAGATAAATATGGCAATGTAATACATTTAAATGAGAGAGACAGTAGCTTGCAAAGAAGACACCAAAACATTATTGAAGAAGCTCCAGCAATAAATATACTTTATTTGTTCCTTCTTAATTCTCAGTGTGTTTTTGTTTAGGCAGTTGGTTATTACAGTGCTGGGACAGTGGAATTCGTAATGGACACAGTTTCAGAAAATTTCAACTTCATGGAGATGAATACCCATCTTCAGGAACAATTTTATTTTACAAATGATCTTATATGAAATATAATAACTAATTATTCATCACAGAAGATATACGAACCAGCAAAAAAATCACAGTTCTATGAATTTTATCTGTTTTGCAATTGAGGAAATCAATTATGCAGCTTTCGATCGTTGTTTCAAAAATAATGTTAATCGTGTCGATATTAAAGTAAGAAAAAAATTAGATACTAACTTTCATTTCCTTAAATTTTGTTTTTTTCTTGCCATTGTATAATTGAAGTTTAATAACTTTGTGTTTGCGTCAATATTTATAAGGAGGTTAAAAATTCCTTGAGTTGCATGTCTTAACGGTATGAGATGTGCGAGGCGTACGTTTTGTATGCTTTATATGCCTCAAATTGCTATATGCCTCAAATTGCTGAGGCGTTAGCCTCAGAGATAAAAGGTCTTTCTCAAGGAGTCAAAAGACCTTTTATCTCTTATTGCCTTGAGGAGCTCCTCGAGGCGAGCGTCGAAGTGGGTTTTTTGAAACAATGCGCTTCAGAATGAAAATTGGTTATGAATTAACTCTTATTATATTCAATTCATGATTGCTTGGATAATTTTAGAAGGGTGCCGACAGTTCTTAAAGCATGTATAAATAGCAATGTTATATGCTCATGACTAACATACCAACAAGAACAAAGCTTAAAGAACGTTTTTTGAAATACATCTTTACAGACCTTAGCTTTCATGAATTCAAAGCAGGCAAAATCATTTAAACAAACACTGTCAACAATTAGAAAGTGTATTTGAAGAAATACTCTTAAATAATTTAATCTTGAGAGAAGAAACAAGTTCAGGATCAATGTCTTCGCTGTTAGACATAGGATCAAAATCTAGCGACTTATCTACTGCTGAAACTTTAGTACTTAAACCGCTCAATTTGTCACTGCTATCATGTAAGGATCTATACGGAAAAGAATACGTCGGAGATAAGGATCGAAAATGGGAGTCAGATACAGAAGGAAGTGATATGAACAGGGACGAACAACAGCAAGAAGAAGCCATTGAAAAGAAATTATTGATTACAAAATAGAGTTTTGCTTTGTTATGTACATAAGATTATTTACAGCACTACACCAAACAACCCATTTCATAACATTTTTTCTTCTCTTTTTTACTTCCTTAATTCTAATTAAATGGTAACCTTAGATTTGTGTATTTTCATTAATTTAGTCTTAGTTTTTTTATTTTGCATTTATACGTGTGTGTGTGTGTGTGTTTTTTTTCTATGTATGCGTGTGTGTGTGTATAAGTGCAGTTTTTAGTATTAGATTCATACCTTGAATGACTCCTAAATGATGGTAGTTGTTATTTAATGGTCTGAGCTTTGATACAAATTTGTATAAGCTTAATAGACAACAATCGGTGATACAATGGAGATAGGAAATCAGGACATGTTAATGGTAAGTCATTTCTTTCGTATTGTTGATTTGTCAAAGTTGTTCTCTTTTAGGCTTTTTGTTTGTGAAGTGTTTATTGCACTAAGGTTTGCTTATATAGGCACATGAAATGATATCATTTTTACACTCTAGTATTTGTCATAGTTTGTAACAAACCGCATATTTAACGATTATATATTTAAATGTTTTATTTAAATATAGCGTCGTTAGTCGGATTTAGGTCCGAAAAGCTACTTTTTGCAAACGGCCGAATTGGAGCTCGAAACCACTTCCATTGAGTCCAAAATGGCGTTTGCGATCTTTTTAAGTGTAAGCTTCGATATGTTTGGAGTTTGTGAATTTTTGTAACTTTTCTATTTGGGTTTTGGGTTTGGGCTCAGCCCATTTGTTAGTTTAAACCCCTAACTCAGCCCTCTCTTCATCCATTCACCCTCATTTCATTTCTTAGCTTAAGAAAACTGAAAATGGTGGAAGGGAAAGAGAAATAGAAATTGCAAACCCTACTTCTTCTTTGTAACTTGATTTCTTGCTCCAAAATCTTAGAGAAGACATTGGTAAGCTTCCTTTTCATCTTCTCCATCTCTTCTCCTCTTCAATTTCAGAAAGTTTCCTAAACCTAACTTAGGAAAATATGTGTTTTATTCTTAGATTAAAGCTAGTAGAGTAGAAGTGGAGATTAGTGGTCTTCTCCTTGCAAATTGAACTCCTTCATCTTTGTTTGTGTGCAAAAAGGTGAGATTTTTATCTCACATCTACTTCTCTTGATTTCATTGATGTTGGGTATGAATTCCTAACACCTTGTTCATATGCACTTGCTGTTGGTTTGGATTGAATTGGTGAATATCCAAATTTTTAGTGTTTGGGTTCAATTCTTTAAAGATCCTAACTTTGATATTTGATCATGTTTTTGGAGGTATGTAGAAGAGCCAATAGTGCTGGGTTGTCGTATAGCATAAACCCATAGCATCCATCGCTCGTTCGTTTGCAATTATTTTGAATTTTGCCTTTATGGGCTTGGCTGTTTATTTTGCCTACATGGGGATTTCAGACGTCTGAACTCTAATTTCAGACGTCTGGTTTCAAAATTCAGACGTCTGGTTTGGAAATCAGACGTCTGGAATTGGTCCTTGGAAGACGCAAAAAGGCAGAGACAAAATCCAGACGTCTGGGAATCCATTCAGACGTCTGGTAGTGGTTCAGACGTCTGGAAGGTAATTCAGACGTCTGAAATGCGCTGTTTTGCCTATTTTGGCTAATTTTGAGTTAATTTCCAACTTTTATCGATTCGTGTTGATTCCAATTAGTTGTTATTGCATATTTGACTTTGATGACTTGTTTTTGACTTCATTCACGGGTTTTATAAATAATCTCTCTAAATTGTATTAAAAGCTCCCTTCTCCAAATTATAAATTCTATTTATAATGCACACACACAATTTCGCACTTCGAGCGAAGTGGAAGGAAGATTAAATGGTCAGGTAAAACACGGACCATGAATCTGTGCGTTTGTCTTCCCGATTAGTCCCCGACCTATTCGATTGATCGTTTTGACCTTCGGGTTTAGTTTATCGATGATATGAGGTAAACTTTGTACTGCTTTGACTGTGAAAGTGACTGACGGATAATAAACCGTTTAGTGCGAACGAGTGGTTATGGGACATACGTTAACACTTTTCGAGAGTAACACATTCCGCCAGTTAGTGGTGTCCAGTACTGGGCATTCGGACCTTCACCACTACGGTTTGTTGCCTTCGGGTATGTTGCCTTCGGGTTTGTACCTTCGGGTTTGTGCATTCGGTTTTGTTGCCTTTTAGTATCGCTTCCGATGTTGGTCGTTATGAGCCGCATGGGTGATATTGGGTTGCCCTTTAGTATCTCTTCCGATGTTGGTCGTTATGAGCCGCATGGGTGATATTGGGTTTGGAGTCTTCGGGCTCATGGATCCTTGTTTGTACAGTACTGAGCTCGAGCAAATTTTCTGATGTTTCATTCATATGTATATTCCCTAGGTATCGCCCTTCGGTGTTGGTCTTTTTGAGCCGCATGATGCATAGCGTTTACCTTGTGGAACTTGTATACCTTATTGGTATTTGTTATTTTTCTTTTGGCTTGCTTTGGGATATTCTTATCCTTTGTTTCTATATGTTGCCGATGATATGAGGCTTGTTATCATATGATTCATCTTTTGTTAGATGATTATGTTATCTCCTTTAGAGATATTTGTTATACTTTGTAACCTTGCAGGTTTATTGTTGTTCAGTTTATCTAACTGATTTGTTTAGCTAGACTGACCCGTGTATTTTATACTCGGGTCAGACCGAGATGTTTCAGGTTAGGTGCATTTGGACGTAGCCTATTTTGCTTCCGCATGGACTACTTCGCTAGCTTCTTTTTGTCATGGCTTTTGTGTAGTCCTTTTATGTTGAACTCTGATGTGTATTCTTTTGATTCGTCTGTATATTGTGGTTGACTATACTACTTGACATGTATTATTTTGTATACTCTGCTATGTATCTGTAGATGTGTATATGATCTACTGTTCTGTGATGTATATTACATTTGAGTTGTTATATTCTGTTCTGATAGATCTTTCAACCACCTATGGTTTTGTTTTAAATATTCATTGGATATGTCGATCTGTTTGGTGTGATTATTGTCGATGTATTCAATAGATAGTTAGAGCAAGGCTATAGATGGTCGCTCCTAACCAGCCTTATTCTCCGTGTTAGTTGACGGCATTACCCTGTAGTGTCCTTGGCTAGCGTGGGTATAGAGGTGGGGCGTCACAACGTGGTATCAGAGCTGAGTTCAGAACAAAGTATGATAAACACAGAATAGAAGCACATATTACGATACATCAAAGTGTATAAGTGATACAAATCTTTGAATCATCGTGTCTCTCTATTCCATCAAGGTTATATAGAATTTGGGAATACATCTAGGAATGCATTTTATTCCGTAGTATTCCAAATTGTAATATCTACCTTGTGAATAATCTCGTTCTTATCTTACTTTCAGCGTATGGCTGGAAGAGGCAGGGGACGACGTTCGGATGTTGGGCAATCCAGTGGCACACATCCGGATGGCGTTTATATGTCTGCCGATCAGTTTATGGAGTTGTTTAGGAGCACTCAGCCTCCAGTTCCTCCTCGAGTGTCTCCACCTCGCAGGTCTGCCTTTGCACGTCAGTGCAGTGATTTTGCTCATCTTGGAGGAAAGCCGTTTAAAGGCTCTGAATCCGTTCTTGAAGTCCAAGCTTGGTTTCGCACATGCGAGCGTATCTTCTCTCGTACGAATCTTTCTGACCATGATAGAGTTCTTGTAACTTCTAGCTTATTATAAGAGCGTGCCCTTGATTGGTATGAGCTTCTTATAGCCGAGATTGATGAGTCTACTCTTTCTTGGACTCAGTTTCGGGAGCGATTTGAACTCAAGTTTGTTCCTGAATCTGAAAAAGTTTTATTGATCCGTCGCTTCCTTGAGTTGAAGCAAGGGAAGTCTTCTGTTTCTGAGTATGTTGCATTATTCGAGGCTTTATCTATGTATGGTCTTGAATTTATTAGCACTTCTTATAAGAAGAATTTAAAGTTTGTCTCTGGTCTTAAGAAGTATCTCAAGAAGTCTTTGTTGCTTCAGCTTAAACTTTCTTTTGAAGAATTAGTAGATTCGGCACTTCATCTCGAAGCTGTCGAGAAGGAGTGTGATAGTGATGTTGATGTTGAGGTTTCCAAGAACCCCAACAAGAGGTCGTTTCCAATTCAGAAGTCCATGCCTTTTCCTTCTAAGAAGAAGAAGACTGGTAGTTCTAGCTCTCAGCCTCAGTCTTCCGGAACACATTTTATTCGGAAGTGTTTCAATTGTGGTTCTCCGGATCATATTATTCGAGCTTGTTCTAAACCTCTCTTCTGCCGCTATTGCAAGAAGGAAGGTCATCATGTTTCAGCTTGCCCTACTGTTCCGGCTGGTGTCAAGTCTAGCAGGCTTTATGCTGCTAAGGCCTCTGAAGGTCCTTCTCAGCCCAAAGGTATGCCTCCATCCATTTTGGAAGGTTCTGTTTTATTTTATGATCATACTATACGAGTTCTTTTCGATACGGGTGCTTCACATTCTTTCGTATCGAAGAAGCTCGTCCATGATTTATCTTTGGATGTTTCTTGTTTAGTTACTTCTTTAAGGATTGCGAATCCTATTGGGGGATCCGCGACCCTTAGTTTGCTTTGTGATGATGTTGAGATTGTTTTATGTGGTTTTTCTTTTTGTGCGAATCTGCACGTTATCTCTTGTCTGGGATTTGATATGATTTTGGGTATGGACTGGCTAGTGAGATATGATGCCAGGATTATTTGTTCGGAGAGAATTATATATCTTCGACATCCAGATTCGCCTACTCAGCTATCTCTTGTTCTTGGGGATGTGGATAATTCTGAAATGGCTTTATATTCTCTTGACTCGCGAGATGATGATGATATATCTCGTATTCCTATTGCTTGTGACTTTTCTGATGTTTTTGAGCCTGTATCGGGTTTGACACCCAAGCGGGAAATTGAGTTCCGCATTGATCTCATTCCAGGCGCGCAGCCAGTTAGTCGTCCTCCCACGAGGATGTCTACAAAGGAAAATGAGGAACTCAAGAAGCAGCTTTTAGAGCTTGAGTCCAAGCAGTTGATTCAGTCCAGTTTTTCCCCATGGGGATCCGCGGTCGTCTTCGTGAAGAAGTCCGATGGAACTCTTAGGCTTTGCATTGACTATCGCAAGCTTAACAGTTAACCATCAGAAATAGGTATCCATTGCCTAGGATCGATGATATGTTCGATCTATTGAGTGGTGCTAAGGTCTTTTCTCAGCTCGACCTTGCCACAGGTTTTCATCAATTACGAGTCGCGGAGGATAGTATACCTCTTACAGCTTTCCGCACTCGATATGGTTCTTTTGAGTGGCTCGTGATGCCGTTCGGTTTGACGAATGCTCCTGCTTTCTTTGTTGATCTCATGAATCGAGTATTCCGGGAATATCTCGATAAGTTCGTCCTTGTCTTCATTGATGATATCCTTGTTTATTCTAAGTCTGAAGCTGAGCATGCTAATCACTTGAGCATTGTCTTGAGCACTCTCCATCACCATCAGCTTAGAGCCAAATTCTTCAATTGCCACTTTTGGAAGAATAAAGTTAAGTTCTTAGGCCATGTTGTATCTTCCGATGACATTTTTGTCGATCCCTCAAAGATCGAAGCCATCCAGAATTGGAAGAGGCCTGAGAATGTGCATGAGATCCGTAGTTTCCTTGGATTGGCGGGTTATTACCGTCGGTTCATCAAGGACTTTTCCCGTGTTGTGCTTCCTCTCACCAGCCTTACTCGGAAAGGCATTCGTTATGTTTGGTCCGACAAGTGCGAAGCTTCCTTTCAGACATTGAAGGAACTTCTCACTAATGCTACTACTCTTGTGGTTCCCGAAGGGAATCATGATCTTGTTGTCTACACCGATGCTTGTGGTAGTGGTCTCGGTGCTGTTCTTATGCAGAAGGATCGGGTAGTTGCGTATGCTTCTAGGCAACTACGTTCGAATGAAGTTCGCTATGCCACTCATGATCTTGAGTTAGCCGCCATCGTCTTCGCCTTGAAGATTTGGCGACACTACTTATTAGGCGAGCGCTTCTTCTCTATATCGATCATAAATCTTTGAAGTATTTGTTTACTCAGAAGGAACTCAATATGAGACAACAACGTTGGCTCGAGTTTCTTGCCTCCTATGACTTTGATATCCAGTATACCCCTGATAAGGGTAATCGTGTTGCAGATGCGCTTAGTCGCAAACATTCGGCTGTTGTTTCTATGATGCTTGCCGAATGGGATGTTCTTGAGACTCTATCTTTTTGTGAAATTCGTGATCGAGGTTCATTTTCTGATTCTCCTATCCTATTATTTAGTTTGGGAGCTCGACCTATTTTATTGGATCGTATTGCCGATGCTCAGCGGCGTGATCCTGATTTGTTGCATCTTATTCAGCTTTGTGAGTCTGGATCTTGTGATGAGGCGTTGCAAGATTTTAGCATTGATTCTCATGGGTGTCTTCGCAAGAAGAACCGTCTTTTTGCGCCTTCTGATTTTGCACTTAGGCATGACATTCTTGATGACTGTCACCGTTCTAAGTATACTATTCATCCCGGAAGTAGCAAGATATATGCCGATATGCGTCGCCTTTATTATTGGGAAGGCATGAAGCGTGATGTGGCGGGTTATGTGAGTAATTATATAACTTGTCAGCGTTTTAAGGTCGAACATCAGCGTCCTTCTGGTCTTCTTCAGCCTCTTGAGATTCTATTGTGGAAATGGGATCAGATCTCTATGGATTTCATTGACGGCCTACCTCGCTCGAGATCGGGCCATTCTAGCATCTGGTTTATTGTTGATCGCCTCACTAAGTCTGCTCATTTTGTCCCTATTAAGTCTAATAGGACTTATTCGCATTTGGCTAAGTTATATGTCAAGGAAATCGTGAGACTTCACGGTGTTCCTAGTTCTATTGTGAGTGACCGTGATCCTTTATTCACGAGTCATTTTTGGAAGAGTCTTCAGCAAGCTTTGGGGACAAAGCTTAATTTTAGCACAGCTTATCATCCGCAGTTTGATGGACAGACTGAACGGGTGAATCATATCTTAGAAGATCTTCTTCGTATTTGTATTTTTGATTTTGGTGGTAGTTGGGAGGATCACCTACCTCTTGAATTCTCCTACAACAATAGTTTTCAATCTAGTATCGGTATGGCTCCTTTCGAAGCCTTATACGGAAGTCCATGTCGATCACCTTCATGTTGGTTGGAATCTGGGGAGAAGCTTATTCTTGGTCCAGATTTTGTTCGTCATTCTTCCAAGAAGATTGATCTTATTCGATTGAGAATGAAAGAGGCGCAGAGTCGCCAGAAATCCTACGCGGATAGCCGTAGGAAACCTCTCGAGTTCTCGATCGGCGATCTTGTTTTTATTCTTGTTTCTCCTTTGAAGGGGGTTATGCGTTTCAGTACGACTGGAAAATTGGCTCCTCGCTTTATAGGACCATTTTCTATTACTGAACGTATTGGCCCTGTGGCTTATAGAGTTTCACTTCCAGCTCATTTATCTGGTATTCATGACGTGTTTCACGTCTCGCAACTTCGGAAGTGTCTTCGGGAGTCGGATTCTGTTATTGCTTCTCCTGATTTGCAAGAGCTTGAGATCTCACCGGACTTATCTATTGTGCAGCAACCTATTCGCGTACTTGGCACGGAGGTTCGACACCTTCGAAACAAGGACATGCCGCTCGTTAAAGTTCAATGGTCCGCTAATCCCAATGATTGTACTTGGGAAACCAGAGAATTTATTGAGCGATCTTTCTGGGTTTTCTTTCTTCGCTTTGAAACGGTGAGTATGTCTTTTCATCTCAAGCTTATTTCCTTTTCTTTTGAATGTAGTATCTTTGTAGTTGTTACAAATATCGTCGCTAGGAATTGAGGGGACGCAATTTTGTAAGGAGGGGAGATCTGTAACAACCCGCATATTTAACGATTATATATTTAAATGTTTTATTTAAATATAGCGTCGTTAGTCGGATTTAGGTCCGAAAAGCTACTTTTTGCAAACGGCCGAATTGCAGCTCGAAACCACTTCTATTGAGTCCAAAATGGCGTTTGCGATCTTTTTAAGTGTAAGCTTCGATATGTTTGAAGTTTGTGAATTTTTGCAACTTTTCTATTTGGGTTTTGGGTTTGGCCTCAGCCCATTTGTTAGTTTAAACCCCTAACTCAGCCCTCTCTTCATCCATTAACTCTCATTTCATTTCTTAGCTTAAGAAAACTGAAAATGGTGGAAGGGAAAGAGAAATAGAAATTGCAAGCCCTAGTTCTTCTTTGTAACTTGATTTCTTGCTCCAAAATCTTAGAGAAGACATTGGTAAGCTTCCTTTTCATCTTCTCCATCTCTTCTCCTCTTCAATTTCAGAAAGTTTGCTAAACCTAACTTAGGAAAATATGTGTTTTATTCTTAGATTAAAGCTAGTAGAGTAGAAGTGGAGATTAGTGGTCTTCTCCTTGCAAATTGAACTCCTTCATCTTTGTTTGTGTGCAAAAAGATGAGATTTTTATCTCACATCTACTTCTCTTGATTTCATTGATGTTGGGTATGAATTCCTAACACCTTGTTCATATGCACTTGCTGTTGGTTTGGATTGAATTGGTGAATATCCAAATTTTTAGTGTTTGGGTTCAATTCTTTAAAAATCCTAACTTTGATATTTGATCATATTTTTGGAGGTATATGGAAGAGCCAATAGTGCTGGGTTGTCGTATGGCATAAACCCATAGCATCCATCGCTCGTTCGTTTGCAATTCATTTGGATTTTGCCTTTATAGGCTTGGCTGTTTATTTTGCCTACAGGGGGATTTCAGACGTCTGAACTCTAATTTCAGACGTCTGGTTTCAAAATTCAGACGTCTGGTTTCAAAATTCAGACGTCTGGTTTGGAAATCAAATGTCTGGAATTGGTCCTTGGAAGACGCAAAAAGGCAGAGACAAAATCCAGACGTCTGGGAATCCATTCAGACATCTGGTAGTGGTCCAGACGTCTGGAAGGTAATTCAGACGTCTGAAATGCGCTGTTTTGCCTATTTTTGGCTAATTTTGAGTTAATTTCCAACTTTTATCGATTCGTGTTGATTCCAATTAGTTGTTATTGCATATTTGACTTTGATGACTTGTTTTTGACTTCATTCACGGGTTTTATAAATAATCTCTCTAAATCGTATTAAAAGCTCCCTTCTCCAAATTATAAATTCTATTTATAATGCACACACACAATTTCGCACTTCGAGTGAAGTGGAAGGAAGATTAAATGGTTAGGTAAAACACGGACCATGAATCTGTGCATTTGTCTTCCCGATTAGTCCCCGACCTATTGGATTGATCGTTTTGACCTTCGGGTTTGGTTTATCGATGATATGAGGTAAACTTTGTACTGCTTTGAGTGTGAAAGTGACTGACGGATAGTAAACCGTTTAGTGCGAGTGGTTATGGGACATACGTTAACACTTTTCGGATTCCTTTTCGAGAGTTGTAACACATTCCGCCAGTTAGTGGTGTCTAGTACTGGGCCTCCGGACCTTCACCACTACGGTTTGTTGCCTTCGGGTATGTTGCCTTCGGGTTTGTACCTTCGGGTTTGTACCTTCGGGTTTGTTGCCCTTTAGTATCGCTTCCGATGTTGGTCGTTATGAGCCGCATGGGTGATATTGGGTTGCCCTTTAGTATCGCTTCCGATGTTGGTCGTTATGAGCCGCATGGGTGATATTGGGTTTGAAGTCTTCGGGCTCAAGGATCCTTGTTCGTACAGTACTGAGCTCGAGCAAATTTTCTGATGTTTCATTCATATGTATATTCCCTAGGTATCGTCCTTCGGTGTTGGTCATTTTGAGCCGCATGATGCGTCGCGTTTACCTTGTGGAACTTGTATACCTTATTGGTATTTGTTATTTGCCTTTTGGCTTGCTTTGAGATATTCTTATTCTTTGTTTCTATATGTTGCCGATGATATGAGGCTTGTTATCATATGATTCATCTTTTGTTAGATGATTGTGTTATCTCCTTTAGAGATATTTGTTATACTTTGTAACCTTGCAGGTTTATTGTTGTTCAGTTTATCTAACTGATTTGTTTAGCTAGACTGACCCGTGTATTTTATACTCGGGTCAGACCGAGATGTTTCAGGTTAGGTGCATTTGGACTTAGCATATTTTGCTTCCGCATGGACTACTTCGCTAGCTTCTTTTTGTCATGGCTTTTGTGTAGTCCTTTTATGTTGAACTCTGATGTGTATTCTTTTGATTCGTCTGTATATTGTGGTTGACTATACCACTTAACATGTACTATTTTGTATACTCTGCTATGTATCTGTAGATGTGTATATGATGATCTTTTGTTCTGTGATGTATATTACATTTGAGTTGTTATATTCTGTTCTGATAGATCCTTCAACCACCTATGATTTTGTTTTAAATATTCATTGGATATGTCGATCTGTTTGGTATGATTATTGTCGATGTATTCAATAGATAGTTAGAGCAAGGCTATAGATGGTCGCTCCTAACCAGCCTTATTCTCCGTGTTAGTTGACGGCATTACCCTGTAGTGTTCTTGGCTAGCGTGGGTATAGAGGTGGGGCGTCACATAGTTCTTTTTGTAACTTTTGGGCAATTCGAGATATAATTGTGAATTTAATGTTAGTTATAAATACATAATAGGAACTGCAACAGATTTTTACTTAGTGATTGTTATTTGTGCTTAGTAAAATGCATGCGAAATTCATTTTAGTGATTCTGTGCACAATAAACGTTAGTTTTATATAATGCATGCAAAATGAAATTTATTGATTTCTAAGCATAATATTTGTTAAGGAGTGTTACAGGGTTTATGATAGTGGTTTGCATCGTTAAAAAGCTTGCTATATGGTAATTCAATTTTCTTAAAATGCCTGCAAAATATATCCGCTTGACTTAATCCCCAAGAAGATCTCTTATTTGCCATTGGCTGAATTATTCATCTACTCAATTATATATGTTTTTACATAGGATTTGGTTTTAAATTATAATACAGTTTATTCTCTTATATTTTTGCATAATATTTTGGCTGTTTGAACTTTTAGTAATTCGCTCTTGGTTGTGCTCTATGGTAATCGTGCAACTGGCCATTATAATATAGTCTATTCTACTATATTTTCAAGAAATTGTGTGTTGATATTTTCACCTCTTGAATACACCTGTATATTTTAGCTGTATTAAGTTGCTCACTTCACAGCCTTCACTATCATTCACTGATATTTGTTGGAGTGATCAGATATATTTATTAGAGTATATGTGTGTTTGTGTTTCTACTTTTTTGTACCATACACTAAAATGGAATAGTTGCTTTGTCCTAAGCTATGCATTATTTCAGGTTTGCTTCGTAGTTTTGTCATATTGTATAATCAGGCAAGCTCTGTGGTGCATGTGGTTGAGTTTGAAATTCAT
Source organism: Allium cepa (assembly GCA_030765085.1). NCBI lineage: Eukaryota > Viridiplantae > Streptophyta > Magnoliopsida > Asparagales > Amaryllidaceae > Allium > Allium cepa. The sequence goes on from CM060934.1 coordinate 834,646,782, forward strand.
GTGAAAGTTCATATAAGATTGAAATTAGTTGTAATTTTATATAAAGTTACACATTTGTGCTGCTTCATATCATATGATTTTTTCTTCTTTTTTTTTTCAATTTAAACAAAAGAGATGTTGGTATCCCGTGAACTATGGCTCAACCTGAGAAATAAATTTCTAATAATTTAAATGCTACACTCAAAAAAGTGAATTGTTGACACAGGCTAGAAAAATGAACTATCTTCATTGATGTAATCCCCCAACTGTTCATCGTGATTTGAAGCCATCAAATTTGCTGGTAGATAGGAATTGGATGGTGAAGGTCTGTGTAGTATGTATATTCAAATTTTTAAATAAGATTATAAATCTGGACCATTTTTGGGAATTATAGCAGATTTGGACAACTCTGTTAACAAAAAAATAGAATAAAAGTAAAGGTTCTCTTTCTGGCAGCATCGTAGAAAGTTATAATTTGTATTAGTGCTATTTGACTTATTGAATTTTTTGAAGTATAAAATATTGCAATCCGGCTGTTTCGAATAACTATGTTGCATTTTTTTGAAGCATTTTTTTGGATGCATTGGAGCTATTTTAATACTGTTAGTGCAATACTTTGAAAACAAAAAATTCTATGGACACTGCTTGAAATAGAGCCAGTACGGATAGTCACTTTTGCTGATAGAAAGTGTGCTACGTTTGTAATATAAATAAGGGACCTTCTGTGTGACATAACTTCTGTGTGATAACTGGCGTGCATTTGTCTTTGTAGTTTTGGTAGATGGTACACTTTTTACAATGTTAATCAACCGTTTCATTCACTATTAATTTTTACAATGTTTCCTATTATATTTACACAAGTTAATTTTTTGTGTGTTTATATGAAATGACAGGAAGAGATAAAATTTCTTACTAATGTCGTTATCTACTTCGAGAGAATTAATTAATGTTGACGTAAGAACCAAAGGTCATGGAAGTTTTCTGGTGGATTTGATATTATAGGGGTTTATAGAGGCGATGTGCTTCTTAGTAGATTTCAAATCTGTCATCCTTCTTAGTAGATGTTCAAATCTGTCATCCGCCAAATCTATTGCCAAGGTCTTCCTCTTTCCTATGTTTTTTTTCAAATGTTTCTTTCGATATATGTTTAATCCAAATTTTTGTTTATCCAAAATAATGGAACTTTTTGACACAAATTGTTTATGTTGGAGTTCGTTGATGTAATCTTTGCCATCGTTAAGAAGCTTGAAAGTATAAACAGATTCATTTCAGTGACCTGTCGTATTATAAGTCAACACTATTTCTCCACCACATACAATATATATACAGGTTTGTGATGTCCATTCCTGTCTTCGCTCTTATCTTGTGTTTATGTTGACATTGCAACATGGTTTGTTGGTCTCACTATAGTTTGTTACGTTAGCTTTCCCGTTATCTTGTTGGTCTTAAGTTCCGTTTTTTCAATGTGTTGCATCAAAATAAAGCTAGCAGAATCAGTTTAAATAAATTAACGTAAGTGCCATTACTTGTGTTTTACCACTGTCTTGTTTGATTCATGCTTAAAATGCTTGTGTGCGTGCCTTCACGCATCATCATGATGCTTTTGTCTATGTGTAGGTATGTAAGGCGGTAGCGTGCGCACATATATACTGAGCCGTACCATATTACCAAAGAAACAGGGTTAATATCAGATGTCCCATTTAGAGGATTGAAGCTTGTAGACATGACAGATCTAAATGTATAGAGCACGCTGGTTGTAAAGCAATGCTCGGAGGCCTTTTATCAGGTTTGGTCGGCATGATTGTGGATAAAGTAGTAGCCGGTGGTGGTTGATGGTCTAACAGTGAACTTAAGGAAAGGAAATACCAAACAAAAGAAGAAAAGATGCAAAAACTAATGAACAAAAATGTAAAATAAAGATTACTTGCTTTTGCTCAGCCATACAAACTTACACAACAAATATTCTAGACGTATGTAGGAAAATACATCATTCTGAGTTGGTTGATGGTGGTTTTGTAGTTTGGCCGGAGTGACGTATTCATTGTTCGTAAGCATCTAGATATATTGTAGTAGTGAAATTTGAAGTTTTCACAATGCAAAAATACATAATAAGTGAATGCTTCTTGTATGATTTCTAGATGTCATGAGATCACTTGGTAATTCACTCTTCACCTGTAACAAATTAACGTCTCCTTATATACAGTAGGTAACTGAATAAATTCATTTACTTGGTGATCTTTACTATAGGAATTGAAAGATAAAAACCAAAAAACGAAAAGAAAACACTTTTTTTTATTTATATTTATTGATTTATAAAGCAATAGGCAGTTTTATGCTGCCTGAATGTTGGATGGCTAAATGGTAGAACTAAGCTAGTTTCTTTTTTTTAGAAATAAAAAACCGAACCCTAAATTTGCTCTTGACTCACCGTGGTTTTTCAATTACTTGGTATAACCCTATGTGTTTCCATAATCCATTGAATCCAAATTCGATTAGGTAGATTTGGGCTAGTAAAATTTTGTTGTTTCCATTATATTACAGTTTATTACTATGACTTGTTACATAAATTAAAGGACCATGCATGTTAAATTACTATAATTATTTCTTATTTATTTATCTATATGTCATTGTGATCCAAGTATCCTGGGAAAAAATAGACATCAGCCTTGATAATTTGTTGGCGATTATTAAGTCAACAACTGATAAGGGTTGTTAAATAATTTATAAATAAGATGAACTTGTTCGATGACATATATAAGACCAATTGAGGTAAAACGTTGTCTTAAACATTCGTACTCTTTATATTCAGTTTGTTGTTTTGCATGAGAGTCATATTTAGATGTCCAAATCGCAAATGATTTGGCAGCTTTGTCCTATTTATGAGGTTGGCAGGTTGCACATCTTCTGAAATTTTGGCAGCGACCCTGCTTTTTGAGTCATATATTGTTTCAAGCAGTGCAATTCAAATGATCAGCCTTTAGGTTCTTATGTTCATATCTTATTTTGGCCTATGTTATTTGGGGATACGAGATGCTTACATAAAATTATAATTTAACCTAGAATGTAACGACATCATCTGTTTATAGTGATTTTTGTTAACTGATCTGTGTCTTTACTTAGTTGCTCTCAAAATGCGATAACGGAAAGCGCAGATGCAAAAGCAAATGTACATTGTAGGAGCCAAAATACTAATATTGGAAACCAAAATGACAGTCTAAGTTAGAGATTACACTATCCGTATAAATGAATTGACCGATTACATACCTGAAGGTGAATCGAAATCCTCTGACCCAGTCTTGTTTATAGCAATATTACATCTTATTTTTCACTTCTATTACAATATGATAAAGGATTGATAAACCTTTTTAAATTTTTACAGAAAATTCTCATTGAGAAGATTCTCTACAAGTCAATGTTATTAAATAGGAGGGATGTTGATTTGCTAACTGTAAATGGTTGATCAAGCAAACACCAAGCAATTTCATTTTATGTTCTTGTGCAGTGGAGTGTAGAATGGATTAACTGTATTTGATTAAAACACTGTTAATCTACAAGATTTCTGAGGTAGAGAGAAGATTAGATTAGTTATTTTGTATTCGTCATATTATGGTCACTGAGCTTAGATATTTTGAGATGGAAACTATGTATTTAATTTTGGTATTGTGTTTAGATGATATAAGATCTTATTTTACCTTTATGTGGACTATATTCTGTTGTTATGCTTAAATACTGAAAATGCAAGTTGCATTGTATTTTGCTTGCTGTACAACATTGTTTCGCTCCTTTTGTTATATTTGCATCAATAAGTGCAGTTGAATATGCCTTTCGTTTTATTATTAAATTATATGTGTTTCGGCCTTCAAAATCAATAGAGGCGGTGCTATTTGCCTCTAATATTTATACATGCTTAACTGGTGGCTGCAATTACTGGGGCACTTGTAGATTTCAATCCGTCTCTGTAAGTTATTAGAGACGCCATTTTTCCAGGCTGGTTTTGAAGTGATAACTAGGATTTTATAATTTTAAAGTGATAACTAGGTTACTATAAAAGATTTTAGGCCATGATTAACCATACCGTCTTCTCATGTAGCCTTGATTAGCTTACAACTCAAAGCTTTACATCTTTCTACTGGATTACCATAATTTCGTGGTTTTTTTAGTTTACTAAGCTTATACATGCAAAGTTATTAAACATGAAAGTTTATCACTTTATTGTGCTACGAACGCACAGGAAAAGGTGGTGTATCCTTTGTTTGAGAAGAGACCAAAGAAATTTGGAATTGGTGGGGCCTTACTACCAAAGAGGGATTTCCACAGATTTGTAAAATGGCTGAGGGTGGTTAGAACTCAAAGGCATAAGAGAATTCTCAAGCAGCGATTGAAGGTTCCTCCTGCCTTGAATCAAGTCACCAAGACCTTGGACAAGAATTTTGCTATTTGATTTATTTTTCAATGCTATACTTTATTTTTATTAAAACTGATCAAATTACTTTATAATTTTAAAGTGATAACTAGGATTCTATAAAAGCTTTTAGGTCATGATTAACCATACCGTCTTCTCATTTAGTCTTGATTAGCTTACAACTCAAAGCTTTACATCTTTCTGCTGGTATACCATAATTACGTGGTTTTTTTAGTTTACTAAGCTTATACATGCGAAGTTATTAAACATGAAAGTTTAGCACTTTATTTCGCGACCTCCCTTTTTCTATTTCTTGTTTAATTTACCCACCTCCCCCTTGCACACCGCCCAACAATTTTCACGAACAATGTAATTAAATTAAGATTATACTGATCATTCTTAATACATATATGTGTGTATCTGTGATTGATTCATATCGATACATCGATAATAAATATTTAGTATCAAGCTGATCTACATTTATAATCTTCGATATAATTGGATTTACATCTTTTCAATTACTTTTTTTTTGAAATGCAGTTACATTTTCATCAAAGTAATAATAAAGAAAAAAATTAACAAATACTTTTTTCTTTGATATTAAATAACACAACGGTCGGTTTTCCCACCGTTGTGCGGTTATACTAGTATTACAGTTTATTACTATGACTTGTTACATAAATTAAAAGGACCATGCATGTTAAATTACTATAATTATTTCTTATTTATTTATCTATATGTCCTTGTGATCCAAGTATCCTGGGGAAAAATAGACATCAGCCATGATAATTTGTTGGCGATTATTAAGTCAAAAACTGATAAGGGTTGTTAAACAATTTATAAATAAGATGAACTTGTTCGATGACGTATATAAGACCAATTGAGGTAAAACGTTGCCTTAACCATTCGTACTCCTTATAGTCAGTTTGTTGTTTTGCTTGAGAGTCGTATTTAGATGTCCAAATCACAAATGATTTGGCAGCTTTGTCCTATTTATGAGGTTGACAGGTTGCACATCTTTTGAAATTTTTGGCAGCGACCCTGCTTTTTGAGTCATATATTGCTCCAAGCAGTGCAATTCAAATGATCAGCCTTTAGGTTCTTGTGTTCATATCTTATTTTAGCCTATGTTATTTGGGGATACTAGATGCTTACATAAAATTATAATTTAACCTAGAATGTAGCAACATCATTTGTTTATAGTGATTTTTGTTAACTAATTTGTGTCTTTACTTAGTTGCTCCCAAAATGCTATAACAGAAAGCGCAAATGCAAAAGAAAATGTACATTGTAGGAGCCAAAATACTAATATTGGAAAGCAAAATGACAGTCTAAGTTAGAGATTACACTATCCATATAAATGAATTGACCGATTGCATACCTAAAGTCGAATCGAAATCCTCTGACCCAGTCTTGTTTATAGCAATATTACATCTTATTTTTCACTTCTATTACAATCTGATAAAGGATTGATAACCCTTTTCAAAGTTTTACAGAAAATGCTCCTTGAGAAGATTCTATGCAAGTCAATGTTATTAAATAGGAGGGATGTTGATTTGCTAATTGTAAATTGTTGATCAAGCAAACACCAAGCAATTTCATTTTATGTTCTTGTGCAGTGGAGTTTAGAATGGATTAACTGTATTTGATTAGAACACTGTTAATCTACAAGATTTCCAAGGTAAAGAGAGGGTTAGATTAGTTATTTTGTATTCAATGGTCATTGAGCTTAGACATTTTGACACGGAAACTATGTATTTAATTTTGGTATTTTGTTTATATGATATAAGATCTTATTTTACCTTTATGTGGACTATATTCTGTTGTTATGCTTAAATACTGAAAATGCAAGTTGCATTGTATTTTGCTTGCTGTGCAACATTGTTTCTCTCCTTTTGTTATATTTGCATCAATAAGTGCAGTTGAATATGCCTTTAGTTTTATTATTAAATTATATGTGTATCGGCCTACAAAATCAATAGAGGCAATGCTATTTGCCTCTAATATTTATACCTGCTTAGCTGGTGGCTGCAATTACAGGGGCACTTGTAGATTTCAATTCGTCTCTGTAAGTTATTAGAGACGCCATTTTTCCAGGCTGGTTTTGAAGTGATAACTAGGATTCTATAATTTTAAAGTGATAACTAGGTTTCTATAAAATCTTGTTAATCATGTCATAGGCCTTTTGTAAGTCAATTTTAATGCAGATTTATTTTTAATACTTTTTTTTTGAAATTTTCGATGTCCTCATGTGCCAGTGGTATATTATCAGCAATATTTCTTCCAGGAATAAAAGCACATTGAGCCTCAGAAATTAAAAAAGGTCGGAAACCCTTTAGCCTATTGCATATTAATTTGGAAATAATTTTGTATAACACATTGCAACAAGCTACGGATCTATAGTGGGATATATCAGCAGGCTTGTCTATTTTAGGAACAAGTGTTATAAAGGTGTGATTCAAGCCTATTGGTATACCAATAGTTTCATATACATATTTAATAGTATTAAGTAACTCATCTTTTATGAGAGGCCGGTGCAATTTGTAGAATTTTGATGAAAAACCATCAGGCCTGGGGATTTTTAATCCTTTATGGAAAAAATAACATCATGAACTTCTTTTTCTATTGGTTGCTGCAATAGGTAGTCTTTGCACAGTTCGTTGACCATTTTCCTGTATTGAATAAGATTATAATATGTAGGAGGATCCTGGTTTACAGTGAACAACTGAGTGAAGTATTGAACAGCTTGTTCGTGGACATGGTCAGGGTCATAAAGTAACTCTCCCTGGCTATTGCACAAAGCTTTTATGCTATTCCTATATTTATTCATATTCATTTTAGCGTAGAAGAACTTAATGTTATAGTTCCCCTCTTGTAGTCATAAAATTTTGGATTTCTGTTTTGCTTCAATGTATTGTTCATGCATTTTGTTTCTTAATTTGCAACCTGCATTAATCATATCATCATATAATAGTACATTCAATGGATCATTATCTACTTCCTGCATCCTTTGAATGAATTCTGATTCCAAATTTTATTAAATTTTCATAATCCTTAGGTCTTGTTTTGTTCCAATTTTTCAAATTTTACTTAATCCTTCTTAACTTAATCATGAATTTCATTATTGGTGTGCCCCAAGTGAAATCTGATAAGATAGATACTGCCTTATCTTTATTGTCGTCTGTTAAATGCCAATTATTATTATATTTGACAGGTATACCCCTTTTGTGTCCTAATTGGTGTATGTGTTATATGACTAGTGTACTAAAAGAGATAGCACGCTACAATAAACTCGTCGCACAAGTTTATCAATTAGAATTCCACTGCGCTGGAATTCTGTATTACATGATTGTAACTATATGTTACGTTGTAAATAAATTACAACAATAACGTTATACTATTGTAAGAAATAGTACAACTTATAAACGGGAAAGATTACAGAGAATCTAACCAGTATATGTAGGAAATTCCGTCTGAGGCTTGTCGTAACAATTTCCTTAAGAATTTTATTTCAAAATTCTCCCAAGATACAACGGACGTATTCTGCACGAGATTGTAATGAGCATGTCAACTCTGTGATATGTATGGAACAGTGAGCAGTAGAGCAAAGAATATTGGAATGGTATGAGAATGTGATCAGTATTCTCTCCTATTTATAATTTCGTCCTCATCCCTTCAAACAGTTGCGTCCGCTTGACGGGTCGCACCCGTTGCCTTTTGGTTGCTGCTGTTCGTTAATGGGTCACACCCGCTTGCTACTGGTTTGCATCTGCTCGTGTCCAACGGTACTTATTCGCACCCGCTCGTACCGTCTGGTACTGTTTCGCCTGCGCCTATTCAACCCGCGTTGTAAGGCCTGCAACTGTCGGGCTTCAGTTTGCAGTAAAAAATACGAGTATCACATTAGACCCAAACCCGGGGCCGAGCCCGGTTCGGTCGGACAGACGGCGGCGGCGCGCGCACGCGTGTGGTGATAATGCATGTTCTCCCTCCTCACAACGAAGCATACATTTGGGAGCCCTAAGCCCCCAACCTCCTCATGAGAAAGCCATGTATAAACCAATATAGCTCTCAACAATTAGGCGATGTGGGACTTTGTATATTTCCATCCATTCAATTTCTTAAGGAATTCCAACAGTATGTAGTTTTAATGATGATTGGGGTATGATCACTAAATGGTAACGTAGAGACGGTAGCTATCAATGTTGGGAAGTGTTGTAACAAAGTGCTATTGATTAGCACATTGTCAATGTGAGTAGCAATTCCTCTTCTCCTTCATATAAACTGCAATCCTTGAATATTAACCTCTGAAAGACCACATGAGAGGAGGAGATTTGTAAAAAACCCTTTGAGATGAGAAAATAGGACTGGGAGTCCACCTTTCTTGTCCTTAGGGTTGAGAACATTGTTGAAGTCCCTTGTTAATAACCATGCTTTATCTACAACACAGGCCAATTGACATAGCACATGCCATAGAAGATCCCTGTCTGAAACAGATTACTGGAATACACCAGTGAAAAAAAACATAGAGTATCCTCCTTAGTTAGTAATAATGCACGGGATATGTTGACAAGTAGACTGAAAAGCCTGCACTGACCAAGCAAGTTTGTCCCGTAATAATAAAATCCTACCTTTTGATCCGTGATCATTGTTATGTATGCCATCCGGTATTTTTTTTTTTTTTTTTTGAATTTGAATTTAGGGATTTTACCTATTGATAACTTATTTTTTTAGTAAACCTACTAAGCTAGCTTATTAGATTTTAAGAGGGAAATAATCTAATCCATCTTAAGATCAGTGTTAATCCCTCTTACATTCCAAACAAGGAATGTCATTTGCCACTTTTTCGAGCCCTAGTGAACCTTTTAGGGGGCTTTGAAGGTGGTTATTAACTGGTAGATGCTTCAGCGACTTCCTTGTCATATGATGGTTGAAAGAAACATAGTTTGTAAACTGATTATCCTATTGATGCTCTACACCCTCTTCTTGAATGTTTTGTGCAATATTGACTATAAACTCGATTTGCTGTATAAATTCTCTTGTGCAGTGCAGAACTCATCTATTCTTGATTGTCTTCTAGAGTATCTGCTGGGACAAGATCATCTTCCTCCTCACTCAAGCTAAGTCCTTCATATATGTTAGTGTTTCTGAAGTCGAAGTCATTCCAACTGTCCATATTTTTGTAATAACATAACGTGATTCATATGTGTAAGGACCGTTGTTCGGTATTTGATTCAGATCCGAATTATTTGTAAAATGTTTAAGGAAATTGCCTGCGTGAACTTCCAATTCATATGTTGCCTTTGGCTTCTATATGCACTTTATGTAATTGTTGAATTGATTGTACGAAGGCTTGTAACCATATATTGAACAGAATAGAGTGTTAGTCCATTTAAATTCTGTTGTAACACTTCATCAGGCAAAAAAGCGACATCCAATGTTCCTTTCTTTTCTGGCACGTAATATTTCAAATTGACTGGTTAAGTATGTGCTACAAAGGTGGTAGCATCTTTATACGTCCTTGTGGTATTTGAATTTCAATGTGTTGAGGCACCTGAGATGCCGAAATGTCCATGATTGCCTGAATCGTTGGTTCTCTCATAGCTGCTTCCTTCATTTTTGTGTACGGTGTCTGTATATATATTCTTTTATTAGTCAAAATTTTGGACATCAAAGGCTTGTGTGAATTAAGTTGGAAATGCCATTAATTTGTGAATTAACCAAATTAAAGAGAGAGAAATGAAAGGTTTCTGTAATGACTGTTTTAACATCTACGGTACAGAACAATTGTTGTTAACCTACCTTATGCCAAGGCAGTAGATAGGTGGATTTAACCTAACAGACTTCACGATTATCAAGGTCATTAGTCAATAGCGATGATTTTAAGGTTTAGAAATTAAGTGCAGGCGATGATATGAAGCGACGATCAAGCGGTACCAAAAGATAGAGTTTTCATAATATTCTAAGTACGAATTAGTGCCTCACCCAAACAGGGGATTGGAGCCTATCCCTTCTCCTAAGGGATCAGTATATGTCCTTACTTTTTGTTCCAAACTGGGCGAGACAGATCTAAAGTGACAAAGAAGGCCCCACAAGGCTACATTTCAAATCCTAAGTAGTTTGAAGTTTGTATGCGCAAGTTATGGGCAAATTACTTCACGTAAGAAATGGATCGTAAAAAGAGGGATCAGTATAAAAGGGATCGGCATATTTCATCCAAGCAAGTAAAACTCAATGAAAAAAAATCAATATCTAAAATTTCGTAAGTCCAGTGTATATGAAATTTTGTGAGCAAGATGTGTGGACCCTAGGAATCATACTCTAGGGATCGCACATCAAAAGGATGAAGAAAGAGGGATCATCCCTCTTCCCACTTAGGAATCGGATAAACCAAACTTTATAGAAAAGTTCGATCAATATCTCAACATCTACACATCCAATTAATATGAAACATGGAGGACAAGCTAATTACAATATGTGGAACACCTCAACGAGATCGCATAACATTTGGAGCAAGTTGGAGGGATCGACGATACCTATTCCTCCCTAGGGATCGGCTATAATCACCCTTCACAACATATTGCAACAAAGATTGATCAATAACTCGAGTTCTACTAATCGAATTGGCATGAAACTTGGAGTCTATGCATAATACAACATGGAGAAGCTTCCCTAGGGATCGCATGGCATTTGAAAGAGATTGGATGGATCGGTACCTATCCACTTAGAGGGATCGGTAGAAATCAGAATTCAAGCAACATTACTTCACACAAAATGCGATATCTCACAAACCGTACTTCGAAACTGCACGAAATTTTGGGAACAGGTAGCTAACATCATGGGGCATCCCTCATATGGATTGCAGCTCATTTGGACATGCTAATAGGGATTGAAATTGATCCCTATTGTGGTTTCGATCCCTATTGTGGGCCTCAATGGGCCTGGAAACTTTTGGTTGGCATCGTCTTGGTCTCCCGAACCTTTTGTCAAAATCTCAACTCGATTCGTGCTTGTCTTTCCTTATAAATACAACAGATATGGCATCAGAAAAAAGATCTTTCTTCTTCTCTTTATCTTCAACCTAGGCTATACTCTGCTAATTTTATTCTTGGATTTCAGATTGTAACTGTAATAAACTTCAGTATAATAAAAGGATTATTTGAGAGTGGACATAGGCTGGAGTTAACCGAACTCTACAAATCTTGTCTCTTTTTACTTGCTTTCTGATTGTTTTATTTTTGTTCTCCATTTAGTTCTCTTTATTTTTTTTGCGATTGGCTTGGATACTGTTACTTGTACATAATTGGGTATTGGTGGTCAATTTTGACGCCAACATTTTGGTGCTTTCATCGAGAGAGCTAGCCCCCATAGATTTGGAGTTCAGATTTGGAATCAATTAGAGAGCTTGGATTTGGAGCATTGGAGAGACAATCAATAAGGAGATAGGTAGCATACAGGAGCCATCATGAAGGGAGTCATGAGGCTTCCTCAGGAGCTGAAGCTAATCAAACATCTATCTACATCACCAGAGATGAGATGAGAATAATGATGGACGCTATGCAGGAACGGATGCTAAAAAGACAAGAGGAGATGATGTAGAATCTATTCCAATAGATCGGACGGGATGAAGCCATAAGAGTTGCTGGAATGCAAAATAAAGGAGTTGGAATGATAGGGACTGCTGGAGCTATGGATCAAGGAGTTAAGGTAGTAAGATTCGTTGGAAATCAGAACCGAGAGCATGGAGACGGAGCTATTGGACAAAGGAGTGGAACAGAGCAGTCGAGGTCTGTCCCCGGCCATCTTAGTAGGATCGGCAACGATCCCCAAAGACATGATAGCATGCCCTCGGGCCTGGTCAATTGTGATGCTGGAGGTACCACAATCAATCCCATGGGGTTTGGTGCGAACCGGAATTTGTATGCTCGTCCAAAAGACTACGTTCCAGGATTCCCTCGTAGACTCGAGGGGCGACCTGGACATGATGATAGGAGACTACCACTAGAAGACAACGACAGGTTTGTAGAGATGATTAGGTGAGCTATGCATGAAGGATTAGTGAACAGGGATCTGGAGGATGTAAATAGAAGTTCATTCACTCCTAATATCAGAAATGCTAGGAATCTAATAGAATTCAAACTACCAACATTGGAAGCTTATGACTGAAATTCGGATCCAACTATGCCTATGATGATGTATATATGACACATGGAAGTACATGGGGCTTTGGGAAAAGTCCTGGCATGATGCTTCCCCCATACTAAACGGATGTAGTTGCACTATGGTTTAGACAGTTGGAGAGCGGTTCTATCAGCACATGGACAGAATTGGTCGAAAGATTTATGAAGCAGTTTTGGGTTCACATTACGAGACCCAAGAATGTGATGACATTGACATCAATAAAGTAGTGGGCAGGAGAATAACCCAAGAATTTCTTCACCGGGTTCAATGTTGTAGTTGTTTCGGTGGATTGACTAGATCCATCGATGGTTATGATGGCGGTAGTGTCAGGAGTTGTAGATAATTCATATTTTAAGATATCACTGATACAGGATCCACCAATGGATCTCGGGGAATGCTATCATGAAGTAGAAAGGTTTATACAACAAGAAGACGTGAAAGCTGGTAAAGAGGCAACAGAAGTTAATACTGTACGGGATAGAGAACCGCCCGGTGAAAGCTCAGGAAAGGATAGGGTAAATGGAACATGGATAATAGCTTCGATGGATCGAAGCAACAGAGGTGGGAACCCAAATTATTCTTACTTAGAATTGAATGAAACCCTAGAACGGATATATCTTGATACTTGAGGACGCCTTCGTATCAAAGGCCAACAAGGAGGGAACCCTCCGAATGCAAACAGACATAAGGAAAGCTCTTCCTATTCCATAAGCTAGATATGCACAATATAACTGGCTACAGGCATTTGAAGGTATCATTATGGAACATGTAAGGAATGGTCGGCTACAACAATATGTAAGGACTCGGGCTGCAGCGGTGGAACAGGAGTAACCACCGTCCACCTCGAATGAAAATGACACTGGATCAAGGCATCATCACCAACTTTTCATCAATTGATCAGGATGGCATGCAATAAGTAACAAACTCCGCAGTAGGACGGCTAAGTCACTTACACATGTATAGGGTCGAGGACGGTCCCTAGGCATGCTCTGAGATGATGATAAACTGTTGTGCTCGAGTTTGTGAAATTTGTTTTTTCTTCTTGTTTGCTTCAAACTCTTGTTTTTTTAGTTTTTATTTGAACTCCGATTTATTGGTTTTATGGATTCTTATTTTATAATTTGGCTAATGGACTTAGGAATGCTTAAATTTGGACCAATGTAACATATAACATAGGTCGCGATTGCGGTCCTATCTGGAGAGATGGGATAACAATCGAAAGGAACATGTTTTTTTGTTCGGTGAACATGATGAAATAGACTTGTGCATCATAGATTAAGTCCTCAACCGAGTGTCGAGGCCGAAGAAAAACCCAACAAAGTCGTATGGTATAGACTATGCCTGGCAAAGTGTAGGTCGCTTCGCTCGAATGCGATGGATCGACCTACTCAGGTCGTCGAGCATGAATTGTGCTCGGCAAAGATCTGGAGAGATCAAGGTCATTAGATATGGACTATGTCTGGCAAGGGGTAGTTCATTTCGCTAGAAACCGATGGATCGACCTACTCAGGTCATTGAGTATGGATTGTGCCTGGCATGGATTCGGAGAGATCAAGGTCGTTAGGTATGGACTATGTCTGGCAAGGGGTAGGTTGCGTCGCTCAAATGTAATGGATTGACCTACTCAGGTTGTTGAGTATGCATTGTGCTCGGCAAGGATCCATTGAGATAGGGGATTTGGAATTGGATAACAACTCGGAGAGGTCATGGATTTGGATATCAGTTTTGAACAACAATGGATCTGGCATTGGGTGGATCAAATTTTGATAAAACGATCCGGAGAGGCCATGGATTTGGATTGGATTCTGTATTGGAAAATACGCCTATCAATGGGTTATGGATTTCAGATTTTGGATTTGTGGCAATTCAAAACTCACCTTCCTATCATAAGACTTGTTTTTAGGGGCAAAGTGTTAACCCACCTTTTGCTAAGGCAGTAGATGAGCGTATTTAACCCAACAGGCTTCACAATTATCATGGCCATCGGTCAAGAGCGATGATTGTGAGGTCCGGAAATCAAGTTCAGGCAATGATATGAAGCGACGATAAGCCGATACCAAAAGATAGAATCTTCAGAATATTCTAAGTACTAGTTAATGTCTTGTTCAGGCAGGGGATCGGTGCATATCCCTTCCTCTAAGGGATCGGTACATGTTCTTAATTTTTGTCCCAAATTAGATAAAACTAATAGAAAGTGACAAGGAAGGCCCCATGAGGCTACATTTCAAATCTTAGGTCGTTTGGAGTTTGTATGCATAAGTTATGGAAAAATTACTTCACCTACGAAAGAGATCGTATAAAAATGGATCAGTATAAAAGGAATTGGCATATTTCATCCAAGTAAGTACAACTCAATGAAAACAATCAATATCTGAAATTCCATAAGTCCAATTCATATAAAATTTTATGAGAAAGATGTGGAGAACCTAGGGAGCCTACTTTAGGGATCGCATATCAAAAGGTTGAAGAAAGATGGTCGACCCTCTTTCCTTTTTAGGGATCAGCTAAAACCAAATTTATAGCAAAGATCGATCAATATCTCAACATTTACACTTCAAATTGATATGAAACTTAGAGGATAGGCTAATTACTTCAAAATTGCATGAAATTCAGGGAGCAGGGGCACCCTTCATAGGAATCGCAGCCCATTTGGACACACTAACAGGGATCAGTACCGATCCATTTTGTGGGCCCCAATGGTCTTGAAATATTTTGGGTGGCCTCGTCTTGGTCTCCTGAACCTTTTATCTAAATTTCAGTCCAATCCGTGCGCGTCTTTCCTTATAAATACAGCAGCATGCGTGGCATCAGAATATTCTTTTTTCTTCTTTTTATCTTTAACCTAGGCTACATTCTGCCAATTTTGTTCTTGGATTTCAGATTGTAACTGTAACAAACTTCAGTATCACAAAAAGGATTACCTGGGAGTGGACGTAGGCTGAAGTTAGCCGAATCCTATAAATCATATCTGTTTTTACTTGCTTTCTAATTATTTTAATTTTTTTCTTCATTTATTTCTCTTTATATTTTAGTGATTGGCTTGGATATTGGTACTTTTACATGATTGGGTGTTGGTGGAAAATTTTGACGCCTGCATTTGGTGCTTTCACTATGAGAGAGCCAGCTCTCGTGGATTTGGAGTTTAGATTTGGAATCAAGTGGAGAGCTTGGATTTGGAGCAATGGTGAGACAATCAACAAGGAGAAAAGTAGCGGATATGAGTTACCATGAAGGAAGTCATGAGGCTTCCTTGGGAGAGGGAGCTAATCAAACATTTATCTACACCTCCAGAGATGAAATGGACGGGAACATATGCTAAAAAGGCAAGACGAGATGATGCAGAATCTACACCAATAGATCAGACATGCTGGAGCCATAGGAGCTGCTGGAATGCAAAATTAAGGAGTTGAAACAATAGGGACTGCATGAGTTATGGATCAAGGAGTTGAGGTGGCAAGATTTACCGGAAATCGGCACTGGGAGCATGGAGACAAAGCTATTGGACAAAGGAGTGGAACAGAGCAGCCGGGGACAGTCCCCGACCATCTTAGAGGGATCGACGCCAGTCCCTCTAGAGGGATCAACACCAATCCCTAAAAAACATGGGCGTGCCCTCGGGCCTGGTCGATCATGATGCCGGAGGATCTATGCTTAATTCCATGGAGCTTGGTACGAATCGGAATTTGGATGCTTGTCCAAAAGAATACGTTCCGGAATTCCCTTGTAGAGTTGGGAGGGAGGGGCAGCTTAGACATGTTGATAGGAGACTACCACTAGAAGACAATTATAGGTTTGCAAAGATGATCAGGCGAGCTATGCGTGGAGGATTAGTGAACAAGAATCTTAAGATGTAAATAAAAGTCCATTCTCTCCTTATATCAGGAATGTTAGGAATCCACCAAAATTCTAACTACCAACGCTGGAAGCTTATGACGAAAAGTCGGATCCAACTAGGCATATGATGAGGTGTATATGGCACGTGGAAGTAGTAGGGGCTTCGAAAGAAATCCTGGCAGGATGCTTCCCTTGTACTTAACGGATGTAGCTACGCTATGGTTCAGACAGTTGAAGAGCGGTTTTGTTAGTACATGGACGGAATTGGTCGAAAGATTTGTGGAGCAATTTCAGGTTCACTTTATGAGACCCAAGAGTGTGATGACATTGTCATCAGTAAAGCAGTGGGTAGGAGAATCACTCAAGAATTTCTTAACCAGGTTCAACGCGACAGTTGTTTTGGTGGATCGACTAGATCCATCGATGGCGATAGTATCAGGAATTGCAGATAATTCATATTTTAAGATGTCACCGACAATGGATCCACCGACAGATCTTAGGGAATTCTACCATGAAGCAGAAAGGTTTCTACGACAAGAATATGCGGAAGCTGATAAAGAGGCAACAAAAGTTAATAGGTACGAGATGGAGAACGCTCGGTGAAAGCTCAGGAAAGGACAATGGTAAACGGAACATGGATAATTGCTTCGATGGATCGAAGCGATAGAGGAGGGAACCTAAATTCTCTTCTTACTTGGAAATGAGTGAAACCCTAGAATAGATATATCTAAATATACTATGATGCCTTCTGTATCGAAGGCCGGCAAGGAGGGAACCTACCGAATGCAAATAGACATCAGGAAAGCGCGACCTATTTTTCTTCTTTCTGATTCTCTTTGTCTTCAACTTAGGTTAAACTAAGCCAATTTTATTCTTGGATTTTGGATTATAATTGTAAACAAACTTCAGTATAATAAAAAGGATTATTTTGGAGTGGACGCATGCTGGAGTTAGCCGAATCACTATAAATCTTTTCTCTTTTTACTTGCTTTTTTATTGTTTTAATTTTGTTTTTCATTTATTTCCCTTCATATTTACGTGATTGGCCTAGATATTGGAACTTTACATAATTGGGTGTTGGTGGATAATTTTGGCACTAACAGTTATCAAAGGAAAGAAAAGAAGTAAAGACGAGAAAATAGAAGAGAATGGAAAAGAAGAAATAGGAAACATCAAATGATCCCATTATCTGTCATATATCTCACATTGCATCAGATAAAATATAATAGCCAATACAGATATAAAATAGTTGAAATTGTAAGTAATAATGCAAGCTAATAATAAGTATATAAGATCCACAGAGTTATACAATACATCAAAATAGTTTATACAACTGACACATAAACTCAACCGATAAACTGTCTCTAATAATAATAATAATTCAAACACCGTCAAGGCTCCATAGTATCACACAACGGAAATGCAATAACAAACTCAAATTAAGTATGAGCGGACATCACCTCTTGCTAGTCCATCTGCAGAACTCCATATATCATCCACACCTGCTCTCAATCTACTAATTTAAGAGTACCGAGATAATAAGAAGCAAATCATAAATCTGGGTTAGATAACAGTTTGGTGTGAGCGATAAAAAAGTCAAAATACTATAAAAGTTGATATAGTATGGAACAGTGGGTATACGAATCATACCTGATATGTCCCTGTAACCAAAAAGTCAGCACATAACATAGATAATATGCTACTCTACAACATCTAAAATGGGTACTCCATGCATAGTATCTGTCCGGACGCCTAGGTATCTCCATCCATAATAACTACTTCATTTTAAGTAAACCATCCAGGTGACTAGGTATCTCCAGCCACAATGCCTACTCCACACAAAGTCAAGTAAGGCTATCTAGGTATCTCTACCATAATAACTACCTTGTGTGACATCCCTAGGGTGACAGGTGGCTAGTAAAGCTACCATAAACATAGCATCCATCGAACAATACTAACTATCACTCGGTATGCTATGGATATATGATAACTCAGATAACCCCCAAATCAAGGACTAATTGTAATCTTGGTTCTCTATTGTACTCTCGTATCTTGCAGCTCAAAGCTGGATACATGTCTCATAGCCCAAAGTTGGACACTAGACCCAAAGGGTCCAGGGTATACAGATCCCAACATGATCCATGGGTATCCCTGCTATACAATACCCCTGCTTCAAGTACAACAAAAAACTCTTGGACTCATCAATGATCCCTTAGCACATACACATGCATCCGAGGCCTATTCGCTCAATACAATTTCCACTATCGGAACCCGCCATCTTCCTACACTCCAGACTCCCTCCATGAGCCTCTTCAATACCTACAACCCCTACGAGCCACAAACAGAAGATACAGAGTGTCAATCTTTGACACTTGATACTTCCACGAGCCAACAACCAAAGATATAAATCCTCTTGTTGTACATTGTCATCTCCCATGATGCGAATGAGACAACACCTCTAGCACAATCTATAGAGTCCTGAACTATCTACCTTGGAACTTACTCCCAACACGAGCCAACATCCGAAGTACTAAATCTCATGTTGAAGCTTTACATCATCACTTCACCATCTAAATCGCTCACCCATAGAACGATCACATCAAGACTCTAACTCGATCGTACAAATAAACTATCACATCATGCACCATGAATCTCCTCAACATCTAAGCCAATAATTCGTTAAATCAATGATCAACAATAGTGATGGACATTGACCACTCTACAGTAGTTATACCAA
Organism: Allium cepa; assembly: GCA_030765085.1. Taxonomy (NCBI): domain Eukaryota; kingdom Viridiplantae; phylum Streptophyta; class Magnoliopsida; order Asparagales; family Amaryllidaceae; genus Allium; species Allium cepa. Next base: position 834,665,915 of record CM060934.1, read on the forward strand.
CCACCTTAGTCTTGTATTTAACCAAAACGGATAAGTAAAAACCAAACAGAAACGTCTGGCATCCATCTCGAAGTCCAAAGCCTCCTCTTCCACCTTAGATCCATCAGCACTATCCTAACTCTTCTCTACAACATATCTTATTCATTAGGTTTCTGTGTGTGCAAAACCTCAATGTACAAGATATTCCTGTAAAACCCAGTCACCCCTAATAGGCATTTTCTACCAAAATAGCCATACAACCAAATGTACATCCAACAACTGTACATACATCCAAAATAGCATACATACAACATGTATAATCCATCCATACCAACCAATACCGGAAATCATATCAATAATAGCTCAAATCTAATAATTCCCTAACTACGGTAGGTCGATGGAAAATAGGTGATATTCTTTATAAATCATTTTAAAATCATTTTATTTTCTTTTATAAAAATCTAGCAAATCTATAAGCATGGGAAAATCACATTTTAAAATCAAAAATCATTCCCGAGCCTCAATCTAATATTATACAACCAATCCTACTTGGTGAGAGGCAATATCACTTACCTCATCAAAACATATCCAAACCAATGGCAAGATGTAGATTTCTCTATCATAAGCGCAACGTAAGAAATAGCTTCCAAAGCGAACCTCGTATGCAAAAGATATGGTCGAAATAAGAATCGATATTAACTATATAATTAATTAATAAATTAAAATGCTAATTACCACATTAAGCCCTTAATCCTTCTCCTATAATAGTCTGTGCACGCACAAAACCTCCAAGCCGTGCATATCAATTTCCCTTCGCTTCTCGATCTCTCTTAAATTACTCAACAAAACCAACAGTCGAGGATTGCAATGTGTTTCTCTTCTTGTTCTTCTTGATTTATACCCATCCAATCAAGATCCAATCCACCAAGGCAAGATTCGACACCTGAAGCTGGACCCACCATGGACGCGTTTTGCACAGGACAATCGAATCTGACCAAAATCTAGGTGACAGTGTGCGGCGTCGAGAAGATTCCAATGGCAACACCAATCCGCTTATCGTTGCTCTAAGATCCCGCAATCTCAAATTCTTGTTGTGGATTTGGACGTCGACTTTCGCCAAACAAGATCGTATACTAGATTGATGCCACCATCTTAAAGCTCTTGTTGATACGAGCTTATTCGATCTGGTTTCACGATTTCTAATAGAGAAGATGTCGAGATTTTGATTTTTGAATGAAAGAGGAATAAAGTGGCCATGTTTTTTGAGATAGAGATGGAACAACAAATGGCCAAATAAAATTTGAAGGGAGATCCAAATTTGGGGATTTTTATATAATAATATTATAATAATCCATTTATTCAAATTGTTAAATAAATGGTCATACGTTTCGAGCCTGTATGATCACATGATACGTCCAATGATTATGAAACTCGTCTATGTATATCACCTTATTTTTCAGATCCAACAGTACAAACCTTGTCGCCATTTGAGATTGTGCCCCGAGATGCTAATTCGTGCATTTTGATATCGTTTCGTTCATCGAATCATTTGATCTTCAAATATAACGATCCATATACTTATTTTGATTCAGTCGTATGCAAAAAATCACATTTTGGGCATTTATTTAATTAATGATTAAATATTTAAATCAATTATTTAAATATTTGATTGTTAAAAATATGGGTCGTTATAGTTTCTCACTACATTTATGCTCCATCTAACCCTAATTAATTAGTTGTGTTAAGAGCAGGAAATAAAATATTTCTATCACTAAACTTTTACATATTTATTTACATACTTTTATATGTTGTTCATATGTTGTCCTTACCATTCAAATACATGAATGCATTTGATACGTTCATCATATTACATATTTATTTGAATTAAAATTAAAACTTCTTTAATTATGAAATGAAATGAAATATTGATTTTATTTTAAAGTAACACGGAAAAGTTCTAAACATATTCGGACTTCATAGGCCCTATGTAAATCTAAAATGGTAATTTTTTTAAAATTCACCTATTTCTTCCACTGTGTACTGGCATAGTTCCAACACCCACACACATTTATAAAATTTGAATTGGAGGAAAACTTCTCTTTCATAAGGGGTTTTATCCAACCTTATATGATGCACTCTATTAAGTATATAACGAGCGGATAAGACAGCTTCCTCCCACATATTTTCAGTCATACCAGAACTCAAAAGCATTGCATTCACCTTATTTTATGAGTCTTATTTCCCTTTCAGCTTCTCTATTTTGTTGGGACGTATATGGACTAATATTTTCATGGATAATTCCATTTTTCTCATAATTTTTTTAGAAAGTCAATACAATACTTGCCACCACTGTCAAACATAAGCCTTTTGATTTTTCAATCTAATTGATTTTCAACTTCAACCTTAAACTTTAGGAATATTTTCCTAGTCTCATTTTTAGATCTAAGAAGATAGATTTAGGTATATCCAGAAAAGTCATCAATGAAGGTCACATGATAGCGTTTACCTCCTCTATTACTCAAAATTTGCCAAATCTAAGTGTATTGATTCTATTAATTATGTACTTCTCTTAGTGACTAATTTGAAATGTTTTTACATTTTTGACATCAACATATATAGGACATTTGGAAGACAAAGTTTCATTTTCTATATTTAGCATATTCGGTGTTCTAATTTATTTATTGAGCATGCATTAACATTTCCTAATCTGTTATTCCATAAGTTAAATGATTTAGGCACATTAGAAAAGCAGAAGTACTTTCGGTACTAGAAATAATAGAGTTTGATACAAAAAGATCATCGTCTACTTATCCCTTTCCTACAATTACCTCATTCCTAGTTATTATAGCTTTATCAGATTCAAAATCAAGCATCACCAAGCATTGTTCAATAACCCACTAGATACTAAATTCCTACGAAGGGAGAGGACATACAATACATCATTCAAAGTCAAAGCTTTTCCACAAGTTTAAGGAGAACCTTTCCTTAGCCAAGTACTCTAGCAGTAGCAGAGTTTCACATGAAGACACGCATACCATCTCATACATCCTGAAATTGATGGAAAATCTCTTAATTTGCAGAAATATGTTTAGAAGCTCCTATGTTCAACACCCAAAAGATCTTGATTTCCCCAAGTTACCCTCAGTAATGACTATATCTATGATATCTTCATCCCTAGAAAGATTATCTTATGCTTTGACGTTGGTAGATTGCTTCTGATTGCACATCCTTTCCATTGGAAGCATTAATGCGCTTATGGCCTGGTTTTCCACATAAATAAAAATTGATATTTTTCTTTTGAATATTTTTATTAGAAAAATTACAATCCTTTCCCTTTTTTCTTTACTATCAACATTAGGTTGATATCCAATTTCCACAAGATCTGCATTATCAAAGTCAATGGTCATAGTAGTGGATTTACCCTTCAAACGGTTTTCTTTCTCGGCTTGCATGTGATTGATTAGCTCTTGAAAAAGATTTTCTTTCCTTTTGTGCTTGAGATGATTTGTGTAATTGCTTCAAGATGGTGTAAATTTTTCCAGTAATATATAAGCTTATAGGATCTCACGTAACTTCATTCCTTCATTGAGTATGTCAGATACCAGGTTTCCATATTTATGAATTCGCACTGTTATAGACTTGTAGTCAACCATCTGAAATTGCAACTATTTGCCTACCACATACTTTTTTTTCCTACATCATCTCCTCCATACTTATTTTCCAGCATTTTGCCAAGGTTCTTTACTGATTTTCATGAACAAACAAATCAAATAGTTTGTTTGACATGTATATGAGCAAGCATCCCTTGACTAACTTGATCCTTTTCAAATTTCATTTTAACTTCATGATTATTTTTATTTGTTACGATGCTTTGTTGTGCAATTTCGATTATGTCTAGAGCCACACCTTCTAAAACCTCCATAAAGGGTTTAATATACAAGACAAAATCGACTTCCAACTGCTCAAGCAATATGAGTAGTTTTTAGGACCAGATTTTGTAGTTGGTTTCATCCAATGCTTTAAATCTGGAAGGATTCAGATGGATGTGATTGATTGGAAGGACAATTACTCTTCACTATGAAAATTCGCTTTCTAACTGTAAGAATAGACAGTCAACAAAGAGTAGGAAAGAGAGGTTGTTTCATGGACATGCCATTGCCTTGAAAATGAATTCTAGCACGACTACGGTGCAATCGCTGATTATCGTTCACTCTTCAAGGTTAACATAATAATCTTCAAACTTGTGCACTCATGGTTAAAGTATTTGGAGGAGTGTAGAATAATAATTGCTTAAGTGTTTTAAATATTTTTCAAGAAGATGAATTGGATTCTATTCTCTGCTTTCTATCATTAAAGGAACATTAATAAATAGGCATGGGTGTGAAAATTGCAGCTCAGACTTAAAAGGTGAGAAATTAGAATGGTCAAGGTAATGAAAAGATAATTATTTTGATACATTCATAAATTTTATTAATTGCAATCGTAACCGGTAAGCAGATAAATATATTTATCTTTTTATTTATGAGAGCTGAATTAAAAATAGAAAAAGAGAGAAGGAAGTGTAAGGGATAATCATGCCCATTCCATGATACTACATTGCACAATGCTACGTGCCAAGTGCAACATCAAAACGCCACATGCATCCGTTCTCTCATGCATATGCGTGTGTGTGAGCTTCCCCAGTGATCTATGCTACCTATGCCCAATTAATAAGTAGTAAAAATAAGGTTATATAAAGAGGAGAATAACAAAATATTAGGTGACGCGGGACTAAAGATTTATAGTAGTTATCCAACAGTCCTCCACTAACTACAAAAAACTCCAAACATATGAAAGATAAAGAACCTACGCAAAAGAAAAGTATTATACATATGCACCAATATCTTTCGATTTCAATTGATGCACAAGAAGAGAAGGCCACAACTTTGTCCATGTAGTGAATTTCTCTGAATTACAAGATTTGGTTGAAACTTCACAACTCATACTACACTTTTGATATCTACGCTTATCAGCTAAAATCTCTCACTGAAGGGGCCCCACCTTCATACTCAAGTAGGTGAGTCAATCAAGTGCATCTCCCTAGTACCATCAAATTTAGCTATGGACTCACTAAGAGCATGAAGCTCAACCTTGTTAAACCAAAATTTTGTTCAACATTCAAAATGTGTGTACAAGGAGGCATGATCGAAGTTCCAATAACACCCATTGGTTTTATAATAATTCACAAGATTGTTTAAACACCATTCATGATTCAAAAATAAAATAGGCAAGTCAAAATAACAATAGGCAATATGCTTAAGCGATGTTCCTTTATTCAGTTGTGAACTTGTTACAACATGTGCCGATATGCAATTTTCAAATTATTCAAGCCCTTGTTTGCAAATATTGAATATCCTCTTCTTCCTCATTAGACTTTATACCATTAGTTTATCCTTGAGTTCTTAATGAAGTGAACTTTAAGAAGGTCCTAATTGGAAAAATTGATAAGAGTGAGAAAGAGGTTAATAGCCCTTTTCCATGAGAGGTGTATCTCTATTTGTAGCGGTTGGAGGGAATTAGACTTGCTTCCATTAGCAATAGGGGATTTATGGTGTCATTTGTTACTATCTTTGTGGTGGCTTCAACATGGAGCATGTCAATGAATGTGAAGGTCATTGAAGCTTTAAGGAGGAAAATACAATAAATCCTCTTGAACTTGCTTTTGTGAATGACTTTATTCCTCTCCTTTTGTATGACCTTGGACGTCACATGGAATGGAGGTTGTGTGACATCGATAATATGAAATATCCATGAAATGCGACATCAATTAATATATGATGCCTATTATCATGGGTGTGATTTTCAAAATGTAAACCTCATCATATCCTTTTGACATTCTTTTGTCTATTGATCATTCATAATTTCCTTCTCATTAATATTACTCTTATTATCACTATGACGAAATGCGATATGGTTGAAGAGCGATATTAACTAAATGCATATGGATGAAGTGTGACATCAATGGCGTTTGGCATCAATGAAGGGTGGTATCGATAGAGTGCGGCATTGACGTGTGGCATCGAATATATGCAGCATTGATTAGGTGCGCCATTGCATCTATAGGGCATTGATTATATAATGCTTTGAAGGAATGCATCATTGCTTGAAAGGTGGCCTTGATGAGAAGCGACATTGAATTGATGTGGCATTGAAGGGAGACGTCATCAATCTTTGCCTTGATGAAGTGTAGTACATGCGATATTCCTTTTTCCTCTGGCGACATGAGAGGCCTTATGCTTTCAACTTAACGACCTTGTTTGCTACCGAATGCAATATTGTCTTGTGATTCGAAATTGTTCCAACTTCAACTCGATATTCCCATGCTTGTCTCCTTTAGAAAATATATGGATAGTATTTATCTCCTTCCTATATAAAAGAAGCTTTCTACACTCGGTGCAAAACCAAGAATTTCCTTAATTTCTTACTCCTTTGTAAGATATTATTTCGGTCCTATTTTCCTATAAAACATAAAGTGAACGATAATTTTCATTATTAAATTTGAATTCATCTTTAACTTTAAGTAATCCTTCCTAGATGTGTCAAGCTATAAATAGTCATAGATTTCTTATACTATCCATGCTAGTCAAGATTATAAATTTGCAAACACTACTTTCTCAAACAGAAGCTCAAAAAGTTATTTGGTAATTTCATAGGAGGAAGGACCAGAAATTTCTCTGGTAATATCATGAATCAGATATCCATCTGAGAATATTAATTTTTTGATTTACAAGACAAGAAACCCTTTAGCCATAGGAATAATATTTCGAATAGAAGACCAAAAATCGTCTGGTAATAACAAAATCCTTTAGGTTGAAGGCCAGAAAAACATTTTGAAATAATAGAAGACCAGAACATGTATTTGACAATAATAATAAAAGATTAGAAAACCCATCTGATAATAGTATAGGATCGGCAAATCCATCTGGTAGTAATAAAAACCAGAAAATCCTTCTGCCAATTATAATAGAAGACCAAAAAATCCATTTGCTAATAATAGAAGATCAGAAGATACTTCTAGCAATGACAGTAGAAGACCAGAAAATCCATCCGGCAATAATAGAAGGACAAAAAATCCTTCTGGCAATAATAATATAAGACCAAAAATATCCATTTGGTAATAATTGAAGACTAGAATCTCCATCTGGTAATGACAAAAGAGGACCAAAAAATCCATTTGGCAATGATAGAAGACCGGAAAATCCTTCTGGCAATAATAATATAAGATCAGAAAAATCAATATGGTAATAATAGAAGAAGGGAAAATCCTTCTGGTAATAATATAAGATAAGAAAACCCACCTGGTAATAATAGAAGACTAGACATTCCTTCTAGCAATAATAATAGAAGACCAGAAAATTCTTCTGGTAATAATAAATTCCGAATAATAGAAGAAGACCGAAAAATTCATCTAGCAAGAATGCTTTCTTTTGTGGAGAAATTCCACTTTATTTACTTTGGAGCTGAACAACTCATATTTGACTGAACTTCCTCTGGATGATTATTTAATTTTTCTCTAGAGGTCAAAAGGCTCATTTTGATCAAGTTCTTCCGTCTCTCCTTAGGCTTTAGACATCTTAATTCGTTTTCTTTTTTCCTCTCTTTGGACTTTGGACGTCTTCGTCCCTTTTCTTTTGCCTCCCTTTGGGCTTTGGACATCTTAGTCCCTATTCTTTTTGCCTCTCTTTGGGATTTAGACATCTTAGTCCCTTTTCTTTACCACCATCTTAGGAAGTGATCTCAACTTTGATCGAACTCGTTATCACTATCTTAGGTGATGATTTAGGTCTATTGTCCAGTGCGTTCAGTTAGCTATCTTAAGCAGAACCAAAGATTTATCCGACCTCCCACTAGGAGGCACTTTAGTAAGGCCATAGAGATGGTACTAAAGGCTGGTTTGGTGCTTTGGTCATTTCATCTTAGATAGGATCAAAGTCCTACTCCATCCACCCTTCAGGAGGCACTCCGGCCAGGCCACGTAGGTAGGGGCAACAGGCTTGCAGATGCTTTGGTCAAGCCTTTTCACATAGGACCAAAGGCTTACTCTGATCTCCCTCTAGGAAAGTCACCTTTGCAAGGACAAAGGCTTTTTCGCACTTTTCTACCATCTTATATAGTGATTTAGGCTCTTCCTTTTACTTTAGGAGAGTCTTACTCCTCAACCGTGTAGATATACTTATTTCGACTTCTTTATTCATCCATCCTTAGGAAATATGGCCGTAAATGTTCGGCCATGTTCTTCTTATTACATTGCCATAAGATCAACATAGTCTATAAGTCTCGGTGGGATTACTTTGTATATGATTAGAGGTCCTTCCTAATTTTCCCCGAGCGGTCCATCCACTGGATTCTTATTATTTTTCGTAACCTTTCGGAGTACTAGATCTCCCTTTTGAAATGATCTTTCTCTGGCTTTGAAGTTATAGTATTTCAAAATCCTTTGTCGATATTCGGGCGCTTGTTCAGCTGCCTCATTCCTTAGTTCATTGATTAAAGTTAGGAATTTTTCTTTTATTTAATAACCTTCAGATAGGATTCAACCTCAAATTTGATTGGAAGCATCATTTCTCACCCATATGAAATTCATCCTGTCTTGGCTTTATATCCTACGGGATGAGTGGTAGTTATTCCCATCAATTTGCTTTTCATAAATTATGTGGTAAGAGCTAGGGAGCACCCTTTTGTATAAAAATGTAACTCTTTAGCGAATCCAAGCTTCTAGTTGTAATTTTCCTTTTCGATACACTTCACGTTCAAATACACTTTGTGGTTTCATTGGTAATCAAAGAGCAACTTCCTATAACTAATATTCTCGTCTTGTAGAGAAAATTCCACGATTATTCAGAATATTTTGCATTGATCTCATGCTGAATCCATACTAGTATTGGAATCATAAATGCTTTTAGAATTCGATATAAGGAAAAAGGAACTTGGAGTAAGGAGGATATTGGTGAACCTTGTTAACCCTGACAAATGTAAGCCAAAGCGACATTTGGTTGAGCTAAGGCATAAGTGGTTTGGCTAAGTAGGTTCAAGTCCATAAAGAAGTTATTGGCATAGTCATGTTGAAGCCATGTGAACCCAAATTTAATCTACATAGAACAATTTTATCAAAGTAGAAATCAAGATTACGAGTGTTTTGGAATTCGAAGAAAGTTAGATTAAAAATCACAAGTACTTTGGAATTCAAAACAAGCCATAATCTAAGATATCTTTTACTGCTTCGTAATCTCATTACTCTATTTTTGGATGATCTTTGTGGATCTAGTCCGAATCTTGTAGATTGAAAATTACAACAGTGGATAATGATTTTACTCCTGAGTTATAGATTTAAATTTCTTCCTTATTTCGTCCCGATGTAGTGATCATCTTGTTTTTGATTTCTTATCTTTTGCTTTGCTCTATATGGCTTAGGTAATCCGTTTAAAAATCCTTTCTTGAATCTTTACCAGTTTGAAGTAAGGGAAACTTCTTTAAAAGTCATCTCATCTAACAATGAAGTGATTGTGAAGTAATTCATTAATGGCCTTGGAACTTTCTTTTCTTAATAAGTATCATCATGACAAATTTGTCCCTTTTAACTGCTCATGATTCTTGATGAATGTCTTTTCATCTTTCTATAACCTATTTTGGGTACTCTGATGGCCTGAACTTAGAGATTTTATTTCAATTGCTTGAAGTTCCAAGCTTGGGTTATGCACGCCATTAGGTTATCTTGGTAAGTGGTCATTAACTTATAGGTTAATATAAGTAACAAATCTTAATTTTGTCAAAATATTCTTTGGGTTAAAATTATGGCGGTAAAGACTATACATAATTTGATAAGATGCTTTTGGCATTCAAATTTTCTTGGGATTGTGGGTCATTTAAGAGGTATAAAATTTTAAGAAAATAAAATAAAATATTGTATCTCATATAATTGGGTTGGATAGTAGGTTTCAAAAATTGTGAAACTTTTAGAAAGCGACTTTCAAATAAATTGGATAACCATAAAAATAAACTTTTTGGGAATCGATCCAAGAACTTAAATCAGTTCCTATATCGAAATTGATGAGCATGGCTGCAAAAGTTCATCTATTGACAAAAGTAATCAATAGACAATCCATTATCTCATATATAGAAACTCGAATTCCCATTTTGGTATTGAAATCTTGGCCATAAAGAAAGAATCTCTCCGAACTCTATTCTCCAAGTGTAGGGAATTTGAAATTTATTAAGAACGGAAATTCTTTAAAATCCAGAGCTTCTCAAACATCTATCCATGGTAGATTAGTCTTCATTTCATCTGAATATGGCATAAATTTTCAAAATCATAACTTCTTCATCCTTTATTTTCAAAATATGAAAATTTTCAGAATCATCCTTTGAAACAATTATTCTTTTGAAAGCTCGGCATGCTTGAAATTTGTTCATATAAGAAGCTTTTTACATGTACAAAACGTTAATTATTCAAAATTATATATCCATGAAACTGATTACATTCGGGATCGATATACCTAATATTACACATTTACAACAATAATTATTTTCGAGACTAATATGTTCAAAGTTAAGGCTTTTCGAAATAAATGTATATACAAAGCAATATACTTATGAACTTGATGGCATTCGAAATAAATACTTTTCTAAATCATGTATAGTTAAAACCAATTCGAAATCAATATGCCAATAGGATAACATTTGAGATTAACATTGTGACGACCCACCTTTTTGATCCCTGGAAACGACACTTAATACATCCGCGGTATTCGTGTGTTGTTGCCCAAGCATCCAAAAGATAAGTTGTCTTGAGATGAAATAAAGAACAGAACAAGATAGAATAGATAAACCTCACAGCGGAATGGTTGCATATAATATAAAATGATATAGTACAAATGGTTACTCCTTATAGGGAGTTATCAAAGTTAAAAAAATACTACATCTAACAAATTAATAACTATACATTCCGACTTTTCATTTTTAAGATACAAAATACACCTACATAATCATATAGCAGAACATAAATAACTAGATAACTAAGGAGACGACTGCTCGATCACCGCCTTTAAAGAGCTCCAAATAAAACATATTACTCTAGGACTACCTAAATATAATTGATTACCCGAGAGTTTAGGAAAAATAAAAAAATCAGGTTAGACAGAATGTCTGGTAAGAGTAAAACTTTGAAACAAAAGGAAGTGCATTTAACAACAATATGTGGGACCACGCCGCTAACGCGGAACGGGTTTTCTACCACATAAACAACAACCAAACATAACAAAAATGGAAGTGAACAACAGGGAACAAATTCAAACATAGATGATGAGTACAATTAATATTACATTCAAACTTGAAAGAATGGAAATAGCCTAAATAAAAATCCAAACTTGATAGAATGGATAAAACAAGACAACAGTCCAAACTCGATAGAATGGACTATACAAGATAACTATCCAAACTGGGTAAAATGGACAAAATCAATAAGTGAACACCGCAAAGAGTGGTTGACCCTTCCCGTTGTAATTAAAGAAGTCAGATTCAAAGGATCAAATCAAATAAAAAAAGGAAAATTTCCAACAATGACTAGGATGGTGCACCCCCCTTGGAATATACCTCTAGGCATATACTCCTAATAAGCTCATTTACTCTGTGACACTTCTTGGGACCCTCCAAGCCAGACCTTGCCAGACCTTACCTGGAATCCGAATATTTTACATCTAAATCTTAACTGTTTTCACGTGACGGTACACAAAAATCTTGACAAGATGTTGTTGGGGATATTTCCACCGAGCCATCACAAGGAGGTTACCACCGAATCAAACACATTACCCAAGCTACTACCGGTCCAACCCAAACCGAAGCATCACCGATCCACTACCACACCAACTCACAACCGGACCATCCCTCACCGGACCAACACCCACCGGACCAACACACGCCGAACCAAGCCCACACCAAACCAACACCATTACCGAACCAACCATCGTCGGACCAAATTCAACTCCAACCATCTCCGAACCAAGAGGATGCCGAACTAACATCGCCAGGCCAGATTGCTTCGGCCCAAGCCCACCAGCAGCTATATACATCGAAGATTCCTGCCCCCAGTCTCACTCTATAAATAGAGGGGCAGGGGTACAACAATGGCAGACAAGTTTGAGAGCTCAAGCACGGAAGGAACTTTCAAACAACTTTCATATACTTGCATACAAAGCTTTGTATTTGTAATCTGAAGGAAAAAGGAGAATAACATATAAAGTGGACGTAGGCACGTTCTGGCCGAACCACTATAAATCTGTGTGTCTTTTACAGTTTAGTCCATCTATTTCATATATTTGCATAAATCACCCAAACCATCCATATCAACATATAATCAACTAAATCATACGACTAGGAGGTGTTTGCCCATTTTTTTTGTGCAAACATTTTTGGTGCTTTCGCTGAGAGCAAGGAGCTCGAAGCTTCAGCTTCTCCCACTTAATCCTTTTCCTGTCAGCATCGTTCATTTGGAAAACATGGCTCCCGGACGGAAGAAAGATGCTAACAAAGGAAAGGACATCGCAACTGGAAGTATCCCAGATCTAGTGATCAGAGACCAAGACAATCGTCCAGTTCCAACAGCAAATTTAAATCAGGCAAATCCGACAGCCCTTGCTACGGAACAACCAATTACAAGGGCGGATCTGGACAAAGTTGTGGCTGAAGTAACTAACCGCTTCGCATCTCAACAAGAAGCCTTGGTGGACCAACTCATGTCACGCTTAAGAGATGCTGAAGAATCCAACCGCAACACTGAATCATGGGGTGAGTCCCGGTCTGGAGGATCCGGGAGGCGACAAAGGTCTTTCTTCTTCGAAGAAGCTAACAACAGAAACAGCCATGGTAGGAGCTGAGCCCGGACTCAGCCCGAATTCCGACCCGAGGAAACACTTGGAACCGAACCCAACGGGGGAGGTGCCAGGCAGGGGTCGGATGTGGCTGAGCCTGTCATGCTACCTAACTATGAAAACACCAGTAGACGGGGCCGAGCTGGACTCCGGCCCGAAGTTGGACCCGAGGAAGTGCTGAGAACAGAACCCAGCAGGGGAAGATCAAGGCAAGGGCCAACTGTGGCTGACCCCAGCATGCCCCCAGAAGACCAGAGGCATCCATTGTAGAATGTTAGGAGTGACAGACGATACCATCCCTACAAGCCGTCTGGATGAAATCAGTCCCGTAGGGAAGAACCAAACTCATTTCTATCGGCTCCAAGTTCTGATGAAAGGATGGCGCGATTGTTCAGAGAGTGCATCCAACGGGAGCAAAGGGATCGGGGGATAGGTGCTAGGGTAACCAGCCCCTTCAACCGCAATATCGAAACCGCCATCACCCCCGGGAATGGAAAATACCAACAATGGAACCTTACAAGGGAACCTCTGACCCCATAGTACACTTACAGAGATACACCCAGCATATGCTCATGAGCAGAGCAACGGAGGGAGTATTGTGTAAATGCTTCCCACTTTTCTTGGCAGATCTATCTACCTCCTGGTTCTGCCACCTACCCCAAGGGTCCATCAGCTCATGGGAAATGTTGAAAGAAAAGTTTATCAGCCAGTTCCGCATTCATGTGGAACAACCCAAGGACGCTTATTCCTTATCTAATATCAAACAGAAACCCGAAGAGGCAGTGCAACAATATCTAACCCGATTCAACGTCGCGGCGACCGCAGTCCAAGATGCCGACGAGAAACTTATCCTAATGGCTCTCTGCAGTGGTGTACATCCGGATACTAAATTTGCTAGAAGACTAACCAAGGAAAAGCCAGCTACTTTACCTGATTTCTTCCATGAAGCTGGAAAGTATATGAGACTTGAAGACGCTGCCATTGAGAGGCAGTCAGGGCAACAGGCTAAAACAGCTACAGACAGAGTTCCCGCTGCAACAAAGGATGTTCGGAGAAATGACTCTAGAGACAATGCTGGGGGCAAGAAGGGGGAAAAGCGCCTATATCGACCTGGACCAAGATTTGACTCCTACAATCCTTTGAATGAAACAATCGAAAACATCTTCCTAGCTACTCAAGACGAAGTTAGATACAAGCGCCCCCCGCACAAGAAGGAGTCAGATAAGGCACTCAAGACTGGAAAGTTCTGCCGCTTCCATGAATTCCATGGACATGACACCAATGAATGCCACCATCTCCGGGACTTGATTGAAGAACACATTAGAAAGAAGAGACAGAAGAGACTGGAATGCTATGTAAAAAGCCAGAACAGGACTTCGACTCCTGCCAATGAGAATCCGGGGCTACCCCTCCCAGTAGTAGGCGGAGGAAATCGCAACACCAGCGGCTCTAGTCAAGAGAAGATAGTGCTCCATACCGTATCAGGAGGACCACACATCGCCGACAGAAGCTGGGCAGAGATGGAAAGATACGGTAAGTCACTTAGAAACGATGAAGGCTACGTTAACTCTGTTATGAAAGAACGCCACCCGAAACGGAAAGAGAATGACGACATCAAATTCAGTAGGCGTGATCTAGAGGGAAGACAGTACCCACACATGGATCCTATGGTCATCTCTGCCTGGTTCGGTCCAGCCAAAGTTTTTCGAATTTTAGTAGACACTGGAAGCTTGGTAAATATCCTATTCAAGCATGCTTTCGACAAAATGAAGCTGTCAATGAAGGATGTGTCTCCCTGCAACAAACCACTATATGGTTTCACTAGAGATGCGAAGATGCCCCTCGGGCAACAGGACCTTTTTGTAGAAATAGGAAGTCATCCCCGCTCCGTTGTGCGAAAACAAACATTTGTGCTAATAGAAAGCCACTCAGCCTACAACGCCTTTTTGGGAAGACCAGCCTTGTCTGACTTCCAAATTGTCCTAGCCCCATAGTGCCTGAAAATGAAATTCCCAACAGATAACGGAGTAGGAGAAATGGAGGGGGATCAAGACGCTGCTCGAGACTGCTATGTAACTGAACTTCGCAATAACCGCAGAAAAGATAAAGGAAAAAATGCAGAGACTACTCTCTGCATGAAAAACTTGGAAGCATAGCAACTAAAGAAAGGCCCTCCTCTTCGATATACCAATGACCCTTTCAATGAATTAGACCCCAGGGACAAAGAGGTGGAGGCCACCGCTGAGCCTGGAGAGGCTATGGAATCCGTAGCTGTAGACAAACATGACTCAAGTAGACTATTGAAAATCGGATCTTAACTAAAAGAAGAATTAAAGGTACAACTCATTGATTTTCTTCGCCATAATATGGATGTATTTGCATGGACGCACGCTAATATGACAGGAATCTCCCCAGATGTAGCATGCCACGTACTGAACATCGATCCCACCAAGGTGCCAGTAAAGTAGAAAAAGAGAAGCATGGGGGCAGAACGATCAGCAGCCCTAGAGGAAGAAGTGAAGAACCTACTTGCCAATAACTTCATACGAGAAGCCATCTACCCAGAATGGATCGCCAACCTGGTACTGGTAAAGAAAGCTAATGGGAAGTGGCAAACATGCATCGATTTCTCCAACTTAAATGACGCTTGCCCGAAGGACTTCTTCCCACTCCTCCGAATCGACCAACTCGTGGACAGCACAGCCGGACACGAACTCTTATCCTTTATGGACGCATACTCAGGATATAACCAGATCCCTATGCACGCCCCCGATCAAGACCACACTAGTTTCATCACTGACCGGGGATTGTACTGCTACAAAGTAATACCTTTTGGACTTAAAAATGCCAGAGCTACTTATCAGCGCCTTGTCAACAAGATGTTTGCGGAACTAATAGGACGAACTATGAAAGTTTATGTGGATGACATGCTGGTAAAATCGAGGAAAGCCAACGATCATATAAACCACCTGGATGAGATGTTTCAATTACTTCGCCAATATGGAATGAAGCTGAACCCTCTAAAGTGCTCCTTCGGAGTATCGTCGGGAAAGTTCTTGGGATTCATCGTCCACGCCAGGGGGATTGAAGCAAACCCTGAACAGGTTCGGGCTTTGCAAGATATCAAGATACCATCCACTCGAAGAGAGATGCAAAGCCTAAACAGGAAAGTGGCCGCCCTAAGCAGGTTCATCTTTGAAGCAACCGACAAATGCATTCCTTTCTTTGAAGCTCTAAAGAAAGACAAAGGAAAGTTCGAATGGACTGACGAATGCTCGACAGCCTTCCTCAACTTAATCGAACACCTCCAGAGACCACCAGTACTCTCAAATCCAAATGAAGGCGAGGAACTATACCTATACCTTGCTGTATCGTCCCATGCTTTAAGCGCCGCTTTGGTGAGAGAAGACGACCGCGTGCAGCGGCCCGTATACTTTGTAAGCAGGAGGTTTACGGAGGCAGAAGCCAGATACCCTAAACTTGAAAAGCTAGCATACTGTTTGCTAATCACTTCACGGAAATTGCGACACTATTTCCAATCTCATTCCATCAGAGTTTTAACCGATCAACCGCTAAGACAGGTACTCCATCGTCCCGACACTTTTGGGCGACTACTTAAGTGGTGCATTGAACTGAGTCAATATGATATCACCTACCATCCTCGCACCGCTATCAAGGGGCAGGCCATAGCTGATTTCGTTGCCGAATTTACTACTAACGAAGGTAAGGAGCAATCTGAAATAGCAGAAGATATCAAGTGGAATCTCTTCGTAGATGGAGCATCAAATGAACAAGGCTCGGGGGCAGGTGTTGTGATAATCACCCCCAGGGGAAGGAAGCTGCACTACGCCCTAACGTTGGAATTCGCTGCCACCAACAATGACGCAGAATACGAAGCAGTGATAGCCGGATTAGAACTTTCCCTGGAGATTGGAGTCGGTTCTTTATGTCTCCATAGTGATTCCCAACTTATTGTAAATCAAATACTGGGAGAATTCCAGACTCGAGGAGAACGACTCACAGCATATCTAAAGAAGACCAAGCTGCTGCTCAATCAATTGGATCACTATTTAATCAAACACATTCCTCGAGAAGAGAATCAGGAGGCCGACGAACTGGTAAAGCAAGCTAGCATGAAGGACGACACTACTTCCCGAACAATAACCATCTCAAAGCAACTGGCTCTGAGCTACGAGCCAATGAATATGATAGCTGCAATTGAAGAAGAAACTTGGATGACCCCCATCCGGAAGTACTTACAAAGTGGCACATTGCCCGACGGACGTAACGAAGCTAAGAAAATCTTAAGGAAAACTTCCCGCTACACATTACAAGAAGGCATCCTCTATCGGCGCGGCTTCTCTAATCCCTTATTAAGGTGTATCGCTGAAAGGGAAGCCAGGGAAGTCTTGTCCAACATCCATCAAGGAAGTTGCGGAGATCACACCGGAGGACAGACTCTAGGAAAGAAAATACTCCGATACGGGTATTACTGGCCCACTTTAGACAAAGACGCCATAGACTTCGCCAAAAGATGTGACAGATGTCAGAAATTTGCTAAGATTCCTCGACTACCAAAAAATGAAATTACTCAAATGACCAGCCCTTGGCCCTTTGCAATATGGGGAATTGACTTGATTGGCGAACTGCCAATGGGCCGAGGCGGAGCCAAATATGCCATAGTGGCAGTCGACTATTTCACCAAATGGGTGGAAGCGGAACCTCTAAATAAAATATCTTCGGCAAAAGTTATTAACTTCTTGATCAAAAATGTTTTATGCAGGTATGGGGTTCCACTCAAAATCATATCGGACAATGGACTTCAATTTGACAGCGAGGAATTTGCCGACTGGTGCCAAGAGCACGGAATTCACACAAGCTTCTCATCTATGGCTTATCCCCAGGCAAACGGACAAGTCGAAGCTGTCAACAAAATTCTCAAAACTCTAATCAAGAAGAAACTTGAAAAGTCAAAAGGCGCTTGGGTGGATGAACTTCCTACGGTACTTTGGGCCTACCGCACATCTTACAGAACATCAACAGGGCATACTCCTTTCTCTTTGGCATATGGATCGGAGGCCATGCTCCCAGTTGAAACTGTAGTGCCTTCCCACCGTAGGATCCACTACAACCCAGAAGAGAACGAAGAACTCCTCCACATGTCTTTGGATCTAATTGAGGAGAGAAGAAACGATGCAGTATTCAAAGCGAAAGCTCACAAGAAAAAAGTTGCATCACAATACAACTCCAAAGTCAAACACCGTAGCTTACAAGAAGGAGATCTTGTCCTCAAGCGGATCTTCCCGCGCCCCGGAGCGCTAGATCCAATCTGGGACGGACCCTACGTAATTCATAACGATCTCCGCAACGGAGCCTATATTTTGTCAAAAGTGGACGGAGAGGTGTTCCAGAGGGCATGGAACATCTGACACCTCCATCGATACTTTCTTAACTTGTACTGCCCATATGAAGTGAATTAACAAAGAGAATCAGTGGACGTAGGCATTTCCGTGCCGAACCACTTTAAAAATCTTGTCTCTTTTTAACTTGTTCCTTTATATCTTGGCTGCTTGTTAAGCTTTATCCTTTTCTGTTGAACAAAATCATGTATAACGACATTTCCATACTGGAACTTCACGGCGCAACCTCACCTGGACAAGACCCAACAGGTACTATGCGATTCTATGCACTCGCCAATGAGACACTTTTGCTCCAGCATCCCTCTGCTGCGGGTTAACTCATTGCTCGCGACTGCCCTCAAAGCCAACTGTAATGAGCCGATTATAAGCCATCAAGAAGGCCGACTATAGCCGATGGCAGCTCATTACGGCGTTCGTCTCGCCAGCAACTGTGAACCTACTTTAAGCCCCAACATAAGGTGTTGCCAGCCAGGGGTAGTTCACGGTTGACGATCGGCACCCACGCTAGCCGGCCACAGTAAATCGAATAATACCCACGATTACGGGCCATAATGGCTAGGGTAGTTACTGTGCGCGATCTCGGCTCCGATATGTCTTAAGTGCGGCTGTGGTAAAAAAGATAAACTCCCCGCGGAGGCGTAAGATGGGTGACAAATGTCTCCAAAACCCACAGCTAGGGAAAGTGACTACAAAACCCGTTTGCTACGAACTTAAGCATATCGACGGCCTTCCGTGGTTGGAAGTTTTACTGTTTCTCATATTTCCATTTCATTCAAAAACTTTTCTCCTATCCTATATAACAATCCTTAAAGTACAAGTCACAAAATAGGGGAACTCTCGCTTATGGAAATATGAACTCACATCCGGATGACGGAATACTCAACTACATTCCATACTCAGTCACGCAAGACATTCAAAGCAACCCTCTACAACTAAAACACGAAGCACGGTACTATCTTCTCTTGTATACAAATATGTAGCTTTAATTTATTCACACATCATATTGGCATTACAAGACATGAAACAATATTTTGAGCAGAAACTTAGCATCAAATGCGATTAAGTCACATGCATAAACACGCAGCTGTATTTCTTATGCAACATATCAAAATAACAACCACATTCGAACATAACAGAATCAGCTTATGTTATAAAATTACAGAAAGTCATTCTTTACAAATAATATAATTACAAGTTACATTAATGTTTTGGATTAACATAGACGGCAACCAAAATATGTACAAGTCAAGTCAAGGAATCGGAGCTTCGCCTCCATCCCGCTAGCCCTCCCCGCATGTATTCCAGTGGTCCCGCCTGCCCAATTCAAAAGAGAATCCATCAATAATCACGAAAGATGAGCAATCAAATCATGAAAATGTTAAAAGGAAAGACTTACCAGCGTCTGCTCCCTGATCATCATCATCTAGGTGCACGCCTACCTCATCCGCAGCAAGCAGCCGCATGCCCTCCTTAACCGCCACCTTCTCTTCCTTAGTGAATTGGGCCGTAACCACATCCATCCTGAAAGCCGCACCACCTTCCTTATCCGCATCGGCCTTAGCTTCCTCCAAAGCCCGGAGATATATCCTAGCCATAACCCGGGGATAATCGTCCATCCAGGACAGGTTGCCCTGCCTCCAAGTACGGAAATACATGTCCTGGAGCATCTCGTCCATCATCCCCTCGTTCTCCTCAAACTTTTTCATCCGGGCCTCAGAAGCTGACAGTCGTGCGACAGCAGCACTCTCTCCAATCGGTATCTCGAGCAGTCAGCCTGAAGGGACTTCCGCATCACTTCCATCTCCTCCTTCAGCTTGGCCTGAGCAAGCTCTGCGGCCTCAAGCCTCCCAGATAACTCTTCTACCTTCTCAAGATCCGCTCTCCGAACCTCGTCCACCGTTCCGATGGCCATGTCAATCCGTTCCTTGTAGGCAGCCTCCATCTTTCGTAGTTCTGCCTTACTAGCCTCTTCCATAGTCTTCTTCAACCGCCTGGAGGCTGCCTCATGCTGAGAAATCTGAATGGCTTGATCGGAGAGCTGCTTGGCCTGGTCAGAAACCATTAGCCGTAGTCGGATGTTGGCACTCCCAATCTCCTCTCCAGCCTTAACCAGACGGGCATGATGCCCCATCAACTTCCTGGTCTCCTCCGCGACCCGGTCGATATTAGCCTTGGCTTCGTCCCCCATGGTAACTATCCAAGTAGTAAGAAAATCGAGATCTAAGGACTTAGCCTCATCAAGCACCCGTACCATGGGGTTGCGTGGAAGAAGATGCTCACCCGTGGCCTTGTCAAAAGAGATGTCCTGAAAACTCGGGTCCAGATCCGGGTGGCCGACAAATGGGTTGCGAACCAAACAAGGGTGGTCTATCGGGGTGACGGTTGGATTTTCGGACGGATGTGGAGAAGGCATAAGCTCGGTATCTTCCTCATTAATATCATGGATAGGCTGGACTGGAGGCTGAGGGCCAGGTGAAGGTTCAAACGAAGATCGCCCCCTCTTCCTCTTTCGCATATCTTCTTCAATAACTCCGAAAAGAGGGCGATAGCTGACCACATCTCCAGGATGGCCAATTGACGGCTTTGGTTTGGCAGAAGCTTTGAGTAGCTTATACTGTTCAAGGCGGTGCCGAATATCTGATGTCTTGGCCACCTTACCCGTTCCTGGAATAAAAACCAAGTGTTACAAGCATGCATGAAACTATGATCCGAGAAATATGTTAAGTTAAAAGGAGTATGAAAACGCGCTTATTTTACAAACCCTGAGGGGGAGTGGGGTACTGCAATAAGTCCTGAATTTCATTCCAGGATGGGAGCTGGCCGTAAAATATTCCTAAGTCCTTATCATAAAGGGAGTCTGCGAAAGTTAGGAATTCACCTTGAAACACCGGAGTTGCCTTAGCTGAAATACCCTTAGAAGATGGATCGGCACCAGTCCCAGCCTTGTCAACCTTCTTCGCCTTCTCCACCGAGGCTGATCCTTCCTCCAATCCCTCAAAAGCCTGGCGGAAGGCATCATCCGTCCACTCCTGGATCTCCCCTGCCTGCTCAGAAGACAAAGCCCCGACACCACTACCACCCTGTCCTTCACCCTCTCCACCTTCCTCCTTGGGAATATCTGGGCATGTGCTAGGGGAGGGTCCGCCAGACTTCTTAAACTTCTCCCCCCGACGACTGGAGGTACCGAGAAAGGTCTCCTCTTGCTACTCTTCGCAGTGGCCCCATCTTTAGCTTTAGCAGCCCTCTCCTCGGCTGTATCTCTCTGCTTAACCACAGATTGACGTGGCATAATCAAGTTGTGCTCCAGGAGAGTGGCATTCCTGATCAGGTAAGAAGCCGACCTTTCTCTTCCTGAGATAGCCTCTACCTCCGCAGCCATCTGTACAAGGTGATCATTCTCCACGACCGCAAAGCCACCTGTCGCTTGCAAGAAATAAAAGCACATAAGAAGAAGCATTGTAGTCGGGACAAAGAAATTATGAATGGAATTCAACTTACAGCCAGAAGTGAAAAGGCGAAAAGAAACGGAGTCGTCCTTGACGAAGAACCATTACTTCTTAAACATGCTAAACTTCGAGTATAAGTCCAAGACCGGCTTGAAGGACACGGCCGACTCTAAACTAATGTACGGAGACCCCTTCTTGTAGCCCCTCAGATTATACAAATATCGGATTTCCTGGTTAGAAGGGGGCGCCCATACCTCTTCTGGAAGATAACGAATAGACACACTAAGATGGCGTAAGAGTTGGGCTGAAGTTGGAAAGGAGCCACCTTCAGGTAGGTAATGAAGCAGACTATCCACGCATTGATCGGAGGAATGGCCCCGCACATGCAATGGTATCGGCTATACGCGAAATATCCTTCAGGGGGATTGTACGGCATCACTCCGTCCCCTGGCAACAGCATACTCGCTCTGTCAATCCCAAAGGAGCGAGAGATAACGTCAAGCTGCTCCTCTCTGAGAGAGCTCGGAAAGCAATCAGGAGGAGAATTCAGAATCTCTTGAGGGCCATATCTGTCCACTAATGACCTCGGCGCAGGTCCATGTCGCGCTGGTCCCGGCTGGACTAGGGGCACGGTAGGAGACTCTCTTCTGTCCCTAGATTTCCTCTTATCTGATCGGGTTTCCACTCTTTGAGACATTTATCTGCAACACAAGAAAAGTATATCGTTAAAACATACAAACAATGTAGTTTGGAATTTCACCCATAAGTCAAAGCGCTCAAGCTCCCAATGTCATTCGGTAAAGAAAATGTAAAATTTCATTCGGTATTCAAAGTCTCAGGGTTCATTCGATGGTTCAAATACAAGTACATTCGGCATTTCCCCTTCTCATTCGGCGGTTCGACCATGAGCTCATTCGGTAAACCACAACTTTCAGGTACATTCGGTACAGGAGGCCCCCAAACCATTCGGTAATTGAGAATAAAAAGTTCACTCGGCAGAATAGATCATCACCTGGTTCGGCGAGAATCTGATTCGGCTAACGCTTTGATTCGGCAGAGATTATAGTTTGATTTGGCTGATGAGGAAAAATGGAGGCGTTAGGCCCCTATTTATAAGCAAGCATCAATAACCGGACCAGGTGGCTCGGCGTTAGAGGCCGGATGGAAACACACGAGCTCAAAACAAAGCACGCCATGTGCATGCACATACCCTACTTTAGGGGGCAAGTGTTGGGGATATTTCCACCGAGCCATCACAAGGAGGTTACCACCGAATCAAATACACTACCCAAGCTACTACCGGTCCAACCCAAACCGAAGCATCACCGATCCAACCCACTTCCAACTACCACCGAATCAAACACACTACTACCGTCCAACCCAAACTAAAGCATCACTGATCCACTACCACACCAACTCACAACCGGACCATCCCTCACCGGACCAACACCCACCGGACCAACACACGCCGAACCAAGCCCACACCAAACCAACACCATTACCGAACCAACCATCGTCGGACCAAATTTCAACTCCAACCATCTCCGAACCAAGAGCATGCCGGACCAACATCGCCAGGCCACTTCAGCCCAAGCCCACCAGCAGCTATATACATCCATGACCCCTGCCCCCAGCCTCACTCTATAAATAGAGGGGTAGGGGTACAACAATGGCAGAAAAGTTTGAGAGCTCAAGCACAGAAGGAACTTTCAAACAACTTTCACACACTTGCATACAAAGCTTTGTACTTGTAATCTGAAAGAAAAAGGAGAATAACATATAAAGTGGACGTAGGCACGTTCTGGCCGAACCACTATAAATCTGTGTGTCTTTTACAGTTTAGTCCATCTATTTCATATATTTGCATAAATCACCCAAACCATCCATATCAACATATAATCAACTAAATCATACGACTAGGAGGTGTTTGCCCTTTTTTTTGTGCAAACAGATGTGAATATATCCTAATGGGAGCATCCCTACATAGCATCGCCCCCTCTCACGCTTTTAGTTTAGTCATTTTCGATAAAAAAACAACAAAGCTCAACGGAGCAACACATTGTTTTAGAATGACGATAATAAAGAAGCTGAGGCAAAAGATAGTTAGGAAACCAACTATCGTGGATATAAAATGATCATATATGGAAATTAAGTCTTGTATACTTACCACCACTCATCGAATTCTAACTTGTAATACCTCTTGGTTAACAATAATACCAGACAAGTCAAGGAAGTGTTACCTCTAAGTCATGTCTCACGATTATTATTATCTTTTGAGATTG
Source organism: Allium cepa (assembly GCA_030765085.1). Taxonomy (NCBI): domain Eukaryota; kingdom Viridiplantae; phylum Streptophyta; class Magnoliopsida; order Asparagales; family Amaryllidaceae; genus Allium; species Allium cepa. The sequence continues at coordinate 834,689,944 of CM060934.1, forward strand.
TGACAAGTCTACTTCTTTGACGTTTACTCCTAAGTATACAAATAAATTATTCTTACAAGTGAAACGCTTTATGGAAATTAATTCATTTCCATAAATGAATCAACTATTTTAAAAACCTGAATTCATGCTTGGCCTCATATTATAAGTTTTAGCTTCAAAACACTTTGTTAAAAGAGTTCATTAACTTCAAACATCAATTTAAAAAGAATTTAATAACTTATAATATATCTTTATTACATTGATCAATTAACTTTAAACTTCATCACATAATTCGATTTTTGTACTTCAAATGACTTTAAGTAATAAAAAGGGTAAACCATTTTTAACCTTATTAATTCAATTAATTAGTAAAATATAATTAATTAAATTAATCAATAATTAGTCATCCTTATTTAAAATGAATAACAAAGTCAAAACGTACTTGTTACTTTGATAAATTCACTTTGAAACTTCATAAATAAAGTTGATTAATTAACCCCAATAACCTTTAATTAAAAAGAGTAAATAACCTCTAAAACATCATTAATTTTATTAATTAATTATACTTAATTAAATAGTAAATTAATAATTAAACATCATTATTTAAAAATGAGTAATAAATTTAAATCATCATTAAGGAAAGATTAATTAAAGTTAAAACAAGTGGATTTCCATTTAAAAGTCATTAATTAAAAAGATTAATTAATTTTAAAACATCATTAATTAACTGATTGATTAATTTTAATCCATCATTTTCAAAAGATTAATTAGCCTTAAACATCATTAAATAAAATGATTAATTAAATTTAAAACATCAATAATCAAGTAATTAGTTAAATTTAAAAACACATCATTAATAAGTTAATTAGTTAACCTTAATCCTTATTAATTAAATAATTAGTTAAATTAGATAATCATTATTAAAGTAATTTATTATTTTTGGAAACATCATTAGTAAAAACTTTTCTTAACTTGAAAAAAAATTCCAAGCACAAAGATGAAACCAAATGGTTTGATAAGAAGTGATTTTCTGAAAGTGCCAAGACAACGACTATCGCTATACAGGCTATTCGGCAAACAAGTTTATAATATTATCAACATACCCAAACATCACATAGCAATGGTTTAAGCATACATAAAACAAGCATTCATAGGTAATAAATATGAACATGAATATGGTATTAAAACTTTGGTTTTTGAGGGTGAAATTTTAATTACTAACTAGTTTGCTAACTAACACTTACTCAACATGTTCACATCCATCACACATACACATTTCCAAACCAAACATGAACAAATTCACATCATATCCAAACCAAGCAAGTAATATATATCACAATGTAACTAAAGTAAAATATTTCCCAAAAAAAAAGTTAAGAGTTTTACTCACCGAAACCTATCCAGACTTGAAATAAACTTTAAACTTGTAGAGCTTCGAAACCACCAAAAATCAACTCAAAAAGGGTCATATTATCCTCGATTTTTAAATGTGTTACACTCGAAATTTGGTAAAGTGGTTAAAATAAAGTTTTAGTAAATTCTTTCCTCTATCATTTAGGAAAAAGATCTCAAAAAGGTTAAATTTTGAGGAAGTTATTGCCAAAACAGTGAGGGTATTTTCGAACACAAAAAACTAGGTTGAAAAACACTCTTGCAATATAATGAATTTTTGGAGCATCTAAGCTCGAAATCAGAAAATGTGGTAAAGAACAAATTTGTTTCCACTGGAAATATACATGTATTAAAAGAAAGAAAAACTTGATTTGGCATAATTTGGAGGAAGTTACAGCCGAATGAAGTGCGAGTAAAATGGAGATGTTTTTAAAATGAAAAGGAGGAGATTTAAAAAGTTTGAAATTATTTTAAAAATTTAAACTTGGATTTTTTTAAAATTAAAATTATTAATGAAAGCCATTAAAATGTTTCATGAAGCTTTTAGGAAGATGAATAGTTTTGAAAATAATGGAGAAAGTAAAAAAGAATAAGGGAAAAGAAAATGGAGAAATGCTTTTAAACAAAATACATAAAGGAAATTACCAATATACCCTTGTCCTACGCCCTCCATACATATGCTTCCACCTCATCACCAGTCCCTTCTCCTTTCACACATGCTAAGAAACATGTTTAAACATGTTTGTGCTTTGAGTTGCCAAAGTGTCAAATCTTGTCTCCCCTGATATGACTATTTTCTATTTATTTTTTGTTTAGCTGCCAAAGTGTCACATCATCATTAGCGTAAGTTAATTAAACCAAATTATACTATCTTAACTCATATTATATAATTAGTCTATATATGCATATACAAGAAAGTGTGCACAACATTTCAAATAACTTTTATACGATGAAATGTCGAAAATTCAGAAAACAGTTTTTAGTCACATTTTCTGTTTTTCATCGAACTAAATATTTTTGTAAACTAAATCTGAAAACTATTTTATCTTCAATATTAATTATTTAGGAGTGTTTTTATTTTAATTATAAACCTATTATTTGAATATTTAAAATTAATTAGATATTAAGAAATTAATATGGTGAAATTCTGGGTCATTACACTCTCCCCCTTAAACGAATTTGTCCCCGAAATTACCTTAATCCTATCTTAGAAAACAGATTATCCTAGAAATACCTAACACATTAATCAGATGTAACTTATCCAGCAAAAACTAGTATGATATAAATCTATATGCAACCAGATTCAAAGAATAGTCTAAAATAAAATACTGCATATACAATCATATCAAAAGATAAATTTAGAACTAAATTCCTGGGCTCTTATATTCAAAAATTTATTTTCAAATTTATTCAAAAAGAAATATATTAAAAACAAAAAAAAAAAAATAGGAGGGGTTCCACCTAGTAAAAACAAGAGGGGTTACTCCTAGTAAACATGTAAAATTCTGGAATGAAAACAACATGTAGCATCCGGTGGTATTCCGGTTCCTCCTTATACAATAACTATAGTGAACAAATACTATCTCTTTTCCAAATAATTTTTTTTCCAAAATCACATTTTCAAAAACACCGGGATTTAAGTTCTAATAAAAAATAATTTAAAATTTTTGGTTTATAATTTTTTTAAACTTTATAAACTATGGTATATTGGACCACACAATCAACCAATCAGATTTTATTAAATAAAATCAATCAAATTCAGTTAAGGAATACACTAACACTACCAATCGTTCAAATTCAATAAGGAAAAATCTACACTCAACATTATTTAAAATGTCAAAAAGTTAACAACAAAGTCCTAACTTTTGTACAAAACTTTCTTGATTGCTCAAAATATAGATTACTATCTAAGCATACCACCTTTGCTTATTAGCCTTTGGTTATTCCTTAAAAGACTATCCATACTAACTCGATCAAAATTGAAAGATATACTCTAAAATTATTGGTTTCTTGACTACACCAATTTTCTAAATCACATAAATTTGTATATAATATTTTGTTCAATACCTAATTTGTTTATGAATTCATAATTTTCATCTTAGTTTAAAAATATTTTATAAAGTCATTTCTTTATAAAATACAAAATAAATACTTATTCCACTTTATTTACTTATATAACACTCTTCTAAATCCTAACAGTATATACAAAACACCAAATTTAAATTGTTTCTCATAATTTACCTGAAGATTAAATCAAAATTTGGATCTTAACTAAGTCAATCGCTCGACATCTTTAACTTAGAGTTTTAAAATGGACGATGTTTATGGGTTGACTTAAAAGAACGAATAGTTTTACAACTTATATGTTTTAAACAAAATCTATGGTTTTAATAAAACAATGTCCATTAAAACCATCCCAACTTTTCGCATTAAGGTGTAATAATGAATCATGATTATGGACTGAGCCAATAACACCAATTAGTTTGCATTGCTTAGATACTTAAATAACATCGATGCTTTTGATAAAACAATGTTATCAAAACCTTCATATCCAATCTAACCAATTTAAATTCATGTTAAATAAGATCGTATATTATTTAGGGGTAAAATTCATTTGTTGAATAATCTCTTATCAAAAATACTTTTTATTTTGGAAATCGATCCCTTTTAGGGAACTTAAAGATTAAATACCCTGTTATAAATTTCAAAACTCATCTTTTAAAGCATACTACATATATCTTTTTATGAAATAACTTCAAACAATTTGTTTATTAAAACTCACTTTGGGTTCGTTCGAATTTGAATTCATTTCGACTGTACAATGATAAAGAGAATAATTGACTAAGTACTCCACATCAATCACCTAAGCAGCATCTAATAGTCACTTAGAATATTATTCAAATTACCACAAAACTAACCAAAATGTTTTACTTCGAATTATCCAAAGAAAAAGCATTCTACTTAAAATTCCTTTTCCAAAGTATTTATACTTTAGAAATATTTCCAAATAATATCGCTATTACTTTTCTCAAAATCTTTTGAAATCATTTTAAATAATTCTGAAATTTAAATTTTCCAAAAAATCTTTAAAAAATATTTGGAAAGACAAATTTATACTTAGTATTAAAACAAGGGTTAAAAAATTGTTATTTTGAACATCGTTTACTAAAATCCTAAAACTATTTACACATAGCTTTATTTATAAACTATTCTATTTAAAAGTACTTATTTAAAAACCTTCATTTATTAATTTAAAAAATATTTATGATCTCAAAGGATAATAAAACATTTTGGATACCCTTTATAAATTCCAAATAATGTTAATTGTCCTAGGAGATGATTTAAAATATTCTTTCTAAAACCTTATAACCATATAAATCTTCCAAAGAAAATAAATGATGTAAGTTCTTTTATTAAATTTAAAATAACAATAATTACCCTGAAAGATAATAAATCACATTTATAATCTCTTTTATAAATCTAAAACAATATAAACTATCCCAATAGATAATTAATCAAATTTACAATTTCCTTAAATGAACAAATCAATTATCTTTAATAAAATCATTAATTACTTCCAAAACAAATTCATCAAATCAATTAATTTATTTTAAACTCACTTATTAAATCAATTAACCAACTTAAAATATTATTTATCAAATTATTTATTAAATTCAAATAATCATTAGTTAAAATGAATAATTACTTTTAATTATAATTAAATAATTAATTAAATTCAAATATCATTACTTAAAACTATTAATTATATCCAAATCTCACTAATAAAAAAGATTAATTAATTTTAAACATCATTAGTTAAAATGATTAATTAATTTAAAATATCATTAATCAAAATGATTAATGAATTTTAAACATCTACTTTTGGGAAAACACAAGCTCGAGTTCAAAGACACATACAAGGTTTTGGGGATGAAACTCAATAGATGACGGTATAGTGGAAATCGCTGTAACGACACTTAAATAATTTAAATGGAATATCAAGATTAATTTCTATTAAACATCCATTTTCCAAATGGAAATTCAACCAAACAATCAATCAAATAAATCTAACTATCATTAAAGGAATCAATAATAGTTTATAGCATCACAGATATGATATAGCAAATTTGGATGTGAGTTAAACTTACATTTAAATGATTTTGCTTTATTATAATTAAATTTTCTCAAATATTCATCCTCTAAATTTTTATTTATTATTATTATTATTATTTTGCTACTACTTAGATTATATTAAACAACTTTTTAATACGAGTTTACTTTTAGTTTAACATTATCAAAGGATGACTTTTAACTTAACCCTTTCATCGAACACCTTATAATCAAACTATGAAACTTAATTCACAAGGGGTTCGTTCCAAGATTTCCTAATTCTCATTTACTTGAGCAATATCTTACCAAGGAAAATCCCTTATGATCTTATTCAACATTTGTTGATGCTCAAACTGGACCAGCATAACAATCAAATCCTAAATGATAACGATAAAATATTATCATTTCTAAACAATCAACTCCACTATAAAACTATATTAATTTTGAAAATCATTCTTATATATGTAAAATATATTCCTAGGTAAAATTATTTCATTTACCATTTTAAAATAATATTGTATTGGCAAATCTTTTCAAGTGTTTAGGAATCTCTATCGATAACGCTAATCGAAGGTATCGACCGAAATTCATATACCACTCAATGGATAAAACAACACAATATGAAACATTTTTATAATACTAATAAATATGTGCTTAACATATACTTATACTCTTAGACTTATCCTAGGATATTACTAATCCTATCCATAGAGAGTTTACCCCACTAGGGCTTAGGGGTTTGCCAAACCTAAGCTTTGATACCATATGTGACGACCCACCTTTTTAATCCCTGAAAACGACACTTAACACATCCTTGGTATTCATGTATCATTGCCCAAGTATCCGAAAGATAAGTTGTCTTGGGATGAAATAAAGAACAGAACAAGATAGAATAGATAAACCTCACAGCGGAATGGTTACATATGATATAGTACAAAAGGTTACTCGTTATCAAAGTTACAAAAAAATTGCTACATCTAACAGATTGATAGCTATAATTTTTACTTTTCATTTTTAAGATACAAAATGCACCTACATAATCATACAGCGGAACATAAATAACTTGATAACTATGGAGCCGCCTGCTCGATCACCGTCTTCAAAGAGGTCTAAAGAAACCTGTTATTCTCGGACTACCCAAATATAATTGAGTACTCGAGAGTTTAGAGAAAATAAACAACTCGGGACGGACAAAATGTCTGGTATGCGTATAACTTTACAACAAAAGGAAGTGCATTAAACAATAATATGTGGGACCACGCCGCTAATGCGGAACGTGTTTTCTACCATATAAACAACAATCAAAGATAACAAAAATAGAAATGAACAACAGGGAACAAATCCAAATACAGATGATGAGTACAACTAGTATAACATTCAGACTTGAAAGAATGAAAATAGCCTGAATAAAAATCCAAACCGGATAGAATGGATAAAACAAGACAACAGTCCAAACTCGATATAATGGACTAAACAAGATAACTATCCAAACTAGATAAAATGGACAAAATCAATAAGTGAACACCGCAAAGAGTGGTTGGCCTTTCCCGTTGTAATTGAAGAAGTCGGATTCTAATGTTCGAATCAAATAAAGAAAGGAAAATTTCCAACAATGACTAGGAAGGTGCACCCACCTTGGAATATACCTCTAGTAATATACTTCTGAGAAGCTCATTTATTTTATGACACTTCTCTGACCCTCCAAGCCGGACCCTGCCAGACCTTACCGAGAATCCGAATATTTCACATCTAAACCTTAACCGTTTTTCATGTGACCGTATAAAAAAATCTAGATGAGATGTGAAAATACCCTAATGGGAGCAACCACACATAGCTTGGCCCACTCTTGTGCTTTTGGTTTAGTCATTTCCAACAAAGGATAACAAAACTCAACAGAGCAACACATCGTCTTACAATGACGATAATAAAGAAGCTGAGGCAATTGATAGTTGGGAAACCAACTATCGACGTTATAAAATGATCATATATGGAAATTAAGTCTTGTATACTTACCACCCCCTTAGTATTTCCAAAAAGGGCACGCCAAAGGACATGGTGCGTTATAGGCATAGCTAAAGCATCATAGAGACAAAGATTCACAAGGAAAATAAGTAAAAACAGTGTAAAACATTAAAATAATAACTTATCATTCAGAATTAAACTTCGTTTCAAAATAAGTCATAAAAACGTGACATGTCTCGAAAACTTAAAATTTCTACAACTCAGTGTCATAAAATCAAAGTACAAAAGTAAAAACAATAAGCATAATCCCTCTCACAAGTACCTTTCCAGCATAAGCCAAATGAAAAGGATGAAAACTCGAAGAATACGTTTGAAATGAGAAAACTCCAGGAATGAATCTCCAAGCAACCTGAATCAACTCAACTCTGTTGGCCTATGGTGGGAAAATGGGAAATAGAGGAGTGGGTTAGGCAATAAGTCTGGTGAGTGAAAGTAATTAATAGCATTTCTAAGTAAGATAAAGACAATAGACTAAGAAATAGTTCTAACTTGAAAGGAGAGTACAGAAAAGATAAAACTCGGATAAAATACTGTTTCTGATTCTGTTTAACTGTTTGCTTTGATTGTTTAACCGTTTGCATTTGTCTTAAACTACTGTGATTAGGCTGAAATCCTAACTCTATCTCAACTGCTAACTTGATTAGGCTAAAATCCTAATCCTACCCTTTGATCGGACTTTCCTATCTCTGGTGTGCCACTATGAACCAATCCTGTTGGTCACAGCAAAAGACACCTCTTTAGCGCATAGGACGCAGTAGCGAATTATTTACTCTAAACGATGTTGCACGCTCGATCATCGCCAGTACACACAAACTATTGCCCCCTATTTGACCCGTTATTTACCATAATCACCATAAGCATGCCTAGCCTCACCTAACCACCTGAATCTGAAAGGGAATGCTGCCCATCCTCAACTAACTGTTGTGAGACCATCAGTCCTAGACTTGAAAGGGAATGTTGTCGGTACTGGTCTTAACAAACAATCTTCTAATTTTTCACCCCATGCCCAAATATATCTATTGGCCACTTATTTACCCTAATCAGCATAAACATGTCCAGCCTCACCTATCTGTTGTGAAATAATCAGCCCTAGACTTGAAAGGGAATGCTGCCGGTACGAGCCCTACTTCTATATTTTCTAATTAACTTAATCTAAGTTTTAAAATAAGCCTCTTCTGTTAATTCTGCTATGTTTGATTATTAACTTATCCAAGATCTAAGTTTTAAAATAAACCTCTTCTGTGATTTCTTTCTTTCTAATTAGAACCTATGTTATAATTGTTCTTGAAACTGTTATTCTTCTTTTTTCTTTTTTTAGTGATAACCACTTGTTATAATTCTTCTTGCAAATATCTTAAATTTACCTATATCAGTCCATCTCTATTTTATTTTAGTTTTTCTTATTTTACATCAGATTTGTGTAAATTTAATGTTTTTCTATTTTAATCCATATTAGCGAATTCTTCTCTTTTTAATATTCTGTTCGCGTAAAAGGGATTAACTCTATAAAAAGAACTAACATTTACAGGCTAAATTCCAACTTAAAACAGATGTAAATACCTGCAAATAATAGTAAAAAATTATAAATAACTAAATAAAATAGACTAAAAAGAACTTCTGAAATTTACTTAAAAGTAGACTGTAAATAAACGTACATAAAAATTATCTCAAAATTGTAGAAAAAAAATACAACTATAAGAATCCTATTATTTTAAATTGCTTACAAATCTAAAATAATTACAAAACACCCACCTGTAGTCTTTAGCTCTAATCCTTGGCCTTCCTGGATCCAATTCTAAGGCATAGAATATTTTTATTAAAAAGATCTTCTCCCTAGAAATTTTTTCTATTTAGGGTTCAGCCTTGGGCAATGAACCCAACCGGGAGAAAATCTAAATGAGAAAAATAGCTAGGCCTATGGTCTTATTTATATTATGGCTTAAGGATCTCAGGCCATCGGATTTGAAGAATAAATCTGGTGCAACCACATCCTAGTCTCACTAGGAACCGTCAGATGCAGCTACGGATGCACAAGATCGCTCAAAATCGAATTATGATGTGTTCGCTCGTACCTAGACGAATCTTCATCCATTAGCATAGGCGGGTTGACGTAACTTCATTGGGGATCGATCTATAGGTCGACCCGACCAATGCAAGGGTCAAACCCTATGGTGTTATTTTTTTCTTCGTTTAAGTTTATTAAATTTTGAATTCTGGTTTCACTCGTAACTTCTCTATACTAGCTCGGATTTCAACAAGCTATATATGAAAATTGATTAGAAAATCGCCACGGATCCAATGGTGCAACTCCCATAGCTCGATTCTGACAATTTCAAATTAATTCGTTAATTAAATATTATAGCTTAGATTTTGGATTGTTACATTCTCTCCTCCTTAAAGGATTCTGTCCCTGAAATCTCCAAGGATAGAATAATGAAATAAATATTTTCATCCAAATTCTAAAACCACATACTTAACCATCATCTATTACATCCATTATCCTTAAGCTTTCTAATGCAACTTATGTTATATGCAATAGTGTAGTGTCAATGTCCCTAACGAATGCAAAAGATTAGGCAGTCTACTGATTCAGTTGACCTCCTTTTTATGTGCTCATGTCCATGTCATGTATCCTAATGAATGCAAATTCCTTAATGACAACTGATAGTTATGTACGTGTGCTACAATCACCATCCAAATGCAAAAACCATATGATAATCACCCATTCATAGCAACCATGAAATAAAAATGCAACTGCGCAGACATCCATATGTATATGCTTTATTGACCTAGTTAGGCCGATCTCTAAGAGATAATAGTGCCCAGATTGTGTATACGTCCATTAGCATCCACTAGCAAACACTTGCAACCACTAGCGTCCAACATACATAACATGTTCTAGTAGCATGTTTACATTCAGTCCTACCATCCATAGGTTAAATCCTAAGATCTACCCATCCAAAGGATACTAAAGGAAAGAGCCTATTCAAAACTAAAGATGGAAATAGGAAATTCAAGATGTACCATCAAAAAGATGCAGATAAGAGGTGCGTATTTTATCCTCAACCTCCCATGCAGCGTCCTCAATACTATCTTCCCACTACACCTTAACCAATGGGACTTCCTTATTCCTAAGCTTCTTGATATCATGTCCAACGATCATGGTAGGAATGTGACGAACCGATGCTTTTCACTCCATTTCAGCTTCCTCAAGTAGGCTAGGTTCTACTACCTTTCCTGAATCATGTAAACACTTTTACAAGTGTTAAACATGAAGAACATCATGAACTCCCGCGAGGCTCTTTGGTAGGTTTATCCGATATGCCATCTTCTCTTCCCTTTCCACAATAGGGAATGGTCTACGAATCTGGAAGCAAGTTTCCCACTTGATCCAAACCACACTACCTTTCTTAGCAGAGACACCTTAATAAAAACCAAATCTCCTACCCCGAACTCAATATCCCTTATTTTCTTATATGCATAGGATTTCTGTTTGGGCCGTCTTCATTTTTCTTCTAATCAAATCAATCTTTTCCAAAGTCTCTCTAACCTTGTCGGGACCAAGTAGCAATCTTTCTGTATACTATAACCAACACGAAGGCGACTCGCAAGGTCTTCCATAAAGGCTTCAAAAGGAGCCACCCCGATGCTAGCCTAAAAACTATTGTTATAAGCGAATTCCACTAAAGGAAGGTGCTCCTCCCAAGTTCCTCCAAAATCAAGAATGCACATGCTCAACAAATATATAAGATTTCTATTAACTCACTACGTTTGGCCCTCCATTTGAGGGTGATAGGCCGTACTCAATCTAAGCTATGTCCCTAAAGCCTCTTGCAAGCTCCTCCAAAACTCGCTAGTAAAGATAGGGTCTTTGTCGCTCACTATGCTAGAGGAACTCCACGAAGTCGGACTATCTCATGAATGTATATAGATGCCAAATAAGACATTGTCCTCTTACTCTTGACCGGAATGAAGTCGACGCTCTTAGTCAAACGATCTACAATCATCCAAATACTGGTATCCCCCTTCATAGATCGGGGTAAACCATCTATGAAGTCCATCGAAACACTATCCCACTTCCATTCGGGTACATCCAATGGTTGAAGCAATCCGCCAGGCCTATACTGCTCCGCCTTAACTCTTTGGCATATAAGACACTTAGCCACAAACTCTGCTACATCCTTTTTCATGACACTCCAATAAAACACTCTTTTCATGTCCCTATACATCTTATCACGACCCGGATGAATAATCATTCGAGAATGGTATGCTTCTGCTAGAACTGCTCTCATCAAATTACCCGTGTAGGGGACACAAAGTCTTCCATCTCATCTTAGCCACCCTTTACTATCGATGGAATAGTGTTGGAGATGTCTAGAATATCCACAAGCTCCGAATCCACTCACCGCCTTGAGCCAATCTGATCTATGAGGGTAGGCTTAACCTCGTATGCTGAAATCTTAGCAAAATCTCTAATAAACTTCTTATAATAACCGGCCAAACCAGGAAGCTTCTAACTTTGATAGCATTCTTGAGGGCCTTCTAATCCTGTTCTACTACTATCTTAGCAGGATCCACGAGAAACCCTCTCTTAAGACTACATGCCCCAAGAAACGGACCTCATTACGCCAAAAGTGACACTTCGAGAACTTTGCTTTCAACTGATGAATACGAAATGTACGAAGAACCTCCTCAAGATGAATAACAGGCTCTTCCATACTCTTGGGAAATACCAGAATGTCATCCACAAATACTACAACGAACTTATTTAGGACACCTCGAAAAATACGGCTCATCAAATCTACAAAACAGGCTAGTGCCTTGTAGGTATAGCTAAAGCATCACAGAGACTAAGATTCGCAAGACAAATAAGTAAAAACTGTGGAAAACATGAAAATAATAACTTATCATTCATAATTAAACTTCATTTCAAAATAAGTCATAAAAACATAAGATGTCTCAAAAACTCAAAATGTCTCTTGTCTCATGAAAATACATCCCAGTCTCGTAAAATCAAAGTACAAAAGTAACAATAATAATCATAATCCCTCTCACAAGTACCAATCCATCATAAGAAAAATGAAAAGGATAAAAAGTAGAAGTATACATCTAAAATGAGAAAACTTTGAGATTAAATCTCCAACCAACCTAAATCAACTCAACTCTGCTGCCTATGGGATGGGAAGGGGAAATAGAGGAGTGGGTCAGATAATAAGTCTGGTGAATGAAAGTAATTACTAGCATTTCTAACCAAGATAAAGATAATAGACTAAGTAATAATTCTATCTTGAAAGGAGAATACAGAAAAGAAAAACTTATATAAAATACTATTTCTGATTCTGTTTGACTATTTTCTTTGATTGTTTGCACTTGTCTTAAACTACTGTGATTAAGCTAAAATCTTGATCCTATCTCAACTGTTAACTTGATTAGGCTAAAATCCTAATCCTACCCTTTGATCGGCCTTTCCTATCTCTATTGTGCCACTGTGAACCAATCTTGTTTGTCACAACAAAAGACACCACTTTAGCGCGTAGGACGCAATAGCGACTTATTTACCCTAATCGATGTTGCATGCTCGATCGTCGTCGGTACACACTAACTGTTGCCCCCTGTTTGACCCTTTATTTACTCTAACCAGCATAAGCTTGTCCGGCCTCACCTAACTATTGTGTGACCATCAGTCCTAGATCTGAAAGGGAATGATGCCTAGTCTCACCTAACTGTTTTGAGACCATCAGTCCTAGACCTAAAGAGGAGTGTTGCCAGTGTTGGTCCTAACAAACAATCTTATAGTTTTGCGCCCCTTGCCCAAATCCCCAGATTTGAGCCTTTATCTATTGGCCACTTATTTATCCTGATCAGCATAAGCGTGTCCCAGCCTCCCCTATCTGTTGTGAAACCATCAGTCCTAGACATGAAAGGGAATGCTGTCGATACGGGCCCTACTTCTATATTTGCTTATTAACTTAATCTAAGTTTTAAAATAAGCTGCTTCTATTTTTTCTACTATATTTTCTTATTAACTTAATCCAAGATCTATGTTTTAAACTAAGCCTCTTCTATTATTTCTTTCTTTCTAATTATAACCTACATTATAATTGTTCTTGTAACTGTTACTCTTCTATTTTCTCTTTATAGTTATAACCACTTTTTATAATCATGCTTGCAAATATCTTAAATTTTCCTATTTCAGTCCATCTCTATTTTATTTTAGTTTAGTTTATTTTACATCCGATTTCTGTAAATTTAGTGTTTTTCTAATTTAATCCATATTAGCGAATTCTTCTCTTTTTAATATTCTGTTCACGAAAAAGGGATTCAATTCCTACAAAAAGAAACTAACATTTATTGGCTAAATTCCAAATTAAAACAGATGCAAATAACTGTAAATAACGGTAAATAACTATAAATAGCTGAATAAAACAGATGAATAAAATAGGCCGAATAGAACTTTTGAAATTTACTTAAAAGTTAAACCTACATAAAAACAGTCTCAAAATTGTAGAAAAACAACACTATTGAGAACCCTATTATTTTAAATTGCTTACAAATCTAAAATAATTGCAAAGCACTCACCTATGCTCCTTAGCTCTAATCCTTGGCCTACTTAGATCCTCTTTTAGGGCATAGATTATTTTTATTAAAAAGATCCTTTGCCTAAATATTTTTTCTATTTAGGGTTCAGCCTCAGAATGAACCCAATTGGGAGAAAATCTGAATGAGAAAAATAGCTAGGCCCAGAGTCTTATTTATAATGTGGCTTAGGGATCTAAGACTGTCGGATTTGAAGATTAAATTTGGTGCAACCATGTCATAGGCTCACTTGGAACAATCGGATTCAGCTACGGACACCAAGATCGCTCAAAATCTAATTACAACGTGTTCGCTCGTACTTGGACGAATCTTCATCCATTAACGTAGGCGGGTCAACCTAACTACGTTGGGGTCGACCCGACCAATGCAATGGTCGAACCCTATGGGGTCATTTTATTTTTATATTTTTTCTTCATTTAAGTTTATTAAATTTTGAATTTTGTTTTCACTCGTAACTTCTCCATACTATCTCGGATTTTGACAAGTTATGTTTGGAAATTAATCAGAAATACGCCACGCACCCAATGGTACAACTCCTATAGCTCGATTCTGACAAGTTCACAAACTTATTTCATTATTTAATTAATTCGTTAATTAATTATTATAGCTTAAATTTTGGGTTGTTGCATTTGGTGCTAAGTATACAAATATATCGTTCCCATACAAGTGAACCGCTTTATGGAAATTAGTCCATTTCAATAAACGAATCAAAAAATTTCCTTTTAAAAACTCGAATTCACGCTTGGCCTCATAATACAAGTATTAGCTTTAAAACACTTTGTTAAAAGAGTTCACCAATTTCAAAACGTCAATTAAAAAAGGTTTTGATAACTTAAAACATCTTTATTGCATTGATTAATTAACTTTAAACTTCATCACACAATTCGATTTTTGAACTTCAAAAGACTATAAATAATTAAATGGGTAAATCACTTTAAACCTTATTAATTCAATTAATTAGTAAAATATAATTAATTAAATTAATTGATATATCATTATTTGAAATGAATAAAAAAAGTCAAAACATACTTGTTACTTTGAAACTTCATAAATTAAGTTGATTAATTAACCCAATAACCTTCAATTAAAAGGGTATATAACCTCTAAAACATCATGAATTTAATTAATTAATTATAATTAGTTAAATTAGTTAATTAATTAAATATCATTATTTTAAAATGATTAATAAATTTAAATCATCATTAATGAAAGATTAATTAAAGTTAAAACAAGTTGATTTCCTTTTAAAAGACATTAATTAAAAAGAATAATTAATTTTAAAACATCATTAATTAATTGATTAACTAATTTTAACCCATCATTTTCAAAAGATTAATCAGACTTAAACATCATTAAATAAAACGATTAATTAAATTTAAAACATCATTAACTAAGTAAATAGTCAAATTTAAAAACACATCATTGATAAATTAATTAGGTAACCTTAATCCTTATTAATTAAATAATTAATTAAATAATTAATTAAATTAAATAATCGTTATTAAAATAATTAATTATTTTTGGAAACATCATTAATCAAAACCTTGCTTAAATTGTAAAACAATTCGAGGCACAAAGATGAAACTAAATGGTTTGATAAGAAGTGATTTTCCGAAAGTGCCGACAAAGTGACTATCGCTATACGTGCAGTTCGGCAAACAAGTTTATAATATTATCAACACAACCAAACATTATATAGAAATGGTTTAAGCATACATAAAATAAGCATTCATGGGCAATAAATATAAACATGAATATAGTTTAAAGCTTTGCTTTTTTAGGTAAAATTTTACTTACTAACTACTTTGCTAACTAACATTTACTAAACAAGTTTGCATCCATCACACATATACATTTCCAAATCAAACAGGAACAAGTTCACATTTTATCTAAACCAAGAAAGCAATATATATCACAATGTAACTAGAGTAAAATATTTTCCAAAAAAAGTTAAGAGTTTTACTCACTGAAGCCATCCAAACTTGAAATAAACTTTATATTTGTAGAGCTAGAAACCACCAAAAATCAACTCGAAAAGGGTCATATTCTCCTTGGTTTTTAGACATGTTACACTCGGAATTTCCTAAAGTGGTTAAAAGGAAAGTTTTAGGAAATTCTCTCCTCTATCATTTAAAAACAATTACTCAAAAATGGTTAAATTTTGAGAAAGTTATGGCAAAAACAATGAGAGGTATTTTCGGACATAAAAATCTAGGTTCAAAAAACACTCTTGCTAAAAAATAAATTTTTGGAGCATTTAAGCTCGAATTAGAAATTGTGGTAAACTACAAAGTTGTAACCACTGGAGATATACATGGTTTACAGAAAAAGAAAAACTAGATTTGGCATAGTTTGGAGGAATTTATGGCCGAATGAAGTGGATGTAAAATGAAGATTTTTTTAAAATGAAAAGGAGGAGATTTAATAAGTTTGAACTTGGATTTTTTTTAAAACTTAAAATTACTAATGGAAGCCATTAAAATGTTTCATGAAGCTTTTAGGAAGGAGAAGACTTTTGAAAAAATAATGGAAAAAGTGAAAAGAATAAGGCAAAAAAGATGGTGAAAAGCTTTTATACAAAATGCATAAAGAAATTACCATTTTACCCTTGTCCTATGCCCTCCATTCATATTCTTCCACCTCATCACTAAGCCTCCCTCCTTTTACACATGCTAAGAAACATGTTTAAACTTGTTTGTACTTTGAATTGCTAAAGTGTCAAATCTTGTCTCCCCTGATGTGACTATTTTCTATTTATTTTTTATTTAATTTTCAAGTGTCACATCGTCATTAACTTAAGTTAATTAACTTGATTAATCCTAACTATACTATGTTAACCCATATTATATAATTAGTCTATATGTGCATATATAAGAAAGTGTTCACAACATTTCAATAACTTTTTTATAATGAATTGTTGAAAATTCGAGAAACATTTTCCAGTCACATTTTCTGTTTTTCATCGAACTAAATACTTTTGTAAACTAAATCTAAAAACTATTTTATCATCAATATTAATTATTTAAAAGTTTTTTATTTTAATTATAAAACATATTATTTGATATCTAAAATTAATTAAATATTCAAAAATTAATGTGGTCAAATTCTGAGTCGTTACAAGCATATGCTAACATGATAACACTCAACCTCAATGTATATGCTTATATCAGAAATCATGTATGTTTAAAACCATGTACTTTCGAATTTAATAATATATACTTTAAGATCCGATGGTATGTATTTAAAACTTATGTGTTTGAGGCTTTATATGTGCTTGAAACTAGAATTCATATAGGTTGAAATCTATATATCTGAAACTTCTATATACAGAATCATATATTTATGAAAATGGTAACATTCGAAATTTATACACATACCAAGATCTGATATATATATATATATATATATATATATATATATATATATATATATATAAGTGTATATGTTTGAAGCTTGATGTATTTGCAACTACATGTATTCAAAACTATCACATACTCAAGGTTGCACATTTTCGAGATTCATATTTATTTGAAATCAATTTTACACATTTCGAAACTACATATGTAAAACTTAATGTATTTTTCATAGACATACATATAGGGAACTGTTTATATTTGAAACCTAAATAGATGAAACTATTTACGTAGAAAACTTTATATATATTTTAAACTAAATTTACTTGATGCTTATCTGTAATCGAAATTTAATGCCTTTCCAAGAGCCTGACATTCCCAAAACCTTTATGTGTGAAATAGGTATGCTCAAAAACTTATATATATGTACTTGAAAACTTGTGTACGTTGAAAGCTCGTTTATTTGGAACACTTTATACTAAAAAGCTGATATGCATCTTCGAGACTCATGTATGTATAAAACTATACATGTAGGAAATTATATATATTGAGATTGAATGTACTTGAAGTTTGTATTTACCCAAGATTTGTATATTAAAAATTTGAAATACTCAAAACTGAGGTATGCACGACTCTTATATTAACATGTATTTAAAAGTTGGAGATATTATAAAACCATGTACACTTGAATTTGGATAACATGCATACTTGAAATCATATATAGATAAAATTATATGTGTGTGTGTATATATATTCAAAGCAGTATATCTTTGAAGACTTGATGTACATGTAAAACTGGAGAAATGCATGAAACCTGTTACATTTTCAAAACCGTATATTCTTAAAATAAACTATATACATTTTGCAAGCATTTATAGGAACCTAATATAGTTTTCAAACCACATACATATGAGACTTTTTATATATTTTCAAAAGCTGGATGCATTTGTAACCGTGCACATGCATAAAACCATTTATATTTGAGACCTTGTAATCTTTAAGTCTTAATATATTTTCGAAACTTTCTGAAAATACGAAACTTTTATATGCTCAGAACTGACATTTATTTGAAACTTGTCTGCTATGAACTTTAATATATAAAACTTTATATGTTTGAAACTGCATGCATCCAAAAAAAAATACATTTTTAAAAACATGGTACACTCAAAACTTTTTCAAAATCTGACAAATATATTTGAAGCTTTTTATTCAAAAATTTTAATTGTGAAACCAAATATACATATAACAAACTTATACACTTAAGTATATATGTATATGTTACACCATAATTTATACCTATTACCAATTATGAATATTCAAAAGGAAAGCTCCTTGGCTTGTAATTTCGAGACCCATTATTAGTTTTCCACCGAGAGCTTAAGCAGCAAGTCAATATATGAGAACCCAAGATCTAAAAGCAAGAGAAAAGATGTTGATTAAGATCAAGACCATTGTGCAATTAAGATAACAAGCTTAGCTGAGAGCAACAACTACCGAGACCAAAGACGTTTCAACAAGTATCGACAATAAATGGCTTTGATAGCCCTGGAACGAGATCAACAGTTAAGATAAACAAACGGAATCAATGGAACTACATATAAAAGCGACACATCATCAATCCACATCAAAGTACTCTCAATAATATGATGATAAATATTTGAATCCAAGCCGCCTATAGAAAGCTAGGTCATCAATCCACATGATAGCCCCTATACCAGTGGGATAACCTTAAATTCGCTATAAATAAAGAATCACGTGCTGCTGAAAAGGAGCTGGTTAGATATTTTCTGACATTCTACAATCATTCCATATTCTTTACTCTATTTAGTAAGCTTTAATCAAAAGATCATTAATGGCTGACCTTGTAACAGAAGTACTTTTACATCAAATTGAGGAATAAAAACTCATGAAAAAATCTTCAAAATGGACACGGGGATCTTGGTCCCGAACCATTATAAATCTCATGCCTCTATAATTTTCGACACTTATTATTTGCATAGTTTCAGTGTTCATCTAATTTATCTGCATCCTTTTGGAACACGATTCTGAAAGCTTTGGAGTGTTATTTAGACGAAAAATCTGTCCAACATTTTTAACGCTTGAAGGAGAGCCTCCAACCTCCATTCTTTTCTAATCAAGAAGCTCAAACCTCTCAACTCGGCATAAAGACAAAATCCTTCTGTTGGAAGACACCTTGCTCCACTGCCCAGGATAAGGGAGTCGATGATCTGAATGCGAATGAAGGAAATCGAACAGACCAAACAAATCCAACTATTAACGAGGAAACTGCTGCCCCAGTCCACATGAAAAGCGAGTTTCTAAAAACGATATTGAAGTTTATTACTCACACAGCACAATGCTAAGACAACTACCATAATGAAGTTAAGAGCACTTTTTTGAATTGGAGAAAAATGTTTCATCCATACTTAAGGACGACGAGAACCTTATAACTTTCAGTCGAAACCCAGGAAAATTATCAATGATTGATGAGGTTTTGGAAGCTGGATTCATGAAGGTATCTAGGAAAGCCGAAACTGTAAAAATGACAAGAGTGGGACCTTCCGAGAGGCCTTTGACTCTAAGTTCAAAAGGGTGAATTTTGAAAGAAGGCAATAAAACGGGCCATAAACTAAAAATAGTAAAGCCTAAACTCTTAGACTAGGTAGGGATTGAGCAATGGAAACTTTTATAATGAAATTATCAAAGCAGGTACAAAAAGTACAAGAAGACCAATCTAGCCTCAACATAGAATTGAAGCTTAAGAAAGTTCAGCATTTTTTCTATACCTTCAGGATTTAGGAGTCCAAAACTCTTTTATGATGGAACATCTAACCCCGATGACCACATTGCTTTATATGAAATTTAGATGCAAGCGATCCGGGCCTTGGACGCGATCAAATGTAGATTCCTGCCCAAGACTATCGGTGGACCCGCATTGATATGGTTCCAGAGCTATCCCCCAAATTCTGTTAGCTTTTAGGAATAGCTAACCACTAAATTCTTGACATAATTCTTTGCTTCAAAAGATACTAGAATAAGACTAAGCTTACTCTTTGACTTTAGGCAAGGAAGGGGAGAATCCGTAAAAGCTTATTGTGATTTAATGACATTGGCGCCAGATGCAAGGGCGTGACAGATGAAACCAAGCTGGTGGCAATCACTTCAAGATTATGGAGAAACATACCATTTTAGGATGGTATTTTGAGGTAAGAGTGAAAATCTCTAAACGAGTTCTTTTTTCAAGATTGAAGAAAAATTCAAATTGAAGAATCTAAAGGAACCGTCCGAAAGAATCCAAAGTGGAATAGTGACAACAAGAACTTTGCTTCGACCAAGAAATCTAAGGAAGAACTTCAGGTGATAGAAATGCGCCCCCTAACTCAATCATATGCTCAGATCTGTGCTATGACCCAAGACCGAATTTCATGCCCTCCGAGAAGAGGGAAGGAGCCAAAAGACAAACAAGGAGGAAGATATTATAGCTACCATTGGCAGAACTGGCATAACCCCGTAAAATGTTAATTTTTGAAGTCCTTCATGAATATACTATTTAGAGAAGGGCAATTAGATGAGTTTCTAAAGAATGATAGCATTAGGTGGCTATCGCTCCGGTAGGAAATGAAAGTAAGCAACCTCAAGTACTTATTCCGAGGTCTTTACCAGCCCCTCGGAACTTTATGGGCATTATTTGGAAGGGCCTCACGCTACTAAAGCAAGTCATGGCAATTGAAATAGGTATATTAATTAGGCTAAAAATGAAGGTGACTCGGTGTACGAGATGAGTAGGGTTGAGAAAAAGCAGAAGATTAGGCTGGAAGTTAAATTCAACGACTCTAATAAACAGGTGTCTGCCACCCCTATAATAAACCACTTGTAATCATGGTCCAGATTGGACTTTCAAAGGTGGCCAAGATAATGGAGGATACAGGGCTACCGTCAACATAATTTTCAAACACACTTTCAAAAATGGGATTACTCGAGAGCATACTCAAGCGTAGTCAAATTCCCATATATGCAATGATGAAGGAACTATGCCTCTTGGAGAATGTAAGCTAATGGTCAAAATTGGAAGTGACCTCCACTATAAGATCTTTGGAAACACCTTTGTTATCATGGACATCTCTTCAGTGCATAATAGTTCCTTTGGAAGACCATCTCTCTATGCTATGGATGGGTATGTGTCCACTAAACATTCACTTTTAAAGTTTCATACTGAAATAGAAGAAGGGACTGTAAAGGGAGATTAGTGGACCTCAAGACAACTGTATTACTAAAGCCTAAACATGATTAATTAATGGAAAACTTCATCTTTTGAGGATAATGTCAAAATTAACCAGCCTACTCTTCTCGGAGTTAGATAAGTAGTTAATACCCTAAGTTCTAAATCCATGGAGACCCGTAAAAGGCCCTTAAAAATTCTCCAAGCAAAAAGATTCTATGACTAAGAAATTGATTTACACAACAAGCTATCAAGGAGAGTTTAACGAGATAGAATAGAGGCAGAATAGTAAGTCTACTAGAAGGAAAAGAAAGGTTTTTCATGTTGTTCAGGAAATTATAAGAGAAGAAGAAATTGTGCTTGGTCTCGATTCGAGACAAGAGATTGAGACAGCTAAAGCAGCCGAGACTCTAAAAGAAGTGTGCCTCGATGAAAATGACAAGTCAAAGATAGTTAAGATAGGGACTTATTTCCATTCATCTATTCGAGAAAAGCTAATTTCCTTCCTCAAGCATAACCAAGACATATTCGCATAGACTCATGATGATATGGTAGAAATCGATCCCTCGGTTATTTGCCATTGCTTGAACATAGATCCAAATCTACTCCCATAAGGCAAAGAGAAGACCGTTGGACAGGAATAGATATATCGCTTTACAAGAAAAGGTTGAAGTTACTGAAGAACAACTTTATCTGGAACATATACTACCCGAAGTGATTGAAAACCCGCTTTTAGTTAAGAAGCCAAATGGGAAGTGGAGGACTTACATTGACTTTATCGATTTAAACAAAGCCTTCCCAAAGGATTGCTTCCCTCTATCGAGAATCGACCAACTAGTTGTGGCTGTGAGTGGGCATCAGTTGCTTTTTTCATGGATGCATATTCCGAATACAATCAAGTCCTAATGTTCAAGCCTGATGAAGAGCATATGAGTTTCGTCACCAACATAGGATTGTTTTGCTAATGCCCTTCTGTCTGAAGAATATAGAAGCTACATATCAAAGACTATTTAACAAAATGTTCGCCAAGCAGATAGGTCGAAATATGGAGGTATATGTTGATGACATGTAAGTCAAGTCTAAATGAGTAGAGAGTCATGTTTTGGATCTGGCTGAAACGTTCAGCGTTCTTCGGAAGTACCAAATGAAGCTAAACCCTCAGAAGTGTACCTTTGGTATACAATCCAAGAAGTTTCTAGGTTTCATAGCAAGTGCTAGAGGGATAGAAATAAACTCGGATCATATGAAAGCTATAACCAACGTGAAGGCTCCAACTAAGGGAAAGGAGCTAATGAGTTTGAATGGGAAGATTGCTGCTTTGAGCAGGTTCATAAGCCGATCAACCAACAAATGTGTTCCCTTTTTCAACCTTTTACGGAAGCATGTTACTTTCAAATGGATGAATGAATGCCAAAAGGCATTGGAAGACCTACAAAATCACCTAAGTACTCCCCCGGTGTTCTCTAAACCAATCAACAGAGAGACCTTGATCCTATATTTAGCCGCCTCGGATCAGGCCATAAGTTTATCCCAGGTGAGAGATGATAATGGAATCCAAAGACCCTGTATTATGTAAGTAAAAGGTTAGATCTAGCTGAGAAGTACTACCCAGTAATGGAAAAGCTTACATACAGCTAGATATTCATAGCAAGAAAGCTTTGGTTGTATTTCTAGGCCCATCCTATTAAGGTCCTTACAGATGAACCGCTTCGTCAAGGTTTTAGTAAACCCATGACCGCAAAGAGATTAATTAAATGCACAATAGAACTTAGCTAGTATGATATATCTTATGTGCCTAGGACAGTAATCAAGGTTCAAGCGCTAGCCGACTTCGTTACCGAACGCATTGGTTTCGGAGCTGAAAGGAGAAAATAAGATAACAAGAGAAAACAACTCTCTTGGCAACTTTATGTAAATGAATCCTCAAATGAATAAGGGCATGAACCGGTTATATCTTGGTAACCCCAGATAACATCAGATTTGTTACGCGACTAAGCTTGCCTTCTTGGCAACCAATAATGTCGTCGAATATGAATCTTTGATCCCCAGATTAAGAATGGAAATTTACATCAAGATTTTGGAGATCCAGATATATAGTGATTCCTAGATGCTTGGTCACTACCAGGCCCAAGACCCTAACCTTATATGTTAAATAGGTAAAGCAGCTGCTCGAAATTTGAAGAGTGTACCGTAATAGTGTACGAGTGCACGTACTAATATAGTACACACGGATCGTGTAATATGGAATATAATATAAATGCGGAAATAGATGATAATAGCATAGTAAATAAAAATAGAAAAATCACACCAGAGATTTTTATACTGGTTCGGAGCACCGTCCTACGTCCAGTCCCAGACTTCTATCTGGATTTTCACTATTAACTACCTCGCTTCACCCGGAGGAACAGGTTTACAACACCCGAGCAAACAAACGGGATTTCACGCCTCTAATACACCGAGGACTTCAACACTTGCCTCTTACAACGCCGAGGACTTCAACACTTGCCTCTTACAACACAGAGGACTTCAACACTTGCCTCTTACAACACTGAGGACTTCAACAATGATGAATATAATTGTTTGTTGACGGTATGTGTTCTTGCTAACACAGTTTTGTCACTTGTAGTACAAATTTCCTATAATCTTATCCTCAAAATATGTGAATGATGTTTTGTGAAGATTAAGGGAAATATATTACTTATTGAATCAAAAGATATTAAATAATTTCAATGATTCAATAAGCAATTAAAATAATTGAGAGCTTTTAGAATGCAGGAGTATTTAGAAAGTAAGATCAGAAATTAGAGTAAAAAATGTATGTTTTTTAATGTTTTGAATCAATGATTTAGATGAGTTTATATAGAGAAAAATAGTTGTAACTCTTTGTGAACAGTAGCCATTAATAGATATGATCATTGATGAAAGGTAAGAGATGCAACCATTGGAGAAAGAAGTGTCTTTTGGAAAAGGTTGCTCTCTGTTTAAAAACGGTCGACAGGTCAAAAATTGGCCAGTAGACAGGATTTCAAATATATAGTCGTTATGTGCATGTGTGCACGTTCATTGTGCATATTATACAGAAACGGTCGACCGCCTCTTTTACTACCGGTCGACCGGTCTCTGATAATTTGCACAGTGAATGTGCAATGCTTATTCAAATGTATATATATTGATTATATTGAAATGCATGATTATTTGAGGATAGATTTTAACAAGTTTATCACTATTACAATATCAAATAATCAACCTATAATCTAGAGTACCATATGTAGCCATGATGTCTTTGTTTTGTCGATCGCCTTTATTTCTTTGTCAGAAATCAAAACCTTCATAGAACCTATGACTCAACATTCTCCCCCTTTTTGATTGATGACAAAATATATCTGAAGTTCTGAATCTCCCCCTGAACATGTGATCTTCCCTTGAGATTTTGTTTGTATTCTTTATATATATATATATATTCCTGCAAATAATTGTTAGCACTTTCTCCCCCTTTGTCATCGACAAAAAGGAATAGATAATGGAATAATATAGGAGTATATCAACCAGAATATAATATAACATACCGCATAATATAGGATTATCATTCACACCAAACATACTAGAGTATCCAAACATACCAAAGTTTAATACATACCATAATATCGTACGAATAAAAGTAACGACACTATTTAGTACAAGTGTCGAATGATGTTTTAAATTACTGAACTAAAATATAGAGATAGAAAATAGAAACTAGGATGAGTCAGAAGCTGTCTCCTCTTGAATATCTTCTTCCTCCTCATCATCATCATCTTCCTCTTCCTCTCTAGATGATTCTCCACGGCCATGTCCACTAGTACTAGCAGACTCCTCAGTTGATGACCAGTTGAAAGCAGGAGGAGCAGGACGTTTTCCTGGGTCTTGAGCAGAGATGGATGTGCTACATGAAATAGCATCCCATAAAATACCAAAGAATGACTTGACTTTGTTGAAGCGTTTATCAATTTTCGTGTCCACGCGCTTAAGTCTTGATTCAAGCAAGAATTGATTACGAGCAATAGTTTCAAGTGATTCTTTTGTGGTTGATTTTGATTTCAACAATTTAACTTCTTCGGAACGAGGTCGAGAGGAAGTAGCTGTTTGTTTTGATGGACCTCTTTGTTGCCATTGTTCAAACGACATAATCTCAAGGTAAGGAGGAGGAAGCTTCATGCGTTTGATGGTTACGGAATCAATACATTTTGGTTTCGAGGTGGCAGAGTCAGGAGGCTTTACCCCACAAGCTAGCAAAATACGCATGATATATTCATTGTAGAAAAAATGAGGTCGCGAAGAGTTGTTCACCTTGAGAATCTCGTCAAATAGCATATGAACCCAATTGATTTGGATATCCCCATAAATAGCATAGAGAGCCTTGAAGTTTTCTTTATGTATAGCATCGTAATTTCCTAGTCTAGGAAACAGAGAATGCATCAAGATGCGATGTAGTAGTCTGGCGGTGGGGCGAAGTCCAATAGATTTTGTGCCATCACTGTTGTCCTCTATGAACTGATGGATGATGCTATTGCGAGTGAAGACTTCACAGAAATTAGATGAAAACTCATCGCCTCGATTTGGTATACCAAGTATAGAAGCAATCCTATCATGAGTGATAAATTTTTTTTTGCCACAGACGACAGACCAAATGACTTTGTTCGGATTATCGGGTTTATACTCGTCCAGGTTCATGTTCGCATAGAACAATTTAATCATCAAGTGATTTATTTCCACATTGTTTTCTGAAAAATCGATTAATGGAGAAAGATTGGAGTTATTTGCTAACCTTCGGATTCCATAAGATGTGAAATCATCAAACTTGATGTAAGAACTCGGATGAAATTTGTAGTTAGTCATTTGATTCCATCTTATGATAGCTTTCGGATTTTGAAGCCATTTCTTGGCGGAGATATTGAGAGATGAAGTTTCGGAGGATGTTCCTTTCTTGGATTTCTTTTGCGGAGGAGCCATTTTTGGAGAATTTGGAGAATATGAACTTTGAAATTTTAGGGAATGGATTTAGGGTTTTGGTGAAAAAGTTACTGGAAGTAAGAAAATGAGGAAGATAGAGGAATAAAAGGATGGATGATATATAAAAAAAACTGAAATTACGTGTACCGGTCGACCTATGGATTATGACCGGTCGACCGTTTTCAAACAGAGGCCAAACGGTCGACCGGTTATATAATCTGCTGAGTAATAGCCTGTTTTGCAATTTTTGAATATATCGTGCTATATTTTCACTCTTGTTGTAAAGCACAAGCATTATTCATGAGTGGTAGAAAGAAAAAGATACAACAAGTATATATAAATCTAATGAGAAGTGGTAGGTTCGTCATTAGAATTTTTATTATCTTCAATACGTTTTGACCATGGAATCCAGTTTTTCTGTGCACCTTCATTCCTGTCACAATTCCGATCCCAAGAGTTAGGACTTTTAGATGTTGATGGCCTAGACGGCATTGGTTCATGCACGTCATGCTTGTTGGAACTACAGAAGAATGATGCCACCTTTTCTAAAACAGATAAACGTGCCGATGTCCGTTGTTGCTCATGATAAAGCTGGCTTTGCCCATAATGGAGCTGTCTCTGAAGATCTATTTGATGTTTCTGATAGTGGTGAATCTCATCGATCTGTGCTTTGGTACGAGGAGAACAAAACAGTGTCTTCTTCACTCGTTTTGAGGTTGGTGTACTACCAGGAGTACGAGAACATTGATGATGATACCTTGGTTTCTGTTTTGGTGTTTTGGGAGAAAAATACTCCTCTGACTCAGAACTTGTAATGGAAATGTGTGATTCTTGAACACATTTATCACAAATGTGAGCCATAGAGAATTATGTATAGATTCTTATGCTCAGATAATAGAAAAAAGAATAAAGAGAGAAATTTTTACAAGCTTATAAAGAGTCTCCTTGTAAATAAGTCTGTGGATGATAATGAATAAAGAAAACTAACCATGAAAGAAAGAAGAGGCTCATAATCAATGTTAAAAAAAAGCTTAAGCAAAAGCTATAGTTAAAATATAACCAAAAGAAAAGACGATCATTAGTAATTACTAGTCAAGATCTTTTCTTGAAATTAAACAAAGCTCTCTTCGTAATCTAATAAAACTAGATTCGAGCAGAGGCTTAGTAAAAATGTCTGCTAATTGATTGTCAGTTTGGACATATTCAAGACATATATTTCCTTTTTCAATATTATCTCGAAGGAAATGATGACGGATATCAATGTGTTTGGTTCTAGAGTGATTCACTGGATTCTTAGAGAGATTTATAGCACTTGTGTTATCACAGTATATAATAGAATTTGATAAATGTATATCAAAATCTTGAAGTGTTTGTTGCATATATAGTACTTGAGTACAAGCACATGTTGATAGTGAAACATAATTTTGTTTCTTACTAAACCAAGAGACAAGTGATTTTCCAATAAAATGGCACGTACCACTTGTACTTTTTCTATCCGTTCGCGAGCCACCAAAATCAGCATCACTATATGATACTAATTCAAATGGACATCCTTTTGGATAAAAAAGACCGAAATCTTTGGTATTATTAAGATAACGAATTATACGTTTCACTGCTCGTAGACGTGATTCCTTTGGATCTGCTTGAAAGCGCGCACATAGACAAACACTCATCATTATATCTGGACGACTAGCTGTAAGATAAAGAAGAGAACCAATCATGCTTCGATATAATTTCTGGTCAACACTCTTACCATTTTCATCTTTTTAAGATGTGTAGTTGTACTCATAGAAGTTGGTTTACCAGATGTATTTTCTAATCCGAAGCGTTTGATAAGATTTCTGCAATATTTTTCTTGATTGATAAAGATACCACTCGGAAGTTGTTTAATTTGAAGTCCAAGAAAATATGACAGTTCTCCCATATGAGACATTTCGAACTTTTTGGTCATAATACTTGCAAATTCCTTGCAGAGTTTATCGTTTGTTGAACCAAAGATGATGTCGTCTACATATATCTGGATAACTAGAATATCCTTTTGAGAATGTTTAATAAACAAAGTTTGATCGACTTTGCCTATTTGAAATCCTGAGTTAATAAGATAGCTTCGTAATCGTTCATACCAAGCACGAGGTGCTTGTTTTAAACCATACAGAGCTTTCTTAAGTTTGAATACATGGTCAGGATATTTTTCATGTACGAACAAAGGAGGTTGTTCGACATAGACATTCTCTTTGATAAATCCATTGAGAAAAGCACTTTTGACATCCATCTGATAAAGTTTGAAATTATGGTGACAAGCAAAAGATAATAGGATTCTAATAGCTTCTAGTCGAGCAACTGGTGCAAAAGTTTCTTCATAATCGATACCTTCTTCCTGATTATACCCTTGTGCCACTAATCTAGCTTTATTTTTGGTGATATTTCCTTGTTCGTCAGCCTTATTTTTATAGACCCATTTAGTACCAATAACTGACTGATCAGTTGGTCTTGGAACAAGTTCCCAAACGTCATTGCGCTCGAACTGATTTAGTTCTTCCTGCATGGCAATGATCCAGTAATCGTCTGTAGCAGCTTCTTTTGGATTCTTAGGTTCGATATTTGAGAGAAAAGCGACATGACCCATTTGATTGAGTTGACTCCTTGTTCTGACATGTGATGTTACTTCACCGATTATATTTTGGGCCGGATGGTCTCTTAATATCCTTGGTGGTGATTGTAACTCACATATTTGAGGAATATTCTCAATAATTATTTCCGAGTCAGAGTCAATATTCGTGATAATTGGATTGTCAGTGACTATTGATTCGTCATCATCTGATATAGTGTGAGGATGCTGATAGAATTCATCAAAAGAGACATGAAGTGATTCTTCAATAGTTTTGGTTCGTTTATTAAATATACGATAGGCCTTACTTCGTTCCGAATAACCGACAAATATTCCTTCATCGGCTTTTGAATCGAATTTGCCAAGCTGGTCTTTCGTATTTAAAATAAAACACTTGGAACCAAAAACTTTGAAGTATGAGATTTTAGGCTTTCTTTTGTTAAATAATTCATAAGGAGTATTCTTGGTAAGAGGTCTTATGGACACACGATTTAAAACATAACAGGCAGTTGCAACGGCTTCTGCCCAGAAATGTTTTGGTAAGGTGGTTCCATTCAATAATGTTCTTGCACATTCTTGTAAAGTTCGGTTCTTCCGTTCTACAACTCCGTTCTGTTGTGGAGTTCCGGGAAACGAAAAATTATGATATATACCTTTCTTTGTACAAAAATGTTCAAATTCATTATTTTCAAACTCTCCGCCATGATCACTTCTTATATTTTTAACTTTAATCCCTTTTGATTTTTGAATTCTTTTGACGAAAGATTTGAAATGATCGAAAGTGTCACTTTTATTTTTAAGAAAATTGTCCATGTGTAACGAGAGAAATCATCAACAATTACAAGCACATATCGACTGTGATTTATAGACTGCACCCTAGTAGGTCCAAATAAATCCATGTGTAGTAACTCAAGTGGTTGTAATGTTGATATGACTTTCTTGGATTTAAAAGATGATTTGGTCAATTTTCCTAATTGACATGCATCACAAATGTTGTTAACTTTAAAACTCATTTTGGGTAGTCCCCTAACTAGATTGTTTTTGGCTAGCTTGTCAATAGTTCTGAAGTTTATATGTCAGAAGCGTTTGTGCCATAGCCATGGATCATTATCATTAGCCACAAGACACATATCTGAATTATGATTAATATTCATATTCAGAATATATATATTTCTGTCTCTATAACCTTCGAAAACTAAATTATGGTCTTTATCTAAAATACTACACTTATTATTCGAAAAGGAAATTACAAAACCCTTGTCACATAACTGACTAATACTAAGTAAATTTTGTTTTAAATTTCTAACTAGCATGACATTAGTAATAAGAGGTAAGTTAGATGTACCGCAATTGCTCACATCGCCTTTGCCGATGATATAGCCTTTTGAATTATCTCCAAAAGTGACTGAGCCACCATCTGAGTATGTAATATTTGTTAATAAGCTCTTGTCTCCAGTCATATGCTTCGAGCAACCACTGTCCAATATCCACTTTCCTCTTTTCTTAAGTGGGACCTGCAAAAAATAGAATTAAGTTCATGGTACCCACTTTTTATAGGGTCCTAAGAGTTAGGTCTTAGGAGTCGAAACCCATACGGGTCTGGTATCCCCTTTATATACATAATTAGTATTATGATGCACAGTATTCATGAAATTTTGAATATATTTGTTCCTAATCAAATTGTTATTTGTTTTAGGAACCAATATTTTGATAGTCTTCATATTTTTCTTTTGAAATTTCACAACTGGTTTCGGTTTGGAGTATAATAAACCAAGATTTTTCTTAGCTTCAGTTTTTTGTACTCTCTTCTTTCTTTTATTACTAAGATGTTTCTTGGTTTCTTGTTTCTTATATCCCAAACCTTGTTTATCTGAAATAGATTGTGAACTTTCAACGATTTTTGTCAAATTTTCTCGACCTTTGTTAAAGTTAGAAATATTTTGAGTAATGTCATCAAACTTTGTTTGTAAACTAGCTTTTTCTAGGTCTAGAATTTTGAATTTTGCCTTAAGCTCATGATTTTCAGTAGTGAGAGCATTATTTTTCTCTTTTTGAGCTTCTATTTCTTGACTCAAAAGAGATAGTCGAGAGTCAACATTAGATGATGATTCTTGAATTTTTTCAAGTTCTTTTTCTAATATTTTCTTCTCATCTTTTAACATCTCTCGTTTAACTCTGCTCTACCTAAATCTGCTTTGACTATTTTTAATTGACGTTTTATGTCTTTATATTTGACTATCAATTCAGCATTAATATCAAGTAATTCATCAAGTGTAGGAATTTGTACCTCATTTTCTGTTTCCATAAAACAAACATTAGCTTGTTCATTCTCCGAATCATTTTCACTTTCTGATGAAGATGAGTCTGAATCATCCCACGTTACTGAGAAGGCTCGTTTTTTTGTCTTGTCCTTCTTATATTTGAATTTGTCATTTTCTGACTTCTTCTTTTGTTCTGGACAATCCTTCTGCATTGCCCCTTTTTGTGACAGTTGAAACATTCTATAGAGGATGATGTTGGTTTATTCGATCCAGATTTCTTTCTGTTATAACGACTGGCTTTTCGCTGTTTTAGGAATTTTTCGAAACCTTTTGCTATGAATGCCAGATCTTCGTCTTCAGACTCTGATTCATTTTCGTCTTTTTCAACATGGAATGCCACGTTCTTCTTTTCTTCTTTTTGTTCCTTTCTAGTCTGCAAGTTAGCTTCATAGGACATTAGATTTCCTATCAATTCATCTGGCTTCATGACGGAAAGGTCATTAGCTTCTTCAATTGCTAATACTTTTCCTTCCCATTCACTAGTCAGAGAATGTAGGACTGTTGAGACAACATCAAAATCAGAATACTTTTGTCCTAAGCCAATAAGTGCATGGTGGATGGTTTGAAACCGTGAATACATATCATTGATTGTCTCATTTGGTTTCATTTTGAAATTTTGAAATTGACTTTTCAGCATGGCTATTTTGGCTTGTTTAACCTTGTTAGTACCTTCATGAGTGATTTTTAGCATTTGCCAAATTTGATATGCAGTAGTGCAGATACTAACACGGTTATATTCATTTTGGTCTAATGCACAAAACAACATATTTATTGCTCTTGCATTTACGGCTGCTGCCGTTTTCTCAGCCGCAGTCCATTCTGAATAATCAGTTGTTGGATTTATATTTCTTTTTGAGTTGCATTCCAAGCATCATAACTATTTGATTGCATAAAGAATGGCATACGTGTTGCTCAATAACTATAGTTAAGACCATTAAAAAATGGAGGTCTTTGTGTCGATTGACCTTCCATGTAAGTGGTGTTTTGAGTGCTATTACTTGCGTTATTTGCCATATTACAAGAATATATCAAATAACTGTGTTACGATTATATGATAACCATGCTCTGATACCAAATGAAGAGTGTACAGTAATAGTGTACGAGTGCACGTACTAATATAGTACACACGGATCGTGTAATATGGAATATAATATAAATGCGGAAATAGATGATAATAGCATAGTAAATAAAAATAGAAAAATCACACCAGAGATTTTTATACTGGTTCGGAGCACCGTCCTACGTCCAGTCCCAGACTTCTATTTGGATTTTCACTATTAACTACCTCGCTTCACCCGGAGGAACAGGTTTACAACACCTGAGCAAACGAACGGGATTTCACGCCTCTAATACACCGAGGACTTCAACACTTGCCTCTTACAACGCCGAGGACTTCAACACTTGCCTCTTACAACACTGAGGACTTCAACAATGATGAATATAATTGTTTATTGACGGTATGTGTTCTTGCTAACACAGTTTTGTCACTTGTAGTACAAATTTCCTATAATCTTATCCTTAAAATATGTGAATGATGTTTTGTGAAGATTAAGGGAAATATATTACTTATTGAATCAAAAGATATTAAATAATTTCAATGATTCAATAAGCAATTAAAATAATTGAGAGCTTTTAGAATGCAGGAGTATTTAGAAAGTAAGATCAGAAATTAGAGTAAAAAATGTATGTTTTTTTAATGTTTTGAATCAATGATTTAGATGAGTTTATATAGAGAAAAATAGTTGTAACTCTTTGTGAACAGTAGCCATTAATAGATATGATCATTGATGAAAGGTAAGAGATGCAACCATTGGAGAAAGAAGTGTCTTTTGGAAAAGGTTGCTCTCTGTTTAAAAACGGTCGACAGGTCAAAAATTGGCCAGTAGGCAGGATTTCAAATATATAGTCGTTATGTGCATGTGTGCACGTTCATTGTGCATATTATACAGAAACGGTCGACCGCCTCTTTTACTACCGGTCGACCGGTCTCTGATAATTTGCACAGTGAATGTGCAATGCTTATTCAAATGTATATATATTGATTATATTGAAATGCATGATTATTTGAGGATAGATTTTAACAAGTTTATCACTATTATAATCAACCTATAATCTAGAGTACCATATGTAGCCATGATGTCTTTGTTTTGTCGATCGCCTTTATTTCTTTGTCAGAAATCAAAACCTTCATAGAACCTATGACTCAACAAAATTTTCGGGAGTTATCACATAGAAAATATTCCCAGGGATCAAAATGCTAGTGCCGATGCCTTAGCAAAATATGCAAGAACGAAGGATGTAAGAGAGTTCGATTTCATTCTAGTCAAGATCTTATAGAAATCTGGCATATAGGTACAGAGAAAGTGTTAGTTGTAACCTGGGTTCAGGTTGCCCGAGGTGAATCTACAACCCTAGTAATAATTAAGGAAAATTGGATGTTGTCGTGTATTCGATGTTTAACCAAAATATTCAACTTTTGGATGCTATCGAAATAAGATGAATCAAATATAATCCACCAAGGTATTGCACGTAGATGGAGTACTCTATAGGATGGGATTCTGAACTCTATACTCTCTGTAACATCCTCGGATTTTAGCCCAGTCTAATTTGATAATTGAATTAATTTTTGAAATTAAATTGTGAATTAAATAGAGTTTATTCAAAATAATAAAATATTAGTTGCTTATAGATATTAATTTTAAATTTAATTGAAAATTTATTTGAAGATTTGGGAATAAAAATCTAAATTGTGTTTGAATTTCCAAATTTAATTAGATGTATGTTTATTTATTTATATAAATGGGTTATCATTTGAAATTTGATTCGAAGTCTGAATATAAATGTATTGAAAATAAATTTGATTTGGAATTCAAGAATGAATATTTTAGAAATAAAATTGGATTTATTAATTTTATATTTCCAAGGAACTAATATATATATGGATATATATATATATATATATAATTATTTATTAGTAATGAATAATTTGATTTTAAATCATTTGTCTTTAAAATTGTATAAGTATAAAATAAAATGTATGAATGCAAATGTGAGTAAAAATAATTGAAATGTATGTATAATGATTTGAAACAAGATTTAATAAAAGTTTTATAACATACATATCTTTTGGAAATATAAGTATAAAATAGATATAACATGTTTTATAAATTGAAATAAAATAAGGTTTGAAACACAAAATATAAATAATTCAAATAAGGGGTTTAAAACATGATTTGTAAATTAAAATGAAGCAGGGGTTTAAGCACAATTTTTTTTCCATTTTGACATTTGTAAAACAATAAGAGAAGTTATTAACAAATGTTAAATTAATATGACTTAATTTAGACAAGTGGCATTTATCTTTTTAATTTGAAATAGATAAAACATTAAGAATCCAAGATAGTAAAATTAGGCTGCATGATTTTCTTGCATTCATCCACATTCTCAAATTCAAAACCAGCAATTAAAAACAAAACAAAACCTGAAAAGAAAAATTGAATCAAACTTCAACCTGAAACCAGATCAAAGAAAGAAATGAAAACCTGATTCACAAGCAACTCTGAGATCAAGCAAGCTAACAACATCAAGATCAAAGATTAAGGCAATTCATTTCAAATCTGGAACAAGCAATAGCTTAAGGCAACTCAAAGTAATAAAATCAAAATCTGGAAACAAGAGACTCAAGCTAGACCAGATCAAATAAAGATCAAAATCTGTTTAAGTTTTCAACCTGAAAGCATGCAAGTTTAAAAGCATCAGGTTCTAGGAAAACAAAAGTGTCTGGCCTCTGTTCCTTCATGAAATTTGTGAGCAAACCTTCAAACCCGTATATATGAATTTTGGTTTGCCTGTGATAATGCATGTGTGATATAATTATTTTAGTTATAAATGCAAATACATATGTATAAATTTAAGGGATGCCTGAGTATGTATGTATTTATTCCTCTGTGTGTTAAATAGACTAAAGAACAAAAAGGGAAAAAATATCATATCTCTCCATCTAAATGAATTTAAGCTATCAATCCTAAAAAGAAGATGATGATAACAATGTTACTTCATTTTTAAAAATAATTTCGAGTGAAATTATTAAGTATTTCTCTGGCAGTATTGAATTATACAGTAGGAACAATTATATTCGAAAATTTGACGAATATAATTTTAAATTTCATGTATATAATCTGGTTTGCATTCAAAAAATAGTCAAATTATCAATTTTTAGTTTGTAAATGCCAAGAATTTTGAGTTGAACGTATAATGGGTTTTTCGTCGATTGTCGATGATCGGCAAGGATTCGTGGCTCGGTGTTGTAGCCAAAGGAGTATGGTAGGCTGGAAAACTCGAAAAAAATAGCAGAAGTATTTATAGATGGTCGTAGCAGCAATGCATCGATGAAATAGGGTTTTATACCCAATATCGATTGCGAGTTTTCTGAGATAATCACGGCGTCGATGGTGAATCGGGTTAGACCAGTGCAGGTGGGATAGAGGCTAGAGGTCAAGACGAGGCTGTAGTTGTGGTGGCATGGTGTCAGTTGGTCGAGATGACCGTAGCGAGGAGTTTTTAGGGGGGTCAGCTTTGTTCCAGTATAATCGAGTCGTTCAGTTTCGATCAACGATGAAATCGTGTGATCTGAGTGCTTAGAAGGCTCATGGGTGTCGTCAGTGGTTTGTTGTGGAGATCGACGATGATCGAAGGGGACGAGTTTGGGCGTACACATGCACAAGCATTTGATTTGTGTCAGTGGTTTTGAGTTTGGGGAAGAGGAAGCTTACTCGAGTTTGTACTCGGGAAATATAAGGGTGTTGCTCGAGTTTTTGTTCGAGTGGTTTTTGGTTGTAGCCCGGGTTTCTCAAAATAATGATAGAGTTTTAAATTTAAAATATAACTGGTTTTAAATTTTTTAAAATTAATCTAGTTTAAATAATTTTCTAATCAATGTTCTTCAATTTAACTTGTTTTGTTTAAATTGGAAATTAATTAAAGGTTTTTAAATATTCTTTTAATTTTAACTAAGTTTAAAAAAGTTTTATTCTATATAACCTTTGTTTTTGAAAATAAACTTATTTTTTTGATTAAGTAAATGATTAAAAAGGATGAGGTGCTTTTATCTTTAATTGAACTTAAAGAGTTTAAGCTAAAATTTATGATTATGTTAATTCATTTTTCAAAGGTTATTACTTAATGAGATTAAGGAATAATTATTTTGTGTAATTATATTAAAGAATTAATATTAATTTATGGAAGTAATTAGAGGAAGATTAATATGAGTAATTAATTGATGATTAAAGTTTATTAATCAAGTGATTAATTAAAGTATAATTAATTAAAGCTCAGTTAATTAATGAAGGTGACTAAGGGATGATAATTAATCATTGATTAAGGATAATTTATGAAAGTAATTATGTGGTTAATTAATTTAAACCACACAGTTTATCCATCTTAATTGTAGATGGTTGATTATCATTGAATGTTGTATATTGGATTAATGTCTCTGTTTGTGCTTACGATGCGATGTAAAATGAATTTCTTTGTGCTCAGCTGTGATATCTGTGATAAATATACTGCTGTGTGAATACGAAAACCCTTTAGCCCGTAAAACGGCATTTGAATTTTGATGTGACAGGGAGTCGGATTCTAGTTGGTTGTCCGAAATCCACATCGAATCGTAATGGTGAATCTTTGTGATTGATAAATTTACTTTATCTGTGGATCAGTGAATGATGATAAGCGTTATGGATTATACCGCTTATCGATATTAATATTATTAAATCTGTGATGATTAATGATGTTGCACTATTGTGTTAAACCCCTGGACTACACCATACACACACAAATATGGATTTCACGAGGAAATGGTCAAGTCATAGATATTTGAATTTAATGAAATGGTTTTAAAATTGAATTTTTAAATTCAAATGATTTTGGAAATGGAATTGGGTTGAATTTGAAAAGGCTTTTGAAAAGGAATTTTAAAGGTAAAAGTTATTTTAAATAACTGGATAAAGTTTTGAAATTTAAATAGTTTGATTTGAATTTAAATTCAAGATTTGGAATTAAATCCTATGTTTGGAAATTATGATTTAAAAAGGTTATACAAATTATAAATGTATTTATATGGGTTTTTAAACCATTTGAAAATATTGTTTTGGGAATTTGAATTTAAACCAAGCCTTATACTTGAAGGGCTTTAACTTGTATAAATATAACCGGATTTTCCCCGAAACGAATATTATTTGTTTTCAAGTAATAGCTTCCATATAAAGAAAGGATTTCCAATTTGCTTTGAAAGAATTTCAAGTCTTTGAAATGAAATAGTTTTGAAAACTATGAATGAATCTTTGTGAAAGATTGTTAAGCTTTGTTTTGGAATCGAAGAGGATTCTAAATGGTGTATCTTTTATTTAAAAGTTTTGGAATGGAATTGTTTTGTGGAAATGATTTTAAAAGCTATGATTTGAATCTTTGATTTAAAGATTCGAAGAGTTAATCCAATTTGAAAGGAAACTTGTTTTGAAAAGGGCTATGAATAAATCTTTGTTAAAGATTGGTGAAGTTTGTTTTCAAATTGCAAAGGGATCTGAAAAGCGTTTCTTTTGTATAAAAGATTTGAATTGGAAAGATATTAATGAATCTTTGTGAAAGATTGGTAAACTTTGTGAACTTTGTGAAGTAAATCTTTTGTTCAAAAAGATTTGTAAATGGTAATTTCTTTGACCATTTGAAAGAAAAGTTTTGGGTAATAAGTTGTGACTTAATTGAGATTCCATTATCCATATGATTTTTAAAAATTGCGCTCATTATTCGGTTTAGTCGGGAGAGGACTTTGTGTCATATAACCCATTCTGAATGGTGATAGGACGTTATGGATAGCAATTGAAGACTGGATATTCTCGAAAGCGAAAGGATAACCCATCGAATGTCTTTGCACCGAATGGCCCCCGGTATAGAGATTAGAGCACCCTTTGTGATGGGGAGTTTGGACGTGATTAGGGATTACCCGGATTTGCAAGGGCTTCTTTATGAAGTGCCTTCTGTTTTGTTCGAATCCGGAACAGATTTGTATGGATGTATGTCTGACATTACACTTTGAGATGTAAAGCTAGTTTCTATCAAATACATTTCTATTTGGTGGGGGAGATTTATTCTCTTAGCTTAACACCCTTCTCTGAGACGTACGAGCTTAGAGGTTATGTAGTTGATGGTTACTAGTGATACATTCCCAATTTGGTAATATGGCACACGAAGTGCTTCTAATCATTTGTTGATCGAAGCATGGCTTTGTGAAAAAGCGTAGCTTTGTGGACGAGACTTCGTCGAGCCTCACAACCAGAAAATGGTCGCAACAGGAATGTTGCAGCAAGGTTTTTAGGGGTCGCGCCCCTAGGGTATGCCCATTTCCTTCTGGATAAGAGGTGGTATCATGGTATGGAGCCCAAATATTTAACTTACGTGGTTACTGCAAATTTATTACTTTGTGGTTGTTGGTGTCGAGCGCTCGGATAAAGGTCGGTAACGACCGAGGATGACATACCTGTGTGTTAGTTACCTATGTTATAGCTGGTTAAAGCATGAGGTAGCGTCAGCCTTGTATTAGCAGAGATCCGGTTAGGTTCCGGGTGGTGTCCTTCCAGAGGTGTTTCCATTTCGGTAAGGAAGTTTTTTAGCCTGACCATTTGTTGGAAACCCAATCATCCAATAAGTGCCCTTTACGATTTCAATTGAATAACCTGCCATTCTTAAGTGGTAGCTATAGTAGGCATACGACGAAATGTGGTATGCTGGCTAAGATTGATATTATACTTTCAAAATGTTTTCTGCACTATGCACTAATAATAATATCAAAATGGTTTTCGTTTATCAAGCATTTTTGACTGTCATAAGGAGAAATCTCCCCAAGTGTGCGCTTGCATTGTGTGTGTGGCGGGAGGCCTTATGACAGTTTCATATTTTAAAAAGCATTGCGGTTTTCAATATTTTAAAACCTTTTAAAGATAAAACTGTTTTTGTTTTCTCATACCAGTCTCATAACTGACCCGGAGTCTATTGTTCCCTTCCTAAACTTTGGATGCCCGTAATTTTTCACACGGACAGTCTAGAGTTGGTTTTTTCAGATGGTAGACGTCGATTTAGTAGCTTTCAGCTTTCTCTTTGTAATTCTTTGGAGACTTTGGATATAGAAGCCTTTGGTTAGGACGACTTAGCTTGCTTAGCTTGGTACAAATTGATGGTGGTTCGAGCTATCTATGAAGATTGCTGATATTGGTGTTTCTTCTGGAGTTTCAAGTTCTTGTTGTTTCCGCTGTAGCATTTCATTGTATCTCCGATATTGATCATTGTTGTATATTTGGATATTGTATCATTGGAGTTGTGTATGATATTCAGTCTTTTCTTCTGCTGTGTTGTTGTACTTAATGTGTTATAAGCTCCAGCGAGCCAGATTCAACGTTTGAATCTGCGGCATTCAAGTACAAGTGAAGTATGAGTGTCGATTTTCGAACGCTGAGTCCGGACCATCACATTTGGTATCAGAGCTGAAGGTCTTTGCTCAGGAATATAACACATTAAGTAACTCATTAGAGATAGGGTGAAGTACACCCTAGAATGAGTATATCCCTAAGATATCTGTTCGAATGCCTCAGTAAATCTCTTACTATCCACTAATAGTGAGTATGAGTGCGAGAAGAGGACGAGATTGGGGACAGGGAAGTACCACTATAAATGGTCAATACCTGTAACAACAACGGAAACAATCTTTTCCTATCAATCTCTTTTGTTCATCATCTCTACTCAATTCTTTCATGGTTCATGTCATCTCCAGGAAGAAGCTTTGATATATTTGCATGGGACATAAACACTAGATGGGTCAGAATTGTTTGTTTGGATGAATTGTTTGCTTTGGTTGCTATGGTAATATTTATACTTTGTTTAACTAAAAGTTTTGGATTGCATCCATATATCTGTTTGTTCTGTTGAGTCCAGGTATATTCTACGAGTGATTAGTTATCTTTCGAACTAACCAATGCCCGTATATACTTCATAATTCTGGTGACCCGAGTATCTTGATTCTTTCTTGTATCTATTATTGATATTCTGATTCGGTAAGCCAAATGCAGAATAGATACTCAGTTTAAGCTGGTGATTCATCTCTCGATCTTTCTATATTCTTTGCGGTTTTCCTGCTTTCAAATTTCGAGGACGAAATTTTCTTAAGGGGGAATCTTTAACATCCTCGGATTTTAACCCAATCTAATTTGATAATTGAATTAATTTTTGAAATTAAATTGTGAATTAAATAGACTTTTTTCAAAATAAAAAAAATATTAGTTGTTTATAGATATTAATTTTAAATTTAATTGAAAATTTATTTGCAGATTTGGGAATAAAAATCCAAATTATGTTGAATTTCCAAATTTAATTAGATGTATGTTTATTTATTTATATAAATGGGTTATCATTTGAAATTTGATTCTAAGTCTGAATATAAATGTATTGAAAATAAATTTGATTTGGAATTCAAGAATGAATTTTTTGAAATAAAATTGGATTTATTAATTTTATATTTCCAAGGAACCAATATATATGGATATATATATATATATATATATAATTATTTATTAGTAATGAATAATTTGATTTTAAATCATTTGTCTTTAAAATTGTATAAGTACAAAATAAAATGTATGAATGCAAATGTAAGTAAAAATAATTGAAATGTATGTATAATGATTTAAAACAAGATTTAATAAAAGTTTTATAACATACATATCTTTTGGAAATATAAGTATAAAATAGATATAACATGTTTTATAAATTGAAATAAAATAATGTTTGAAAAACAAAATATAAATAATTCAAATAAGGGGTTTAAAACAAGATTTGTAAATTAAAATGAAGCAGGGGTTTAAGAACAATTTTTTTTCCATTTTGACATTTGTAAAACAATAAGAGAAGTTATTAACAAGTGTTAAATTAATATGACTTAATTTAGACAAGTGGCATTTATCTTTTTAATTTGAAATAGTTAAAACATTAAGAATCCAAGATAGTAAAACCAGGCTGCATGTTTTTCTTGCATCCATGTGCATTGTCAAATTCAAAACCAGCAATTAAAAACAAAACAAAACCTGAAAAGAAAAATTGAATCAAACTTCAACCTGAAACCAGATCAAAGAAAGAAATGAAAACTTGATTCACAAGCAACTCAGACATTAAGCAAGCTAACAACAACAAGAACAAAGATTAAGGCAATTCATTTCAAATCTGGAACAAGCAATAGCTTAAGGCAACAAAGGAATAAAATCAAAATATGGAAACACGAGACTTAAGCTAGACCAAGTCAAATAAAGATCAAAATCTGTTCAAGTTTTCAACCTGAAAGCATGCAAGTTTAAAAGCATCAGGTTCTAGGAAAACAAAAGTGTCTGGCCTCTGTTCCTTCATGAAATTGGTGAGCAAACCTTCAAACCCGTATGTATGAATTTTGGTTTGCCTATGATAATGCATGTGTGATAATTATTTTAGTTATAAATGCAAATACATATGTATAAATTTAAGGGATGCCTGAGTATGCATGTATTTATTCCTCTCTGTGTTCAACAGACTAAAGAACAAAAAGTAAAAAAAATCATATCTCTCCATCTAAATGAATTTAAGCTATGAATCCTAAAAATAAGATGATGATAACAATGTTACTTCATTTTTAAAAATAATTTCGAGTGAAATTGTGAAGTATTTCTCTAGCAGTATTAAATTGTATAGTAGGAACAATTATGTCCGAAAATTCGACGAATATAATTTTAAGTTTCATGTAAATAATCTGGTTTGCGTTCAAAAATAATGATTTTTGGTGGTCAAATTATCAATTTTAAGTTTGTAAATGCCAAGAACTTTGAGTTGAACGAATAATGGGTTTTTCGTCGATTGCCGATGATCGGCGAGGATTCGTGGCTTGAGGTTGTGGCCAAAGGAGGATGGTAGCTGGCAAACTCGGAAAAAATAGCAGAAATATTTATAGATGGTCGTAGCGGCAATGCATCGATGAACTAGGGTTTATACCCAATATCGATCGCGAGTTTTCTGAGATAATCACGGCGTCGATGGTGAATCGAGTTAGACCAGTGCAGGTGGGATAGAGGCTGGAGGTCTAGACGAGGCTATAGTTGTGGTGGCGTTGTGTCAGTTAGTCGACATGACCGTAGCGAGGCGTTTTTATGGGGGTCAGCTTTGTTCCAGTTTGAATCGAGTCATTCAATTTCGATCGGCGATGAAATCGTGTGATATGAGTGCTTAGGAGGCTCATGGATGTCGTCAGTGGCTTGTTGTGGAGATCGACGATGATCGGAGGTGACGAGTTTGGGCGTACACGTGCACGAGCATTCGATTTGTGTCAGTGGTTTTGAGTTTGGGGAAGAGGAAGCTTACTCGAATTTGTACTCGGGAAATATGAGGGTGTTGCTCGAGTTTTTGTTCGAGTGGTTTTTGGTTGTAGCCCGGGTTTTTAAAAATAATGACAGAGTTTTAAATTTAAAATGTAACCGGTTTTAAAAGTTTTATATTTAATCTAGTTTAAATAATTTTCTAATCAATGTTCTTCAATTTAACTTGTTTTGTTTAAATTGGAAATTGGTTAAAGGTTTTAAAATATTCTTTTAATTTTAACTAAGTTTAAAAAGGAGTTTTATTCTATATAACCTTTGTTTTTGAAAATAAACTTAATTTATTGATTAAGTAAATGATTAAAAAGGATGAGGTGCTTTTATCTTTAATTGAACTTAAAGAGTTTAAGCTAAATTTTATGATTATGTTAATTCATTTTTCAAAGGTTATTACTTAATGAGATTAAGGAATAATTATTTTGTGTAATTATATTAAAGAATTAATATTAGTTTATGGAAGTAATTAGAGGAAGATTAATATGAGTAATCAATTGATGATTAAAGTTGATTAATCAAGTGATCAATTAAAGGATAATTAATTAAAGCTCAGTTAATTAATGAAGGTGATTAAGGGATGATAATTAATCATTGATTAAGAATAAATTATGAAAGTAATTATGTGGTCAATTAATTTAAACCACACGATTTATCCATCTTAATTGTAGATGATTGATTATTATTGAATGTTGTGTATTGGATTAATATCTTTGTTTAGTGCTTATGATGCTCTGTAAAATGAATTGCTTTATGCTGAGCTGTGATATCTGTGATAAATATACTGCTGTGTGAATACGAAAACCCTTTAGCCCGTAAAACGGCATTTGAATTTCGATGCGACAGGGAGTCGGATTCCAGTTGGTTATCTGAAATCCACATTGAATCGTAATGGTGAATCTTTGTGATTGATAAATTTACTTTATCTGTGTATCTGTGAATGATGATAAGCGTTATGGATTATACCGCTTATCGATATTGATATGATTAAATCTGTGACGATTAATGATGTTGCACTATTGTGTTAAACCCCTAGACTACACCATACACACACAAATATGGATTTCACGAGAAAATTGGTTAAGTCACAGATATTTGAATTTAATGAAATGGTTTTAAAAATTGAATTTTTAAATTCAAATGATTTTGGAAATGGAATTGGGTTGAATTTGAAAAGGGTTTCGAAAAGGAATTTTAAAGATAAAAGTTATTTTAAATAACTGGATAATGTTTTGAAATTTAAATAGTTTGATTTGAATTTAAATTCAAGATTTGGAATTGAATCCTATGTTTGAAAATTATGATTTGAAAAGGTTATACAAGTTATAAATGTGTTTATATGCGTTTTTAAACCATTTAAAAGTATTGTTTTGGGAATTTGAATTTCAACCAAGCCTTATACATGAAGGGCTTTAACTTGTATAAATATAACCGGATTTTCCCGAAATGAAAACTATTTGTTTTCAAATAATAGCTTTCATATAAAAAAGGATTTCCAATTTGTGTTGAAAGAATTTCAAGTCTTTGAAATGAAATAGT
This sequence comes from Allium cepa, assembly GCA_030765085.1. Taxonomy (NCBI): domain Eukaryota; kingdom Viridiplantae; phylum Streptophyta; class Magnoliopsida; order Asparagales; family Amaryllidaceae; genus Allium; species Allium cepa. Next base: position 834,734,502 of record CM060934.1, read on the forward strand.
TTTGAAAACTATGAATGAATCTTTGTGAAAGATTGTTAAGCTTTGTTTTAGAATCGAAGAGGATTCTAAATGGTGTATCTTTTATATAAAATTTTGGAATGGAACTGTTTTGTGGAAATGATTTTGGAAGCTATGATTTGAATCTTTGATTTAAAGATTGGAAGAGTTAATCCAATTTGAAAGGAAACTTGTTTTAGAAAGGGCTATGAATAAATTTTTGTTAAGGATTGGTGAATTTTGTGTTCAAATTGCAAAGGGATCTTAAAAGCGTTTCTTTTGTATAAAAGATTTGAATTGGAAAGATATTAATCAATCTTTGTGAAAGATTGGTAAACTTTGTGAACTTTGTGAAGTAAATCTTTTGTTCAAAAAGATTTGTAAATGGTTATTTGTTTAACCATTTGAAAGAAAAGTTTTGGGTAATAAGTTGTGACTTAATCGAGATCCCATTATCCATATGATTTTTAAATATTGCGCTCATTATTCGGTTTAGTCGGGAGAGGAATTTATGTCATATAACCCATTCTGAATGGTGATATGGATAGCAATTGAAGACCGGTGGTGAAGACCGTATATTCTCGAAAGCGAAAGGATAACCCGTCGAATGTCTCTGCACCGAATGGCCCCCGGTATAGAGATTATAACACCCTTTGTGATGGGGAGTCTGGACGTGATTAGGGATTATCCGGATTTGGAAGGGCTTCTTTGTGAAGTCTCTTCGGTTCTATTCGAACCCAGAACAGACTTGTATGGATGTATGTCTAACATTACACTTTGAGATGTAAAGCTGGTTTCTATCAAATACATTTCTGTTTGGTGGCGAAGATTTATTCTCTTAGCTTAACACCCTTCTCCAAGACGTACGAGCTCAGAGGTTATGTAGTTGATGGTTACTAGTGATACATTCCCAATTTGGTAATGTGGCACACGAAGTGCTGCTGATCATTTGTTGATCGAAGCATGGCTTTGTGAAAAAGTGTAGCTTTGTGGACGAGACTTCGTCGAGCCTCACAACCTGGAAATGGTCGAAACAGGAATGTTGCAGCAAGGTTTTTAGGTGTCGCGCCCCTAGGGTATGTCCATTTCCTTCTGGATAAGAGGTGGTTTCATGGTTGGAGCCCAAATATTTAACCTATGTGGTTACTGCAAATTTATTACTTTGTGGTTGTTGGTGTCGAACGCTCGGATAAAGGTCAGTAACAACTGGGGATGGCATACTTGTGTGTTAGTTACCTATGTTATAGCTTGGTTAAAGCGTGAGGTAGCGTCGGCCTTATGTTAGCAGAGATCCGTTAGGTTCTCGGAGGCATCCTTCCAGAGGTGTTCCCATTTCGGTAAGGAAGTTCCTTAGCCTGACCATTTGTTGGAAACCCAATCATCCAATACGCTCCCTTTACGATTTCATTTGAATAACCTGCCATTCTTAAGTGGTAGCATAGTAGGCATACGACGAAATGTGGTATGCTAGCTAAGATTGTTATTATACTTTCGAAATGTTTTCTACACTATGCACTAATAATAATATCAAAATGGTTTTTGCGTATCAAGCAATTTTGACTGTCATAAGGAGAAATCTCCCCCAAGTGTGCGCTTGCATTGTGTGTGTGGCGAGAGGCCTTATGACAGTTTCATTTTTTAAAAAGCATTACGGTTTTCAATATTTTAAAACCTTTTGTTGTTTTAAAGATAAAACCGTTTTTGTTGGCTCATACCAGTCCAATGACTGACCCGGAGTTTATTATTACCTTCCTAAACTTTGGGTGCCCATAATTTTCCACACGGGCAGTCTAGAGTTTGTTTTTTCAAATGGTAGATATCGATTTAGTAGCTTTCAGCTTTCTCTTTGTAATTCTTTTGAGACTTTGGATATAGAAGCCTTTAGTTAGGACGATTGACCTTGTTTAGCTTGGTACAACTTGATGGTGGTTCGAGTTATCGATGGAGATTGCCGATATTGGTGTTTCTTCTAGAGTTTCAAGTTCTTCTTGTTTCCGCTATAGCATTTCATTGTATCTCTGATATTGATCATTGTTGTATATTTGGATATTGTATCATTGGAGTTGTATATGATATTCATTCTTTTCTTTCGCTGTATTGTTATACTTAATGTGTTATAAGCTCCGGCGAGCCAGATTCGACGTTCGAATCCACAGTATTCGAGTACAAGTGAAGTACGAGTGCCGATTTTCGAACGCTAAGTCCGGACCGTCACACTCTCGATGTGTAATAGTCTCAGAAAGTAAACAATTATTGAAAAAAGTCCATGGTGGAATTTGTGAGGACCATTGGAGAGGGCAGAAGTTGGCAGAGAAAATACTCAGGCAAGGCTTCTATTAGCCAACACCGAATCAAGACGCATTGGACTATGTAAAGAAATGTGACAAGCGCCAGTTTTATGTATAGCTACCAAGAGCTCATCCTATTGAGCTCACCGCAACAGTAAGTCCATGGCCATTTGATATCTGGGGAATCGACCTCAGTGGACCCATTCTAATTGCTAAAGGTGGAGCGAGATATGTCATAGTATTAGTCGATTACTTTACAAAATGGGTTGAGGCAGAGCCTTTAGCTACCATAACCTCTCATCAGGTAATGAATTTGTAATGAGGGATATTGTATCCAAATTCTACCTTCCATGTAAGATTACTATGGATAACGATAATCAATTCGAGAGCCAAGAATTTGCAGAGTATTGCCAAGATCATGGTATCATCAAGAGTATTTTCTTAGAAGCCCATCCACAAGAAAATGGACCCGTAGAAACAGCCAACAAAACTATCAAAGCACGCTTGAAGAAAGGATTGAATAAAGCCAATGGCAATTGGGCAGATGAATTGCCTTTCGTTTTATGGGCTTATAGGACAAGCTCTAAGACCTCAATTGAACATACTCCTTTCTCCCTAGTTTAAGGCTTCGAAGAAATGCACCTGGTTGAGTTAGAAATTGCATCTCATTGAAGGTATTATTATAACACGCGATAGAATGAAATACTCTGAAAGGAGCCATTGGAATTGTTACCCGAACTCATGGATCAAGCTACTCTAAGAACAGCGAAGTACATTCGAAGGATGACCCGATACTACAACCAGAAAGTTTGGAATAGAAAATTTGAGAAAGGGGGCCTCATTCTTAATGTCAAACACAAAGGACCAAGCAGACGGACCTCTCGGTCCGAATTAGGAAGGACCCCTCATAATCCATGTTGTCATTTCTCCAAGTACCTATGGATTAAAGAGGCCAGATCGCAATATAATACTTCAGACTTGGAATGCTGAGCATCTAAAACACTATCATAGTACAAGCTTGCTACCTGAATTAATGTTTTATCGAAATCTTGAGACAGTGATTAATCTTTTAGCCGTAACTCAGATATACCACACGAAACTTCAACCTTTTTAAGTACTAAGCATTTCAAGCATTGCATCAAATTTTTTAGTCATTATTAATATGGGATCAAGCAACATCAGGCAACTTTCAAAAGTACATCAAATTTTTGTAGTTGTGGTTATTACCGTGATCAAGCAATGTCGCACAATTTCCAAAAGTACATCAAAATGTTTAAGTTATGATTATTGCTGTGATCAAGCAATGTCACGCAACTTCCAAATGAACATCAAAATGTTTTAGTTATGATTATCTCCATAATCAAGTAAAGCGTGCAACTTTCAAAAGTACATCAAAACGTTTTAATCATGGTACTACTCCAATCAGGTAGCATCATGCAAGTTTAAAAGTCATGCTTTCACCTCTAACCAAGTAAATGATTTTGCCTCACTGCAGTTACTTAGTTTCGGTAAGTAAATGATGCCGCCTCACAGAAATTACTTAGTTTTGCCAAAGTAAATGATTTTGCCTTATGGCAGTTACCTAGTTTTGGCAAGTAAATGATTTCGCCTCATGACAATTACTTAGTTTCGCCAAGAAAATGATTTTGCCTCACTGAAACTACTTAGTTTCACAATTGGGTACATTCCCAAAAGATTAGAAAATTGGCTAGATTCCCATAAAAAATAGAAAATTGGATAGATTCCCTAAAAGATTAATAAGTTCGGTAGATTCCCAAAAAGATTAGTAAGTTGGGTAGATTCCCAAAAAAGATTAGAAAGTTTTGTAGATTCTCAAAAGATTAGAAAGTTGGGTAGGTTCCTAAAGAAATTATAAAATTGGGTAGATTCCCAAAAAGATTAGTAAGTTGGGTAGATTCCCCAAGAGATTAGAAAGTTGGGTAGATTCCCGAAAGATTAGTAAGTTGGGTAGAGTCCCAAAGAGATTAGTAAGTTGGGTAGAATCTTGAAAGAATTAGAAAATTGGGTAGCTTCCCAATATAATGAGCCATGGTTTAGAAAAATCATATGTTAGGTAGATCCCTAATAATAGCGAGCCACGGCTGATCGTGTCGTGCAAAGAGTGAGCCATAGGAAGTCGACCTTGCTGAACGCACCAAGTGAGCCACAACCAAAGTGTTATGCAAAAGAGTGAGCCATGGATGAATCGTGTCATGCATAGAATGAGCCATGGTTAAAAGTACCATGCATGGTTCTGTATAGTGAGTTATGTCAATCACATACAAAATATAGGTATTATCCCGCCACTAGCATTTTTCTAAAACTCGATATCTATGTGAGACCAAGTCTAGATGACTCGAGCATAGTATCGAAATATTTTTGCCACTAGGCACTCATTTCAATTTGTTTTCCAAAATTATCTAGATGAGGTTATATTTCAAATTATTTTCCAAAATACTGTAGATGAGGTTAGATTTCAAATCATTTTCCGAAATCCTCTAGACAACATTGAATTTCAAATTATTTTCAAAACCCATTAAATGAGATAGGAATTCAAAATGTTTTTGACAGATGGTCAGATCTTAATAAGTTGTCTAGGTAAAGTAATATTGTAGAGAATTCTCAAGATAACTACTTTTCACAAAGGCTTTGGTCCATCTTATAATGGGAACAGAACTAATAAACCAAATACTAAGTATGCGATGGCACCCTTTTTTCCAAAGTCAACCTCATACCAACCGTATGAGACGAAAGATCTGTCTAATAGTATGAATCAATACATATTCACAACTATTCGTTTTCAAAATCACATATATTTGGAACTCACATTTCCCAAAGCCTACCATTCATTAGACCTATATATATTCAAATCCAAATATCCACTTAAAACTCATTTACACACACACATACACATACACATTCGAAACCAATATATTTTTGAGACCTGGTGCTGTTTGAAATCCCAAAACTAACTTATAATTGAGCCGTTTGTGTTCAAAATCAAAAATTATATAGCCAAAACTCACATATAACAAACTTTATATAGGCATGATTATGATACTTAAGATTTCAATGAGTTCGAAATCATTACACGCTCAAGAATCTGATATATAAAACTGTATGTGTGTGTGTATATATATATATTTTAAAACCCAATATATATACATAACTAATATAAAACCTGTACACATGAAGCTATGCCTATTTGAAAACTCTCATATATGAGAACTCAAAGTACTTTAAACTGTGCTTCTTTAAAATCATATATATAGGCACACACACATTTTAAATTCAAATATACTTAAAACTTTCATTTACATGAACCTAGCGCATTCAAAATTGTACATATATATATGAGCCTTGAAATCACATATGTATAGGACCTCATTCTTTCAAAGCCAAAATATGTACATTTGATATATATGCAAAACTATGCATATTTGAAAACCTTTATATATATAGATATGTGTGTATGTGTGAAGCTATATTTAAGGCTTTAAAACTACATATATACATGTATACAAAACTTTTATACTTTAAAACTTGACGCCGGCATGTATTTGAAATTTAAACTTGTCATATATATTTAAAGCTTTATGCTTTTGAAACCTTGGTAAATTTGAAATCTAACACACACACATGTGTATGTGTGTGAAACTACATGTACTGATGTCATGACACTTACATGTTTGAAGCTTTCGTTCCTTTAAAATCATATCTGTTTGAAATTATATCTTCAAAATCTGATATGTACATTAAATCACTTATACACTTTTATATGATACAGTTTCAATTTTTTTTAAATCAACCTTTTCAAAACCATCTAAAATCAAATGTGTATATGATACATTCATTATCCTCGAACTAAAATCTATGATTTTGACATGAAGACAAGTAATTTACGAAATCGTATTTCTTTGAATTAGCTTAAATTTTAGATCGAGTTGCTTGAAATCTCTTGGTTTTGAAATAAATGAATTGCAATTTTCAAAATCAAATATCTTTGAAATTAACTTTAAGCGTTTTCTCAAAATCTGGTGGGCATATTTTCAAAATCTAAAAAGTCTAAAAAGTCTAAAATGTTATGTTTGAAATTTGAAACTTTCGAAAATTCATCATTTTGAAACTCAAAATAATTAATTTTTGAAACTAATAGATCTTTAGCCTGAGTTGTTGGATTCTGATATGGAGCTCGGCTTTGATACAAATCTGAGATTCAACATGGATTTGAGCTTCGATAAGAAACTCTGGACTTAGATTACGACATCATTTGCTTCAGCATTAGCTAACTTACGACGTTGAATACTATGGTATTGATAACACACTGCCATCGAATACTGCGGTATTACTTAACTCGGCGATATCACCAACTTGCAGCATTGAATACTATAGTATTGATAACCCACCGCCATTGAATGCGGCTATATTACTCAACCCGATAATATCACTAACTTGCAGCATTGAATATTGCGGAATTAATAACCCACTGCCATTGAATACTACTTTATTACTCGACCCAGCGATCTCACCAACTTGCGACATTAAATTTCTTATGCCATCAATAATTGCAGCATTGATAGCTCAACGCCATTAATTATCCTTGCAGCATCAAGCCAGCATCATTAACTAGCTACATCGCTTAACCCCCAACATCATTTATTTAATAGGATTATCTTACTTGGAGCATCGAATACTGCGGTATTGCCTACTTGTAGTATTGAATACCTGGTGCCATTATCATCCCAACACCATTGAATACTGTGGCAATAACAACCTTATGGCATAACTCATCCCGCGACATAACTTTTAGCCACAGCCATCATTAATCTTGCGGCATTAACAATCCTTCGATATCAGATAACACCACATCGTTTATTTATGGTATTAGGTATCCTTTGGTATTAATGTTGAACCTTGGAACTTCGGTATCGTTGGTCTTATGGTACCAATGCCTCTTTGGCATTACCCATCAGCATGAGTTCCATCTTATAAAACTAGATCCATTAGCACTTATAACCCTTGATATCAAATTTTGAGCTTCAGCATAGAGTTTTAACCATGAAATTATTAATCTCATCGTCATCGAGATCCAAATCAATTTCAAAATCATCCACATCTACCTCAAAATCATCTAGATCTACTTTGAAATCATCCAGATCAATAAATTCAATATCCATTGTAGGATCAGAATCTTCTTTATTAAATAGCGAGAGTAGTAATGATTGGCTACACCAATTGGCTTTCAAATTAGGGATGGATTCGACATTCAATATTTTGACGTTGAAGTAATGTTGGACAAAAGAAGACTGATGGTGAATGGGTAAGAATTGGAGTTGAATTGCTACCAAATGGGAAATTTTATGTTAGGCGAGAGAGGGGGACGAGATAAAATTTGAAAACTTTATGTCGAAGATAGATGAGATACAAATTGAAGTGGTATTATTATTTGCTTGTCCCTATATCTATGTCATTGTCGACCATACGTGTAAAAGCATTCAAACATTGGCAATGTTAGATTTCAAATTTTGTATTCAAATTCGAAATCATTCTAAGGCATGAGATTCAAAAATTCCTTTTAGGATATTTTCATCGTTTTTCAAACGTTTGGTGGCTTCATCCCTCCTTCTAGCGTCAAATTGTTAAACCGAAATTTGGTTCAACGTTCAAGGTAGTACTACCGGTTCGTTTTGTAATAATTCACAAGATTGTTTAAAACACCATTCACGAGTTCAAAAATAAAACTGGCAAGTCAAATAATAATATTAAATATGCTTAAGCCATGTTCCTTTATTCAATTGTGAACATGTTACAACATGTGCTAATATGCAATTTTCAAATTATTCAAGCTCTTACTTGCAAATATTGAATAATCTTTTCTCCCTTATTGGCTTTTATGCCATTACTTTGTCCTCGAGCTCTCAATGTAGAGAACTTGGAGAAATTTCAAATTGGAAAAAGTGATAAGAGTGAGAAAGAGGTTAAGGACCCCTTTCCATGAGGGGTCCATCTCTATTTATAGTGGTATAGGCTTACTTCCATTAGTGATGTGGCACTTTATGGTGCCATTTGCTACTATTTTAGTAGTGGCTTCTACATAGAGCATGTGAATGAATGTGAAGGCCTTTGAAGCTTTATGAAAAAAATATATGAAATCCTCTTGAACTTGATTTTGTGAATGATTTTATCCCTCTCCTTTTGTATGACCTTGGACATTCTATGGTATGGAGGTTGTGCGACATCGATAGTATACATTATCCATGAAATGCGACATCGATTAATATATGATGCCTATTATCATGTATGCAATTTTCAACATAGCACCCTCATCATAACCCTTTGACATTCTTTGGTCTATTGATCATTCATAATTTCCTTCTCGTTACTATTACTCTTGTTATCACATTTACATAACGCAATATGGTTGAAGAGAGATATCAACTAAATGTGATATGGACAAAGTGCGACCTTAATGGAGTGCAGCATCAATGAAGGTAGGTATCGATAAAGTGTGACATTGATTAGGTGCGGCATTGAATCTATGTGGCATCGATTAGGTGTGGCACTGAATCTATGTGGTATAGATTATATAATGCTTTGAAGGAATGTGACATTGCTTGAAAGGTAGCAGTGAAGAGAAATGACATTGAAGTGAGATGTCACTGAAGGGAGCAACATCAATCTTTGCCTTGATGGAGTGTAGTACATGCGATGTTCTTTTTTCCTCTGGCGACATGAGAGGCCTTATGCTTTCAACTTAACGTCCTTATTTGCTATCAAATGTGTCTTTAGATCCGACCTTATTCCAACTTCGGCTCGATTTGGCTTGTCTTCTTTATAAAATATGTGGATAGAAAACCTTAAGTCGAATAATAGGATTTCTCAAGTGCATTTCAAAGGTACCACCAATTCTGGTTAAGGATTCTATTATACTTGATTAAAGAAAAATAAGTTATTTTCTTTAAGTGCGACTCAAAAGCATCACATGGGCTGGTTATGGAATTAATGGGAAAAATGTTGGTAAAATCCATCAAATGTGCCTCAAAAGAGCGACGCAAGCTGGTTATGGATTTAATAGGAAAAAAGGTTTATATAATACATCAAATGCTTCTCAACAGAACCACTAAAACTAGTTGTGGATTAATAAGGAAACAGTTTATAGAATACATCAGACACAAAGCACCATTAAAACTGAATATAGATTACACATGTGTAATAGAATTGATCATAGAAAATAAGAAAAAATTTATCAAGTGCATAACATAAGCACTATAAAAACCGACTATGGAGTAATGATGAACGTATAGTTCAAAATTAAGAATTTCATAAATGAATCCATCAAGTGCATCACAGAGCACAACCAAAACTGGTTATGGATTCAAATGGCAATCAATATATTGAACACAAAAACATGAAGAAAAGAGTAATCATATGGTCTTGTTTGATTGCCAATGGGTATTCGTTAAAATTTCCTCTGCCTTAAGCCTAAGGCCCGTTCCACTCGAAGATTCAAGGACCACATTTCTCGGTAATCCTTTTGTGAGTGAATCGACCAAGTTCTTTTCTAATCTTGATTATTCCAATGAAATCACCCCATCTTTCATAAGTTTCTTAACTGCTTTGTGTTTGACATGAATGTGCCTTCTTTTTCCAATATACACACTATTCTTTGTAATCCTAATAGCAGCCTATGAATCACAGTTTAAAAAAACTGAAACAATTGTTTTCTCCATAGTGAAATTTCTACCAACAAGTCTTTCAACCATTCTGTTTTTTGACCTGCCAAAGTGAATTATCCACTAGTTGAGCTAGCTTCATCATTCTTAATAACCTATTTTGCATCATAAAATCCCTCCAAGACAGTGGGATGCTTGTTAAAATGCAAGCACCGATCATTGTACCGTTAAGGTATCTCAAAAGACAACGAAGAGTATTCCAATTTTATTTGTTAGGGTCATCAGTTTATCTACTCACATGACTCATGGCATAAGCTATGTCAGGTCTAGTTATAATTTATACGAAACATTATACTTCCAATGACTATGTCAAATTAATCTTGTGACACATTAAGTCCTTTGTTCTTTCTAAGATGCATACTAAAATCATACGGAGATTGAACATGAGTCACATTAAAATAATTAAACCTTTTAAAATATTTCTCTATGTAGTGAGACGATTTTGTGAGAAACAGATTATGGTTTTTCTTATTTTAATTCCTAATATCGCATCAACCTCTCTCAAATAATTTATATCAAATTGGGAGGATGAGAAATTTTTTTGCATCATTTACCGCAACCAAGTTTATACTGAATATCAACAATGAGGACCAAACACCATTGAATACGTAGGAATTAGAGGCATTCACTATATAAGCATTATTCTTGTAACATCCGGCCATTTTGGACCATTCAAATCGACAATAAACCTCACATGTCAGACTTGAATAATTTAAAACAACAGATTGTTAATAAAAGTTGGGGCAAATAAAATCAATTATAAAATCACAGACATAGAATATCAGAATAATTTTGCAGCGGAATATATAAATATAGGAGTTCATGAAGCTCCTAGATACAAAGTTTAAAAATCAATACATAATGCCAAATCTGGAAACAAATATTTGTAAAGTTAGATACATAAGTTTCTACTACAAAGCACAAGTGGCATTGAAATAATTGTGAAATATCAAGTAGTCAGCTAACTTCAATGGATCTCTAGCTCCGAAAGAGGATGCAACCGAAACTGTGAAACTCAGGCAGACCCCAGCGTAAAGCAAAACACAAAACACTCGAGTCAGGATATATGTACTTATAAAATGTAAATCAACTCAAGTGAACTGTTAAAGAAATGCATCACTAACTTAAAGGATGCTTGGGAACACCCATCCTCTAAGGATCCGTTAAACTATCTACTACGTAGTAATATACGCTATTATAATAATGTCGAAAGTAAAGTATACTATTTAAAAATAGCGTTAAGGCTTTAAATTTTCCATCTTAACACATTTTATAAATTCCCATAGTCTATACAGTACCGTAATCCCGCCCGTATTGGACGCCGTCAGAGGACATTCCATAGGTATGGTACAAAACAAACTCGTAGAAGGCGCGCTAGGGTAGGTGACACAGCACAACTAGGTAATGTCAGGGTAGATATACCAATTACGCTTCTGGACTGTTGGAAACGCATAGCCGCAACTACCACCCAACTCGATCCACACTCTCGAATTAAAGGTGCGCGTCAAATCAATCACAAAGTAATAGACTGACTAACGATGAAGTGTGTCCAATTAGAGGAGCTACCTCCTTGGCCCGTCGATTGCTCCTGTTTTAGCCACCTTATGCTAATTCACGGGAGTTAGGCCCACGAAAAATATACCTTTAGGATCGTCGCCACCATCCTACTTCATTCTGGAATCTCCACTGCGTACACAGTTATTAAAGTGGTTTTCGATATCGACAGAGAGTATGTCCATATATGATCCCAGTCTCTTTAACAACCAATCGTTATTATAACCTGTGGTTATATAAATTTCAAGTGGTTTATTCTTTTAAAATAATATTCATTCTTCCAAAGTCGTAACATTTACAAATTTATACGATTAAATATAACACTTTAGAATCATAATATTTTAGCAATGGTAGCATTTTAAATTGTAACCATTACAATTATAGCACTTCGAAAACATTGCGGTTTAGAAATGGCAGCATTTCTAAATCATAACCATAAGTCATCATAACATTTTGGAAAAGTAATACTTAAGAAATGGTAGCATCTTAGAAATGTAACCATAAGATATTATAGCATTTTAGCAATGTAATACTTTACCTATAACAATTTACAATCAAATTATTATATACTTACAACCTTTTCGTAAATATTTTTATCTTTTTATTACGCTCAATTATTTATCAGGATATTAAATAAACCGTAATTTTTGTTAAACACAATTCATCACAATAATATCCCTTTTTAAAGCTGAAATTTCTTATTTTAAGTAAAATACATTATTAACTTGCACTTTTATTTCCTTTTAGTAAGCATCATTTATATTTTTTTATTTCCCAAATTCTCATGTTCCTTAGTTAAAACTTACATGTCAAATGTACGTTTTAACTTACATTTTAATTCTTTTCAGTAAGCGATAATTATCCTTGTTATTACTCAAGTTATATCATTTACATTAGTTAAAACTTACATGTCAAATGTACGTTTAACTTGCATTTCTTTTCATAAAACATTTTCCATTTTTAATTACTATTACGTAAATTAAAACTTATAATTTATCGGTTAAGATAAAATAATATTATTAAGTCAAATGGATTATTAAATTTCAATTAACCTTCATATTGTAAATTAAATTCCAAAATTTACTTTTCTATCTATTTATATCTTATAAATTTTTTAACACATATAAACTAATTTACAGAAATTATTACATTAAATTTTAGTCGATATTCATATATAAAATCCAAAATACTTAATTATTTTTGTAGAAAAATCATTTTAAATCAACCACAGAGTCTGTATAAAATTCTCTACCCTAGAGTAGAGTAAATACGGACACATATCATTTCAATCCGTAATTTATTAATTTTTCAGGTTTATGTCATTTCAACCCGCAATCCCAAGTAAAATAAAATTGCTCAAACCTATCATTCAGCCCATAACAATCTTCCTTATTCTAAAGATCGTTCGGGTGTGTATCATTTCAAGCCATAGTGAAGGAACTTGCAGTGTGAGAATAGAATAACAATTTACATAACAATATTCAACATATCATGGCGTATGATCATAACAGGCATAATATGATATGAAATAACATGAAATAAACATATGAAGTAACATGAAATAAACATCTGAAATAATGTGAAATAAACATATGAAATAACATGAAATAAACATATGAAATAACATATGAAATAACGTGATATAAACATGGGTGAAATGTCAAACTTGCATATACATATTCTCTTAACTCAATTGTCATCACTTCACCAAACCAATAAGTACGTATGTCAAGAGTGATTACTCACCTTTCTTAGGTTGGAAAAAGTGATTCAAAGCGCAATACAAAAATCAACAAATCACCGATCAGTTTGAGTGAGAGGAGAATCCAAATCCGATGCTAAAAAAAATTCCATACGTAAACAAATAATTCTCATACAAAAAAAAATTATGCAATTGCAAAATACATAAGAGGCTTGTCTAGGGCTTGCATAGGCTTGGTCTAGAGATGGTTTTGGTTTGGTCTACGCTAGGTTTGAGTTAGGTGGGTTCGGCCATCATCTCTAGGGCAAGGCTCACGGCTAGAAAGGCAAAAGGAAGGGGAAGCAAAGGGTTGCGCTCGGCTATGGGGAGGCTATTTGGTGTTGGTGGAAGGTTTTGGGCAGGGAAGAGGTCACAGCTAGGGTTTGGAAGAGGAAGGTCTGTGGTTTTGGGAAGAGGTGGAGAATAGGAGAGAAGACGTAGGTATGGCCGAAATTTTGTGGAGGAGAGGAGTGGTGAAAAAGGAGATCTAGGGTTTGGAAATAGGAGGAAGAAGAATGAGAAGAATACTTACATTTTCTGTGGAAGCTCAAATGAATGAATGGAGGCTAGCCAAAACCCTAGGAGATTATATATAGGCTCTCATCTAACTAAAGGGTTTATCGCCCAAATGGTCTAAGCCCAAACAATTCAAAATAAAAATAAAATAGAAGTTGTAGGGAAAATAACTGCGTGTAATACGCTGAAAATAACAAATTTGGAGAAGTAAAAATCATAATTTTACGAAACAAAAAGTAGGAAAAAAGTTACAATTAAACCCGGCATCATAAAAAAAGAATAGAATTCAAAATTTCAAATTTAAATTTGAACGAGAAGTCAAACTTTGACCAAAGTTGACCAAAATTTAAATTTTTAGAAAAACCTTTATTTTTTTTAAATTTGGAAAAACATTTTACATCAAATCCCAAAATTATATATTAACATTCCAAATTTATTAAATTTTAAAATAATTAAATTCAAAGCTTCAACTAAAATTTTCATTTAAAATATGCTAAAATTTTGCGGGTTGTTACACTCTCCCCCACTCAAAACTTTTCGTCCTCGAAAAGAACGAGACACAGAAAACAAAGAAGAATAAGGTATGATAACGAATAGTACCTAGAACAAACAATTTCGGATTCGAAGCATGAATGCTCTCTTCCGTTTCCCAAGTACAGTCCCAATCATTAGTGCTCCATTACACTTTGACTAGATTAACAGATTTTTATCGAAGCTGCTTCGTACCTCTATCGATAATACGAAGTGGCTTCCTCTCGATAGTAAGATTTAGCTCAACATCCAAACTCTCGAGAGCAGAAGGCTAGATAACCAAAGATGGATCATGAAGGTACCGACGAAGATGTGAAACATGGAACATATTATGCACTCCGGAATTTTTTTAGGAAAATCCAAGCGATAAACTAAGGGACCAACTCTTTCTAGGATGCCAAAAAGACCAATAAACCTTGGAGCGAGCTTCCCTCTCCAACCAAAACAAATCACATTTCTCAATGGAGAAACCTTAAGGAAAACATGGTCACCAACAGAAAACTCCAAACTCATCCTACGCCTGTCAGCATACTTCTTCTGTCTATCCTGAGCAATCCTCATCTTTTTCCTAATCTCTTCAACTTTCTCATATACTTCTAAAATCATATGGGGACCAAGAACCAAAACGATTACCGGATTCAATCTAGCAAGATGGAGATTTGCAAGGTCGTCCATAAAGAGCAGCAAATGGAGCCATTTTGATACTAGCCTGAATTCAAAAGATGGAATAAGATAGATAAATGTTTAAGACAACCTTAAACAGATAATTGAGATTATACCTGATAACTATTGTTATAGGTGAATTCAACGAGATGGAGATGATCTTCCCAAGATCCTCTATAATCTAGGACATAGGCACGAAGATCTTCTAGAATCTGATTCACCCTTTTCATTTGACCATCGGTCTGTGGATGGTAAGTGGTGCTTAGATTCAAACGAGTACCTAAAGATTGTTGAAAAGATTTCCAAAACTGACTGGTAAAGATGGGGTTTCTATCACAAACAATACTGACTGGAACACCATGAAGGCGCACAATCCTCTCATATAAATTTTAGCCAAACTAGAAGCAGAAGGGTTAGATCTAACTGGAATGAAATGTGCTGACTTGGTCAATCTATCCACAACTATCCAATACTTTCATTACCTCTTCTAGTCCTTGGTTATCCATCAATAAAATCCATAGAAACTTGTTCCCATTTCCAATTGGGAGTCTCAAGGGGTTGCAATAGTCCAGCAGCTTTCTGATGATCACCCTTAACCTGCTGGCAAGTAGCACATCTACAAACAAAGAGGGAGATATCACGCTTCATACCACTTCACCAACACAGCTTCTTCATATCATGGTACATCTTCATCGCACCTGGATGAATAGAAAGTCTAGACCGATGATTTTTTCGAAGTAACTCTTGCCTCAATCCATCGACATTCGAGACACAAGTTCGATTATTAATCCTCAAAATCCCTCTATCATCAATCTGAGCTTTACTTCCATCTAAGCTACTACCACCAACTCTAGTACGAACATTCTCCTTAATAAGCCTAATTATCTTATCCTCGTCCTGCTTAGATATAATACGGTCTATAAAAGGAGAAGAAACAGCAAGCTGATATAACATCGCCTTCTTCCGACTCAAAGCATCGACTACAACATTAGCTTTCCCTGGGATATAGTTGATGTCGAGGTCATAAGAAGCTAGAAACTCAAGCCACCTAACTTGTCTCAGATTCAAGTCCTTATAGGTGAAGATATATTTCAAAGACTTCTGATCCGTAAAGAGCTCAATTTTAGTCCCCAATAATTGATGTCTCCGAAGCTTCAAAGCAAAAAAAACTACGGCGAGTAATTCCAAATCATGGGCTGCATAATTGGCTTCATGGGTCTTCAACTGACGACTGGCATAAGCGATAGCCTTCCCATCCTACATCAAAACGGCTCCCAAACCATCATGACTGGCATTAGTGTATATCGTTAATCCCTCATTTCCATTTGGAACGGTAAGAACTGGTGCGGAAGTAAGCTTGCGCTTCAACTCATTGAATGCAGCTTCACACTTATCATTCCATTTAAACTTAGCATTCTTTCGAGTTAGAGCGGTGAGAGGGGCAGTAATCCGAGCAAAATTATCAATGAATCTCCGATAATAACCAGCAAAGCCTAGAAAAATATGGATATCAGATGGAGTCCTAGAAGTTTCCTAATCCTAAAATAGAATAGGGAAAATAAGAACCGAGGAGGAGATAGAAAAACTAATGTTACAAAGGAAAGAAGAGAAGATAGACTTACATTGATCGTAGCGATCTTAACTGGAAACTCCATCACCAGAAACAACATGTTCATGAAATCAAACTTCATCTTTCAAGAAATGGCATTTCAAGAATTTTGCTTTCAACTGATGACTTCTAAGAGTCCCTAGAACAAAGCTCAAATGAGATTCATGATCCTCCTTTGATTGAGAGAAAACAAGCATATCATCGACGAAGACTAGAACAAACTTATTAAGAACATCACGGAAAACCCGGTTCATAAGGTCAACAAAGAAAGCTGGAGCGTTAGTCAAACCAAAAGGCATAACTAACCATTCAAAGAAACCATCCTTAGAACGGAAAGTAGTTTTGGGAATACTTTCCTCGGCGATTCTGAGCTGGTGGAAACTAGTGGCAAGATCAAGCTGAGAGAATATAGTAGCACCATAAACCTGATCGAACATATCATTAATGCGAGGCATAAGATATCTATTTTTCATAGTGAGCTTGTTCAGCTCCCTGTAATCAACACACATCCTAAAAAATCCATCATACTTGGTGATAAAAACACTGTTGCTCCCCATTCGGAATGACTGGGTCTGATCAAACCTTTGGAGAACAAGTCTTTGATTTGTTTCCTCAACTCAACCTTCTCACGGGGTGCCATTCTTCTAGATGGAAAAACTACAAGTCAAGCTCCAGGAAAGAGGTCAATACGGAATTCAATTTCCCGTTTAGGAGGTAAAGAAGTGACTTCACCAAATACATCGGAATAGAATTTGACCACAGGAGTAGAATCAAGATCACTAGGGGAAGAATCAAGGGAATAGATAAAACTACCTGCATACTGCTGAGGCATGGGGCACTGAATCGCCAAAAGATCACTGTTATCACCAACAAGAGAAACGGTACAAGCTTTACAAGAAATAACGGCTTTATGCTTCTTCAGCCGATCTCCTCCAAGCAATAGATCAAAAGCGTCGAAAGCAAGAACATAGAAATCACCAGAAAAAAATAACCAGAATGGAAGAGTTTCACATTGTTACAAATCCTACTGAGGTTCATGGGACCACCAATAGGATTAGTAGCACACAAAGGTACAGTCGCACACTCAGGTGAAAGGATATGCTCAAACTTATCAAAAAGATCCACAGAAATGAAACTACGCGAAGCTCCAGTGTCAAATAAAACACAAACAGGAAGATTAAACAAGGTAAAGGTGCTTAGGAGAGTACCTTGAGTATCACTAGGAGTAGGTGGAGTAGATGAAGTAACTGCAAAGACACCAGATGGCTTGCCCTTCTTCTGAGTAGGACAATCTTGCTTGAAGTGGCCAGGTTGCAAGCAAATATGGAAAAGATCACGCTTAGTCATCTGAACTGGAGGAACAACAGCTTTGGCTAAAGTAGGACAAAGATAAAGGAAAAGATAGAAGAAAATACCCAACTAGACTGGAAATCCTAATCAAAGAATTCTACAAAACAATGTAGATCCGAAAAGAAGGGAATTCTAAGAAAATTATATTTTAAACAAGAAAATTTTTTATATCCAAAATAATCTTTTAAAAATAATCATTTAAAATCATTTTATACTTAAATACGTTCTCTCACAAAGAATGATTCTAGGATTTATCTTACTCATTCTAGGGCATTTCTACCCTATCTCCAATGAGTTTTTGCCCCGTAGGCTAAGGTTTGCCCAAAAACAAAGCTCTGATACCAACTGTAACATCCGGCCATTTTGGACCATTCAAATCGACAATAAACCTCACATGTCAGACTTGAATAATTCAAAACAACAAATTATTAATAAAATTTGGAGCAAATAAAATCAATCACAGAATCACAGACACAGAATATCAGAATAATTTCGCAGCGGAATATATAAACATAAGAGCTCCTGAAGCTCCTAGATACAAAGTTTCAAAACCAATACATAATGCCAAATTTGGAAACAAATACTTGTAAAGTTAGGTACATAAGTTTCTACTACAAAGCACAAGTGGCACGGAAATAACTGTAATGAAATATCAAGTAGTCTGCTAACTCCAGTGGATCTCTAGCTCCGAAAGAGGATGCAACCGAAACTATGAAACTCAGGCTGACCCGAGCATAAAGAAAAACACAAAACACTCGAGTCAGGACATACACACTTATAAAATATAAATCAACTCAAGTGAACTGTTAAAGAAATGCATCAGTAACTTAAAGGATGCTTGGGATCGTCCATCCTCTAAGGATCCGTTAAACTATCTACTATGTAGTAATATATGCTATTATTATAATATCTAAAGTAACGTATACTATTTAAAAATAGCGTTAAGGCTTTACATTTTCTACCTTAACACATTTTATAAATTCTCATAGTCTATACAGTACCATAATCCCGTCTGTACTGGACGTTGTCAAAGGGCACTCCATAGGTATGGTACAAAACAAACTCGTAGAAGGTGCGCTAGGGTAGGTGATACGACACAACTAGGCAATGCAAGGGTAGATATACCAATTAAACTTCTGGACTGTTGGTAACGCATAGCCGCAACTACCACCCAACTTGATCCACACTCCCGAATCAAAGGTGCGCATCAAATCAATCACAAAGTAATAGAATGGCTAACGATGAAGTGTGTCAGATTAGAGGAGCTGCCTCCTTGGCCTGTCGATTGCTCCTGTTTTAGCCACCTTATGCTAACTCATGGGAGTTAGGTCCATGAAATTATACCTTTAGGATCGTCGCCACCATCCTACTTCATTTTGGAATCTCCACCGCGTACACAGTTATTAAAGTGGTTTTCGGTATCGATAGAGAGTATGTCCATATCCGATTCCGGTCTCTTTAACAACCAATCGTTATTATAACCCATGGTTATATAAATTTCAAATGGTTTATTCTTTTAAAATAATATTCATTCTTCCAAAGTCGTAACATTTACAAATTTATACATTCAAATACAACATTTTAGAATCATAATATTTTAGCAACAGTAGCATTTTAAATTGTAACCATTACAATTATAGCACTTCGAAAACATTACAATTTAAAAATGGCAACATTTCTAAATCATAATCATAAGTCATCATAACATTTTGGAAAAGTAATACTTAAGAAAGGTAGCATCTTAGAAATGTAACATTTAGATATTATAGCATTTTAGCAATGTAATACTTTTCCTGTAACAATTTTACAATCAAATTATTATATACTTACTATCTTTTCGTAAATATTTTTATCTTTTTATTACGCTCAATTATTCATTTGGTTATTAAATAAACCGTAATTTTTGTTAAACACAATTCATCACAATAATATCCCTTTTTAAAGCTGAAATTTCTTATTTTAAGTAGAATACATTATTAACTAACATTTTTATTTCCTTTTAGTAAGCATCATTTATATTTTTTTATTTTCCAAATTCCCATGTTCGTTAGTTAAAACTTACATGTCAAATGTACGTTTTAACGTACGTTTTAATTCTTTTCAATAAGCGATAATTATCCTTATTATTACTCAAGTTATACCGTTTACATTAGTTAAAACTTACATGTCAAATGTACGTTTAACTTACATTTATTTTCACAAAACATTTTCCATTTTTAATTACTATTACATAAATTAAAATTTACAATTTATCGATTAGGATAAAATAATATTATTAAGTCAAATCGGGTTATTAAATTTCAATTAACCTTCATACTGTCAATTAAATTCCAAAATTTACATTTCCAACTATTTATTTATTACAAAATTTTTAACACATATAAACAAATTTACAGAAATTATTACATTAAATTTTAGTCGATATTCATATATAAAATCCAAAATACTTAATTATTTTTTTAGAAAAATCATTTTAAATCAACCACGGAGTCTGTATAAAATTCTCTATCCTAGAGTCAAGTAAATACGGACGTATATCATTTCAATCCGCAATTTATTAATTTTCCAGGTTTATATCATTTCAAACTCGCAATTCCAAGTAAATTAAAATTGCTCAAGCTTATCATTTCAGCCCATAACAATTTTTCTTATTCTAAACTTACATATACATATTCTCCCAACTCAATTGTCATCAATTCACCAAATCAATAAGTACGTATGTTAAGAGTGATTACTCACCTTTCTTAGATTGGAAAAAGTGATTCAAAGCGCAACATAAAAAACAACAAACTACGAATCAGTTTGAGTGAGAGGAGAATCCAAATCCGACGCTCAAGATGGTTGTAATTCTAGACGGTCGACGACTAGTCAATTATGGAGTAGATTTATGAACATGAAAACTTATCGAAAAGAGAATTGGTGGAAAATTTTCTCTTTCAGATCTACTTTGAAATCGATGCTCAAAGGGATGCGTATTAGAAACCAAGAGAGAATTAAACATAAACACAAAGAGGAGTCAAAATGAACAAAAGTTCATGCAAAAGCCAAGTTCAGGTTAGCTCTTAACAAATAGTCTTCGATTGGAGATGTATGCTTCAGTCTGGGTAGGAATGAGTTTAAATGAACTTGTGGAAAGCATATCGATGGGTACGGAAGTGATGATTTTAGGATAAATGAAGAGAAATTGTGATAAATGAAGTGGAAGAGGAAATTGGCTTCCAAAATATTAGATAGATATTTTTGGATGCGGGCCGGGTTTTAGATTTGGGTTACTATTTCGGCAGCCCAAGAACATTGTATGTATTTTTAATTTTGCTTTGTACATACTTTTAGTTTGTGTGATAAAGAATGAAATACCAACTTTTAAAAAAATTAAGTTGGTGGTAAAGGATGCAAAAGCAAGGGATTTGTTTTATGGCAAATTCTCTCCTCCTACGTTTTCATTTTTCCACCCGGATAAAACTAAAATTTTCAAATTAATAAATTTACCCATAGTTTTTATCGTTGAACATACCAAAATTTGCAGCAGATATGAGAGATCAAAAATGTACCACGTCCATAAGAAATGATGGTTTATGGAGTGTCATGCTTCTGTGGAGCGATCGGTTATTTGTGTGCAAGAAAATATAACTACGCTCTATAGGAGCCTGATTATATTGGTAGGCTAACACTAACTTCCTAGAAATGGCCTTACACACACAGTTTTAGAAAAATAATCATTTCGTTATAATTTTGTCCTAACTAAATTGATACAAATTTAAACAATTAAAATCAAAAGCCCCATTTCTAAATATAAATACAAGTAAATGAATTTATGAGCTATAAACATATGAATCGGGAATATTATTACATATTTCCATTTGGATCTAAAAATAAATTAATCTGATTGTTTTAATTTTGAATTAGTAGCAACCATGAAAATCAATTACAACATTTATATTAGGCCAAATGTAGAAAAACAAATAGCAAATTAAAAAAAATTCCATTTGGATTTCCTTATTCACCGTATAGCTTCTTGCTTTGATAAATATGTAGTATGATTTTTTTTTGCAAAATTATATTTATTACCCAAAAGAGAGTGAGGGAAGTTGAAGAGCGTGTTCTTTGATTTGGAAAATGAATAGAGCAGGAGGAAAGGTATTCGTGGAATCACTAGGGTGAAAAGGATTATGTGGATGTGAATTTTTTAAGGCTAATTCTATTCATACTCTATTCATACACCGGTATCTCTTAACATACATCGTAATGCGTAATAAACTAATGTACACCAAAAATTATTTTGCATGCACCATTTCGTTTACAAAATTAACCATATTTTCATCTTCATCGTTTTCTCTTTTTAAAACTTAAATATACAAAATATACTTTAAATTTTGGCATTAAATTTTTTATTTCTTTAATTCTTTAGAAAAAACTCTCAATTTCAGCAAAATCAACTTTCATTTTAGAAAAAATAGCAAGTACTTTTAAATTAAGATAGATAATTCTAAAAGTTGCTTAATTAATATTTTAAGTTTCATGGTAAAAAAAAATCATTTTCTTCATAAAAATGTAAAGATTAATCAAATATCATTAATTTTAATGTTCTAGTTTGATGGGTTATAAGAAAAGAATTAAAATGCAATTAAAAGGGATGGTAATTTAGTAAT
This sequence comes from Allium cepa, assembly GCA_030765085.1. NCBI lineage: Eukaryota > Viridiplantae > Streptophyta > Magnoliopsida > Asparagales > Amaryllidaceae > Allium > Allium cepa. Next base: position 834,757,133 of record CM060934.1, read on the forward strand.
AGATACTTTTAGCGAAAGTAATGGTATTTGTTAGATGATTTTTGGTGTATGAATATAATATGTCATTTTTTAAAGAAAAAGCGGGGTGAGTAAGGCATTTTATGAACGTTAATAGATATTGTCATATTGGTAACCACGCTCCAATAGAGAGTGACTTATGAACTATCCATGCAACTAAGCTTGGTTCAATTAGAATCCATGTGTGGGTTTATACATGATATTGACATTTCTTTTAGGGATGTTTTTGGTGAAATTGGAGGATTGATGGTAATTACTAGGATGTATTATTTTTCTTATAAGTTAACCAAGGTAAAACTAAAAAATCAGACGAAAATACAATCATCTTTGATTAATAAAAACAATAATTAAAAATAGAAAATTTTGTTTGAACACAAAATGGCTACGAAAAATGTGACACGATAGATCTTTACAACTTTATATGTTCTGATTTCAAAGTCCAACGTAAAGAGAAAACATCCGTCAATAACTTTATATTTTCCTTAATATAAGGTTGATTTTAATATGGGTATTGTTAATGATGCTCCAGCTTTGGACGGAAGGAGGTCGTTTTTTTTTAAAAAAGTTTTTTTTACTGTAAGAGGTACTAATTATACCAGCCTCCTCATAAAATTAAAATCAAATTGACCTAATTGCGTTTCTTTTGTTTACCTGACTTTTCGTTAATCATCATTAATGTTTAATCCAAAATCATTAATCAAATAATGGAGAATTCAAACTCACCTCCAGATGGAGTTGAAAATGAAAATGAGATAATTTTGATTCTTACTCAACAAAGCATATTGCGTTAATTTAAACCATAATTTTTACCAAAAAAGTGTAGTAAATTGGGTTAAGAAATTATTTTTTCATTATCTTCTCAGCAAAGTTTGGGATCTGATTGTGAATGTCGAGATGAATTTTTTGTTCTCACCGTTATTTTGTTTTTAAAAAATAAAAGAGAACGAGAAAATAATTAAAAGTGTTTAAGCTTTTTATATTTTAACTAAAGACAAAAGAGGTAAAAATATATGTTTTGATAGGTCGTGTATCATCGTAGCAATTTAATTTTGTATGCAATGCTTGTAAAGTTGACGGATGTCAATAGCAGTAAACCTCTTACATCCAAAAGGGAAGAGGAATTAAACTAATAGTAGTTAAAGAAAATTGGGCGGAAACGTAATTTTTCCCAATTTTTTTGCCCAAAACCAGCAAAATGTGGTGATTACGTTTGTACGTAGTTTCTGCATCTGTTAAAGCCAATCAATAGTCCAACGCCCTTTTCCAAATCCTATTTCATCGACATTTACAAAACCCGAACCGTTCTGGCTTATTCCCAAGAAAGACATTAAATGAGTAATTCAATTCATTCAAAATTTTCTAATATTTCTCGAGAATTCAGAACTCACATAAATTTCGGCCATCTTGATCACGCGCAAGTTCTGTTCGATAAATTTCCTAAACCAAATGCTTATTTCATAACACTTCTAGTTTCTGCCTACACAAAAAACAGCAGACCTTGTGATGCTGTTCAATTATATCAAAAACTCCGAAAAGAGAAAAACTTTCAAGCCGATAGCCTGCTGTTGTTATCAGTAACAAAAGCATGTGGCCTTTTATCTGATCATGTGAAAGCTAGAGAGATCCATCACGATGTTGTCAGGTTTGGATTGGAAAAAGATCTCACTCTTTGTAATGCGTTGATTGATATGTATGGAAAATGTGGATATATTGATGGAGCTAAATTGGTTTTTGACAACATGTTTGAAAGAGATGTCATTACTTGGACTTCGCTGATAGTAAGCTATAGAAAGTGCAATATGTTCAACAAAGGATTATGTGTTTTTCGTGAAATGCTGCTATCGTGTTTGAATCCAAAACCAAATTGTGTCACTTTGTCAGCTGTTCTGCCAATTTGCTCTGAAATGAGAGGTTTGAGATATGGTAAAGAGATTCATTGCTTTGTCATCAGAAATAAGTTTGAAGGCAATGTGTTTGTTAGTAGTGGATTAGTGGATATATATTCTAAATGTTTGGATACTAAAAGTGCAAGAATGATATTTGATAGCATGCAAAGAAAAGACACTGTGTCATGGAATGTGATTTTAACCGCATATTTCTCTAAAGGTGATTTAAATGAGGCTTTGACTTTGTTTGAGACGATGAAAATGAAGAACACTTCAATCAACTCTGCTTCATGGAATTCGATGATTAGTGGCTGTGTACAAAATGGGAGAACCGAACAAGCATTGCAATTTTTCAACCAAATGCAAATTTCATGTACCAAACCTGATCACGTAGCTATTGCTTCGATTTTGCCTGCATTTGCAAGCATGGAAAACATAAGAGGTGGGAAAGAAATTCATGCATTTGTATATCGAAACAGTTTTATCGATGATGTTATGATCACTACAGCTTTACTTCTTACTTATGCTAAGTGTGGAGAACTGAACAAGTCAATATTATTATTTGACCGTATGTCTGCAAAAGATATCATAGCTTGGAACACTATGATCGTGGCTAACTCGATGCATGGCTGTGGTGAAGAATCATTATTGTTATTTGAAAAAATGATTGCTTCAGGAATCAATCCAAATTCTGTAACTTTTGGTGGGATTTTATCTGGTTGCAATCATTCTCAGCTTGTGGATAAAGCAAGAGTGATTTTTGATTCAATGAAGAGAGACTACGGAGTTGAACCAAATAAAGAGCACTATGCTTCAATGGTAGATATACTAAGTAGATCCGGTAATTTGGATGAAGCATATGAATTCATACTAAACATGCCAATGCAACCTACAGCGAGTGCATGGTGTGCCTTGCTTAATGCATGTAGATTATACAGGAATGTGAGATTGGGAAAAATTGCTGCAGAAGTACTGTTTGATACTGAACCAAACAACCCTGGAAATTACATATTGCTTTTGAACATTTACTGCAGTGCTAAAATGTGGGATGCTGCTTCAGAATTAAGGTTGTTGATGAAAGAAAGAGAAATTCGTAAAGAGCCTGGATGCAGTTGGGTTCAGATAAAGAGCAAAGTCTATACGTTTGTTAAAGGAGATGTTAGTTTTGCTAGAAAGAATGAAGTGTATGGTCTCCTTGAAAACGTACAAGAAAGAATGAAGAGTGAAGGATATTATCCTGATACTGCATTTGTTGTTCAAGATTTGGATGGCGAAGAGAAAGAAGATGTTTTGTGCAGTCACAGCGAAAAGCTAGCAGTTGTGTTTGCAGTTATGAATATGGATAAAGGCTCTGTTGTTAGAGTGTTTAAAAATCTGAGAATATGCGGGGATTGTCATGCTGTTATAAATTTTGTGGCGAAGAATTATGATGTGCAGATTACTGTAAGAGATAATGTGAGGTTTCATCATTTTAAGGATGGAGTATGTTCATGTCGCGGTCGATGGTGATGGTGGTTGTTGTGTCCTTGTAGCAGAAAGTGCTGTACAGCTATATGAGAAAATATGATGACAATCAAGTGAAGAAGAGTCGGATAGCAACGGTATAATTGAAAAACACAAAGGAGTGGTCATGTCTGTATTCAATGCAACAATCTTATGGAAAGAATCAGGTATTTAAAAGCATTTTCAAGGTGAATTCTTTTCTTTTGAACTTTATATGAATCCTAGTTTTAGCACTAGTTCTTTTTTTTCCTCGCTAGGCTAATGCAACCTTTTTTGATAGATGTAAATGTCTCTTTCTGGAATCCCTAGTGCAGGAAATGAGTCACCGGTCGTTACAAACTCAACTCAACTTCATACAATTATTTCAACGGCACACATAAAATACTGTTCTCTAACTCAACAAATGTAGCATAAACAAGCCATAATTCTTACTGAAGTTATCACGTACATTCAAGTAGTACGCAAATTAGGGAAAAATAAAAGAAAGAAAGAAAAACTTCTTACTAAAGTTATTCTTGGAGATTAAGCTTAAACTCAAACTTGGTTGATTTCCAGTTTCAGATAAACAACTATGTGTGACTGAAGTTGTATGCACGTTTGCTTTTAGTATTTTGTTTTTTATTGTCATCGTCTATGGTAGAAAATAAGCAATGTGAGATCTTAAGGCATTTGCTATCAAGTGGCTGTGTTTATGGATCAACTGCTTAGTGGTTTTCTATAAATGGTGGTCATATAATCATATTTCTATGCAGCATGCAATAAAGTTTCTTTTCTATCTCTCGGTTATTTCTTTATGCTCAACGGTGGTATCGGAGCCAACTCTTAGACCCCGATGTTTTGATTTCTGACAGCAATAGCCCTCATGCTATTGTCCGCTGGGTTAAAAGTTGTTGAAATATTGTAAAGCTTTAGCCACAAATTCTCCCATAGATTTTAATTCCAGTAAATGAACCACCATGTCAAATATTGTTTTTAAAAACACTTTCTCCGGTTCATTCTTGTTCCTGAAATGTGTTATATAGAATGTTAAGATTTAATACACCATAAGATTTGATTAATTAAACCCTAGATCGAATAGACAAGTCATCTTGATTTATTTGAGAAGAAACCACAGAAAATTAAATAAATTGGCGAAAGTCCTATTTAAATTCATAGTCGCTGATTAAGAAATAAAGAATTGGTTTTGTCCTCCAAATTGATGCAAACCATAAATCCAACATTAGCTCTCCATAAAGGAGGCTTAGAGAGTACTTCGTGACCATAACGACAGCCCTACATCATAGGTACCTAATATAACTAAAATAGTGCGCTAAAACGGTGTCCAGTCGATGCAGTGCGATTATCAAGGTTGTAGTAAAGTAAATCAATCACAAAACATGTTGAATATCTTACAGCGCATCGATTAAAATATAATATTCATCACGTATATAAAAATTACAGCGCATCGATTAAAATATAATATTCATCGCATATATAAAATAAGCGAGATAGTGATAATTGAATGAACCATAGAAATTAGAGTATACAGATACATGCAGTTATACAACATAAGTGATAGAGTTTATACAACTGATAATTATTTGCGTCAAAATTGGTCACAAACACCCAATTGCAGATGAAAGCATCAAATCACGGTCACAGATCACAGATGGATGTATGTAGTAGAATTAAATACGAAGAACACTCCAAAAATTAAAAGGAAAGCAGTAGAAAGACAAGATTTATAGTGGTTCGGCGTCTTAGCCTACGTCCACTTTGAAGGATTTGCTGTTTATTGATGATTCTCAACTGATTTACAGGAGTACAATCGATAGTATCCAAGTTACAACAGAGTTCCAGCAGAGTAACGGCGTAGAAGAACAAAAAAAATCCCTTTTCCGAAGGCTTGGGATTGCTATTTATAGGTGTATGCTGAAAATATCTGGTTCAGATCTCAGAAGACTCCTTCTTACACGTGGGTGGGCCCACGTGATCGATCCCTGAACATTTGGGATCGATCATTGATCGATACATATACAATTCATATCGATCAAAAATGACTCCATTTGGGATGAGATCGATCAGTGACCAAGTAGAGGTGGTACGCAAGCTTCTACGAAAACTTGATAGCATTTGGACTTGTAGATTTTGAGTTATGATAGATCCAAGTTTGAAGCTGCAGCAGGCTGGCCTCTTCGTGTCACTCCTATTCGTATCGATTATATTCAGATCGATAGCAATTCGTATCGATCATATCTGGATTGATGACGTGGTCTACATTCTAGGGTCGATCCACTTTTCATGCCGAGAGATCGAGTCTTCCACTTAAACGTGTTTCCTTCGTATCATTCTCATGCAGTTTCTTCGTATCGGTCATCTAGTTAGCTGGCTTCGTATCGATATTCCCAGGTGCTACTTCGTATTGATCAACGAGGATGTCGTTGGTATCGATCCATCACGTATCATTCACATCAATCACTGGCCGATCAATACGAATAATGTGCATGGGTGGATCGATACGAAATGATAATTTTTTATGGATATGAAGCAGCCTGATTTGATGGATTAGAAGGAAGCTGGTGGGTGATGGATACAAACTAAAGCCTTTCGTATCGATAATTCAAATGCAGTTTCATATTGATCACCCCACACATCCTTTGAATCGATTATTTTAGTGACATGCTTCGTATCGATCCTTGGCCGATCGATACAAACCAAGTTGATGAGAAGACCGATACAAAGTACGTATGGACGAGATCGATACGAAGCGTTTCTTGTTGATGGATACGAAGTGAAGTGATCATGGTGGATACGAAGTAGAATGAGCATGACGGATACGAAAAGTGTTGGTTTTTCTTGGCCTTGATCGATCAATATCTTGAGCATATGAACTCCGATTGACTTGAAATTTGAAATGTTGACTTTCATAGCTTCGCTTTCCATGCGATATCAATTGTAGCTCGATCCGGACTCGGACCAAATTTGCCAGTATCCATAGTAAACCGGTGTATAGCCGATCTCTGGGACAGACTGCCTTTGGTTTCCAGTCAATTCCTTGGTATCACAGCCTCGCCAAAAGGTGGAATAACATTTTCCACCAAAACATGCATTGCGATAGAAAAGTGTGTTTGGTAGTTCGATAAACTGGATGTTCGTAACCTGTTAATGACCTGTAAAGAGATTGATAATCTTAACATGCCTGAGGACCGTTCATGACCTGTAAAGAGATTGATAATCTTAACATGCCAAAAGGCGAATTGTGTGTGCCGGGGGGGGGGGGGGGGTGGACTTCGTATTATTAATTTCAGCTTTCACGTTCGAGTGAGTTTTTGAATAGTTTATTATGGCGGTTCATCGTCATCTCAGAACATGCCTGAGGACCGTTCGTGATCTCGTGTATGTGTAAGTGACTTGGCCATTATGAAATTATAAATACCAGATTTACATTCAGATGAGTCTTATAACAAAAATGTCCAACTAAATCAAGTCCAAACGCAAAAAACAAAAAACAAAAAACAAAAGCAAAACAGAGACGTCAAAGTGCAAATACCTACACTGATGTGGTTGATAGTTGTCTCAATGCATACCTGAGGACCGTTCGTGATCCCATACATATGTAAGCGACTTAACCGTGTTAATGTGGAGTTCACCACTTACTTGTTATTATTCTAATTAGTTAATGACAAGCTGACGCCTCGATCCGGAGCCGACCCGATTTGATGCGGATGGTGGTCGCTCTTATTCCACGTCGCCACTCGCCTTTTCACATACTGCAACAGCATACCGTTCCGGATATATCCTTCAATCTCATCCTTCAAGTGCCTGCAATCATTCGTACCATGGCCTCTTAGCTCATGGAATAAGCAGTACTTGTCCAACTTCCTCTCATTATTGGTTGTATCTCTCCTCATTGGTCTCGGGTAGGGAACCTACCACCTAGTGTCTTGGTAGATTCGTTCCAAAGTCTTGCTCAACTCCGTATAAGAGGTGAATCTCGCTTTCTTTCGCGGTCGCTTTGGCTCATCATAACTATCCACCGCTTTCCATTTCCCATTATCCTTGCCTGAATCCTTTCCGGGCGGATCTCCGCTTTTGACTACATAAACTTCAACTCCCTCTCCTTCCCCTCTCTAAGCATTTGCATCCTCTTGTCGCAGAAACCTTTCTGCCTTGTGATAAAACTCTCTTAAATCCATAAGTGGCTCCTTTGTCAATGAATTCTTGAATTCCATGCCATCAGTTATGCCAAATACAGCTGCCATCAGAACCATGGATGGATCAGGTCAATCCACTGATGCTGCCGTTGCATTGAATCGTGTCAGAAAATTCCTCAAAGATTCCCCGGTTCTCTGTTTTAGTGCTTTCAAACTCATCACATTCTTGGGCATCGAAATATGAACTCTTAACTGCCTCATAAATCTCTTAATCAACTGCATCATCTCCTCCTGTCTTTTTAGCATCCCTTCCTACATAGCTTCTATCATCATCTCCATCTCGTCTCTGGTGGTGAAAACTAAAGTCTGATTACCTCTTAAGGATGCCTCATGGCTTCCTTCATGCTGACTCCTTTCTGCTCTTTGTCTCCTTGTTGATTGCTTTGTCATAGCTTTCCAAATCTAAGTCCTTAAGCCTTCAGACCTAAAATCCAAGCTGTAAAATCCCTGAATGCTAGCCTTCTCAGCGAAAGCTACGCTAAAATTGATCACAAACACCCAATTACAAATGAAAGCACCAAATCATAGTCACAGATCACAAATAGATTGTATGTAGTAGAATTAAATATGAAGAACACTCCAAAAATTAAAAGGAAAGTAGTAGAAAGACAAGATTTATAGTGGTTCGGCGTTGTAACCTACGTCCACTTTGAAGTATTTTCTTTTTATTGATGATTCTCAACTGATTTACACGAGTGCAATCGATACTATCCAAGTTACAACGGAATTCCAGCAGAGAACAACATAGAAGAACAAAAAATCCCTTTTTCGAAGGCCTAGGACTGTTATTTATATGTGTAGGTTGAAAATATCTTGCTCAGATCTTGAAAGACTCCTTACACGTGGGTGGGCCCACGTGATCAATATCTGGACATTTGGGATCGATCATTGATCGATACGTATACAATTCGTATCGATCAAAAACGACTCGGTTGAGATTGATCAGAGACCAAGTAGAGGTGGTACGTAAGCTTCTGTGAAAATTTGATAGCAATTGGACTTGTAGATTTTGAGTTATGATCTATCCAAGTTCGAAGCTGCAGCAGGCTAGCCTCTTCGTTTCACTCCCATTCGTATCGATTATATTCAGATCGATGGCAATTCATATCAATCATATCTGGATCGATGACGTGGCGCTACATTCCAGAGTCGATTCACTTTTCATGCCGAGAGACCAAGTCTTCCACTTGAATGTGTTTCCTTCGTATCATTCTCATGAAGTTCCTTCTATCAATCATCTAGTTAGCTGGTTTCGTATCGATATTCCTTGGTGCTACTTCGTATCGATCAGTGAGGATGTTGTTCGTATCGATCCATCACGTATCATTCACATCAATCACTGGCCGATTGATACGAATAATGTGCATGGATGGATCGATAGGAAATGATTTTTTTTATGGATATGAAACAGCCTGTTTTCGATGGATCCGAAGGAAGCTGGTGGGTGATGGATACGAACTAAAGCCTTTTCGTATCGATAGCTCAGATGCCTTTTCGTATCGATCATCCACACACTCTTTATATCGATTGTTTTAGTGACATGCTTCGTATTGATCGTTGGCCGATCGATACGAATCAAGTTGATGAGGAGATCGATACGAAGTACGTATGGACGAGATCGATATGAAGCTTTTCTTTTTGATGGATATAAGCAAAGCGATCGTGATGGATACAAATTAGAATGAGCATGATGGATACGAACAGTGTTGGTTTTTCTTGGCCTTGATCGATCAATATCTTGAGCATACGAACTCCGATTGACTTCAAATTTGAAAAGTTGACTTTCTTAGCTTCGCTTGCCATGTCATGTCAATTGTAGCTCGATCCAAGACTCGTACCAAATTTGCCAGTATCCATAGTAAACCTGTGTATAGCCGATCTTTGGGATGTATTGCCTTTGATTTCCAATCAATTCCTTGGTATCATGGCCTTGCCAAAAGGCGGGATAACAATAATAAACTCAAGTAAGCAACTGTCCCTAAATAGATAATTGCACTAGCAAGCTTCATATTGCTGCACAGTGGGATAATAAGCAATAACAACTAAATATAATAATACGTGAGAATGTAGCCTCCTGCTCTCCAACTGTCCAGCTATACATGCTCACCAGACATGATATCCATAATCTACTCAATTAAGAGTACTCGAAATAGTAGAAAGCAAAGCATAAAATCTCAAATCAAACAACAATCTGGTGTGAACGACAGAAAATCTCAAAAACTATATATTCAATATTATAGGACAAATGGTATGCAAAATCATTCAAGACATGTCCTTGCATTCCCAGAGTTAGCACATACCATGAGATATATGCTACTCTATATCATATATTCATCATGGATAGACTGTACATAAAAGTACGAATGGATGTCTAGGTATCTATATCGATGATATCTACATCGTATGATGTCCATAGGGTGATAAGCAACCAAAGCGAACATAACATTCATCATCCATCCTCACATTCACTCACTTAGTACGTTGGATATATGATACTCTTATGACCTTCTCATATAATAAAGGATTATTCAATGTCTCGGTTTCTCGGTACTCGAATCCATGTCACTCGGTATGCGAGAGCCTAGACTGCACCCCCATAGATAGCCAAAGGTAAATGGATCGAAACATCATGTGACCCAAGGACCATCGTATGCCTAGGAGGGCATCCTCACATACCTCTTCTTCCCTTCAAAACCTCTGAATATCAACGATCCCTTTGTACACGTCATCCGTGGCAGTGCATATTTAGGAACTGATCCTACAACTCCCCTTTGAAGTCGTCGTGGTTTGGGATGATTCTTAACAATCATCGTTGGTCATAAAATATCATCATTTGTCTCGTAACATTCCTCCAACAGTTCCTTCAATCTGGCTCATAGTCCTCCACTTTTCGTCTCGAAGTATAACTATCACATCGTCTAAGCCGTCACTTCCATCACGGAAACATCATCATCGAATCATATGTTGTCATCGTTGAAAGTTCGCCACAAATACAACTTGGTGCCGACCCGGGCCTCAACTCGAAGCAAACGAGATACAACTCGAAGCAAATGCAAATGTGAATGCCCAAAGAAAATGCCATTATGAATCGAAGCAAGCACAACTCTAGCCTAAAGCAATTGCATGTAAGACTCGGAGCACCCCATTCCTTTTACACCGATCAAGCACCATCACCAAACCATAATGCTCCCGAACCAAGCCACCCCATGGATTGGTACCGACACTGAAGGAACTAGGCCAGCTCGCAGCGAAGAAGTGAGTGAATTTCAAAAAAGAATTATCCTATTGGATCTCAGATGAGCCTATAAAGCCTAATTCAGTCAGAACATCTAAATTTGTTTTAAATAAAATCATTTATTTTATTTAAAGTAATTAAAGGGAAGTTTAAATAAATTTAATTTTAAATGTATACTGTATCAAATACACCTAACATTTATTAATAAGAGTTAATATGTATAGAGAATGAAACTTTTCATTTCTTTCCCTAAAACAACTAATTATTTGAGAGCATTAATAAGATTTAATGTGTATATAGGGAAGGAAACCTTTCAATTATTTCTCTAAAACAAGTAATTAATTGAGAGCATTAATTACATTAAATGAAGAGATGGACCTTTCATTTCTGTCTTTAATTTGAAACGATTGATTAGATTTAATTGACATACATACATACATATATGTATGTATGTATCAAATACATACGCATGCATATATATGTGTGTATGTGTAATTAACACACACACACACATATATATCTACGTATGTGTATTTATATTTGTGTGTATGCACATGCGTGCATGCATGTGTAACATGATAATCCGTGAAGGGTATAATGTGCATGTATATAGATGTTGGGATTTATATTGCAACGGGGACATTAGCTCATTTTGTGCATACTGTAATTTGTCCAAATATGTGCTTGTACAATATAGCGAAAGAAGATAATAATATATGTAAATGAACATACATATATATGTATACATAATACATACATACATACATACATACATACATACATACATATTATTGAATAAAACAGTTTCTGACATAATAAATTAACGTTAAAATTATATGAAAAATTACAGGTTTTATAATTTTAGAAAATCTGGAAACACATTTTGGGTTTAAAAATAATTTATGGAATTTTCTCAATTAAGATAATATTTATCATTAAATAATTGATAACGACCCAAAATCAAATTAGTTATTAAAAATATGAAATCAAGTTAAAAAATTCTAAAGCTTTTTCTAAAGGCACGCGAGACAAATTTTAGGCCTGGAAGAAATTTCTAGAATTTTCTCAATTGAAATTATATTTTTAATTATAATTGATTGAGGTAAAAAAAAAATTAATTATAAAAATTATTAAATTAAGTTATAAAAATCTAAAAAAATTTCTAAAGGTAAAGACACATTTTAGGCTTAAGAATTTTTTTTAGAATTTTCTCAATTGAAATTATATTTTTAATTAAATAATTGATTATAGATCGAAAGTAAATTAATTTTAAAAATATTAAGTTATGTTTAAAATCCTAAAATCTTACTATAAGCTTCTTCTATGGTGCAACAAATTTTGAAAATATAAAATTAAAATTTTGAACCATTAATTGTTCTATACATAATAGACAACACACAAAATTATTAAATAATAATAAATATGTATAACATATTTAATAAAATATTTTTATAATTTATGATTCATAGTAAGTATAAATCATCGTAAGAAATTTTTAAGATCAAATATATATGATATATAATCACAAAAACAATTATACATGTTGACAAATTGCAGATCCCTATACATTTAGTATATATATATATACACACACACATATATATCAAAATTTTAAATTTTTTTTCAGAATGTTAATTCAAAAGTAAATCAATAAACAATTTATTACAAGTACGTAACCAATCTAATTGTAACAAACAAATGGACGCACAAAATTCTCACATAATCTAACCAATAAACAGATCTCAATACAAATAGATGATTTGGATGTAAATAAACTTTTATATGATAAACTTGATATTAAAATAATAGTAATAAATGAAAGATAACATCTTATGAAACCTTTGAGTCGACGTTAAACAACGATTTCTCTTGTTAGAACAATTCTCAATCCGTCAAGCTTCTAATTCGAGATTGGAGACTTTATACTACAAATTAGCATTTTTTAATTTGAATTGGATTTGAGAATCTTTTGCCGTTGTTTTTAGAGGATAGTTATAGTTATCACCGTTAAAATGAAGAATAAGAAGAAAGTGGCGGCTCAAAAAATGATTTTTGGCCTTAGATTGGGGTTTTGAGATTAGTATTTATATACGTAGGATAAAAGAGCAAACTATATAAGTTTCTCACTAGATCAAAGCCATTCATTTCCAACCTCTAATCCTATGTTGTAGCCACCTCTAACGTCTCTCACAAATGCCTATCCTTTTCCAATCTCACGGGTTGTGAGCCAATTTAATCCAAATTAAATTTACAATCATATTTAACCTACTTTGTTATCGGTATCTCATATCGATCGATATATTCATAACTTTTATAAATATATGCAACAATTTTATTTCTCAAATCACATTCAAATTCCACAATTAATATTTTAAAAATATTAATCAATTTAGTTAATCTATATTAGTCATAAAATAATTAAATCGTTTGGTCTATAAGGAATTCATCATTTCGTTTGTATGACTCTTGGGAGTAAATTCAGTTAGCAATTAACGTTGAACTATTCGAACTTAACGTTCACATTTCACTTAGAAGGTGGTCTGATAATACAACCAAATTTATCACATACCCATTTCTGAAGAAATCTCATTTTAATTTAATAAGCGTTACCCAATTGTGGCAATTATTTACGCCAATTCTCTTCATCAAAACTATATCACTTTGGACTTATTGAATTTGGTAATGGTCAAAATTCCAACATCATCCACGTTCAATTCTATTGTCCAAACAAAAAATCATTGGTCTAATAATAACAATTATTATTAACCAAACTATCCTGGTCAGATATTTTGACTTTGGGTTGACTTGAGTTGACCGTGAATCTAACCCCATATAACCGAGGAGACGAATCCTCTCTTGAATAGTGCTTTGCTTCCAATACTTCCACTCGACCCAACTATGTTCACTCGATGGACGCTTTGCCATGATTTGACTGTAATCAAAGCGGAACTTTCATATTGATGATTTGCAGTATTCTCAAGTCGAAAGAACTGTTTAAATTATTCACGTTGATTATTTTTGTTTGGCCTTAGTTATATTAACCAATAGAAAACTATCGAACGAGTCATTCCATAGTTATCAAATAACTATTAACGTGTAACCCCTGGTTGCCCCCAGTTGTCATGAGTATTACACTACCAAACGTTTGGAGAGCATTACGTACTTTAGTCTCAATGGATACATTGATAACCAGTCTCGATGCATCTTGGCTATGAACATATAAAATGGTGTATTTTGTTTTCGTTGTGATAAATTTCTCACGGTTACGGCACTTTGTAACTACTATCACAAAATATACCATTTATGGATGTTCTATTAAATATACTTTTAATTGAATTAATTAATTAATGTAACATATTATATCAAGTATATAATAGAAAGAAAACACCTTTATTTTGAACAATATTGGTTAACGAGTTAGATACATGTAACAAATTACATAATTGCCTTTAGGGCATACCCCTAACTCTATTAACCTTCCACTTGCACTTGAGGTCAATTGTGGAATCTCATTCCAACTTCTCCAATTGGTTTTCTCAAAACCAACTGTGTCAATCCCTCTATGAACGGTTATGCTATTATGTTTCAATTATCTACTCCGTCAATCAAATCTCTCCGACGGTGATAAACTATTTTATCATGTGGAACAATACAGAGCAAGTCTCCTGATTTCAAGTGAGCTCTAAGTTTGTTTAAGAACTATATCATGACATTGTCATCATATAACAATGTTATGAGGTTCTCGGTATTTGGAATTGACTCGGTTATAAATTTGTGCACTTATATTTTTGTACACATTACTTTCATTGTGGCGCTATTTAAGGTGATGCACTTAGCCTTTCTCATTGAGTCTGCCACGGTCTTTCATTTGGAATATTTCCAACTTAAAGATTTATTATTGACATATTATACTCAATTTCATTTATGAAAGTTTGAGTCTGAACATTCCTTCATAAGAAATTTGTTGTTTCTGTAAACAATTTTCTAGTATTTCATAAATACACGAGAACACTTCAAACAACAATTTAGTGATATAACTTTGTATTTGATATATGCTTCATGTGTCTAATATATAAACAAATCACGATAGTAGACAATATAACATGTATGATAATTTCTATTGCCAATACATAGGGACCTCAACACACATATACTGTATTAAATAATTTAATAAGGCATCTTTGCTGTTGATTTAGAATATTCCCAATATCTTTTATAGTAACTATAAAAGGCATCATTTACAATCCCAAGTTGAGTATCAAAACCACTAAGGTTGATTTTAACACAAGTACATTGTTAAAATCAACATCGTGTTATTTACTTATAGTTTAGAAATGTCAATGTTCCTTTTAACGTCCTTTCTTATGAACACACGCTTCCTCTGCGTTTTGATGATATTCAAACTATTTGATATTTTTATCAAAATATTTGTTCAATTTTGATGCTTATAAAATGACGCTTCTATCATTTCTTGGATCATATCAAAGACTCACAAACTCAGTATCGCTCCCACCGACTTTAAAATATTTTTGGTTATTATGTGTAAACAGTTTACTCTAAATCGTCATTTAGAATTTTCTGTTTCAATACATACGTACCAATCATAAATTCAAACTAAGTGGTATTTTATGAGTAAAACTGAATTAACTTGATCATGTTTAATGTTGAATCTGTTATGCTAATTTCAATAATTGAAATTTACGGTATTATTCTAATCAACATTGCTCATTTAATTCCAACTGCATCAGTCTTGCTCACAAAGACACAATCGCACTGATGGATCACATCCCTTCGGTTACAACTACCAAAATTATATTTTGATAGTGTACTTGGAATTCTTTTGGATTTGCTCATCGTATCGTATCATAGAGTCAACACTCTTAATGGTTTAATTAAACAACCGAGGATCATATATTTTCAATACTGATAAGAAACTCATAGTTTCTCTTCAATGTGTGAGAATATTTATTAGAAACTCTAACACGGTGTGTTCATTTACGTTAGTTAATTTCATTCATCCCATCTAATTAATTCTATCTATGGATCGTATCCAATTCCATTTAACGATCAATAATTCCTCAAAGAAATTCCTTTATAATGAAGTTGTTATATCATGAAGCAACAACTCTTTCTCACTGTAATAAAATAGGTATTCATAAGTTCTTTATGAATTTATTTATTTATAAAACTGGTTTAGTTTTAATTTACAAAACTTGTGTTCAAGACATAAGTATGTCATCCAATGACAATTTTTTCTAAAATTATATTGGGGAGATTCATACAAGATCCCTCATAAATAATTATCATGTGCAAACTTTCGAATCGCACAATCTGCCAAATCCTTAGCCTATGATATGTTGAAGTTTCTTATAAATCTTATCTTATGTGATTTTGTAAGCTGCTATTCAGATAAAATAATATTAACCTTGTGTACTACTCTTAAGCACATGATCTTATAGAAAGAAACTAACTCAACTTTACTCACAATTAATCGTACATTGTCCAACAAAGTTTGTGTACTCCTTATCGATGCATCATTATGTATCACATGGAGGAGTGACTGTTGAGATTGAATCTTTATTCATTTTTAAGTACATTCCAAAACTTTTCCAATATACTTACCGATTTGATCAAATCGAATCATTTATGTCGTATGTTATTTTATTTACTTCTGTTTTATACTCAATGAGTTTACCATAGACATACTACATGTGTATCAATTACACATGTCCATGTCGGTGATAACTCATCAGTGAATATGATGAAGTATGTGAAATTATTTTGTTATTAATAGACTTGTGATTGCATACATCAATATGTGTCAATTCAAAGAGTTCATTAACTTTAATGATACTCCCACTAAACGAGTACACAGCCCTTAATTTTCCGAGATATAATAAAATAGTACCATAATCATATAATTATACCATCTCTCAAAACTATGGCTTAGTCTAAAATTCCAAATTAATTATAAACAATATTAGATACTTCTAAATGTTCATAATATTCATAATGAAATATAACTATGTCTATTTGCAGTCGATGTCGAAAAAAGTCATTGTTTCATAAATAATATATGGTACGTTTTAAGAAAACAATTTTCTTAATTTGATGCAATTAATTAAGTGCAACATGGCATGCTCCCACTATTTCTGCCATTACTATAATAGCGTACTTAATTTGAAGGTCTTTCATTCACTTAATATAGAGTATTTATCTTAGATACTGTAAAATGTTTATAGTGGAGAGTTTTTAATCAACTATCTTGAACTCATAAAAAAATTTCATAGAAAACAATTTTCTATACAAAAATACATTTTAGAATAGAAATCATATTTCTTATTCCAATGTTAAGTATCTTTATTATTATTATTACAATTCTCGTCTTCAACTTTTCTTTATGAAGCAAAACAACCATTCACTTTCTTGATCCCAACTATACCTTAAATCTCATCTACTTCTAAATGGTAAAACCACTCAAAAGGAAAACCCTTACTGCAATATCATAATGAACTCTTTACAAAAGCACATTCGAATATCCTTAACTTTTAAAGACATTAAATATGTTGCGCTTTGTGTAAACTGGTCGAACTGACATTTCAATGATTGAGTTCTTAGATTTATATTGTATTTTTGATCTAGTGTTACATTTAACACGATACGACCCTTTAGTAATCAATCGAACTGAATACTCAATCTCACAATAAGGTTTATTTGATTTTTCGAATGAACTAATTTCATCAAAATATTTTACACTACAAACTTAACTGTTCACCATATAATTTATATGCGATTGTATATGGATCAAGTATCCATAGTCTTATATTGATTTAAGAATTTGAAACTCATAGAACACAATATATAATCTCGACCAAATAAATGCGTAAGTGACCAAAATATGAATGTATTTAGTAGTTTTCATATTAGGCACTTGCATGGGTGTTGAAACGTTAGCATGCACCCACGCAATAATCTTTTATTGGTAGGTATAAGTTATACTTCTATTTGTCAATCTTCAGTTCATTTGTATATCTTAGTTGATAAACATCGTATCAATCTTATTAAATGCACAAATTTATCAATGCAGATTATTATAACATTATATAGCATATGTTCTTACAATATTAGAAAGGTTAAATGTTATTATTCATTTTTCTAATAAGGCTCCATCTAGTCTTTTATGTTTAACCAAACCTTAAGCGAAACATAGAAGTCTCTTGACTTCACTAGTGGGTGCTAGGACTAGTCTACCTTGGAATTCTAATCTTGAGTTTGCTCAACAAGTCATAACTCCATGGAAAATGGATAACTCCTTACCAATTGTATCACATACAACTCCTAACCCATGGTTTTCCTTGTCTTAATGTCATTTAAACCTTGAGTTTGCTCAACAAATCTAAACAGATTATTCACTCATACCTACCATATTGCGACGACCTAAGTATAGTATATTTATCTTGAGTTTGCTCAGCAAATACATATAGTTATCTTACTTCGTATATTCAATATATCAATAATACTACACATTACATCCCATGCTTGAGTTTTCTTAATAATTAAGGAGTACACAAGTAAATTATTAACATAAATATGGTAGAGGACAACATAACATTGAAGATTCATTATCTTCAATATATTATACTAAGTGATATTGACTTATGGAAAAATGTATTATTTATGAAATACCCTCATGATTCAAGTGTCAAGCACATCTAAAATCATGGTATACGTATAATACATACGTATTTATTCCTTAAGTCTATTTATGGTTTCTTTAATGTGCCACATTTAGTTTATACATTCATATTACATAAGTTCTATTATTATATAAATTTTATATTCTATATTACTTTTATAATAGTCTTATGTATAACTTATATTAATTAAATCATATTTAACTAATATTAATTAATTAACATTTTAATTAATTTTAATTAAATATAACATTTGTATTTAGTATTTAATATTTATTATATACTATAACCTTTATAGTATAACACACATATGTTATATATACGTATTTTTATTTAATTAATCAACCTTTAATTAATTAATTTAATTAAACAATTTTAATTTAATTATATTAACTAAAATTTATGTTATCTTAAACACTTTATGTTATCATAAGCACTTTAAAAACATAACACATATCAACATATATAATACATGCATATAAGTATTAATTAATCAACTCATTTAATTAATTCATTTTATTAATCATATTAATAAACTTTAAATTTTGACATTAATAATTAAATATTTTCAAACATTTTAAAATTTTATGTTATGTTATAACCTTTTATAACAAACATATTTTATTTAAATTTAAGTTTTAAATTTAAAATCTAGTCTTAATTTTCAAAACTATTTTGAAAATTAGCCCAACGCCCAATTCAAATTGGGCCTTTTCCATTAGGGACAACCTTTGGGCTCACTCATCTTTCAGGCTAGGCAGGCAATCAGATAAGATATGGTACTTGATTACCCAATTCCAATCCTAGACATCACCTTTCTAGACGCGTACTAAGTGTGCAAGCTTAATTAGTTAGCCTTAACATGACTAATTAGACCTCATTGGCTATTGGGTTTTGATACCATTGTTGCTCCGGCCCAAACTCCTTTGGGGTGACATAACTAGATACCTCACAGTGAGTTTTACATGCAACCTTTCAACTAGCGCAACCATTACATGACATGTAGGGGTAAGAGGCAATGCTTCGCCATAGATCACAATATCATGCTAGTTGTAGGGATCAAACCTTGGACATCCAATATGCCAGGTTAATGCCTCAACCAACCTCGCTCTGATATCATTGAAGGAACTGGGCCATCCCATAGCAGAAGAAATATGTGAATTTCAAAAATTTTACCCTATTGAATCTTAGTTGAGCCTATAAAGCCTAATTTAATTAGAACTTTTTTTAAATTTATTTTGAATAAAATCAATTATTTTACTTAAATTAGCTAAAGGGTAGTTTAAATAAATTTAATTTTAAACATATAATGTATCAAATACATCTAACATTTATTAATAAGAATTAATATATAGTGAAGGAAACCTTTTGTTTCTTTCCCTAAACAAGTAACTAACTGAGAGCACCAATAAGATTGAATGTATATATAGGGATAGAAACATTACATTTCTTTCTCTAACATAAACAATTAATTAATCGAGAGCATTAATTGCATTAGATGGAGATGAACCTTTCATTTATCTCTTTAATTTGAATTGATTGATTAGATTTAATTTATATATATATCTGTGTGTGTGTGTGTGTGTATGCGTGTGTGTGTATGTATCAAATACATATATTTACATACATACGTATGTACGGACGTACATACATATATATAAATCCGTGCGCGCGCGCGTACATGCATGTGTAACATAATAATCGGTGAAGGGTATAATGTGTCCGTATATAAATGTTGAGATTTACATCGCAATGGACATATTAACTTATTTTATGTGTACTGTAATTTATCCAAATATGTGCTTGTACAATATGACAATATAAGATATTAATATATGTATACTAATATACATATATATGTATACTTATATATGTATACCTAATATATATGTGTGTGTGTCTATATACATTATCGAATAAAACAATTTTTCCCATAGTAAATTAATGTAAACTAATTGCATGAAAATTACAAGTTTTATAATTTTACAAAATTTAGAAACACGTTTTGTGTTTGTAAGTAATTTGTGGAATTTTATCAATTAAAATACTATTTATCAAATCCTTGATAATAGTTCGAAATCAAATTAATTCTAAAAAATTATGAAATCAAGTTGAAAAATTCAAAAGCTTTTTTGAAGGTACTTGAGGCATACTTTGCTTAGAAAACATTTCTGGATTTTCTTAATTGATTTTATATTTTTAACTAAATAATTGATTGCAGACCAAAAACAAATTAATTATAAAATTTTCAAATTAAGTTTTAAAAAGCTAAAAAAAAAAATCTAAAGGCATCTAAGACACACTTTAGGCTTAAGAAAACTTTCTAGAATTGTTATCCCGCTTTTTGGCAAAGCCGTGATACCAAAAGATTGATCGAAAGCAAAAGACGGTTCACCTCAGAGATTGGTTGTACTTCACTTCGCTATGGATATCGATGAATTTTGTCCGAGCCCGGATCAGGCCACAACTGATAAGACATGACAAGCAAAGCTGTAGAAGCCAGCATTTCAAGTTTCAAGTCAATCCGAGTTCGTATGCTCAAGTTATGATGGTTTCAATTTGAGAAAGATAGCCCCTTGTTCGGTTCGAACCCATAGGGTACCCATGGTTCGAATCGATGGCCAGAGGTTATGTTCGAACCCATTGCTTCGAAACCATCTACTCCGAACCCATCCGGTGTCCTTGCTTCGAATCCATGAAGTTCGAACCCACTTAGTATCCTTCCTTCGAATCCATGAAGTTCGAACCCATCATCCTAGCAGTAGTTCGAACCCACGAGACATAGCCGTGCCTCGAGTCCAGCAGCCATCATGTATTTCGAATCGATTGCATTCGAATCCATCAGCACGTTCGTATCCATGACTAGGACACTGTTTCGTATCCATCAAATGGGTCGCGTCTTCGTATCCATGAGCTTCGTATCGATCGCGCCAGTGCCTAGTTCGAATTGATCGAACCCATCACGGGGCTTCAGTTCGTATCCATCACATGTATCGAGGCGAACTTACCATCGATGCGAAGGAGGCCCCCTCTCCTCGATTCGAACTAGGCAGATGCAGGTCAACACGAGACTTACGTAGTTGATTGATTCAAAATATGCAACGGCCACTGATACAAACGAGGCGAAGAACATGGGTGCGAAGCGGTCAACTCGGAGATAAAACAGGATCGATGCGAGGAGTGCGCGCCACGTCATCAGAGATTCACGTGACCGATCGAGTCGAAGGGGATGGATTCGAAATGATGGGTTCGAATGCAACAGCCCTCACGAAAAACCACAACTTGAATCGATCATATCTCCTAAACCACTGATCCAAATGCAACCAAATTTTCACAGTAGCTTCCATACAAGGTAAAGATTGTTCCTGCCAAGTTTCAGCTCGATTGGACCATTTCTTGATGGGTTCGAAATGACTTCGAATCGATGTCAGATCGAGACGAAACTTGGTGGGGTCGGTCGCGTGGGCCCACTCACGTGCCAGAAGAGGTCTCCCGAAGTTTCAGCAAGATCTGGGCCTCTAACGCCTATAAATAGCACCCTGAAGCCTTTAGAAAGGGGATCTTCCGAGAACTTCTGCCATTGAACGCCATGACTCTGCCGGATTCAAATCTATTCATCAGAATCACTGTTGTGTTCAGATTTCAAAGCTATTATCAACTGTAATCCGTTGTAATCGATTTAATCACGCAAAGCAATAAAGAGAAAACCTTCAAAGTGGACGTAGGCGCGAACGCCGAACCACTATAAATCCTGTGTTTGTGATTGTTGTTTGTGAATTACTGTGATTTGTTACTTAGAGCTGAATTCTATATTGATTGTTGCTGAGTTCTGTGTTGATTATTATCAAGTTGAATACGTAAACGGGTGCTTTCGTGATATTGGGTGTTTGTGACCAATTTTGGCACAAACATTTTGGTGCTTTCACTGAGAACTGAACTCAGGAGTTCTACCAGTTGATAATTGATTCAGAGAAAGTTTGAAAGTTTAGATTTGAGAAATTATGACGAGACAATCGAGTAGAAGGCCAAGGCCGGAGAGAAGTGAACAACAAGGGAGTCAGGAGGCTTCCTCAGGAGTGAATCAACCATCGATCTACATCACTAGGGACGAGATGGAGACGATGATGAAGAAGCAAGAGGAGTTGATTCAAAGTTTATTTCAACAGACAGGACAGCTTGGAGCACAGAATAGAGGAGCCAGTGGAGTCCAGAACGAAGCAGGACCGTCCGGCGTCGCACCCGGATTAGGGGGCACACCCATGGAAAACGTTAATCCAGTTTCGGAGAGAGAAAGAGGAGCATCTGCGCAACCCGGTAGTAGTAGAGGAGTGAACGCACAGTCAAGGGGGCAAATCCCAGAGTTCCCTCGTGAGCTCGGGGGGCAGGTTGAAGGTAATGAACGAGGATTACACCTTGGAGACAATGACAGGTTGGCAGAGATGGTTAGGCGAGCTTTGAGAGGCGATTTGGTGAACAAAGATTTGGAGGATGTTAATAGAGGTCCTTTTACTCCGGCAATCAGGCAAGCTAGGAACCCACCGGATTTCAAATTACCATCGCTGGATATGTATGACGGGAGAACGGACCCCACGGTCCATTTGACAAAATATATGAGGCATATGGAAGTGCTGGGGGCATCAGAGGAGGTCATCGCCCGGTGCTTTCCACTGTATTTGGCGGATATTGCGGCATTATGGTTCAGGCAATTAGATAGTGGATCCATTGGAACATGGAATGATTTAACTGAGAGATTTATGAGGCAATTCAGGGTTCACATTACAAGACCCAAGAATGTGATGACGTTGGCGACTTTAAAACAGAAGGCTGGAGAAACATTGAGAAGTTTCCTGACACGGTTCAATGCGGCGGCAGCTTCGGTGGATAGACCGGATCCATCCATGGTTATGATGGCGGCTGTGTCCGGAATAGCAGACGGAACGGAGTTCAAAAATTCATTAACTAAGGATCCACCCGTAGATCTGGGAGAATTCTATCATGAGGCAGAAAAGTTTTTACGATTGGAGGATGCAAATGCGGAAAGAGAAGAAGGAGATGGGATAGAAGTTTATGCACTCAAAGACGAAAAGCCCCCTAGAAGTGACTCGGACAAGGATAAAGGTAAAAGAAGGATTGAGAATAACGGAGACAGATCAAAGCGGCAACGGAGGGAGCCGCGATTCACCACCTACACTGAGCTGAACGAGAGCCTGGAATGAATTTATCAGGATACCAAAGAACAGATTCCGTATCGTAGGCCGATGCGAAGGGATCCTACCTATGACGAAAGGAAATCAGATAAGTTTTGTGTATTCCATGAATTAAATGGTCATAACACTAACGATTGTAGGCACCTGAAGGACGAGGTGGAAGGGCATATCAGGAACGGTATGCTCCTTCAATATGTAAGGAGGCGAGCTCCTGTGGCGGAACCAGAACGGCCACCGTCCACATCAGCTAGAGGCGACCCTGAATCAAGGCACCGTTTGGTTATCAATTGAGTGAAATAACGATGAACAAGTTGTAAGCTTCCACTAACACAGTTAAATCATTTACACATGTGCGAGATCGCGAACGATCTCCAGGCATGCTCTGAGTGATCATTAACCGTTTCGTAGTGGGAACTTACACTTTGACATCCATGCTTTGCTTTCGTTTCATTTTGATTTGAACATTTAAACTTTGCTTGTTTGGACATTTCTGTTTGGAAAACTCATCCGTTTAATAGATATTTGATTCTGATAACTCTGGAATGGCTAAGCTACTTACACATGTATGGGGTCGTGAACGATCCTTAGGCATGTTCTGAGATGGCGATGAACCGCCCTGTCAAACGATCCAGGAACTCACCTGAACGTGACCCTGGCATCGATAATACCAAGCCCTCCCGGGCACACAATTCGCCTCGAACGGCACCCGACCTCGAACGGTCACAAATTCGCCTCGAACGGCACACGATCGCGAACGATCACTTTCTGCCCTGAATGGCACCGACCGCGAACGGTCATAGTTCATTAATTATAAAATCCGACCTCAAACGGTCACCATTCGCCTTGAACGGCACTTGGTCGCGAACGATCATCATTTTCCACGAACAGCAGACGACCGCAAACGGTCCCATCTCATCATTTACCGCGAACGGCATCGACCGCGAACGGTCCTATTCCATCCTATGCCACGAACGGCACGGACCACGAACGGTCCCGATTCACCTCAAGCAGTATGCGATCCCGAACGATCAACGCATGGATTTATACGCTCGACCGCGCACGGTCGCACTTCACCTCGAATGACTCGATCACGAACGATCGTCATTTGAAGTTGAGCGCTTGACCACGAACGGCCGCGCTTCATCCCAAATAGCTTGATCCCGAACGATCGTCATTTGAGGCCATATGAAACTATTAAATTCTTTACAGGTCGATGATAGGATAAGAACATCCAACTCGAAGCATTACAAAACACACCTTCCTACCGCAAGGCATGTTTTGGGGGGCAAAATGTTATCCCGCTTTTTGGCAAAGCCGTGATACCAAAAGATTGATCGAAAGCAAAAGACGGTTCACCTCAGAGATTGGTTGTACTTCACTTCGCTATGGATATCGATGAAATTTGTCCGAGCCCGGATCAGGCCACAACTGATAAGACATGACAAGCAAAGCTGTAGAAGCCAGCGTTTCAAGTTTCAAGTCAATCCGAGTTCGTATGCTCAAGATATGATGGTTTCAATTTGAGAAAGATAGCCCCTTGTTCGGTTCGAACCCATAGGGTACCCATGGTTCGAATCGATGGCCAGAGGTTATGTTCGAACCCATTGCTTCGAAACCATCTACTCCGAACCCATCCGGTGTCCTTGCTTCGAATCCATGAAGTTCGAACCCACTTAGTATCCTTCCTTCGAATCCATGAAGTTCGAACCCATCATCCTAGCAGTAGTTCGAACCCACGAGACATAGCCGTGCCTCGAGTCCAGCAGCCATCATGTACTTCGAATCGATTGCATTCGAATCCATCAGCACGTTCGTATCCATGACTAGAACACTGTTTCGTATCCATCAAATGGGTCGCGTCTTCGTATCCATGAGCTTCGTATCGATCGCGCCAGTGCCTAGTTCGAATCGATCGAACCCATCGCGGGGCTTCAGTTCGTATCCATCACATGTATCGAGGCGAACTTACCATCGATGCGAAGGAGGCCCCCTCTCCTCGATTCGAACTAGGCAGATGCAGGTCAACACGAGACTTACGTAGTTGATTGATTCAAACTATGCAACGGCCACTGATACAAACGAGGCGAAGAACGTGGGTGCGAAGCGGTCAACTCGGAGATAAAACAGGATCGATGCGAGGAGTGCGCGCCACGTCATCAGAGATTCACGTGACCGATCGAGTCGAAGGGGATGGATTCGAAATGATGGGTTCGAATGCAACAGCCCTCACGAAAAACCACAACTTGAATCGATCATATCTCCTAAACCACTGATCCAAATGCAACCAAATTTTCACAGTAGCTTCCATACAAGGTAAAGATTGTTCCTGCCAAGTTTCAGCTCGATTGGACCATTTCTTGATGGGTTCGAAATGACTTTGAATCGATGTCAGATCGAGACGAAACTTGGTGGGGTCGGTCGCGTGGGCCCACTCACGTGCCAGAAGAGGTCTCCCGAAGTTTCAGCAAGATCTGGGCCTCCAACGCCTATAAATAGCACCCTGAAGCCTTCAGAAAGGGGATCTTCCGAGAACTTCTGCCATTGAACGCCATGACTCTGCCGGATTCAAATCTATTCATCAGAATCACTGTTGTGTCCAGATTTCAAAGCTATTATCAACTGTAATCCGTTGTAATCGATTTAATCACACAAAGCAATAAAGAGAAAACCTTCAAAGTGGACGTAGGCGCGAACGCCGAACCACTATAAATCCTGTGTTTGTGATTGTTGTTTGTGAATTACTGTGATTTGTTACTTAGAGCTGAATTCTATATTGATTGTTGCTGAGTTCTGTGTTGATTATTATCAAGTTGAATACGTAAACGGGTGCTTTCGTGATATTGGGTGTTTGTGACCAATTTTGGCACAAACAAGAATTTTCTCAATTGAAATATTTTTTTAATTAAATAATTAATTACAGATCGAAAGTAAATTAATTTAAAAAAATATTAATTAAGTTTTAAAAATCTTAAGGTTTTATAGTAAGGTTTTCTACGGTGTAGAAAATTTAGAAAATATAGAATCGAAATTTGAACTTTTATTTATTTTGTACATAATAAACAACACTAAAAATAATTAAATAACAATAATATATATATATATACATGCATATTTAATAAAATATTTTTATATTTTATGATTCATAATAAGTATAAATCATCATAAGAAAATTTTATAATAAAATATATACGATATATAATCATATATACAATTATACATATTGACAAGAGAGAATTTGGGTGAAGGACAAACTTTAGGAAAAAATTAGACCGAAGGACAACAAGTTTCATTTTTGGATTGAAGGAAAAACTTTTAAAAAAATTAGGCTAAAGGACAATATAATTATAACTAACATTATATTCAGTTTTTATAATATACAAAATGCTAGTTATAACTGACATTATATTCAGTTTTACGCTGTGCAAAATGCTAACCGTGATTAGCATTTTCCTTCAGCCTAATTTTTTTCAAAGTTTGTTCTTCAGCCCAAAAATGAAACTTGTTGTCCTTCAACCTAATTTTTTTTCCAATGTTTGTCCTTGTGCCTATTTTCCACTATTGGTAATTTATAGATCTCTATACATTTAATCCATATATATATAAATCAAAATAGGAAAAAATTATTTAGAAATTTAATTCAATAATAAATCAATAAATAAAATATTACAACAAGCACATAACCAATCCAATTGTAACAAGCACATATACCCACGGAAATCTCACAAAATCTAAATAATAAATAGATTTGAACACAAAAAGATGATTTGGATGTAAATCAACTTTTATATGATAAATTAATATAAAAAACAATAACAACAAATGAAAGTTCACCTCTTAATGGGGCCTTTGAGTCCACATCGAATAATGGTTTCTCTTCTTAGAACAATTCCCAGTCCGTTAGGTTGCTAATCCAGGAGAGACCTTCTACTATAAATTAATATTGTTTTAATTTGAATTGGATTTGAGAATTTTTTGGGATTATATTTAGAGGATAGTTGCTGCCATTAAAACGAGGAGGAAGAAGAAGAAAGTGGCTTCTCAAAAAAAAAAGAATTTTGGTCTTAGGTTAGGGTTTTGAGATTAGTATTTATGTATGTAGGATAAGAGAGCAAACTATGTAAGTTCTGGCTAGATCTTAGCCACACATCTCCAAACCCTAATCCTTATTGTAGCCGCCTCCAACCTCTCTCAAACTAATACCTATCCTCTCCAAATATCATGGGTTGTGAGTTCATTTAACTCAAATTAAATATGTACAATCATATTTAACCTAATTTGTTATCGATATCTCGTATCGATCAATATATTCATAACTCTTATAACTATATGCATAAATTTTATTTCTCAAACCACATTCAAATTTAATATTTCATAAATATCAGTTTATTTAATTAATTTATAACAATTATGAACCATTAAAATCGTTTCGTCTAAAGATAATTCATCGTTTCGTTTGTGTGACTCTTGTGTGTAAATTCGATCAACGATTAATGTTGAACTATTCGAACGTTAACGTTCACACTTCACTTAGCAGGTGGTGTGATAATATGGCCAAATTTATCGTTTACTCATTTTCAAAAAAAAAAATCTCATTTTAATTTAATAAGCATCACCCAGTTATGGAAATTATTTACATCAGTTCTCTTTGTCAAAACTATATCACTTTGAACTTATTGAATTTGGTAATGGTCAAAATTCTGACATCGTCACATTCAACTCTATAATCCAAACACAAAGTCATTAGTTCAATAATAACAATTATTATTAACCGAGCTACTCTTGCCACAAATTTTGACTTTGGAATGACTTGAGTTGACCGTGATACTAGCCCCATGTAACTAAGGAGACCATTTTTTTTTGAATAATACTTCACTTCCAATACTTCCACCCGACCCAACTATAGTCACTCGATGGACGCTTTTCCATGAGTTTTCTATAATTAAAGTGGTGCTTTCATATTGAAGATTCATAGTACTCTCAAGTCGAAAGAACTGTGTAAAATATCCACGTCAGTATTTTCTGTTTAACCTTAGTTATACTAACCAAAAGAAAACTATCGAATCAGCCATTCCATAATTATCTAATAACTATTAGCATGTAACCCCTAGGTGCCCCTGACAGTCATCAGTAAAACACTACCCAACATTTGAGAAAATGTTACGTACTCTAGTCTCAACGAATACATCAATATCCAGTCTCGATGCACCTTGACTAGGAATATTTAAAATATTATCTTTGTTTTCATTGTGATAAATTACTCATGGTTATAACACTTTATAACTACTATCATAAAATGTACCATTTATAGATTTTCTATTACATATACTTTTAATTGAATTAATTAATTAATATAACACGTTATATCGAGTATATAACATAAAGAAAACAACTTTTGTGTTAAAAAAGATTGGTCAATGAGTTAGATATATGTAACAAATTCCATAACTTCCCTAAGGGCATACCATTAACTCTATCAGATCCATGGGCACCGATCCCACACTACTCTTTTCTTGTCTTCCCAAAAATGTTGCTTCAAGTAAAAAAGTAAGCAACTTGAAGTAGAACCCGAGCCATCCTTTCACCGATCCAAGCACCCTACCGAACCATCTTCCACTGATCTAAAGCCTTATGGAACTAATCAATGACGAACCAACAATCCACCGATCTAACAACTCCAATGTTTTACTCGAACTCAAGCATGCACTACCTTAGGTCGGAACCAATCCCACACTTTAACATCTCCACTTCTCCAATATGCAACTCTAAGTGAACTTACAAGCGACTTAAAGCAATCCTCCATACGACTCGAGCAAACCTTCATATGACACCAGCACGACACGAAACACTCCATCGGTCCAAGACCTACACATCAGCACCAATCTATCTTCTTTTGTCCATCTTATTTATTGCCGCTGCATAGTTCACATCTGTGCAGTTAATGCGCTCGGTAGATTCAAAGCGGTGGAGGTGCAAAAAGTCATAGCGGGGATACAGCGAGGAAATAGCGGGATATAGCGGATGGCTTTAAAATAGCATATAAAACTCGTACTTAATGTTTTTACAAATATATAAATGGTAATTAAATGAAAAATTATCATTCAATTGAATTATAAATAATACATAAATAATTTAAAATAAAAACATATGCGAATATACTTTAAATAAATGAAAAACTGTTATATAACATAATTGAATTTGGTAGAATATTAGAGTATTTTCATTTCTGAAAATATATTAAAAATTAAATCAAATAAATTAGTTTCATAATTTTATAATGTATAAATGCAATTTTTCAATTCATTTTATTAAAAAAAATATAGCGGGAATAGTGGAATATAGCGGAAATAACGGAATATAGCGGAAATAGCGAGGATTAAAGCGGAAAGGCTATATTATGGGGCTATATGGAAAAATCGTAGCGGTAGAAATCCACTATGTGATATAGTGGGGGTGTAGCGGGGTAATTGCGGAGCATTAACTACATAGGTTCACATCATATTTGAGTGAAGTTGAATTCTTGAACCATCACGATCTAAGATTTTGTTCCTAATTCTAAGTCGTTATTCGATCGACCTTGTTTATCAAACAAACATCATACATTCAAGCAATCAACCTATAAACTATATTCAAATAAACAATTAAATGTATCAAATCATAGTCAAAATTATGTGGGTAAAACTAAAGGATAACTATAAGAACTAGGGAAATCCATAAGAATACAAATTTACCAAAACTTCGTGCAATCATTTCAAATAAACAAATGTGATTATCTAGGGTTTAAAATATGTTTTAGCGTCCAAAAATCATTTTAAAACATCATTTTAAGGTGTATAATAACTAATTAGCAAGTGAGGGGTCACTCACCTATGATCTAAAGAAACCCAAAAGAGCTTCAATCCCAAGATGAACAACATCTCCAAAATGTCTCTAACAGAAAATCCCTAAATCCAATTGGTAATCTCCCTTTAGTGACAAGTTTTAGCTAGTTAAATTAAGGTTTAGATTGGTTCCCAGGTTAGGGAACGTTAATGGTGGCCTCTGTAACTATTTTGAAAAGTGTGAAATGACAAGAAGTCCCATCAACCCCCTTTGGGTGCTAATCCTGAATGGGCATTGGGCTTAGCCACTAATCTCCTTAATTACTGCTAAGATGTTCAAAATCAAGATAAATTTCAAACAGTTATACCTTCCAAACGGTATGTCCATTTTCTTATTATGACCACTCTACAAAAACAGAAACCATTATCTCTACCTAATAGAAGTGGTTTTAAATCCCAATTCAGCTCCTGTCAAAAGTTATAGGCCATACTAGATTTTTAGTGTGAAAATCATCTATAAAAAAATCCTTAGGATGGAAAATGTCACATGTGGTCATTTTCCAAAGTTGTAGAACCATATGACCCTATGTAAAAATAATATTAATATTTTATGATCATCCGATATATAAAATACAGGCCGTTACACTCTCTCCCCTTTTAGGAATTTTTCCCTTGAAATAGCAAACAAAATCAATAAGGTTATCCCGCTTGCCTAACAACCATATACAAGTATAGGAAACCATTACACATCAAACATAACAACAATAAATATAAAAAGGTACCATTCAAAACTACCCTAGCATGTAGGATACTACACTATGGTATACTTCATGATAGCATAAGTGAAAGGAAAAGCGATAAATCGAAAGCATTACCAAGTAAGAGCTTTGGATAAATTGTCCTCGTGCTCTCCTCGGTCTCCCAAGTGCTATCGCCTTCGCTTTCGCTCCACTGAACCTTATCCAACTTCACCATTTTCCTCCTAAACTGCTTCATATCACGTCCAATGATACGAATGGAACTACGAGGTCTCAAAGTCTCTAGTTTAATCTGGATGTAATCTAGTTGATCTGTTGCGATAGTAATGCCAAATTCATGCACGAATTTCCTAAAGTGAGAAACGTGGAATACATTGTGCACTCCTACCATTCTTGGAGGTAAGTTGACTCGATAAGCAATCCTCTCTAATATTGGAAAAAGACCTATGAATCTCGATGCCAACTTCCCTTTACTAACGAACCGAATTACATTCTTCAACGGAGACATCTTAACAAATACCAAATCATCCACATCGAACTCTAAATATTCATGTCTCTTATCAGCATAGCTCTTTTTTCTAGACTAAGCAGCTTTCATTCATCGCCGAATGATCTCGATATTCTTTGAGGTTTTTCTAATAAAATCTGGCCTAAGTATCATTTGTTCATGCACTGCTCATCAACACGAAGGAGCGTTGCACGGTTGGTTATATAATTCCTCGAATGGTGCTATACAAATGCTGGAATGATAACTGTAATACGCAAATTCAATGAGGTGTAAGTGATCATCCTGAAGGAATTAGGCCAACCTACAGCGGTAGAAATAGGTGAATTTCCAAATTTTTTACCTTCTTAGATCTTAGTTAAGCCTATGAAGCCTGATTTAATTAGAACGTTTCTAAATTTATTTTAAATAAAATGAAGTATTTTATTTAAATTAGTTAAAGTGAAGTTTAAATAAATTTAGTTTTTCAAAGTATCAAAAACACCTAACATTTATTAATAAGAGTTAATATATTTAGGGAAGGAAAAATTTCATTTCTTTCCCTAAAACGAGTAATTAATTGAGAGCAATAATAAGATTTAATGTATAAAGGGAAGGAAACCTTTCATTTTTTTTCCTAAAATAAGTAACTAATGGAGAGCTTTAATTGCATTAAATGCAGAGATGAACCTTTCATTTCTCTCTTTAATTTGAATTGATTGATTAGATTTAATTTACACACATACACACACATATATCAAATACATATACATATACATACCTATATGTGTATGTATATATATATATGTGTGTGTGTGTGCGCGCGTGCGTGCATGTGTAACATGATAATCCGTAAAGGGTATAATGTGTCTGTATATAGATGCTGAGATTTACATTGCTACAAGAACATTAACTCATCTTATATATACTGTAGCTTGTCCAAATATATGCTTGTACAACATGGAAAAAAAAGATACCAATACATGTAAATGAATATACCTACACGCACATACAAACATATATACGTAATGTATAAATATATACAAATATTTTGTTGAATAATACAATTTTGGCCATAATAAATTAATGTAAAATAACTACATAAAAATTTATAGGTTTTATAATTTTAGGAATTCTAAAACACATTTTGCACTTAAAAATATGGAATTTTCTCAATTAAAATAATATTTGTCATTAAATAATTGATAATAGCTTGAGATTAAACTAATTCTTAAATATATGAATTCAAGTTGAAAAATTCTAAAACTTTTTCTAAAGGTACCCAAGACACAGTTTCGGCTCAGGAAATGTTTTTGGAGTTTTTTCAATTGAAATTATTTTTTTAATTAAATAATTGATGCAGGCCGAGAATAAATTAATAATAAAAACTATTAAACTAAGTTATATAATCTGAGAATTTTTTTAAAGGCATCCGAGATATATTTTATGCTTCATAAAAATTTCTAAGATATTCTTAATTGAAATTACATTTCTAATTAAATAATTGATTGTAGGTTGAAAGTAAATTAATTTTTAAAAATATTAAATTAAGTTTTAAAAATCTAATTTTTTTATGGTAAGCTTCTTGTATGGTGTAGCCAATTTAAAAATATAAAATTGAAATTTTGAACCATTAATTATTTTATACATAATAAACAACTCACAAAATCATTAAATAACAATAAAATATGTGTATGCACATATAATAAAATATTTTTTATATATTATGATCCATAATAAGTATAAATCATCATAAGAAAATTTTAAGATCAAATATATACAGTATGTAATCATATATACAATTATACATATTGACAATTTGTAGATCTCTATACATTTAGTTTATATATATATATATATATATATATATATATATATACATACATACATATTACTATAAATCAAAACTAAAAATTTCTTTTTCTCTTTTTTTTCCAGAAAGTTAATTCGATAATGAATTAATAAACAAAATATTAGAACAAGCACATAACCAATTCGATTGTAACAAACACATGTACCCGCAAAAAACTCATCTAATCTAAACAATTAACAAATCTGAATACAAATTGATGATTTATATGTAAATCAATTTTATATCAAAAAAATAATAGTAAATGAAATTTCTCCTATTAATAAAGCCTTTGAGCCCACATTAAAAAATGAATTGGATTAGAGAATTTTGGGATTGTTTTAAGAGGATAGTTACTGTCATTAAAATGAGGAGGAAGAAGAAGAAAGTGGAAGCTCAAAAAATTAAATTGATTATTGGATTAGGATTTTGAGATTATTGTTTATATGCTGACGCAGCGGTTTAGCTCTGATACCAATTGACGCAGCGTAGACTTAGGCTCGATCAGTTTAGATACCAAACTATCGCAACCTATCCAGGATCTTCCTCACGAAATGATGATTTCGTGTCAAATAAACCGATAGAACGATAAATGCTCAATTCTATTGATCGCGATGATGCCGGAATCTAGCTATCTCCAACCCGTTGATCTCGCAAGATGGCATGTTGAAAGATCTACAATTCGATCGTTGATCACTCGAAAGTGATACCGAGAATTGGCTTCAACTTCGTTGATTCGCGCACGAATAACCCGAAGATGGAAAGTAGAAGGAGATCACACTCAACTTCCAACAATGGTGTCCAAAGCTCACACAAAATTTTTATTCAAAAATCAACTCCCTCTACAAATGACAACACACCCCTATTTATAGGAAATTACAACACACGCGACTTAACACCAAACGACTCACGACATACGGCTTAACACAAATACAAGTTACAACATCACATGCGACTCAATACAACACAAGCGACCTAACAACATACGACATATAAACATGCGACTTAACAATACAACAATACAACATACGACTCACGACCTAAGAAATCAGCGACATAAGAAGAAAGCACGGCTTCAGGAACGGCTTAAGAAGATACACAGCTTCATGCGACATAAGAAACCATGTGACCTAGCGACATAGCGGCATAAGAGAAAGCATGGCTTCAGGAACTGCTCAAGTGACTTAAGGAATCAGCGACTCAACATATGCGACTTAAGAGAACGGCTTAAAAGAAAGTAGCATACGACTTACGACATAAGGAACGCGGCATAGGTGAGCGACTTATTGAAATACGGCCTTGTTTTCTTGAGCCGTTATCTTACAAGGTAGGTCGTTGAGCGACTTAAGCATGCGACTTAAGATTGAGCGACTTAAGTTGGTGCGACTTAAGGCATATGTTGGTTGCGACATATCATGATGCGCTGCATCATCCTCCCCTGGTTGAAAAGAATTCGACCCCGAATTTACACTTTCGTCTTCTTCGACATACTTATTCTCATGATATGGAATCAAGTGTTTGACGTTGAAAACGTCGGTAGTATGGATATGATCTGGCAATCTGAACTGATAAGCATTCTCATTAATCTTTTTTACGATTTCCAAAGGACCAATCTTTCTAGCAGCTAGTTTGTTGTAAGTACCAATAGGAAATTGATCCTTAGTCAATACTGCATATACAAAATCTCCTTCTTTGAATTCAACATTTCGTCGTTTAATATCTACGGATTGCTTATATTTCTCATTCGCCTTAAACAATCGTTCCTTCACAACCTTGTGGCACTCTTGCAATTCATTCACATAATCACTAGCTCGTTCGACCGCTCCTTTCTTCCGTGGTACTATAGATAAATCCAATGGTCCCTTAGGAATTGTTGAGTAAACGACCTGGAATGGACTGAACCTAGTGCTAAGATTAACTACATGGTTGTGTGCAAACTCAGCTTGACACAGCTTGGAATCCCAACTCTTCAAATTGTCATTCACGAGGCATCTCAATAGATTACCTAGGGATCTATTCACAACTTCTGTCTGTCTACCCGTCCGTGGATGATAAGCACTACTAAATTTCAGCTTTGTCCCTACCATTCTCCATAGACTCATCCAAAAATGACTCAGAAAACGAGTGTCTCTATCCGATACAATAGATTCAGGCAACCCGTGAAGACGATAGATCTCTCTGAAGTATAACTGTGCGACATTAACTGCATCTGCGGTCTTCTTGCATGTGATAAAATGTACCATTTTTGAAAACCGATCAACCACCACGTAGATAGAATCATTGCCACGTTGCGTCCTCAGCAAGCCCAATACAGAGTCCATACTAACATCCACCCATGGTTTAGTAGGTATAGGCAACGACATATATAAACCTGCATTTGTCGCGGTCCCCTTTGAAACTTGACAAATATGGCACCTCTGAACGAACTTTTCAACCTCCTTCCTCATTGATGCCCAAAAATAAGACTTTGAGATCAACTGCATAGTACGGTCGCGACCCACGTGTCCTTCTTCATGTAATTCTTTGATGATTTTCATTCGTGGAATGCAATCTGGAATACACGACTGATTTCCTTTGAATAGAAAACCTTCAATCAGCATATATCCATCCATGTTTCCCAGATTGACTTTGTCTAGGATTTTGGAAAAATATGAATCTGAAGTAAGAAGATCTGGAGTAAGTCAAAACCCATCACCTCTACTCTCATGGTTGTTAGTAAATTCTCCCTCTGACTCAATGCGTTGGCGACGCGATTAGTTACTCTAGACCTGTGCTTTACGACGAATGTAAATTGTTGCAAATAAGCTATCCACGATGCATGCCTATCTGTAATTTTATTCTGCCCTTGTAAATGTTTCAACGCTTCATGGTCCGTATACAAAACAAATTCTTTGTGGAACAAGTAATGTCTCTAATGCTTCACAGCCTGCACAATAGCATAAAACTCCACATCATAAGTATTGTATCTCATCTTTGCTCCAGAAAGTTTTTCACTGAAATAGACGATTGGACGACCCTTCTGACTCAATACTCCTCCAATTCCAACTTTGGATGCATCTGTATGTAACTCAAATAGTAACTGAAAATCTGGTAACACTAGAATCGGTGCTGAGGTTAAAAGTTCCTTGATTTGCTCAAAAGCAGATCCTTCTTCTTTCGTCCATGAAAACTGCTTTCCTTTCATACAATCAGTAACAGGAGCCATCACACTACTAAAGTGCGGTATAAATCTTCGATAAAATGAAGCTAACCCATGGAAACTTCTGACTTCTGTTATAGTTTTGGGCTGTGGCCAATTTCTGATTGCGGCTACTTTACTCTGGTCCACTTGTATTCCTTCCTTAGACACGACACATCCCAAAAATAAAACACTTGGCATCATGAACACGCATTTCTTCGTCGCTGCATAGAACTGTTCTTGACGAAGAATAGTTAACACCTTACGCAAGTGTTGAATGTGCTCCTCTGTGCTAGCACTATATATCAAGATATCATCAAAGTAGACTGCAACAAACTTTCCGATGTAAGGTCTGAAAATTTGATTCATCACCCTCATAAATGTACTTGGTGCATCAGATAGACCAAATGGCATGACCAGCCATTCATATAATCCTTCCCGAGTCTTGAATGATGTCTTCCAATCATCACCTGGTCTTATGCGAATCTGATGATAACCACTTTTAAGATTGACCTTAGAAAGGATTACAGACCCACTGAGTTGATCCAATAGATCATCAAGTCTTGGCATAGGAAATCTGTATCTGACAGTTATTTTGTTGAGTGCCCTACTGTCGGTACACATTCTCCGTGAACCATCTTTCTTCAGTACCAACAAAGCTGGTACAGCACAAGGACCGAGACTCTCTTGAACACGCCCTTGCTTAAACAACTCCTCAACCTGTCTCCTCAACTCTTCATGCTCTTTTGGACTCATACGATAATGTGGCCTATGCGGTAAAATAGCACCTGGCACTAGATCAATTTGATGTTGTATTCCTTAGTGGCGGTAATTCCTTGGGTAATTCCGCAGGAAAGACATCTTCAAATTCATTTAACACCGGTCTAACCTCCGCAGGAATTTCAAGAACTTTACTTGTTTCATACCCAATCAACATAAAAAATTCAGCACTATCTTCCACTTCTTTAACAAATTCTCTCGTAGATAATAGACTAGTTGATTCCACTTTCTTCTCTGACTTGCTTTCACCTTGTTCACGCTTCTTAGAAACTAAGGTAACTTGGGTTCCTTCGAACATGAAACTGTAGCTGTTGGTGCGACCATTATGTTGTACAGCTCTATCATATTGCCATGGTCTTCCCAATAGTAGATAACACACATCCATATCGACAACATCACACCATATATCATCTTTGTACTTCTTCCCAATAGAAAATGTAACAAATGCTCGTCTTCCCACTGTCACTTCTCTACCTTTCTTTAGCCATGCCAGTTTATAAGGTCTAGGGTGTTTTTCAGTCTTCAACCCTAACTTCATAACGGCTTCCTCAAAAATAATGTTATCGCAGCTTCCCGCATCAATAACAAATCGACAAACCTTTCCCAAGATAGTACATGTAGACTGAAAGATATTGCTTCTCAGCCAACTAGAATCATTCTCATGCTTTAGAACTAAACAAGACCTCCTCATCATCAAGTTACACCCTTCGTCTCCCGACACAACTTCTTCATCTTCATCAAACTTCGATGGTTGCGAATAATCAATTTCAGCTTGCACATCCTCATACTCACATTCCTCTGCAACTAATGCTCTCTTTTTTGGCTTTGCACATTCATTACTTTTATGGCCTAATTCCTAACAATTATAGCACTTGATACTGTTATTGACCTTTGCTTTAGCGGCTTCATTGACAACTGGTTTATTGACTGCCTTGGAAACATTAGCACTGCTACCAGCACTCTTATTCTGGTTGTTAGAACCGCAAACACACCAATTCCTCGTCTCCCTTGTTTCTCCCAAGCTAGAGCTTTCTGATGTGCTTCAGAAACAGACATTGGATTAAACATATTAACCATGTCTTAAATTTGCATTCGTAACCCTCCAATATATCTAGCCGTTAGCTGTTCCTCGATTTCCATAATATCATTCCTTGCAATCAATTGATAGAATTCACCTGCATAGTTATTCACCGTCTTTGTCCCTTGTCTCAAATTCTGCAAACGTTGATACATAATAGATTGATAATTGTACCGCAAGAAAGTCGCTTTCATCATCTTTTTCATCTTCTCCCAAGTGACAACTTTTGATTTTTCCATTCTCTCCCGAGTTAGTTTAGTTTGTTGCCACTAAGCCATAGCTCTTCGCCTTAGTCTTGTAGAAACTAATTGAACTCTGCGATTCTCAGGCACCTCCTTGAATTGCAAAATTTCTTCAACATTCTACAACCAATCAAGAAATTCTTCTGCTTGCATACCACATTTGAATTCTAGAATTTCCATCCTCATACCTGACTCCCATTTACGATCATTTTCAGAATCCAGATATTGACTTCGCACTTGGCCTCGATTTCGATAATGAATACTACCTCCATCACCATCCTCCTAAAAATCATATGTATTTCGATATCAATCCCGACCATCTACATCTCTACGGTCACGCATGTCCCTTTTACCCTGTCTTTCAGCATCACGATATGGTTCATTTTCAAACCTACGTTGAGTTCTTCCCTCTTCATTTCGATACCCATGGTGGTTTCTCATCATTGAAACTGATGATTCTCTCCTATCTCGATAAGACTGGGGTGACATCCTCCTTTCTCCTGAAACCGATGATGAAACCCTGTTTCCACTCTGGTTCGAAACTGGTGACGTTCTTCTTTGATTTTGATTCATGCCGAACATCAATTTCTCCAATTTTGTAATACCCTCATTGAAACTTTCATTGATACGCCGTTCTATCTGCTCAGCTTCTTGTCTTCTATACAAATCTTCAACATTATGATAGCAATTAGCACGTCTCAGAGGCATGATCATTAAACAGTCTCGTTTCCGTCTCTGATTTAGCTCTGATACCAATTGACGTAGCGGTTTAGCTCTGATACCAATTGACGCAGCGTAGACTTAGGCTCGATCATTTTAGATACCAAACTATCGCAACCTATCCAGGATCTTCCTCACGAAATGATGATTTTGTGTCAAATAAACTGATAGAATGATAAATGCTCAATTCCTTTGATCGTGATGATGCCGGAATCTAGCTATCTCCAACCCGTTGATCTCGCAAGATGCCGTGTTGAAAGATCTACAATTCGATCGTTAATCACTCGAAAGTGATACCGAGAATTGGCTTCAACTTCGTTGATTCGTGCACGAATAACCCGAAGATGGAAAGTAGAAGGAGATTACACTCAACTTCCAACAATGGTGGCCAAAGCTCACACACAAATTTTATTCAAAAATCAACTCCCTCTACAAATGACAACACACCCCTATTTATAGGAAATTACAACACACGCGACTTAACACCAAACGACTCACGACATACGACTTAACACAATTACAAGTTACAACATCACACATGACTCAATACAACACAAGCGACCTAACAACATACGACATATCAACATATGACTTAACAATACATGCGACTTAACAATACAACATAACAACATACGACTCACGACTCACGACCTAATAAATCAGCGACATAAGAAGAAAGCACGGCTTCAGGAACGACATAAGAAGATACACAGCTTCATGCGACATAAGAAACCATGCGACCTAGCGGCATAAGAGAAAGCACGGCTTCAGGAATGGCTCAAGCGACTTAAGGAATCAGCGACTCAACACATGCGACTTAAGATAATGGCTTAAGAGAAAGCGGCATACGACTTACGACATAAGGAACGCGGCATAGGTGAGCGACTTATAGAAATGCGGCCTTGTTTTCTTAAGCCGTTATCTTACAAGGTAGGTCATTGAGCGACTTAAGCATGCGACTAAAGATTGAGCGACTTAAGTTGGTGCGACTTAAGACATATGTTGGTTGCGACATATCATGATGCGCTGCATCATATGCATAGGACAATAGAGCAAACTATGTAAGTTTCTTACTAGATCTTAGCCACACATCTCGAAATCATAATCCTATGCCACCTCTAGCCTCTCTCAAACCAGCATCTATCCTCTCTAAATATCATAGGCTATGAGCTCATTTAACCCAAATTAAATTTGTATGATCATATTTAACCTATTTATTATCGAGATATCGATCAATATATTCATAACTTTTATAAATATATGTAACAATTTTATTTTTCAAATCAAATTCAAGTTTCATACATATTAATTAATTTAATTAATTTTAATAATTACAAACTAATTAAATTGGTTGGTCTAAAGAGAATTCATTGTTTCGTTTGTGTGACTCTAGGGTGTAAAATAGCTCAGGATTAACGTCGTACTATTCGAACTTTAATGTTCACACACACTTAGCAGGTGGTGTGATAGTATGGCAAAATTTATCACTTACTCATTTTCGAAAAAATCTCATTTTATTTTGATAAGCATTACCTAGTTGTGAAAATTATTTACATTAATTCTCTTCGTCAAAACTATATTAGTTTAGACTCATTGAATTTGGTAATGGTCAAAATTCCAACATCGTCCACATTCAACTCTATAGTCCAAACACAAATTCCTTGGTTCAAGAATAATAATAATCATTGACTGTACTACTCTGGCCAGAGATGTTGACTTTGGTTTGACTTGAGTTTACCGTGATACTAACCTCATATAACCGAGTAGGCGAATTCTTTTTTAAATAGTGCTTCACTTCCAACACTTCCACTCGACCTAACTATAGTCACTCGATGGATGTTGTGCCATGATTTGACTATACTTTCATATTGAAGATTCACAGTATTCTCAAGTCAAACTGTGTAAATCATTCACATCGATATTTTCTTGTTTGACCTAAGTTATATTAACCAACAAAAAACTATCAAATGACTCGTTCCATGGTTATCCAATAACTATTAGTATGTAACCTCTAGGCGCCCCCAACAATCATGAGTAATACGCTACTTAACACTTGGAGAGTGCTACATATTCTAGTCTCAACGGATACATCGATATCCAGTCTTGATGCATCTTGACTATGAACATTTAAAATCATATATTTAATTTTATTGTGTCAAATTACAAATGGTTACAACACTTTATAACTGCTACCACAAAACATATCATTTATGAATTTTCTATTAAATACAGTCTCAATTAAATCAATTAATTAATATAACAACATTATATCAAGTATATAATAGGAAGAAAACACCTTTATTTCGAACAAGATTGGTCAAAATTTTAGATATATGTAACATATTACATAATTTCGCCTAGGACATATTCTAACTCTATCAATCTCTCACTTGCACTTAGGATCAATCATGGAATCTTATTCCAACTTCTCCAATCGGTTTTCTTGAAATCAATTGAGCCAATCTCTCTTTGAACAAGTATGCTATTATGTTTCAATTATCTACTTAGTCGATCAACTCTCTCCAACTATGATAAACTATTTTATCATGTGGAATAATTAGGATTATGTTTCTTGACTTCAAGTGAGCTCTAAGTTTTGTTACGAACTATATTGCGACACTGCTATCATATAACACTGTCATGAGATTCCCAACATTTGGAATCGGTTTAGTCATAAATTTTTGCACTTATATTTTTATATACATTACTTTCATTATGGCGTTATTCAAGGTGATGTACTTAGCCTTTTTTCATTGAATCGGCCACGGTCTTTCATTTGGAACATTTCCAACTTAAAGATTTGTTATTGACATATTATACTCAATATTACTTATGAAAGTTTGAGCCTGAACATTCCTTCATAAGGAATGTGTTGCTTCTGTAAAAAATTCTCTAGTATTTCATAAATACAGGAGAACACTTCAAACAACCATTTAGTGATATCAATTTGGATTTGATATTTTCTTCATGTACCAAATACATAAACCAAACATGGTATTGTAGGAAACATAACATGTACGATAATTCTTATTGCGATGCATAATGAATCCATCTCACATGTGTGCTATCAAACATTTTAATAAGGTGTCTTTGTATACCATTTTGGGACATTCCCAATATCTTTTATACTTACTATAAAAGAAATCATTTACAATCCAATATTGAGTATTAAAACAACTAAGGCTGATTTTAACATAAGTATATCATTAAAATCAACAACGTGTTGTTTACTTATAGTTTAGAAATATTAATATACCTTTTGACTTTCTTACTTATGAGCACTCGCTTCCTCTGCATTTTGATTGACAATCAAACTATTTGATATTTTCATCAGGATATTTTCATAATTTTGACACTTATAAAATGATACTTTCTATCATTCCTTGGATCATAACCATAATCCCATAACTTAATATCGCTTCCACTGACTTTAAGACACTTTGGTTGTTATAAGAAAATAGTCTAGTTTAAATCTACATTTAGAACTTTTCATTTCAACACATATATAATAAAACCTAAAGTCACACTTAATGATAATTTCGTGAGTAAATCCGAACTAATTTAAGTACATTAAATAATGAATTTATTACATTAATTTCAACAATTGAAACCTATAAGGTTATTCTTATCAACGTTTCCCATTAAATTCCAACTGCATTAGTCTCTTAAAGACACAATCACGACCGATGGATTACATCGCTTCGGATACGACTACAAAAATTATATTTTGATAACATGCTTGGGATCCCATAGGATTTGCACATCGTACCATATCATGGAGTCAATACTCTTAATGGCTTAATTGACAACTTGGGATTAACTATTCTCGACATTGATAAGAAACTCATAGTTTCTCTTTATTGTGCAAGAATACTTGTTAAACATCCAAATGCGATGTGTTCATTTAGGTTAGGTTAATTTCATTTCATCCCACATAATCAGTTTTATCTTTGGATCATATCCAGTTCCATTTTACTACCAATACTTTCTCAAAGAAATTCCTTTACAATGAAGTTGGTGTTTCTTGAAACAAAAATTGTTTCTCAATGTAACAGAATTGGTATTTACAAACACTTTATGAATTTCCTTTTATATAATACAGCATTAGTTTTAGTTTACAAAATTTGTGTTCAAAATGTAAAGATGTTATCTAAACTTTTCTAAACTACTTTTGGGGAGGTTTATACAAGATCCCTCATAAACAATTATTACGTGTGATCTTTCAACTCGAACAACGTACCCAATCCTTGGCCTAGCATATGATGGGGTTTCTTATAAACCCTTATCTTGTGTGATTTTGTGAAATGTTATTTAGATGAAATAATATCAGCTTTGTGTACTAATCTTAATTACATGACTTTATAGATAGAAACTAACTCAACTTCACTCGCAACTAATCGTACATTGTCCAACAAAGTTCGAGCACTCCTTATCGATGCATCATCATGTATCACATGGAGGTGTGAATTTTGAGATCAAGTCTTTATTCATTTTAAGATATGTTCGAAATTTTTTTCAGTATCTTACTCATTCAATCAAATCGAATCATTTCTATCGCATGTTAGTTTATTTACTTCTGTTTTATGATCTATGAGTTTATCATAGTCATACTTCATTTATATCAAATACGCATGTCCCTGTTGGTGATAACTCATCGGTGAATGCAATAAAGTATGTGGAACCGTTTTTGGTTTTAATAGAATTACGTTTGCATACATCTATGTGTATCAATCTGAAGAGTTCATCAACTTTAATGATGCTCCCACTGAGTGGGCGCGTAGCCCTTCAATTATTTGAGATATAATTAACCAATATCATATGATTCATAATCATATAATAAAGTTATTTCTCAAAACTACGGCTTATTCTATAATTTCAAAATAATCGTAAATAATATTAGATGCTTCTATATTTTCCAATG
This sequence comes from Allium cepa, assembly GCA_030765085.1. Classification (NCBI taxonomy): domain Eukaryota; kingdom Viridiplantae; phylum Streptophyta; class Magnoliopsida; order Asparagales; family Amaryllidaceae; genus Allium; species Allium cepa. The sequence goes on from CM060934.1 coordinate 834,801,697, forward strand.
CATCATTTTGTTATGAAAACAAATACCACATTATAGTTTTATTTCATAATGAATATTCATAATATTCATATTGTAATATAACTATGTGTATTTTTCAATCGGTACCAAAAATAGTCATTATTTCATAAGTAATGTTCGGCATGATTTACGAAAACTGTTTTCGTAATTTGATGCAATCTTTAAGTGTTATATGTGATGCTCCTACTATTTTCGCTATTCCTATAATAGCTTACTAAATTCAAAGGTCCATTATTCACTTAATATAGATTATTTATTTCATATATTACAACTAGTTTACAATGGAAAGTTTTTGACCAAATATCTTGAACTCAAAGAAATAAATCTCATAGGAAATAATTTTCTATATGAAAATACATTTTGGAATTAAAATTGCATTTCTCATTCTGATATTTAGTATCAATGATTATTATTACAATTCTCGTTTCTGATGATTCCTTATGAAGCAGAATTGACCATTCACTCTCTTTATCCAACTGTACCTTAAATCACATTTACCCTTGTACATTCATTTTCCTTTCTAAATGGTCAAAGCAAACCCTTACTACAATATCATAATGAACATTTTACAAAAGCCCATTCGATTATCCTTAATATTTAAGGACATCAAATGTATTGCACTTTACATAAATCGATAAAACGACATTTCAGCGATCAAGTTCTTAGATTTATATTGTAGTTTTGGCCTTATGTTACAACTAATATAATATAATATTTTAGGTAGTCAATCAAATTGAATATCAATATTATAGTGCTATTTACTGGCTTATTTCAAATGAACTATGTTCATTGAAGTATCGTCCATTACGAACTATGACCGTTCACCATATAAAATTTATATTTGATAATATGTGGATAGAATATCCATTGTCTTGTATTGCTTTTAGAGTTCGAAACTCATAGAATGCAACACAGGGTTTCAACCAAGTAAACATGTAAGTGACCATATTACAAATGAATTAAGTAGTTGTAAAAATCAGGCACTTGCATAGGTATAGAAAACATTAACATGCAATAGGCATTTAATAGTTATTATATTATATTTCCATTTGTCAATTTTCAATTCAATTCATTTGTATACATTAATTGAAAAATGTTTTATCAATTATATTAAATGCACAAATTTATTGTTGTTTGGGTTTTTGGCCCAGTAGAAACCAATAGAAACAAAACAACCTCGTGTATACAAGATGGTTCAAAACTCCACTAGAAAAGCTAGGACGAAGAATTAAGAGGGCCAAGCTATATGACTAAGGCAACGATTGGGATCAACGAGCCCGAAGGATCAACAACCTTTTATTCCAATCAGTAGTTGAGCGCAAACAGGTAGTAATTGCCATCGAAAAGAAACAACTATGATGAAAGACTATGGAAACATATCGAATTCCGACCTCCAAAAAAATCCTAAGTGCTCGGATAATCAGCAACCCATACCTCTACAAAATTTTCAAATAAACTAGCCAAAGAATACTACGGGAAGAGACATACGAGAAGAGACCAATACATTGGCCTGCAAAATGAGCCAAGTCTATGGGTCGCCAACGACCCATGGGCCATGGGTCACCAGCCACGCATGGTTCTTCATTATTTTGCAAGCTAAATCCTCCATGGGTCTTTCCCTAGCTTCTAATGAGAAGATGATGAAGTAGCCTAGCCCAGAAGCTCTTCGACCCATGTAAATACCAGCCTACCTACTACATGAAGAGGATCTTCTCCGAACTGGTTGCCGAAGCTCTGTTTAAATTATTTTTCACTCTCTACCTCCCTCATAACAATATCCAAAGGAATTCACTGATTTCTCCAGTGGATTCCAACTCTGGGATTCAATGTAGCTAAAGATAATCAAAGCCTTGTAATCAAACATCTCGTATAACAACAATCGGTCTTTAATAAAACTATATAGTGGACGTAGGCTTCATTAAGGGCCGATCCACTATAAAAATTCCTTGTCTACTTTCTTTTACTATTATTTTTCTATCTCTGTTATCTGTGATATTGTTCTGTTAGAACATGGCTTGTGCTTTCAAATTCAAACCAGGGCGTTGGTCCATTTTTGGGTCAACATTTATCATTGTCGATAATTATAACATTATTTAGCATATGTTCTTATAATATTAGAAAGGTTCATTGTTACCATTTTAATTTTCTAGTAAAGCTCCCACTATTCTCTTATCTTTCTCCAAACCCTAAGATGAAACATAGAATTCTTTCAACTTCATAATAATTGTTAGGAATCATCTGTCTTGGTATTCGGACCTTGATTTTGCTAAATAAATCATAACCCCACAAATGATGGATAACTCCTTATCGACTGTATCATATACAACTCCTAATCCATGTTTTCTTGTCCTAATCTCATTTCAACCATGAGTTTACTCAACAAATCAAAAGAGGTTATTCACTTATACCTACCATATTGTGACGGCTTAAGTATATTATATGTACCTTGAGTTTGATCAACAAATACATATAGTTATCTTACCTCATCTTCTCAATATATTAATAATACTACACATAACATCCCCAACTTAAGATTTCTCAACAACTAAGAAGTATGCAAGTAATTTATTAATATATATGGTAGAGGACAACATTATACTGAAGGTTTATAATCTTCAATATATTATATTGAATGATATCGACTTAAGGACTAATATATTTCTTATGAAATACCTTTGTGATTCAAGTGTCAAACACATTAGAAATCATGATATATATATATATATATATATATACGTATGTATTTATTCATTAGGTCTATTTGAGTTTATTTAATGTTCCATCTTTAGTTTATATATTCATATTATATAAATTTTATTGTTACGTAACTTTTATATTTCATATTACTTATATGAAAGTCTGATGTATACTATTTTATTTAAATAAATATTATTTAACTAATTTAAATTAATTAACTCTTTAATTAACATTATATTAGTATTCTAATACAACTCTATATTAGACATATCCATTATAACCTTTATAGCATATACTATAACCTTTACAATATAACACATATATCTTATATATGATTATTTTTATTAATTAATTAACCTTTAATTAATTCATTTAGTTAAACAATTATAATTAAATTATACTAATTCAAAATTTATCTTATATATGCATATGCATATACGTATACTTATGTTATGTTAAACGCTTTAAAATAACATAACATATGTCAACATATATAATACATACATATAAGTATCAATTAATTAACTCATTTAATTAATTTATTTTATTAATCATATTAATAAACTTCAAATTTCAAAATTAATACTTAAATAGTTTCAAACATTTTTAAATTTTAAGTTATATCACAACCTTTTATAATAGACATGTTTTCATTTTAAAATTAACTTTTAAATTCAAAATCTAGTTTTAATTTTAAAAACTATTTTCAAAATTAACCCAAGGCCTAATTCAAATTGGGCCTTTTCTATCAAGGGCAACCTTTGGGCTCACTTCACCTTTCAGGCTAGGCAGGTAACCAGGTAGGACATGGTACTTGATTATCCAATTCCAATCAAAGACATTACCTTTTTAAATACCATAATAAGTGCGCAAGCTTAATTACGTAGCCCTAACGTAATTAATTTAGAATGTATAGGCTATTGGTCCGGTACCATTAAAGGAACTGGGTCAGCCCACAGCGGAAGAAATGAGTAAACTTTAAAATATTTTACCCTATTGGTCTTAGTTAAGCCTACGAAGCCTTATAATATTAAAACGTTTCTAAATTTGTTTTAAATAAAATCATATATTTTATTTGAACTAGTTAAAGGGAAGTTTAAATAAATTTAATTTTAAATGTATAGTGTATCACATATACCTAACATTTATTAATAAGGGTTAATATATATATATATATATATATATATATATATATATATATATGGAAGGAAACCTTTCATATCTTTCCTTATAACAAGTAATTAATTGAGAGCATTAATAAGATTTAATGTATATATGGAAAGAAACATTTCATTTCTTTCCCTAAAATATGTAATTATACGAGAGCAGTAATTACATTAAATAGAGAGATGAACCTTTCATTTCTCTCTTTAATTTGAAATGCTTGATTAGATTTAATTTACATATATAAGTATAAAATACATACATACATATACATACGTACGTACGTACATACATACATACATACATATATCTCTCTGTCTTTGTGTGCGCATGTGTAACATAATAATCCATGAAGGTACAATGTGCCCGTATATAGATGTTGGGATTCACATTGCAACAGAAAAATTAGCTCATTTTGGGTGTATTGTAATTTGTCCAAATATGTGCTCATAGAACATGGAAAAACAAGATTTTATATATGTAAATGAATATACATATACGCACATACGCACATAATATATATATATATATATAATGTTGAATAAAACAGTTTCTTCCATAACATTTTAATATAAAATAATTAATGAAAAATTACAAGTTTAATAATTTTAGAAAATCTGAAAACACATTTTGGGCTTAAATTAATTTATGGAAATTTCTGAATTAAAATAATATTATCATTAAATAATTGATAATAGCCCAAAATTAAATTAATTCTTCAAAATAAAAAACCAAGTTGAAAAATTCTAAACCTTTTCCTAAAGGTACTTGAGACAATTTTTAGGCTTATGAATTTTTTTGGACTTTTCTCAATTGAAATTATATCTTTAATTAAATAATTGATTTCTAATCAAAAATAATTAATTATAAAAATTAATAAATTAATTTACAGAAATTTGAAATTTTTCTACAGGTAATGAAGAGATATTTTAGACTTTATAAAAATTTCTAGAATTTTCTCCACTGAAATTATATTTAGATTAATTGCGAGGTGAAAGTAAATTAATTTTTAAAAATTTAAAAATATTACAACAAGCTTCTTTTATGGTTCAGCAAATTTAAAAAATATAAAAATTTAATTTTTGAACCATTAGTTATTTATACATAATAAACTACTCACAAAAACATTAAATAATAATAAAATATGTATATACATATTTAATAAAATATTTTTTTATATTTTATGATCCATAATAAGTATAAATCATCATATGAAATTTTTAAGATCGAATATATATGATTGTATCATATATACAATTATACATATTGACAATTGGCAGACCTCTATACATTTAGTCTACTTCTATATATTTATATTAGTATAAATCAAAATTAAAAATTTCTTTATTTCCTTTTTTTCAAAAAGTTAATTCACCAACAAATCAATAAACAAAATATTACAATAAGCATATAACTAATTCAATTGTAACAAACACATATACCCACAAAAATCTCACCTAATCTAAACAATAAACAGATCTGAATACAAATAGACGATTTAGATGTAAATAAATTTTATATAATAAAATTGATATCAAAAAAATAATAATAAATGAAATTTCACCTCTTAGTGAATCCTTTGAGTCCACGTTGAATAATGATTTCTCTTCTTAGAACAATTCCCAATCCATCAGGTTGCTAATCCAGGATTGAAGACCTTCAACTAAAAATTGGTATTTTTAATTTGAATTGGATTTAAGAATTTTGGGATTGTTTTTAAAGGATGGTTTCTACCATTAAAATGAGGAGGAAGCAGAAGAAAGTGGCGGCTCAAAAAATAAATTGATTATTAGATTAGGTTTTGAGATTTACATTTATATACGTAGGATAAGAGAGCAAACTATGTAAATTTCTCTCTAGATCTTAGCCACACATCTCCAAATCCTAATTCTATGTTGTACCCACCTCTAAACTCTCTCAAACCAACTTCTACCCTCTCCAAATCTCATGGCTTGTGAGCCCATTTAAACAAAAATAAATATGTACAATCACATTTAACCTATTTTGTTATCGACATCTTATACCGATCAATATATTCATAACTTTTATAAATATATGCAACAATTTTATTTATAAAATCACATTCAAATTTCATAAATATTAATTTATTTAATTAATTTATAATAATTATAAACTAATTAAATTTTTTGGTCTGAAGAGAATTCATCGTTACGGTTGTGTGGCTTTAGGGTGTAAATTCGTTTAGTGATTAACGTCGAACTATTCGAACATTAACGTTCACACTACACTTAGTAGCTGGAGTGATAATATGGCTAAATTTATCGCTTACTCATTTTTTGTCAAATCTCAATACTAAAGTTGTGAAAATTATTTACGCTAATTCTCTTCGTCAAAACTATATCATTTTTGACTTACTGAATCGGTAATGGTCAAAATTCCAACATCGTCCACATTCAACTCTATAGTTCAAACAAAAAGTCATTGGTTCAATAATAACAATTTTTATTAACCATACTACTCTGGCCAATGACTTTGACTTTAGTTTGACTTGAGTTGACCATGATACTAACCCCATATAACTAAGGAGACAAATCATCTTCTGAACAGTGCTTCACTTCCAATACTTTCACTCAACCTAACTATAGTCACTCGATGGACGCTATGCATGATTTAATTATAATCGGAGCGGAGCTTTCGTATTAAAGATTCACAATATTCTCAAGCTGCATGAACTGTGTAAATTATTCACATCGATATTTTTTATTTGATCTTAGTTATATTAACCAATAGAAAACTATCGAATGAGTCGTCCCATAGTTATCCAATAACTATTAGTACGTAACCCTTAGGTGCCCCCAACAATCATAGTAATGCACTGCCAAATATTTGGAGATCGCTACGTACTCTTGTTGTAACGACCCAACTTCCATACTCCAGAAAGTTGCATCATTAAGAAGAAAGAAAGGGATAGAAAAGAGAAAAGAAAGGAAAGAAAGAACAGACAATATCAGAATCTCACAGCGGAATCGAATAAATTATAATATATCACATAAAACTTTACACAGTATCATATACATCAGAGTTAAACGGCTAATACAACACAAACTAGACAGTTATAAACATCTGTCTAGCAATTACAATCCAAATACATCAGAGAAACAGATACAACTCAAACACAGCGGAACCACTACATATATCTACACGCTGAAGCCTCCTGCTCCATTATCTCCTCCAGAACTCGATCAAAGCAATCCTGAAACACTTGACTACTCATACATAATATGAGTACCCAAGAGTTTAATAAAACAGAAAATAAACACTCAGGTCAGACAGGGGTCTGGTGTGAGTAAACGGGGATAAAAGTTGCTTAACTTTAGAAAATCCTTTGAAAACAAAAGGTATCACGTAAGACTTCCCACACATAAACATGGAAAAGTTTTTACCTTACGCTAACCAAAACATTTGATAGGAAATCCAGTGATATTATAATAGTGTCTAGGGTTTTCAAAATAAAATACAGAAATAGCTGGAATGCTTACATCTCACGTTCCAACATAGTTGGGCACAATCAAAACCGTACAGGCGCTTATTGGATTATGGATTCCATCAATGGCAGGGCTACTGGGGTACCGCCCGTCACAGTACGTGGCCTAGATCACCGTACCGAGGAGCCACCCTAACTCCCCTGCAACACAAAGCCGGACCCGTTCCTTACTGAACAGTTCCGAACAAGACAACCCCGCAGTTGGTGTACACTGACAACTGCCCACTAAGCCGAATAAAAAGGGACCTCTAGACAGGGATCAATCTTGCTCTCCAGTGGGGGCTACCCACGAAGCTTTGCTGCACCTCCCCTGTTTTAGCCATTCCCGGTTGATGAGGCTTGAGGCTACGATTACCTTTAGAGGACACATCTCTTAGAATGCTCATCGTCCACCTGACGATGTTCTGAAAGCATTCAATCCATACAAGTTCGTTCCGGGTTCGAACGAAACCGAAGGCATTATCTCGTTACACTCGTATTGGAATCACCCTCAGAGTTAACGACAATAACCCTTGCACTCTATATCACCGTCTCGAACCTATAAGTACTATTCCGTCAAACTCATTACGGAATCACCCACAGAGTTATACTGACTTATAGTTCTTACACCTCGAGTCTTCACTTGCTCCACTTGGATACACGACCTATCGTTTAATTGGAATCGATGTGGTTTTCGGAATTCCAAATATGGAAACCCGATCCCGGTCTCATCAAATCCAACGCGTGTCTTTTAATGTCCAAGTTGTATTTAAGAGTATTAAACAAATAACTCTTTTCATTATTATCTACTTCATACAGATAGATTAACTTCATATCACAATAGATAATCACATTCACATCATAAACAGATAATCTGTATCATAATCACAAACAGATAACCATCACAACTAGATAATTCATATTATCTTACTTTAACTAAGCATCTATATCCTATAGATACTACTCATCTCATTACTAAGATCACAACCATCCAATCAATATCATTCATAAACAAATGATTTATTAACCACCAATTAATTTAAAATGAATTAAATTAATTACTTCTATCTCTAATTAATTTAAAGTAAATTAAATTAATTACTACATTTAAATCTTGCTTAATATCCATTAATTAATTAACCTAGTTAATTAATCATTCTATAAGAATTCAACTTGATTAAACACCTCTGATTAATCATTCACTAATTATAATAAGTAATTAGTCTTTAATTAATTTCCAAAATTAATTAACCTTAATCATAAGTAATTAACATTTAATTACTCCATTAATTAATTATAATTAATTACATTTATCCTTAATTAATTACATTAATTAATCACTTAATTATTAATTATTTACTTAATTATTAATTCCTAATTACATCATTAATTTTATTAATTAATGATCTCTAATTTATATTTAAATTACTTACTTTATTTAGAAATTAATTACATTTAGTAATTAATCTTACAATTTAAAATACAATTATTAATCACCTTGATTAAATTCGGTAATTAACTAACCTTAATTACTCATAAATAAATTAATTATTCCATAATTAATTATCTTCATTAATTAATCTCTTGATTAATTATAAAAGTAATTATCTAAATTACTTCATTAATAATTCTCTTCACTAATTACATTTAAGTAATTATCATTTATTACTTCCTTAAGTAATATTGCTCCACTAATTACATTAAGTAATTACTATTATTAAATCATCAAATGATTATCTTAAATTAATTAAACTAAATTAATTAACTTAATTAATCTTCTTGTCATAATTAATTACAATAAGTAATTAATTCTTTAATTACTTTTATCAAGTAATTATTCTTAACAAATTACAATTAATTTTCTTCAATTAATTAATCTAATTAATTATCAAAATTAATTACATTAATTATTTACTTAATTATCCTAAGATAATTAACTAACAACATTTTCTTTAATTACTTCCTTAAGAAAATTATCTAGATTAATTATATATTAATCATCTCTAATTAAATTAATCTAAATCATTAATTAAAATCAATTAAATAAGTAAATTCTTTAATTATCTTAATTATTTTCTAAAATAAATTCATTTACTTAATTAATGACTTCATTCACATTCAAATGTATTTAAAGCAATACATCTCTAAATTAACTCAAATTCCATTTTAAAAAGTTAAGATTTAAAAATGTTTAACTATTAAACATTAATTCAAATTTTAAATAATTATAAACCTTAAAATAAAATGAAATTTAAAAACATTCATTACTTAAATATATGAAAGGTTTAAAACAAAATTACTTAATTAAAATAAATTAATCTATGAGAATAATTTGATTATTTTAACTTTCAAATTTAAATTAAACACTTCATAACTTAGTTCAAATATTTAAGAAGATAATCCTTTCAAGTTTAAACCTTATTTAAACTAAATTTCATTTCTAAAACTTTTTTTTTTAAAGATACTTGAATATGTTTCATTATTTTAAAACAAAAGTCAAAACTGTTTTGAATTCAAAAACTGGTTTTAAAAGTAAACCTGAAACAGTTTTTAAACTTGATTCCAAACACATTTAAACCTATTTCAAAATTTAAAAACTACAAAACTGTTTTAAATCAGAAATCAGATTTTAAAAAGTAAATCTGAATTTGTTTTAAAATCTTGATTCAAAGCTAATTTGAATCTTGTTTTGAATTTAAGATCTCATTTTTAAAACTTTGAATTCAAAATTAAATTTGAATTCAGATTCAAATTATACTTGAATCAATACCTGCAATAAATTGAATTTCATTCTCCTTTTGAAAATTTGCAAACTACAGGTTTTAAACTTATCTTAAAGCTGAATTTAAAACTTGTTTAAATTTTAGATTTTCATTTTTAAAAACTTTGAATTCAAAACTTTATTTGAATTCAGATTCAAATTATACTTGAATCAAAAATCCAGCTTTAAAAATATGAATTCATTCAAAGTTAAAACTGCATAATTCTCTGGTTTTAAAAAAAAAAAAAAAACTGAAACTGTTTTTAATTCTAACTTTTAGTCTAAATTTAAATCTTGTTTAAATTTAAACCTTCCATCTTGAAAACCTAAGATTAAAAGTTATTAAACTTTGAATCTGAATACTTGATTTAGGTCTCAGCATAGAATTTAAATTCATTTAAACTTTTAAAAAAAAAATAGAAACTGTCAGATTTTTGAAATCTGGAACATCCTCTACCCGAGACAAAATAATTTTACTTCGAGTTAAACCCATGACCACTTCGAGTCACAACACATTCTGCACTAGGATAACTTCGAGTCACCCAAAGCCTGCACACCAAGATTTCCACCAGAGACCAAACTCTACTGTGCAAATGCACCACTACCCCGGCGACCTTCAACCACCCTGTCCTACTTCAACAAGTCACCATCTAACCCCCAAACTTGATCACCATTACCATACATCCCATAGCCACTTGAATCAAAATCAAGTTGAACGAGTCAACCTGGAACTGCTCGAAGCCAAGCATCCCATACCTGTCAACATCACTCTCCCCTATTTCCGACCACTTGATCGCCTGCAACTCCGGCAATTGATCCATCTACATCCCCTTTTGCAGTCTCCCAAAACCCAACTCCATTCAATGCATCACAGAGTGAATGTGCAGACACAACTTGATCACTGCAAACAAGACTAAGGTTTTGAAAAAAAAACTGGAAACACACTAATATCATCTCCTCACTTTCTCTGATCATCAAACACCAAATTTCCACCATTTCACAGCAATACTCCACTAACATGAAGTATCTAAGCAGCTAGAATCCACCAGCAACTCAATATTCCAAAATTTCCACTCTTGTTTAGAACAGAAGTGTTTTTTTTTCCAGAGGTAGCAGATTTTACTTAAACTAAAATATAATTTAAAATCCTAAATCTATACTAAACAAACACATTTTGTTCACATAGTAATCTCAAACTAAGTTTCAGCCATATGGAAGTGGTTTTGTTTTTAAAATCCTAATAAGGACAGAAGCAAGACAGTCAAAAATATTCACATCCCACTTATCTGCATATTCAATAAAGCACACAGAGCATCATCATACAATAGTCAAACAAGCTTACATAATTCAATCAGATCTCATGCATAGATAATTTAAAACAACCTATAAATAGTGATGTTGCTTCTAAAAGAAAGAACAGTGCAGTTGTTATTATTTTTAGTTTACCACTGTTTTGATTTTCTCTTTTTTTTTTCTCTTTAAACAAACTGTTTGCATTTGAAGCTTAAGTTCTGAAATTTACCTTGGCATTGATTTTAAAAGAAAAGATCTGTTTTTAAATAAAGAAGTTTACTCACCTTAAAGAAGAATGCAGAGAACAGACTTAGGGGCAGATTCAATTTCTGTTGCAAATCTGTTCCCTGGAAATGCAATTTGCTAGTTGAATTTGTCTTTCTAATCTTGATTGTTGATTCTGGTCTTAAATGCATGTAGACCCCAAAACTTCATTGCTCAGACTTGCAGTTTTTAATTTGCAGGTTGATTGATGAACATGCATGCAGACTCCTCAGTTTGAATTGAAGTTGATCTTTATTTTGATGTTGAATTGCTTTCAGATATACAGATGTATGCAGATCTGGGTTTAATGTTGCAGATTTTGATTGAATTTTGTATTTGAAGAAACTGATTTGTATATTTGAAGATGAATGCAAATATGAAGTTGATCTTCAATTTGCAGTTGAGATTTTTAAGAAAAAGATTGCAGGTTTTGACATGCATTTGTTTTGGGGGTATTTGATTTACTGAAATATGATTTTTTTCAGATTTTCAATTTGAAGAGAAAGTGTTTTTAATCCAAATGAATTATTACACTTTTCTTATCTATTTGCAAATATATGAACATGGCCACTTGTCCCATTATGATGCATATTAGTTTACAAGTGTCTTTGCTATGGGTTAAGAGTATAACACATATGCCTTTTTGATATTAAAAGAGATTTCTTAATTTATAAATGTATTTAACCCATTTTTAATTTATGTTATCATGTCTTAAATGTTTATTAACATTTTAGCCTTTAAATGAATACATATTTATTTATAACTTCTTTATAAAACTATACACTTACATTTAAATGCTTGTTTGATTATTTTAAAATAATATTCTTTATAAACAAAATTTCAAAAGAAAAGATTTTTAAAAGAAAAGGAAAAGTTGAATTCCATTTTATCAATGTTATACTTTAACAAAAAATGAATAAATTCTTATTTCAAAGAGAAAAACAATTTTAAAATAAAACAAAATAAATATTTTATAATAAAATACAATTTAAACTATTACATATTTTATCAACAAATAAATACTTACTTATATTTCTTTTGAAAATACAAGATAGACCTTTAAAATAAATTTTGAAAAGCTCTATACAAATTTTAAATCAAATCAACCAATTTAAAAATCAATTCTCTATTTACAATGTATACACAAATATAAATTATAAATAAAATATCTTTTGATAAGCTTAGAAAGGTAATTCTATTATTTAAATATTTTTATCTTTGAAAACAATAAGACTCTCAAATTAAAAATATCATTTTTATAAATTTTGAAAAGAATATCATTTGACAAACCAAATAATTATTAATCTTCAAAAGATAATTTCCATTTGAATAAGATTATTAAATCAATATTTCACATTTTAAAACAATTATCAATGGAAATTATTAAATAATTATTGCCCAAATTTCCGGGACATCACATTCCTCCCCCCTTAAAAGAATTTCGTCCCCGAAATTTAAAAGCAAAGGTAGTTTAATAATCCCACACAGATTTAATTTCAAAATAGCAAACATATGCTACCAATCAAATATTAGCAACCATAACAACCCATTCAAACAAATAATTCTAATTATCCGGACAAAATGCTGGATAGAATTCCCTAGAGTTTCCCAGGTACAAACACCGGGACACTCGCCCTACAGAATCTAAACTAGCAACACCACTTAGATCTAGAGCTCCTAGATCTACAAATCTAAACAGGATACTGGACTTCAGATAAGTCTAGGTCAACTTCCAAATCTCTCAGAACTACTGATTTCAAAATCAGTGATAAACCATACATCCAACCTTCTAGATCAACCAAACTTCACAGATGCTTCACTGATCAAATCTAGATCAAGAAAAAGATGATCTCTCGATCCTACTCAACAAAATAGTTCTACCACACAAAACTCAAATTCCCAATGAATCGGTGCTGCTTCTATTTTAGAATAGCTGCCACCATGCTTCCACTGCACCACTCTGATTCGTGAATGCTGTTGATGAACATAAGTATAAACTTGATCAACTTATCCCGGAATATTGTTCATCAAATTCCATAAAATCCCAGTGACATATCCGATTCAGTCACAACCACCACAGTAAAAATTCAACCAGAAACCAGGAAACTGGATCCAATAAATTCTATCAACTTAAACAGATCATACTCAAAGAATTTCCTACAATGCTAAACCACCGGCAAAGCTCCAAGAACCAAGTCGATACAGAACTCAATCTTCTGATGCGAATGCAAATCTTGATTCCTTCAAAGATATCCAGAAAATACCAAATCACCTTGATAACTCAAACATCCACTAAAGATGCTTCAATCCAAGCAAAGATCACACAGAGAACTTCTGAACTATCGCAAGTCACTTTTGCGATTCCACCTGGTTCAGATCTCAAGAAATTGTTCTCACTACAAAATCTGAACAGCTAAAGCCTTCAAAAGAAGAAACTAGTGGCCCACCTCTTAACCACTAACATCACACCCAACTGAGCTTCCAGAAGAAATGGACAAGCTGCATCATCTGCCCGGACTCCTGACGGAAGAATCACAAAGATTTCAGAACCACCAAAGAACAGGCCACTCACTGCTGCTACTGCTGCCAAAGCTTCCCTAATCAAAAGCTCATCGAACCTCAAAGCTACACCAGCCTTTTCACAATAGAGCCTTCAAAAGACAGATATCTCTCGGGAAACTCGCTCCCAAACCAAACTCAAAATACTCTGCCAAACTGAGTTTCAAACTCAAATATAGACAGAACTCCTTCTTAAGGTTTTCAAAATACCCTTGCTGGCTTCAGAACTCTCAACTAATCCAAACTCAAGAGAAACCACACACACGAGTGCTACCAAGCTTACAATCCAAAATAAACTCCGAATCTTGAAAAGATTTCCTTCATAGGTTGGTGAAATCCTTCACACCAAACTGCCAAGCTACTCAAGATGCCCAACACTGCCCTAGCAGACCACTTCCAACCTTAAACACTCAAACTCCAACTATTGGTAGTTGTGTTACACACACCACTACCCTTATCCACCTTTATTACTTATTGGAAAACCTGAACAGGTAACCCAACAAATAGGCAGAAATAAATAATATGTATATACATATATATTCAAAATTACAAATACGCTCTCTCAAGAAAGACACCACTACAGAGCCTAGGTATTCGCTCAACCTAACGCTCTGATACCACGTTGTAACGACCCAACTTCCATACTCCAGAAAGTTGCATCATTAAGAAGAAAGAAAGGGATAGAAAAGAGAAAAGAAAGGAAAGAAAGAACAGACAATATCAGAATCTCACAGCGGAATCGAATAAATTATAATATATCACATAAAACTTTACACAGTATCATATACATCAGAGTTAAACGGCTAATACAACACAAACTAGACAGTTATAAACATCTGTCTAGCAATTACAATCCAAATACATCAGAGAAACAGATACAACTCAAACACAGCGGAACCACTACATATATCTACACGCTGAAGCCTCCTGCTCCATTATCTCCTCCAGAACTCGATCAAAGCAATCCTGAAACACTTGACTACTCATACATAATATGAGTACCCAAGAGTTTAATAAAACAGAAAATAAACACTCAGGTCAGACAGGGGTCTGGTGTGAGTAAACGGGGATAAAAGTTGCTTAACTTTAGAAAATCCTTTGAAAACAAAAGGTATCACGTAAGACTTCCCACACATAAACATGGAAAAGTTTTTACCTTACGCTAACCAAAACATTTGATAGGAAATCCAGTGATATTATAATAGTGTCTAGGGTTTTCAAAATAAAATACAGAAATAGCTGGAATGCTTACATCTCACGTTCCAACATAGTTGGGCACAATCAAAACCGTACAGGCGCTTATTGGATTATGGATTCCATCAATGGCAGGGCTACTGGGGTACCGCCCGTCACAGTACGTGGCCTAGATCACCGTACCGAGGAGCCACCCTAACTCCCCTGCAACACAAAGCCGGACCCGTTCCTTACTGAACAGTTCCGAACAAGACAACCCCGCAGTTGGTGTACACTGACAACTGCCCACTAAGCCGAATAAAAAGGGACCTCTAGACAGGGATCAATCTTGCTCTCCAGTGGGGGCTACCCACGAAGCTTTGCTGCACCTCCCCTGTTTTAGCCATTCCCGGTTGATGAGGCTTGAGGCTACGATTACCTTTAGAGGACACATCTCTTAAAATGCTCATCGTCCACCTGACGATGTTCTGAAAGCATTCAATCCATACAAGTTCGTTCCGGGTTCGAACGAAACCGAAGGCATTATCTCGTTACACTCGTATTGGAATCACCCTCAGAGTTAACGACAATAACCCTTGCACTCTATATCACCGTCTCGAACCTATAAGTACTATTCCGTCAAACTCATTACGGAATCACCCACAGAGTTATACTGACTTATAGTTCTTACACCTCGAGTCTTCACTTGCTCCACTTGGATACACGACCTATCGTTTAATTGGAATCGATGTGGTTTTCGGAATTCCAAATATGGAAACCCGATCCCGGTCTCATCAAATCCAACGCGTGTCTTTTAATGTCCAAGTTGTATTTAAGAGTATTAAACAAATAACTCTTTTCATTATTATCTACTTCATACAGATAGATTAACTTCATATCACAATAGATAATCACATTCACATCATAAACAGATAATCTGTATCATAATCACAAACAGATAACCATCACAACTAGATAATTCATATTATCTTACTTTAACTAAGCATCTATATCCTATAGATACTACTCATCTCATTACTAAGATCACAACCATCCAATCAATATCATTCATAAACAAATGATTTATTAACCACCAATTAATTTAAAATGAATTAAATTAATTACTTCTATCTCTAATTAATTTAAAGTAAATTAAATTAATTACTACATTTAAATCTTGCTTAATATCCATTAATTAATTAACCTAGTTAATTAATCATTCTATAAGAATTCAACTTGATTAAACACCTCTGATTAATCATTCACTAATTATAATAAGTAATTAGTCTTTAATTAATTTCCAAAATTAATTAACCTTAATCATAAGTAATTAACATTTAATTACTCCATTAATTAATTATAATTAATTACATTTATCCTTAATTAATTACATTAATTAATCACTTAATTATTAATTATTTACTTAATTATTAATTCCTAATTACATCATTAATTTTATTAATTAATGATCTCTAATTTATATTTAAATTACTTACTTTATTTAGAAATTAATTACATTTAGTAATTAATCTTACAATTTAAAATACAATTATTAATCACCTTGATTAAATTCGGTAATTAACTAACCTTAATTACTCATAAATAAATTAATTATTCCATAATTAATTATCTTCATTAATTAATCTCTTGATTAATTATAAAAGTAATTATCTAAATTACTTCATTAATAATTCTCTTCACTAATTACATTTAAGTAATTATCATTTATTACTTCCTTAAGTAATATTGCTCCACTAATTACATTAAGTAATTACTATTATTAAATCATCAAATGATTATCTTAAATTAATTAAACTAAATTAATTAACTTAATTAATCTTCTTGTCATAATTAATTACAATAAGTAATTAATTCTTTAATTACTTTTATCAAGTAATTATTCTTAACAAATTACAATTAATTTTCTTCAATTAATTAATCTAATTAATTATCAAAATTAATTACATTAATTATTTACTTAATTATCCTAAGATAATTAACTAACAACATTTTCTTTAATTACTTCCTTAAGAAAATTATCTAGATTAATTATATATTAATCATCTCTAATTAAATTAATCTAAATCATTAATTAAAATCAATTAAATAAGTAAATTCTTTAATTATCTTAATTATTTTCTAAAATAAATTCATTTACTTAATTAATGACTTCATTCACATTCAAATGTATTTAAAGCAATACATCTCTAAATTAACTCAAATTCCATTTTAAAAAGTTAAGATTTAAAAATGTTTAACTATTAAACATTAATTCAAATTTTAAATAATTATAAACCTTAAAATAAAATGAAATTTAAAAACATTCATTACTTAAATATATGAAAGGTTTAAAACAAAATTACTTAATTAAAATAAATTAATCTATGAGAATAATTTGATTATTTTAACTTTCAAATTTAAATTAAACACTTCATAACTTAGTTCAAATATTTAAGAAGATAATCCTTTCAAGTTTAAACCTTATTTAAACTAAATTTCATTTCTAAAACTTTTTTTTTAAAGATACTTGAATATGTTTCATTATTTTAAAACAAAAGTCAAAACTGTTTTGAATTCAAAAACTGGTTTTAAAAGTAAACCTGAAACAGTTTTTAAACTTGATTCCAAACACATTTAAACCTATTTCAAAATTTAAAAACTACAAAACTGTTTTAAATCAGAAATCAGATTTTAAAAAGTAAATCTGAATTTGTTTTAAAATCTTGATTCAAAGCTAATTTGAATCTTGTTTTGAATTTAAGATCTCATTTTTAAAACTTTGAATTCAAAATTAAATTTGAATTCAGATTCAAATTATACTTGAATCAATACCTGCAATAAATTGAATTTCATTCTCCTTTTGAAAATTTGCAAACTACAGGTTTTAAACTTATCTTAAAGCTGAATTTAAAACTTGTTTAAATTTTAGATTTTCATTTTTAAAAACTTTGAATTCAAAACTTTATTTGAATTCAGATTCAAATTATACTTGAATCAAAAATCCAGCTTTAAAAATATGAATTCATTCAAAGTTAAAACTGCATAATTCTCTGGTTTTAAAAAAAAAAAAAAAACTGAAACTGTTTTTAATTCTAACTTTTAGTCTAAATTTAAATCTTGTTTAAATTTAAACCTTCCATCTTGAAAACCTAAGATTAAAAGTTATTAAACTTTGAATCTGAATACTTGATTTAGGTCTCAGCATAGAATTTAAATTCATTTAAACTTTTAAAAAAAAAATAGAAACTGTCAGATTTTTGAAATCTGGAACATCCTCTACCCGAGACAAAATAATTTTACTTCGAGTTAAACCCATGACCACTTCGAGTCACAACACATTCTGCACTAGGATAACTTCGAGTCACCCAAAGCCTGCACACCAAGATTTCCACCAGAGACCAAACTCTACTGTGCAAATGCACCACTACCCCGGCGACCTTCAACCACCCTGTCCTACTTCAACAAGTCACCATCTAACCCCCAAACTTGATCACCATTACCATACATCCCATAGCCACTTGAATCAAAATCAAGTTGAACGAGTCAACCTGGAACTGCTCGAAGCCAAGCATCCCATACCTGTCAACATCACTCTCCCCTATTTCCGACCACTTGATCGCCTGCAACTCCGGCAATTGATCCATCTACATCCCCTTTTGCAGTCTCCCAAAACCCAACTCCATTCAATGCATCACAGAGTGAATGTGCAGACACAACTTGATCACTGCAAACAAGACTAAGGTTTTGAAAAAAAAACTGGAAACACACTAATATCATCTCCTCACTTTCTCTGATCATCAAACACCAAATTTCCACCATTTCACAGCAATACTCCACTAACATGAAGTATCTAAGCAGCTAGAATCCACCAGCAACTCAATATTCCAAAATTTCCACTCTTGTTTAGAACAGAAGTGTTTTTTTTTCCAGAGGTAGCAGATTTTACTTAAACTAAAATATAATTTAAAATCCTAAATCTATACTAAACAAACACATTTTGTTCACATAGTAATCTCAAACTAAGTTTCAGCCATATGGAAGTGGTTTTGTTTTTAAAATCCTAATAAGGACAGAAGCAAGACAGTCAAAAATATTCACATCCCACTTATCTGCATATTCAATAAAGCACACAGAGCATCATCATACAATAGTCAAACAAGCTTACATAATTCAATCAGATCTCATGCATAGATAATTTAAAACAACCTATAAATAGTGATGTTGCTTCTAAAAGAAAGAACAGTGCAGTTGTTATTATTTTTAGTTTACCACTGTTTTGATTTTCTCTTTTTTTTTTCTCTTTAAACAAACTGTTTGCATTTGAAGCTTAAGTTCTGAAATTTACCTTGGCATTGATTTTAAAAGAAAAGATCTGTTTTTAAATAAAGAAGTTTACTCACCTTAAAGAAGAATGCAGAGAACAGACTTAGGGGCAGATTCAATTTCTGTTGCAAATCTGTTCCCTGGAAATGCAATTTGCTAGTTGAATTTGTCTTTCTAATCTTGATTGTTGATTCTGGTCTTAAATGCATGTAGACCCCAAAACTTCATTGCTCAGACTTGCAGTTTTTAATTTGCAGGTTGATTGATGAACATGCATGCAGACTCCTCAGTTTGAATTGAAGTTGATCTTTATTTTGATGTTGAATTGCTTTCAGATATACAGATGTATGCAGATCTGGGTTTAATGTTGCAGATTTTGATTGAATTTTGTATTTGAAGAAACTGATTTGTATATTTGAAGATGAATGCAAATATGAAGTTGATCTTCAATTTGCAGTTGAGATTTTTAAGAAAAAGATTGCAGGTTTTGACATGCATTTGTTTTGGGGGTATTTGATTTACTGAAATATGATTTTTTTCAGATTTTCAATTTGAAGAGAAAGTGTTTTTAATCCAAATGAATTATTACACTTTTCTTATCTATTTGCAAATATATGAACATGGCCACTTGTCCCATTATGATGCATATTAGTTTACAAGTGTCTTTGCTATGGGTTAAGAGTATAACACATATGCCTTTTTGATATTAAAAGAGATTTCTTAATTTATAAATGTATTTAACCCATTTTTAATTTATGTTATCATGTCTTAAATGTTTATTAACATTTTAGCCTTTAAATGAATACATATTTATTTATAACTTCTTTATAAAACTATACACTTACATTTAAATGCTTGTTTGATTATTTTAAAATAATATTCTTTATAAACAAAATTTCAAAAGAAAAGATTTTTAAAAGAAAAGGAAAAGTTGAATTCCATTTTATCAATGTTATACTTTAACAAAAAATGAATAAATTCTTATTTCAAAGAGAAAAACAATTTTAAAATAAAACAAAATAAATATTTTATAATAAAATACAATTTAAACTATTACATATTTTATCAACAAATAAATACTTACTTATATTTCTTTTGAAAATACAAGATAAACCTTTAAAATAAATTTTGAAAAGCTCTATACAAATTTTAAATCAAATCAACCAATTTAAAAATCAATTCTCTATTTACAATGTATACACAAATATAAATTATAAATAAAATATCTTTTGATAAGCTTAGAAAGGTAATTCTATTATTTAAATATTTTTATCTTTGAAAACAATAAGACTCTCAAATTAAAAATATCATTTTTATAAATTTTGAAAAGAATATCATTTGACAAACCAAATAATTATTAATCTTCAAAAGATAATTTCCATTTGAATAAGATTATTAAATCAATATTTCACATTTTAAAACAATTATCAATGGAAATTATTAAATAATTATTGCCCAAATTTCCGGGACATCACACTTGTCTCAATGGATACATCGATATCCAGCCTCAATGCATCTTGATTAGAAACATTTAAATTAAAATGATATATTTAATTTTATTCTGATAAATTACTCACAATTACAACACTTTGTGACTACTATCTCAAAACATACCATTTATGGATTTTATATTAAATATACTTTTAATTAAATTAATTAATTAATATACATATTATATTAAGTATATAATAGAAAGAAAATGCCTTTATTTCAAATAAGATTGGTCAATGAGTTAGATATATGCAACAAATTACATAATTGCTCTAGAGCATACCCCTAACTCTATCACATCCCATGAGCCTCCAATGTCAAGTATACGAGTATGCAAGAGATCCTTTAAGATATAGTTCACTCTTTTTGTTTGGCCATCAGTTTAAGAGTAATAAGCTGTAGTCAGATGCAGCTCTATCCCCAATGCTTCTTGTAACCTCTTCTAAAACCCACTAGTAAACAATGAGTCTTGGTTACTCACAATACTCTTCGGCACACCACAGAATCATATTATCCATTTCATATATAGTTCGGCCAGTTTGGCTGTCGTTCTACTTGACTAAACGGGTATAAATCTGGCGCTCTTAATCAATCGATCGATATGACCAAATGATGTTGTACCTATCTCTAGTCCTTTGCAGTTCATCGATGAAATCCATTAAACTCATTCCCACTTCCACTAGGGAACTTCTTGTAGTTGCAACAATCCACTAGATTTCTTCTACTTTGCCTTAACTAACTAGTAGTTCATGCATTTTGAGATGAATATCCCAACATCTTTCATCGTCCCTTCCTAATAATAGGTCTGCTTCATGTTGCGGTACATCTTATTATCGTCGGGATAGATAGTCAACAAATAATGGCACTCTCGTGCACCCTATTCTTTACCCATCAACATTAGGAATAAACAATCTATCTTCTTTATTGAGCCAACCATCTCGGTTAATTCTGTATTGTCTCATCTCTTCAGACTCTATTTCGTCTTTGATCTTAGCAATAATCTCAACCATTTTAGCATCACACCTCTGACCAGTACCGAGCTACTCAATCAGAGTAGGCTTGATGGTCAAGCTCGTTGATATCTATGGATCTAGCTCGTATCTCAATCAGAAATCATGACCAACGATGTACTCTAACCATGTCCACTCTTGGAACATAGCTCCCAAGCTGGTATGTAAGCTACTCAATGTATCAACAACTACATTCCATTTCTCTAGAGTATATGCAATATCAAAGTCATGGGAGGCTATGAACTATAAGCATCGCTACTGTTGAAGGTTAAGATCCTTCTGCAAAAAGAGTTACTTCAATGATTTATGGTCAGTGAACAGCTTGAATCTCTCTCCTTAAAGATAGTGCCTCCAAATCTTCAACGCAAACACAATCGCTATTAAATCTAAATCAGGTGGTATATCTTTTCATGTGGCTTCAGTTGTCGACTAGCATATGCAAAAATTTACTCTCTTCATCAATACCGCATCCAATCTGGTACCACAAGCATTGATGTATACTGTCGTCTCCTCGCTTAGAATGGTTAATACTGGTGCACCCATCAACTACTCTTTCAGGCTCATAAATGCATGATCACATCTTGCATCCCATGCAAAAGTATGATTATTTTTCATCAACTAAGTCAATGTGTGGCTACTTTGGAGAAGTCCTAAATGAATCGTCTATAATATCTAGCCAACCCTAAGAAAATTCTCACATCCGAAGCATTTTGGGTCTAGTCCGATCTTGAATTGCTGAAATTTTGCAAGATCCTCGCTCAGAATCAACATGACCCAAGAATCACACTTCCTTCCTCTAGAAATGACACATAGAAAAATGCTCTTTTAGTCAGCAATCTCTCAAGAACTCAAGCACGATCTTCAAATGCATCTTTTGTTCCTCTTTTGTCAGTGAATAAACAAAAATATCATCGATGAACACAAACACGAATTTGTTTAGGTGACCCCTGATAACATGGTTCATGAGATCAACGAAGTATACCGATGCATTAGTTAGCTCGAACAGTATAACCAGCCACTTATAGAATCTAGATAGCATATGAAACATTGTAATCAACACACTCTTCTGGTGCTCTTTGGTAGTGAAATCTCATTGCAAGATCCAACTAAGAGAATACTCCAGCACTATGAAGCCAATCAAACAAGTCATCAACATGTGGGAGTGGATACTTGTTCTTCCTCATTACTTTATTTAGCTCACAGTAATCAACATACAGTCTAAGGGAACTATCCACCTTCATGGCGAGTACTACGGGGCTCCTCACTCAAAAATACTCCCGTGAATGAACCCTCGTTTAAATTGGTCATTCACTTTCACCTCGAACCCTGCTACTCTCTAGGTGCCATCCTCCTCAAAGGCATCACTATCAATCTGGAATCTTTAATTAAATCAATACAGAACTCGATCTCAATATGTGGCGAAAGTCTGGTCACCTCCTCAGATATTTTCATTTACTCCATAGCAATAGGAACTAATGATCTAACCATCACCTCATCGTCTGGTAGGCAGCTTAATACTACCGTCCACCCATCATCTACCCCAATCATCACCAATGACTTCTCACAATCCACCCTCACTTTGTATCTATGCAGCCAGTGCATACCAAGAATAACACCAAAACCCGACAAAACAAAGCAATCACAATCAAAAGAACATCCATGACTCAATAAGACCGAACCATAAACCATACACAGGCTAATGGAGCCTCCAACAAGGTTCATCGCAACCAATGGATGCTCAATACTTTTGGGTTCCAACTTTAACTTATGTGCCAAGTCACTAGATACAAAGGGAGGTAAAGCACTAGAATCGAACAAAACATGTGTGGGAACATAATAAATGTAAAGCATACCTTGAATAATGATGCTCTTCCCCTTCTCTTTCGCCGATGGAGAACTCGACGAAGTCGGGACAATGTTAAGTGCATATACTCTCACCATCTACTTCTACTTAGGCTGCTCTAGATAATCCTTCTTGATATTCCCAAGCTTATCGCAGTTGTAATACTTTTCCCCTCAGCTTTATAGTCTCTACTAAAGTGACTCTTCTCTCCATAGTCATAGAAAGTTGGTCCATGCTTCACCCTCTTCTTTTTGCCCTCTTTGTTTTGAAACTACTTCCTCTTGTTGTTATTCCATGTCTTCTTGCCTCCCCTATCCGATTGTGGCTTTGGCTCTTCCTTAGGAACAATAGCCTTCAGCTTTGCATACAGACTCTCATGCCTTACGACCTTCTGACTACCATCTCAAAAGTCTCATCAATGTGGTCCACTAGTCCCTCTAAAAATTAGTCATCCAAGCCAATAATAAATTTCACGTTCTTCTTCAGTGGGATGTCGATGAAGGACATCCCATATTTTGATAGGGCGTCAAACTCGACAACATACTTAGAGACAGTCATAACTCCTTACTTCAGATCGGTGAACTTATAGAACAAAATAGATTTCTAAGCTGCTGGAATGAATTTCTACTTGAATCTGGATTTGAACTGGTCCCAGGTAAATTGATCCTTCAGAGCATCATCTCTCACTACATTCCACTAGTTCATGTCCTGACCTTGAGGCTGTCGGGAAGCCAATCACCTCTTCATAGCATCATTCATATCTAAGCCATCGAAAATTGTAACGACCCAGAATTTCAGTCATTTGAATTTGAAATATTTAATTAATTTTAAATTTAAAAGGTTAATCTAATAGGTTAAATAACTTATATTTCAAATATAGTGATTTATTTGATAATTAAATTGTTGATCTAATAATTGGAATTGTTTAAAAAATTTAATCTTGAACTTAATATGTACAAAAATGATTTTGAAGGTTAATTTAAATTCTATTTGAATAAGAAGGAGGATAATAAACTTTTAAATTGAATTTAAAAGGGACTAAACTAATTTTGGAAATAATTCTTTTTAATTAACGTGTAAAAATAGCCTTCTTGGGCACTGTCTTAGATTTCGACGAAACCAGTTTCATTGGATCCGTAATAGTGAATTATTATACGCTGTCGAATTTCATGCCGATCGGGCATATGTTTGGCCGTGCGAGTTCGAAACACGTAGAAACTATTTAAAGGAATTTAGTTTAATATAATTCAATTTGAAAAGCTAACTTCCATGTACGATGGAATTGACTTCTGATATATATTCCATTATGTTTGGAATATGGCTATAATATATAGAACGCCAGGCGGCACGCTTCGTATGGAATTTGAAATTTTAACAAGTAAATAGTACCATGAAATTTTTCTATAAAAGGTCATTAGCTTTCTCCATTTGCAGAACTCTAACCCTAAAGTCAACAACTTCCATTAAATATATAACTCGATCTAATGGCCATCAATTCATGGCAAGCTAGGAGCGAAATTAGCCAAAACGTTCAACATGAAAGTTGGAGAGTTCGACTCCACGAGTTCATCTATATAATCTAGTCATTGAATCGAGGCTCAATGTGGTAGCCAGAGGTCCATGTTCATATGCAATTTTTAGTGGAGAGGCATGGCGCAGGCGCACACGCACGTGGTGGCGGCGAGGCGAACGTTGCGAGGCACAAGCGACGACGGCGGCTTGGAGGATCACGAATGATGAATTAATAAAAAAAGTCAAGCATGGAGTCGCATGCAAGAGGGAGAAGGAGAGAAGGTGATCAAGGATTTGAAATTTTAATTAATGTAAGTTATCTTTATTTAATTAATTTTTGCATTCATTAATTCATAATCTTTTTGTACGAGGTCGGTTTTGAGCATGACAAGTTGCGTTGCTATCGTATCGACGAGTACTACGATATGGAGTTGGAATGGATGGATTTGGAGCTAGTGGAAATTTTGGATTAAATTGAACAACCGTTCAATTTTAATTCAAACCGGAATGCTTTGGCGATTTTTGAAATTTCAGTATGTTAACTCACCTCTCTGGCCCGCTTATATTTTTAGATAAGTGTGGATAATTTTGTTAATGTTGTTTGTTACTTGTTTGGATGATTTACTATTTTATTAGTTGGTTTGGATATATTTTCGCTTATTGGAGCGGATGAGACTTTATTACATTCTCATGCATGAGCGGACAACCCTTTGTATACGATCTTGCCTCGAAACGGTTGATTTATATTATTTGATTATATACTGTATATGATACAAGGGGATAGGTTGGCGGAATCTAATAGGATTCCTCACGTTGTTGATTTTACTTTTCATATATTTTGATATTTGATGTGTTGGATGCCATATTTGATGACATGGAACGTTTTTTCTTATTTGGTGCTATATTAGCACTAGTTCATATTTTTAATATTTTGGGAATATTATGAAATATTGATTTTGAATTGAAATGATTTTCAAAGTGATTTTGGAAGTATATACGTTTTAATAATTTTTAAATCATTAAAAGGAATGAATTTATTTTCAAACAAATAAAATTATGATTTTTGATGTCATAAAAATATGGTTTTGTGTGAAATATTTTTAAATAGAATTTTTTTAAATAAGTTTGTAAAAAGGATTTATAAATGTGATATTTTATAAATAAAGAAATATATTTATAATTGGAATTTTTAAATGTTTTGTACATGGATTTTAAATTTATTTGGTAAATGGATTATAAATGGATTTTATAAATAAATTAGATTTATAAACGAATGGATTTATAAGTGGATTTTGATAGTAAAATGAATTTTTATAAAAGAACGATTTATAAATAGAATTTTATATTATTTTATAAAATAGAAGTTTTATAAAATTGAAAGGGGACTTATAAACATGATTTTTTAAATATGGAAATAATTTATGTTGAGATTTAAATATGGATTTTATATAAAGGAAATACATTCATGTTTTTAAGAGTTAAATAATTTTTTAAAGGAATGCTTTGAATGTAATATTTTTGATGAAGTCTATGGTTTTCAAATTGATAATCTTTAAGAGAAAAGTATTGAAAAGTAATAATTTCAAATGGAGTTTAAATTATTTTGAAAAATGATTTAAAATATGATATTTATCGAAAACATAGATTTCAAAAATAGACGTTTTCGCAAAAGTAGGGAAGGCATGGACTATAACCCTGTTGTTATAGTAAATGATTTTTTTGAAAGGAAATGTTATATATATATATAATTTATCGAATCCCTATACTAGTGTTTTTGGGTTGTTGTAACGATGTTTTATGCAACATTCGTTTTGACCCAATAAATGATGTTTTGACCTTCCATTGTGAAATACACGAATTGGTTCTTATGATCGTACTAAAGGCTTAGTGGTACAAGAGAATTGCTTCATATACTTAACACCCATTCTGAGTTGTATAAACTTAGAAGTTGTACAGTTACAAAAACTTTTTGGCGTATCTCCAAAATGGTAGTGTTATTAAATATACTTACACTATTGATATAAGTATATGGAAATGTTTTCTAATATTGAAGGATTAAAATGGTTTTGAGATATATCTTTTGAAGATAATTCGATGTAAATATTTGAAAATTGATTTAATTGATAAAAGATTAATTAAATGGGCATAGCACTGCTTCTGTGCTAGATATTGTTTGTTGCTTTAATAGTTAAATAATCGGCTATCAAATTTGGCCATTTTTGGTTTCTTGACTTGATGTGGGAACTGATTGGTCGTAAACTTAGCATGAAACCAACTGAATAGGCTTGATTATCGTTTGGATTAAGAATGTTGATTAGAGTAGTGCGTAATGATTATGGTACTCCAATCTACCAGGCTTACTTCTTGGCCGAAGGATAGCAAGGATTTGGAAACGTGATAAGTCTACAAGGCTCGGTTTTCGTATGATGTTGAGGCCTCTTTATCGTTGTTGGTTCATAGAGACCGGTTTCATATTTATCCGAGAACCACTTTGGACCAATACATGCATTTGAAAGTGCAGGTTTATGATGATGATGTTGAAGATGGAGATCTTCATGATGCATGGCTACTTGCCACTAGACCCACAATGTGTTTGTGTGTGTGTGTATGGTGGTAGTAGTGCTTCGTTATGAAAATTGATATGCAAGGGATTCACGCTACTAGGGGTAATTCCTAATAAGATGTGGTAGGAGAGAACTTTCAGTTTGTCCTATTTCTGAACAACTTATATGGATGAACGTCCGACGTTGCATTTCTAAGATCCGATCCGGTCGTTCATAAAGCTATTTACTCGATCGACATATAAAAGTGGGCTGGTCTGCTCATTATTTGTGTTCGTACATTTTTTCATTATTGCAATACAAATAACACCTCCACTAGGAATTGAAATGGTTATGGGACTAGTGAGCTATCGGACTATTACATTGATTGACCTTTGTAAACGTATCATCTATTTGGTGGTGGAGAAGGCAACTTATCTTTGCTTAACACCCTTTCCTAAGACATACGAGCTCAAGGGTTATACATTTGTAGAAATCAGTTGTGTGATCGTGGAATAGCAGTGTGGCATTCAAAGTGTAATATGATATGTGAAAGGTAAACGTTACCTTAAGCCTCATCATCCTATAATGGCTTAAATAGGGTACGCCGTAGGGCTTTATGGTTTGCAACCATTAGGGTATGATCATCACCTTTCTAGGTAACTCTTTATCTGTCGTGTATGCTATGAGACGTCTTAGATAGGTCGGTAACGATCGGAATGATGACATATTCAGTTTCCATCCAGGCCAAGTATGAGTGCCAAATAGGGATGGGCCGATCTTGCAAGATGTGGAGGATTGTTTGTGTATCCTTAGTACATTCCTCTAGAGATGTACTGTATGGAAGATAGTCCCTTACTTGTCATTTTATGGAAATCCATTCTCCAATACATGCCTCCATTTTGTTTGTAAACCTATCATGCCATCAAATTTAAGCAATGTAACAACTTTGATAATTTTAATATTATTTGTATACTAGACACTAGTATAATATAACAAGATTTGATATGAAATGTTTGGTTATCGTAGGGTAAATACCCGTTCATGTTTATGTGTGGCATGGTTTTGCGACATACTTTTGTTTTAATAAAGAAAAGTTTTTATAACTTCAAAATTAAGTTGAGATGTGTTTTCTCACACTAGTTTACCAAAATGATCCGGGCGTTCTTCCCGTTCAATGCTCGAGTCAGACCAAGCATATTTACAGATTTAGTTTTGGATGCTTTGGAGCTTTAGCAGATGAGCTAGAGGTCTTCAGGTCGTATTAACGTATATCTTTATTTTCCACTCCATTGTTGTTCAAATTATCAGCATTTGTGAGGATAGGTTATTATAAATGTCCAGGCTGATGATTGATGATTTGTTGTCGTATTATGATGGATGTATGTAAATTATATTAAAATTTATTTTTTGTAAAGCTCATTGATATTATATTATATATTGTTCTGCTGCGATTGTGCGATCTTGTGTTGTTTTAGTTCCTCTTTTTCTCGTCTTTTTTTTCTTCTTTCTTTCCCATAACTATTTGCATCTTCATTCTATTTGGGTTGGATGCGTATGATTTATTGTCAGCTCGAATTGTGCAAGTGTGCAGATCATTTCAAAAATCCTTTTGCTTAGGCCAAGCCAATCCCACACTTCCATTGCAAACTATGTTTGTTGGAACGCTTTGCCACAAGGGCTAGTAAAGTCTTTGTTCAGCTTAGCAAAATTGGCTTTGGGCGCCTACACCGGAGCAACATCAATTACAACAACATTCGAAGTGGTTACTTGAGTATTCTATAGCATGTTCTACATCAAGATATCGAACATCATTGGTAGGTCGGGATTAGTAGCTCTTGAGCTAGCTCCCACTTCGACTCCGGAGATGGAGTTCTTAGCATAAATCCTTATTTGATCACTCATTCTTCAATCTGTAGTAAGGTCTCTATATATGGAATTCCATTGAAGTGGTACTCATGTGTGCAATGTGACTTATATACTATATATATGTATATTACTACATAGTTTCGAAAACCAAGTATATAACAAGTATGTGCTCTAGTATACATGTATTCTCTCAATCTAGGGTGAGAATTCTTACCCTATCTCTAATGGACTATGGTATCTCTTCGGTTAAACTATGCAACTTAAGCTCTGATACCACATGTGAAGATTGCCTTACAACACTAACACCCAATATAACTAAAGTAATGCGTTGTAACGGTGCCCGGTCAATGCAGGGCGATCATCAAGTTTGTAGTAAAATAAGTAAACATCATAGAACCTATCGTATATCTCACGGTGCATCGATTAAAATATAATAGTTACCACATATACAAAATAGGCAAGACGGTAGTAACTGAATGAACTATAGAAGTAAGAATATATGGACCTATATAGCTATACAACATAAGTGATAGAGTTTATACAAATTACAACAAACTCAAAGAAGTAACTTCCTCTAAATAGATAATAGCACTTGTAAGCCCCATAATGCTGCACAGTGGAATAATAAGTAATAACATCTAAATATAATAATACGTGAGAACGGAGCCTACTGCTCTCCACCTATCTAGCTCCACATGCTCACCAAATATGATATCCCTAATCTACTCATTTAAAAGTATCCTGAATAATAGGAAGCAAAGAATAAAATCCCAGTTAAAAATAGTCTGCTGTGAGCGGTAGAAATCTCAAATTCAAAGAGGCAAAGAATAAAGATTGATAAACGATAGAAAATCTCATTTTCTATTTAGAAAACCTCATTTTCAATGGAAAGAAAAATGGTTTGGTGGTTGTACTAACCCTTGAGATTAGTAAAATTTCGATGACCATTGGTGAGGCCTTAATTATGGGCTTGGGCCTAATTACACAAATCTATC
The DNA here is from genome assembly GCA_030765085.1 of Allium cepa. NCBI lineage: Eukaryota > Viridiplantae > Streptophyta > Magnoliopsida > Asparagales > Amaryllidaceae > Allium > Allium cepa. The sequence continues at coordinate 834,832,693 of CM060934.1, forward strand.
TAAAAAGTGTCTAACTTAAAACTATGATATCTCCTAAACTATTTGGCCAAATTAAGTTTTTACTCATTTTAAGTTCATTTGGTTATGTAAATAATATTTTACCTACCTATCGCTATATAAAAGTATGGGTTGTTATTATAAATAATTAGGATTATGTATATTTTAGCCGACGTCCTTATTATTAGAAATATTAAGGTCCTACTACCTTCCATTTACATTTTATAATGTACAACTCTATTGTTGTAATGACTGAGCTTTTTGACCTATGAATGTAGACACTAATACTCCATGGTATTCGCGTGCCGAGCACCCAAGTGTTGGAAAGATAGAATGTTAGGGTAAAAGAAAACATAAAAAGAAAAAGAGAAAGAAAGATGAACACAATATCAGAATCTCATATGCGGAACAATAATATATAATTTCTCCGAAGGTCTTTACCAAAAGAAAATTTCGATATGCATATATCAATCAGAGAAAACTAATCTATTATCAATCTCGATAGTTATAATAGCCTATCCTCACAACTGCTGACATTAACAAGTCAAGTAGTGCAGCATAAATGAAATATGGTAAGAAATCATACAGCTCCTCTCCAAGAGATCCAGTGAACCACAAACAAATTTGGAAATATACTTGAGCTGACCGAGCATTGAGAATAACACACAGATTATTCTAGTAAACCGGTGTGAGAAACTCAAATAATATTGATTTTTCAAAATAAGGGTATCTTGTAAGACCACGCTGCCAATAAACACGGAAGGGTTTTTACCTTATGATAAGCAAAACATTTCTATTATAAAATCCAATGATAATATAATAATGTCTAACATGTGAAATATAAATAATCAAATAGCTAGAAATATAAATAATCACATAGCTACGATGTGAGTGTACACCACAAATATACAATCACAATCACTAAGTCACGTTCACTAATTGTGTAGGAATTCCACGGATATGCCCTCAATAACTCAGGAATGGTCCTCCTGCACAAAGATCGTATATAACCTTTGGAGCATCGTATGTCTCTAGATAAAATATACTATAGGAAAACAAATCTGGTCCATGCCCGAACACGTGGGATTGGGTCACAATCACTTCTGCATGCATATCCGTAAGTATCACTAGAATGGGGTGCCTACACCCTTTAAGTTAGCTAAACCCTATAGGCTATGTTTTATATTTCTGGTTTCTTGGTAACCTCAACTTTGGTTCTATGGGAAACAAATAGACAACACATAAGATCAGAGATCACCTCCTACCTGTTAAAGCTGATGGATTTCCTTATCTTTTGTCCTAGAAGGGCAAAATGAGTTTATACGTACAATATAACATCACCAAAGATAATTGTAACATATAATTCCCATGTTTCTTCTACATATTTCCAGAGTATATTTGGTTAAATCAAACAACAATGAGAATAATCAATTATGGAAAACTAGTCATGATCGAAACACACAAGCACGATCTAGTCATATAAATGACTTCTAATTCCTTTTATAATTAATTGTACTTTATTAATTAAAATCCTCTTTTATTAGTAAAACTTATTTTTACTCCCTAAAATCTTTATAAATGAAACTTCATTTATTAATTAAACTCCACTGTTCATTTCAATACATTTTGATATTCTCAAAAGTACTCATATACTTATCTCAACCATATAAGTATATTCATAAATCAATTTTACAGGGCTTAAGACAAATGTTACTCAAACATTGTCACTACAAACCCAAAACCGTTTCACTTATGATTACCTTTAAACATTCTTTTCAAAGATCCATTTACATTCATAAGTATAATAAAAAAGGATTAAAGGTCAATGTTATTTACATATTACTGCAATAAACCCTAAACCAATTCATACTTGTTATTCTCTTTAAAATTTCATTGTTAAAGATCTCAGTATTTTCCAAACTAATTTAATAATATTTTACCACTTTAAAATATTATCCAAGGGTTTAAAAAAAATGTTACTAAAATATTGTTTATGACAAAGCCAAAACACTTCACTATTCCATTATCTTTAAAACTCCATTTTAAAGATCCATTTACTTTTCAAAAGTAGTTAAATGGGTTAAAACAAATGTTGCACAAACATCATTACTATAAACCCAAAGTCACTTTTATACTTGCCATTTACTTTGAAATATCCATTTAAAGCTATAAGTACTTCTCTACTTATTAAACAAGGCTATATACAATTTTTATCAATTTATAAAACAATCCATCATAATCTAAGTGTTATAATTCCAAAAACTCCTTTATTCTTTCACAAATACTAAACTTCCTTTTTAAAGCTTCTGAATATACTAAAATACCTTTAAAAGATACACACACACAAACATATATTTTCATTTATGTATAAAACTAAGATATTTAATAGAATACCATAAATCATTTGTAAAATATTATAATATAAAAGCCTTTTATTTCTTAAATAAAATATTTAACAAGTTTCTAAAACCATTTATGCACTTAAAATATTCTTTTAAAATACTTATACAAACTTTCAAAACCTTTTATATAAAGCACCATAAAACTTGTTTTACAATTGAAAATTGTCCCCTCAAAAGCACGTAAATGATTTCCAGCAATATATTCAAACCTTGATATTTTCCCGATAATAAGTATGCTTACTATACTTATTATAAATATGATGAAGACTTAGGTCATCTTTCAAAGTTAACTTTAAAATTGTCCAACATAGCCTTCATCTAACTAATACCATGCCACCATCCATTCAACCCATCACCTTCTCTATCGACGGCGATTCCAAGCCCTAGCTCATGATTGCCTAAGTCGAGCACAAACAAACTCGATCGCTCCCAAAACTAAGCATACTATATAGAAGCTATCGACCATACGAAGCCGTAGGATCCAAAAAATTCTAATCCGCTAGCTACAATTCACGATTTAATTTGATGGAAGAAACTGATGGTGGTGGTAGGCAAAAGTTTTAAAATGAATGGATATGAAATTGTAGGTTTGAGTTGATGATTATTTATAGAAAAATTTACATTATATTTTATTCATTATTTTTAATCGCTATGCATTCTAAGCATGTGCGACCATATAGTACATGCGATCTTCATGAAACTTTTCGACGTATAATAATTCATTATTTTAGATCTAGTGACACTAGTTTCATAGAAATCCAAGACAATGCCCTAAAGTGATAATTTCACCCATTAACTAAAATGAATTATTTTTAACAGTTTTAATCTAAATTAAAAATTAACATTTTACCATTTTCACTTATTATTTAAAAAGAATTTAAATAAGCTTTCGATATAATCTTTTTATTCGAATCAAATCAAGGATTCAATTATTTAAATAATTTCAATATTAATTATTTAAATAATTCCAATATTTAATATAAATATTCAAAAATCCGGATCGTTATATTCTTCCTCCTTAAAAAATTCTGCCCTCGAAATTTTGACACAAGCAACAAAAGCGACAATCACCCATCAATATCTGATGGTATTACAATTACTGGAAACTATAGAAACAATTACATAACGATACTATACGGTACTATAATCACTAGCAACCAAACCTCATGTTTTTCTCAAGTTTGGAAATAATCTTATCGCATAAGGACGATAAACAATCAACTGAGCGTTACCTTATGCTCAATAGCCTCAGGTATTACTTAATCGGCCACTCATGCTACCTAAAACAATTCGAAGAGTCATCCAAACTCCCTACAAGCCAACACACATAGCATACTAATCTTTTTAAAGACTCGTATGATGCATCTATCATCCATACGCAATGTCAAATTCTATCACTAGCTCAATCACATAGATTTGACTTTTGAACTGGTATATCCCACATGACCTCTCAAATGGGGACTCTGATTCGGTTTCTTGATTAGAAATCTCTGTTATTCCCACATAGCCATATACTATGATAGAAATTTACGGATCATATAGTAATCCATATCAAGTGTTCATCGTCAAGGATCGAGTGAAAAATCCTAACTCGAACTAGTGTGAATCATCTCGAAATCATATACTCGAATCCTAGATCAAGAACCACCATACAAATAAAATGATCTACGTACAACTTATGTACTCTACTCAATTATTTTCCTAACTACACCAGTTACTTCCCATTTGAATTCACCTCAATTTCCACTTAGTATTCCCGAGTTAATACTAAAATCATTTATGAACCATTTAAAAATTTACTTCAAGTTATTAAACGTTTTATAACTTAAATTCATACTCGTATAATACTCTACTGCATCCTTAGAGTATATACAAAACCATCCAATTTAACTTACTTAACATGGATATTCAATCAATTTAAAACTTGTTTAAATTGTACTATCTCTAAGTTCAAGTGTTATGTGAACTTATATTTATATTTTCACAAAACATTTAGCTTCAAATTTCTTATAACAAATCTTGAAGTTTCGATTGTCCAAAAAAATCGTTGAAAATTCCATTTCATGTCACAAATGGAAACTGCTGATCTACAGATAAAACAAGATGCACAACCAAACTTACCGTAATGCATAAGATGCATGAGTCCATAAAATATCTGTGACGACCCGGAATTTTCAAGCATTTAAAATCGGAATATTTAATTGATTTTAAGTATTTAATAGAGCAATTTTAACTTGAATTACGAATATAACAATTTATTTGATAATTAAATTATTGAATTATTAAATTAAATAAGTGGAGTTGGGAAAATTGTTGAATCTGGAGTTTTAAGCTTATTAAAAATAATTTAAAGGTTTGTAAAATTTATATTAATAATACTGAAGATAATAAGTGTCAAAATTTAATTTAACAGTGATTTGTTCCGTTTTACAATTTTATATAGTTTAAATTGATTTTAAAATTAGCCTTCCGAGGCACAGCCTCGAAATTCGACGAAACAGGTTCCATTAGATCCGTAATATTGTATTATTATCAGATTTCAAATTTCGTAGCATTCGGCGTTATCGTGTGATCATACAAGATTAAAACCCTAGAAAATAATTAATCATTTTAATTTAAATATCCTACATCATCTCACCTGTCAAAATCTTTTCACATCAGCCACCCTATAACTTCTTTGCCGACCTATTCCACTCCATCTTCTGAAGCAAGCCGACAGCTCCCTTACTTATGTCGCATTTGCTTCCTTATTTCCTCAGTTCCTCAACAATAAATAAAAAGAAGATATACCAAACGAAATCGAACCGAGCCTCCTACCTTATCTCAAAATCAAATCCATCATAAAAAAAAGGAAATCGAGACTTCTGGCTCTCCAAATTTCTCGAGCTCGTTGCAGTAAATAGCGAGCATGTTTTGGACGTGATTCAATTGAATCGACATCGTCAGTTTGAGGGAAATTGGCGAACGTCTGGTGGAACAACGAGTTTCGAATGATTTAGGGTTCGAGCTTTTTGAAGGAAGCTCGCGTTTGAAGGTGAGCATGCGATTGGATCCAGATCATGTCGATGGGATTTTAGGGTTTTGGTGAGGCTGTGAAATCGCTGATGCTTGGAGGAGCTTGCGTGACCACTGTAGATCGAGGTCAAGTGTCGTCAGCTGGTTTCAGTGAGTAATTTTCGATCTGTATTTGTATATCTGCCTATCGATTTTTGGTCTTCCATTTTGGATGCGAACTTAGAACATTTATTTTATTACTGAAAACAAGATATAATAATATATAGAAATATATTTTTGTTATAAACTGTTAAAAACAGAAATATATTGCAGGGAAGTATATCTGCTTTTGGTCTACGATTAAATTCTAAAATAGCAAAATATATATATCGAGATAAGATGGATATAAGATCTTTGAAGATGGAAATGTTTAAAATAGGAAATAATAATAACATACTTATACACATTCTTAATTTAAGAGTTTATTTTAAAATAGTAGATTTGGTGAATAATTTGCTTATTTAGATTATTTTAGATACTAAGAAATTATTCAAATAAAAAAAATTAGTTAAAGTTAAATTATTAAATGATAATAGGCTGATCGTTTGGTTCAAATGTTAATAAATTGTAGATGTTTATTCGAGGTTTAATACCACAAGGGAAAACAAGTCAGGATCGTATCAGATTGGCAAAAAAAAAAGCAAAGGTGAGTTAATCTCACTCAGTTGAATTTAAATTTAAATTTAAATGATTCAATTTAAATAATTGTTCGAATGGTTGAATCGATTGATGTGCTATAGTTTGGTATATTTTGGAATTGGTGTATTATATTTTGCTAACGTTTGTGGATGCAGGGAATACAGGTTGGAGGGATCCAACTGGATCCCTCAACATTTATTTAAATTATTTAATATTATCTGTTTTGATCATTTGATATTCTATGAGGAATTATACTGGAATGTTGAATGCTATGGTTTGATTGGATATAAATGGGGTATAATAAATTACCAAAAATATATAAATTGGACTTTGGAAAGAAAATAAAAGAAGTGAATTTGTAAGTAAAATAATTATGGAAAATTTGAATAAATTTAAGAATGAATTGGAAAAGAAATAAAGTGACTTAAAATTTCTAATAAATAAATCTTGAGTATGAAAGGAAATTTTGAATAAACAGAAAGTTAATGAATTTTAAACTTCAATATTAACATTTAAAAGAACAGAACATTTATTTAATATTTAAGATTTAATTTATTGAAAAGAATAAAGAAGAAATTGGGAAAAATCTGAAATTGGTATATTTCAGTTAAAAGATTTTAAATCAAACGAAAAATAATAACAATAATAATAAGTCCATAACTAATGAATTTTGAAATGAATTGAGTAATTAAAGAAACCTATTTCAGGTAAAATAAATTGGAAATCAATTTGGGGAAGATTGATTTAAGTGATTGAAGTTGGAATTTTTCCCTGAATAACAAAGTACGTTTTCAAGTAAATTTTTAAATATAAGTTAAAAGTTTTAATTTTTTTTAAAAGGTATGTTTTGAAAATTTTATTATTTCTAAATATTTAAATTCTAAAGTAAGTATTTCCTTTAATCTAGTATGGCAGTAACTATTAAAGAGTGACTTCGTATTTTGTTTATAAAAGTGAAAATCTAGTTTTATATTTTATTAAGTAACCTTATTCTCAACTATTCATATAGTATGTATTTTTAATGAATTATTGAAGTAATTTTAACTTAAGTGTTTTAAAGTATATTTCAAAGTAAAGTGTTTTAAATTATTTTAAAACTTAGTTTTGTGCTTGGTGATTTCAGAGGAGATAGAAAATATTTGGGAAAGTTTATTCTGAAAAGAAAGATGGTTTTGAAACTGTTTTCAAAGGATTGAGAATATAAATATATCTTGTAAAGATATATTGAGATAAATAAATAATTTGGGAAATTATTTATTGTTGGATGGTTGTTTGTGAATATAAATTGATAGTTAAATCACCGACTATCAATATTGGACAAATGCATTGATCGTTTCGAAGAGATCGGGATCGAGATTTATTTCTCGAAAACCACTTCGATCCGGTTTGTATGTTTCTGTGAAAAAAGATTTTGGATTCGAGGATGGAGCAGTGAAGTGCAAGGGCTAGTCGCTACTAATCCTGAGGATATTTCCAAAATGGATGTAGTAGGAGTAGTGCCTTTGGTTCCGTTCGAACCCGGGACGGACTTGTATGGATGAATGCTTGCGAAACATCGTCAGGTGGATGATGGGCATTCTAAGGGATATATTCTTAAAAAGGTAACGCTTAGTCTCAAGCCTCATCAAATGGGAATGACTGAAAATCAGGGGTTATGCAGCAAGGCTAGGTGGGTAGCACCCAAGCAGGGTGAGGTCATTCCAGTCTAGATGTCCCTTTTTATTTCGGCTTAGCGGGCGGTTGCTGATCCCAACCGCGGGGTGATCTCACTCGGGATTATCCAGTAAGGGGTAGTCCCGGTCTTATGTTGCAGGGGAGCGGGCGTACTCCTCGGTACGGTGATCTAGGCCCCGTACTGTGACAGGTGGTACCCCAGTGCCTAGTCATTAGTTGGAAATTCATTCTCCCTACGAGCCTTGTACGAGTTTTTTTTGTATTACCCACTCTATGGGTAGTAGCTGGAATTTAATAGATGTAACAATTTCGGTTATTTTATAAGTATTTGTATATAGACCCTATTATAATATCAGAGGATTTCTATAAAAATTGTTTTAGCTATCGTAAGGTAAAAACCCGACATGTTTATTTGTGGCGTGGTCTTATGAGATGCTTTTGTTTTTCAAAGGATTTTTGAAACTTTAATAATCAATTGATTGTGATTTTCTCACGCTGGTATTCCAGACTGACTCGGGTGTTATTTAACTATAATGCTCGGGTCAGACCGAGTATTATAGGATATACAGGATATGATGCTGTTGAGCTCAGGAGACGAGCAAGATGACGGTACGTACTCCCGTACTTGTTTATATATGTATATTCCGCTGTGTTGAGTTGTTGTGTATCCATTATATGATATTGATGTTGAGCTGTGATTGATGTACTCTGATGATGTAATATATAAACAGAGATATTTGATTTTTTTTGAGTAATGACCATTTATTATCTATTATATTTTATGTCGCTGCAATGGTTAGATTCTGATGTTGTTTTCTATTTTCTTCTTCTACCTCTTCTTCTTTAACCCAAATGGTTCGTATTTCTGTACAACTTGAGTTGATTGTTGTAGAATAGTGTTAACTCAAAGGGTATGGATTTGCGGGCTGTTACACTTGGTATCAGAGCTTAGGTTGGTGATAACCTTGGCTCTGGTGAGAAATTACTCAATTAGAGTCCGTAGTACTCTAAAATGAGTTTGAGCGTATTAATAGATATGGGCGCGTATTTGTTAGTGAATATAAATTGTTTTAACATTGTGTTGATTGGTTTATTGAGTGGCATATGAACCTTCGTCGACACAGTCTGTGCAACTGTATTGAAGGGGTTTTTAAACACTTGAATAGAACAATCGACACGGTATTGTTTTAAATGTGGGTAAATGAAATAATTTTACCCAAAAACATATTTTTATATAAAGAATAGTTTTTGAAAACTATTTATCTAATATGTGGTTGCTTGGATGTTGGAAATGATAATTAAAGTATTATCATTGTTAAGTGAAAATTTGACTAGAAATTGAAATATAACTAAAATTTAAGGGAATAAATTCATTATAAAATGAAATTTATAAATATGAATTATAAATATAATTTATGAATTGAAATACAATCAAATGATAATTTGTATAAGCATAAAGTGTACAAATGAATTATAGTTAAAATTTATTTAAGCAGGCTTTGGAAATTTAAAATCCCGGAGACTTTGGAAGTTTTTGTCGAAGTGTTTTAAGATAGATGATAGCATTATTGTTTTGGAGATATTTCTAAATGGAAATATGTTTTAAATGGATTTTGAAAATGATATAGCACTGAAATCACTTGGATTATTGGAAAATAATTTTGAGGATGACGGCCACATCATCAGTATTCATTTTCTAATTTCTAAGTGACGGATTGCTGCCAAAAATTTATTTGTTCAGAAAAGCTAGTTGTTTTGAAAATTCCAAAGGAAATTTGTTGGGGATAAACCAGGATTGGTTTGATTTTTGAGAGATGTGATTTGTTATGTTGGAGATTCCAAAATAATTTGAAACCAAAGGTTGGGTGTTTAAAATATCCTGATGATTAGGTCTTAAGCTTATAAATTGAGATGATTTTTAAATCAGGAAGGGAATATAAGCTTTGAATGTTGGAATTTAAATTTAAAGTGAAAAGTTAAAAATGAAATTAACTTGGATGGGAAATAAAAACTTAGCTAAATTGAAATTAATTTAAATAGGCTGAAATAATATCCAGTTGCATTCGAATTAAGTTGAAATCGAATTGAGTTAAATAAATCTGAGTTTAAAATAAAATTGAATTGGGATAAAAATTCAATTGAGTTATCAAATGGAATTAGATTCTTACCTGAATAAAGGGAAAATAAGTGGGATAAGGATTGGAATTGAAATAAATAAATAAGAATAACGTGTAAAAGAATTAAAAATCCATAAAATAAAATATGTTTGGGTTGTAAATAAGCATAAGGCTTGAGTTAAAAATAAAAAAAGAATATATTCAAGCCTAGAATGAATGGGATTGTGTAAACAATAAGTTGTGACTTATAAAGTTTATAAGTGGAAATGAAAACCCAAAATAAATATTGTTTGATGACTTGAAAAATAAAATGAATATTCGAACTTGAATTATAAAATAAATTTGAACTTAAGAAAATTAAGTGGAGTGATGTTTGGAATTGAAATTCAAGTGTTGGATTGTAAGGGAAGAACTAATTGATAATAAATTAGTTAATGAAATGTGTAAATGGAGTTCAATGTAGTTAAATAGAAGCTAAATTGTAAGCTAATAATGAAGATTGGAAATAGAACTCAAGTTATAAATCAAATTCAACTTGAATCATTAGTGAAGAAAATATAAATGAAAGTGGCCTTGCAATTAATTAAATGAATCGAGAATGAAGTTGAATTGTGAGTTAATAAAATTGGATGGTAAATTAAAGGTGAATGGTGGAATTAGAACTTGAGTTATTAATTAAAATTTAACTTGAAGTGCTAACAAATTAGATATAATTGAAATGTATCGAATAAAAATGGAAATGGATTAAAATAGTAATGGTTTGAATTGAAAATAAAATCCAACTAAGTTGAAATAAATTGGAAATGGCCATGTAATCAATTGAATGAGTTGAATCTGGAAAGTTAAATTTTATAATAACTAATCAAAGAATTTGTAGTTTGAAATGGGATTGGATTAAAATAGAATCAAGTTAAATTGAAAAGAGAAATTTATTTGCAAAATGAAATGAGCTTAAGTATAGAAAAAAAAAGATTTGAATAAATTGAAGGAGAGTTGAATTGGATTCAACTTAAAACTAAGTGTAATGATATTGGGTTTGATTTAAATCAAGTGAAAATGAATTTGAATCGAAATAGAATTTGGTGGGTTATAAATAATATTTAACGAAATGAAAATTCAAAATTGATTGAGTGGATAAACTAATTATATTGAATAAATAAATGGATGGAATAAATAAGAATCAAATGGAAGTGAACTTAAGTTTGAAGTGAAATAAATTGAGTAAATTAACTTAAGTTTAGAATAATTAGAAGCTCGACTACGAGTAAAATTGGAAGACCATTAAATTAAAGCTTGGTTTGAATTAATTCGGGAATGGATAGTAATGTGCAAGCTTGGAATTGGTCGAGCTAAATAAATGGTCGTGAATGAATTAAAATAAAAAGGAAATTTAAATTGGTAATGAAGATGAAACTAAATTGTTAATGGTTTTGAATGAACTAGTTTGGTTAATAAAATGAAATGCAAGTGAATGGATTCAAATCTGGAATGCAATGAAAATGAGAATATATGAATTGTGAATAAATTTAAAAATGGAATAAAATTAAGTATAAATTGAGTTGAAATCCATTTAAAATGGTTATAAAACATAAATACTTATTTATTCACATAGATCTCGTCAAATTGCATAGAATAAATTGTCATTTGATGTAAATGGAAGTAATTAAGATGCTATGAATTGATAAAAGTGAAATATAATTGATTTTAAAATCAATTGAATTGAATATGAGCTTGTTTGGGGTTAAAATAAATTGAAGGTAAGAAATGGTATTGTAAACCATTAAAATTAAATGAAATGGCGTGTGGATTGGTTGAAACAAATGCATAAGTGTTAAAAACCATATAAGTTGCTTATAAACATTGTCTAGTTACATTGATTTTAATATTCATGTGTTGTAGTTGTTTAAAAAGAGTGAAATGTTAATAAACTTCATATATTGGGCACTTACATGTTTAAATTGAGTAAGTACAGGTACCTGGAAGCCGTGAGGCTGGATCGGGTTATGCTAATTGCTAAAATTTTAAGCCGCTTGCTTAAAAATGCTAAATAAGGCACGCCTACGCAATAAAAATAGGAAATATGAACTGTTTTTGATTTTTTCGACCGTGTGGGTCGATGTATATATTTATATATTTTGTCAAATTGCAAAAGCTCCTCCGTACAAAGGAGACTCCGACAAAAAATTTCAAAAATTTGGGAGTTAGAAAATTTTGGAAAATTGTGTTAACGACTAACGAATTCAAATTGGAAACTAAATTAAATTAGTAAAGGAAACCAACTTAAAGTAATGATATGAATTAGTTATTAATGGAAAATAAAGTTTAAAAATTCAGAGTTTAAGATAAATTGAATTCATATGAAAATGAAAGAATCAAAATTGAATAGAAATAGGTATAAACTGATATGGTAAGGTGAAAATAAATATAAGAAACATGTAAAATGCTTATACTGAACTTGAGAAAGAAATGGTGAGTTCTTAATTGGAAATTGATCTTTAAATACCTTCTAGGTTAATACTAGGAATGGATTAATATTGATATTTCGTAAGGAAGTGGATAAAATGTTTTTGGAATATTGTGATTGGATATTATTGTCAGGTAGGATATGCAGGTAATATAAATGGGAAAGGAGAACTGGATTTGATTTCAAAAGATAAATTTGAAATGCTCGACAAAAAGGTATTTATTTAAATTTGGTATGAAATTTGATTGGGTTTTTGGATCGAGCCACTTGGCTTTTGTTTTCTTTTTGGATTTGAGAGGCCGTAGAGCCATTTTGTAGTTGTACCGAGCTAGCCGTGCAAAGGAGACGCTGGCAAAAATTTTCGGAAATTTAAGGAGTTAGAAAAATTTTGAGAAAATTTTGATAATTCAAAAATTTTTTTTGAATTATAATTTGAATAGTTGAACAAGTAAGTTATTTGAAAACTATAGAAGGTTTTGGAAAAGTTTGGAAAGTTAATAAGAATGGTAATGGGTCTTTTATAAAAAGACAGCTGGTAAGATGTTGTATTGTTAGAAACTGTTTGGTTTTGGGAAAAATAAACGGGTTTTGGACCATTCTTCCTAGTTAGTAATTTCGGGGATGAAATTCTTTTAAGGGGGAAGGAATGTGACGACCCGGAATTTTCAAGCATTTAAAATCGGAATATTTAATTGATTTTAAGTATTCAATAGAGCAATTTTAACTTGAATTACGAATATAACAATATATTTGATAATTAAATTATTGAATTATTAAATTAAATAAGTAGAGTTGGGAAAATTATTAAATTTGGAGTTTTAAGCCTATTAAAAATAATTTAAAGGTTCGTAAAATTTATATCGATAACACTGAAGATAATAAGTGTCAAAATTTAATTTAACAGTGATTTGTTCCGTTTTACAATTTTATATAGTTTAAATTGAATTTAAAAATAGCCTTTCGAGGCACAGTCTCGGAATTCGATGAAACAGGATCCATTGGATCCGTAATATTGTATTATTATCGGATTTCAAATTTCATAGCATTCGGCGTTATCGTGTAATCGTACGAGATTAAAACGCCTAGAAACTAATTAATCATTTTAATTTAAATATCCTACATCATCTCACCTGTCAAAATCTTTTCACATCAGCCACCCTATATCTTCTTTGCCTACCTATTCCACTCTATCTTCTGAAGCAAGCCGACAACTCCCTTACTTATGTCGCATTTGCTTCCTTATTTCCTCAGTTCCTTAACAATAAATAAAAAGAACATATACCAAACGAAATCGAACCGAGCCTCCTACCTTATCTCAAAATCAAATCCATCATAAAAAAAAGGGAAATCGAGATTTCTGCCTCTCCAAATTTCTCGAGCTCGTTGCAGTAAATAGCGAGCATGTTTTGGACGTGATTCAATTGAATCGACATCGTCAGTTTGAGGGAAATTGGCAAATGTCTGGTGGAACAGCGAGTTTCGAATGATTTAGGGTTCAAGCTTTTTGAAGGAAGCTCGCGTTTGAAGGTGAGCACGCGATTGGATCCAGATCATGTCGATGGGATTTTAGGGTTTTGGTGAGGCTGTGAAATCGCTGATGCTTGGAGGAGCTCGCGTGACCACTGCAGATCGAGGGCGAGTGTCGTCAGCTGGTTATAGTGAGTAATTTTCGATCTGTATTTGTATATCTGCCTATCGATTTTTGGTCTTCAATTTTGGATGCGAACTTAGAACATTTATTTTATTACTGAAAACAAAATATAATAATATATAGAAATATATTTTTGTTATAAACTGTTAAAAACTAAAATATATTGCAGGGAAGTATATCTGCTTTTGGTTTACGATTAAATTCTAAAACAGTAAAATATATATATCGAGATAAGATGGAGATAAGATCTTTGAAGATGGAAATGTTTAAAATAGGAAATAATAATAACATACTTATACATATTTTTAATTTAAGAGTTTATTTTAAAATAGTAGATTTGGTGAATAATTTTCTTATTAAGATTATTTTAGATACTAAGAAATTATTCAAATAAAAATATATTTATAATTAAATTATTAAATGATAATAGGCTGATCGATTGGTTCAAACTTTAATAAATTGTAGATGTTTATTCGAGGTTTAATACCATAAGGGAAAACAAGTCAGGATCGTATCAGATTGGCAAAACAAAAAGCAAAGGTGAGTTAATCTCACTCAGTTGAATTTAAATTTAAATGATTAAATTTAAATAATTGTTCGAATGGTTGAATTGATTGATGTGCTACAGTTTGGTATATTTTGGAATTGGTGTATTATATTGTGCTAACATCTGTGGATGGAGGGAAAATAAGTTGGAGGGATCCAACTGGATCCCTCAACATTTATTTAAATTATTTAATTTTCTCTGTTTTGATTATTTGATATTCTATGATGAATTATATTGGAATGTTGAATGCTATGGTTTGATTGGATATAAATGGGGTATAATGAATTACCAAAAATATATTAATTGGATTTTGGAAATAAAATAAAAGAAGTGAATTTGTTAGTAAAATAATTATAGAAATTTTGAATAAATTTAAGAATGAATTGGAAAAGAAATAAAGTGGCTTAAAATTTATAATAAATAAATCTTGAGTATGGAAAGGGAATGTAACGACCCAGGATTTTTATGAATTTAAATTGATAATTTAAATGAATTTTTGAATTAAAAATTGTAAAATTTATTTTTAAATGATGCGAGTTTCCCCGATTCAAATAGAAAATATATTAAGTCAAATTGATTTGAAAATTTGCACATATGTGTATATATGAGAATATATATATGTATATGTTGGATTTGAAAATATAATCTTAAATAAACGGGTCAAAGACTAATTATAATAATAACAATTAAAATATAAACTAGAAATAGAAGACAATAAATGTCAAGTTAAACAAAATAAATAAAATAAATGCACATAGTTAAAATTCAACAACATAATAAATGCAAAATCTCATCAGCCGAGTAAACAAGCCAAAGCAATTAATGCCATACCTCTAGTACAATATAAAGTATGCATTAGCCTCCTTTGTACACAACATAGATGCATAGCAGCCGAGCTAGAGAAGATGCAGGTAAGTAAAGGAATTAACAAGTACAACAAAATATTATCACCTGTACACTTTCTTTTATAATATCAGCCTTGTTTCATCAGGTGGACATTCGAAAGCTAAGAAAAAATATATGTATATATTTGCAAAGTACAAGCAAGATATTACCACTAGCACAAAAGCAAGATTTAGCAGCCATGCCTAATTGTACCAAATAATGTTACATCACCTGTACAAGTATCTTTAGCCATGTTTCGCATTGTTCAAACTATACATCACCAGTAATCTCATTTTTCCATATATCAACTTCCCACTTCATTTCAGCTCGTTCATTTAAACCAGAAAATGAGTAAGTTTTTCCTTTTACAAAATTTAAATAACAATATAAATCAAAACAAATGACTTCAAACCAGAGAAACCAAAGAGGGATTCTTCAGCTTGCAATGTCACAGTCTGTTCTTTCTCCTCTGTTCTTCAAAAACAAGGTGAGTAACATTTTTTCTTCAAAAATTTAAGGGATTGAATTTGTGCAAGTGTAACTGAGAAATGTATGTGTGTGCACATATAATTATCTGTATATAATATATATATATGGGAAGATTGAAAATAAGTATGCAGGCTGTTGTTTAAAACACATCTGTTCTTAGTTCAAACTCAAACTGTTTGATTCAAAAATCATTTACCCTCTTTCTGATTTATGATTGAACTTCAGATTCAAACAAAAGATGTTTATATCATTGTAAACTAAGTTTAAAAATTTAGTTAAGGTTTAAACAACTTACAAATTTTCTCTAGAAACCCAATATGCTGAATAAACTCAAGATTTGCAAATTTTCGAACTTCTCTGATCATAGATTCGGGTATCTAACTAAAATCCATGCTGAAAATGATGATTTTTAAGATGGGTTTCGTAATTTATAGTTTGGGATTAAGGGTGCAGTTCTATTTTTAACAGAAAATGGTTATGTGAGGATTTCTGGTGATCTTCTTGATCATGGAGGTCGGGGTTTCCTCCGGTTGTAGTGGAGTGATAAGAGACTTTGGCAAAAATGTCAGGGAGTCGATCGAAGCACGGTGGAGGTGGTGGTTGTCATTTTTTGTCTGGAACCCTAATTTTAGTGACGTATAATGTTTTGGATCGTGCGCCTTCTCTAGTTGATCGAGTGCTTCGGGGATTTGGGAACGCGTAGAGGAATGGAAGGTGAGTCAGTGGCCGAGGTCGCGCGAATTCCGGTGGACGAGGCGTCGAGGAAATGGCGTTGACAGGTTTGTGGGGGTTCGACAGTGTAGCGTTTCCAGGTTTGTTCCAGGTCTCGAATTTCGACTTCGAGGTGGCGGAAGCGTTCAGGTGGTTGGCGTACGTTCTGGAGTCGGTCATCCACATGCTCGAAGTCACGGTAATGGTCGCAGTTGATCGGAGTTATGGTGCATGTGCACACGTGCTCGGTGGAGATAGCTTGTTTGTGGCCGTGTATTGGATTTGGGGAAGAAGCAAACGTTCAAAGTTTTAAAGTGTTTTACTCGAAGTAAATAATGTCCTGGCTCGGGTTTTTAAAAGTCTGGTCTCGAGTATGACTTATGTTTAGTATCAGGGTTTTAAAACCTGAGTGTTTTAGTTTAAAAGAGAAAGTAAAGTTTTAAACAATTTTTAAATAAAAGTTAAATCTGAAATTCAAGTTCAGGTTGAATCTCAAGATTACATAGTTGGAGTTTAAAGATGATGTTTTAAAATGTAAGTAAAGTTTTAAACCAAAGTTTAATCTAGAATCGAATTTAAATCTGTAATTAGTTTGAAATGGAAGAAAGGTTTTGAATTTAAATTGTATTCATTTTTAATTTTAAATCTGAAATGAAATTGGAAAGTAAACTTTAAAGTGAATTGTTTTGGATACTTTGTTAACGACAAGAATAATGTTTTCCTTAAAATTTAAATTAGGGATTTATGATTTGGAATTCAGTAAACTATTAAGTTAATTAAATGGGAATTTAATTATTTAATTTATTTTTAATTTGGATTAATTAAATAATAATTAAAAGTTTAAATTAAGTAAGGAATAATTAATTTGTAAATTAAGGGTTATTAATCAAATATAAATTAATGATTTAAGTTGATTGATCAAGCGATTAAGCAATAAATTAAATTTAAGGATAATGTGATAGATTAACCCAGGTAATTAATTTGAGAATAATTAATTTATTAAAAGTTAATTAACTAATGAAGGTGATTAACGAAAAAAATCATCAATTAAGGAGTAATTAATTAATTAAGAATAAATTATTAATTTAGGATAAATTAATAATTAATTAAAAGACAGTTTACTAAATGTTTTGAAGCTAATTGATTATTAATTTTCCCATGACCAGCAAATTTATTCATAGAAATTTATCTGATTAACTTAATCAGATAATTGAATTAATCCTACTTTTGGATGTTTGGATTTTATTGGATGACTTGATTGTTTGATATCCCTAACATATGATGCTTTGTGATACATCCTGATTTATGTGGTGATCTGTAATTTACTATCTGTGACATATATATCTGTGATCTGTATATAACAGATAAGCGTTATAGTTTATATCGCTTATCAACTATATTTCTGTATTTTGATCTGTGATGATTGATTGATGTTGCACTACTGTGTATTACCCTTGGACTACACCATACACACACAAATATGGATTTCACGAGGAAATCGGTTAAGTCACAGATAGTTTAAATTTAATGTTTTTGAAATTAAAGTTTTAATTTCAAATTGATTTTGAAAATGGATTTGGGTTAAACGGTAAAGCTTTTGAAAAAGGTTTTCACAGATAGAAGCTATTTTGAATAACTCGGTAAAATCTCCAATTTAAATAATACAATTTGAATTTGAATTCGATATTTGGAATTGAATTCGATGATTGGAAATTATGGTTAAAGATATTATAAACATGTTTGTGTGAATTTAAACCATTTTAAAGGTATGGTTTTGGGAATTTGAATTTAACCCAAGTATTTCAACTCGTATAAATGAATCAGATTTCCAAAATGAAAACTGTTGTTTTCAAATGATAAACACTTTTAGATAAGAACTGAGATTCCAGTTAATTAGGGGAATTTCAAGATTGAATAGAGAAATGATTTTCCTAAGTTATGAATGAATTCTTTTTGAAAGCTATGAATTAAATCTGTTTATTTTTAACAGATCTAAATTGATGATTTGTTTAAATCAAATTGAAATGAAATTGTTTTGAAGGCTATAAGTTAAATCTTTGATTTAAAGATTTAACGAGTTAATCAAATTGAAATGAAATTGTTTTGAAGGCTATAAGTTAAATCTTTGATTTAAAGATTTAACGAGTTAATCAAATTGAAATGAAAATTGATTTGTAAAATCTGTGAATGAATCTTTTGTTTAAAAGATTAAAATGTGAAAATTGTTTAAAGCGTTAAAGGTTGTGAAAATGAATCTTTTTGTTTAAAGATTGAAAATGGTAATTTGCTAAGCCATTTGAAGAAAAGTTTTGGGTAATAAGTTGTGACTTAATTGAAATCCCATTATCATTTGTTTTTGAAATATCGTGCTCACTATTCGGTTTAGCCGGGAAAGGACCTTTGTGTCTTATAACCCATTCTGAATATGTGATTTGACGTTATGGATAGCATTTGAAGACCGGGTATTTGCGAAAGCGATAGGATGACCTATCGATTGTTTCTGCACCGAGTCGCGCCGGTATAGAAACTCCCTAAGTGATGGGAAATCCGATCAGGATTGTGAATATCCGGATTGCAAGGACTTCTTTGAAAGTGCCTTCGGTTCTGTTTGAACCCAGAACAGACTTGTATGGATTGTTATGTCTGACATTACAATTTGAGATATAAAGCTGATTTCTTTCAAATATATTTCTGTTGGTGGCGGAGAATTTATTCTCTTAGCTTAACACCCTTCTCTGAGACGTACGAGCTCAAAGGTTATGTAGTTGAAGGTTATCAGCAATATATTCCCAATTTGGTAATGTGACATGCTGAGTGTTGCTGTGAAATGATCATTGTGTTGATCATTTGTGATAGGATCATTTGTTTGATCGTTTATCTTTGTGATCATTTCTATGATCATTTGTTGACCCAAAGCACAACTTTTGTATAAAGCGTGTTTTTGTGAATGAGACTTCGTCGAGCCTCACACCCCGGAATGGTCAAAACAGGAAAGATGCGGCAAGGTTATGAGGGGTAGCTCCCTTTAGGGTATGTGCATTTCCTTCTAGAAAAGGGTGGTATCATGGTATGGAGCCCAGATACTTACTCATGTTGAAACACTTTATTTATGATTGTGTGATGTTGATTACGAGCGCTCGGTTAAAGGTCCCAAAGGACCGGGGGATGGCATACTCGTGTCAGTTGTTACCCAGTTAGGGGTAACCCGGCCTTGTGTTGGCAGAGATCCGGTTTGGTTCTCCGGGACGTCCTTCCAGAGGCGTTCTCATGTGGCAATGGGAAGTTCCTTGGCCTGACCATTCGTTGGAAATCCAATTCCCAATACGAAACCCTGTACGGTTTTAGTTGTAGAATCTTCCATTTACTTATGGTTGTCACCACTGTTTAGATGGTAGCTATAGTAGGCATAATTCGAAATGTCTATGCTGGCTAAGATTTATATCTTTATTTTCGAAATGATTTTTACTACACTATGCACTAGTAATAATATCAAATGTTTCTTTTTAATGCGTATCTAGCATCTTTGACTATCATAAGGAGAAATCTCCTCCGATTCTGCGTTTGCATTGTGTGTGTGTGCGGGAGGCCTTATGGTAGTCTCATTTTTAAAAAGCATTGCGAATTGACTTTGAAAATCTTTCGTTGAATGTTTTAAAAGATAAACTGTTTTTGTTGCTCACATCAGTCCCACGACTGATCCGGAGTTTATTGTTTCTTTCCTAAACTCTGGGTGTTCATTATTTTCTACACGAGCAGTCTAGAGTTGGGTTTTTCAGATAGTTAGATATAGTGGATTATCTGGAGTTAGTTCAGTCTTTGGATCACACCAGTCTTGCCGAGCTTGGTGCATCATTATTGGGAGTTCGAGCTATTGCTGGATTGGTTCTTGGAAATGGAGTTGCGGTTTTGGAAGTTCTCTTTTGAAGACTATCTTAGAGTTATTTGTTCCGCTGCTAGATGTTATCTATTTTTCTTTCCGCTGCTATTTTATTGTATCATATCTCTGATGTATATTGATATCTACTGGATCATCTGTTGTATCAGATATTGTATCAAAGCTGTATATCAATGTATTATTCTTTTATTCCGTTGTGTTATTTACTTAATGTTGTTATAAGCTCCGGCGAATCGGATTTGAACGGTCGAATCTATGGCATTTGAATACGATTTGAAGTATGGATGTCGATTTTCGAGCGGGCAAAATCCGAAACGTCACAGGAAATTTTGATAAAACAGAAAGTTAATGAATTTTAAACTTCAATATTAACATTTAAAAGAACAAAACATTTATTTAATATTTAAGATTTGATTTATCGAAAAGAATAAAGAAGAAATTGGGAAAAATCTGAAATTGGTATACTTCAGTTAAAAGATTTTAAATCAAACGGAAAATAATAACAATAATAATAAGTCCATAACTAATGAATTTTGAAATGAATTGAGTAATTAAAGAAACTTATTTCAGGTAAAATAAATTGGAAATCAATTTGGGGAAGACTGATTTAAGTGATTGAAGTTGGAATTTTTCCCTGAATAACCAAGTACGTTTTCAAGTAAATTTTTAAATATAAGTTAAAAGTTTTAATTTTTTTTAAAAGGTATGTTTTGAAAATTTTATTACTTCTAAATATTTAAATTCTAAAGTAAGTATTTCCTTTAATCTAGTATGGCAGTAACTATTAAAGAGCGACTTCGTATTTTGTTTTTAAAAGTGAAAATCTAGTTTTATATTTTATTAAGTAACCTTATTCTCAACTATTCATATAGTATGTATTTTTAACAAATTATTGAAGTAATTATAACTTAAATGTTTTAAAGTATATTTCAAAGTAAAGTGTTTTAAATTATTTTAAAACTTAGTTTTGTGCTTGGTGATTTCAGAGGAGATAGAAAATATTTGGGAAAGTTTATTCTGAAAAGAAAGATGGTTTTGAAACTGTTTTCAAAGGATTGAGAATATAAATATATCTTGTAAAGATATTTTGAGATAAATAAACAATTTGGGAAATTTTTTATTGTTGGATGGTTGTTTGTGAATATAAATTGATAGTTAAATCACCGATTATCAATATTGGACAAATGCGTTGATCGTTTCGAAGAGACCGGGATCGAGATTTATTTCTCGAAAACCACTTCGATCCAGTTTGTATGTTTTCGTGAAAAACGATTTTGGATTCGAAGATGGAGCAGTGAAGTGCAAGGGCTAGTTGCTACTAATTTTGAGGATATTTCCAAAATGGATGTAGTAGGAATAGTGCCTTCGGTTTCGTTCGAACCCGGAAAGGACTTGTATGGATGAATGCTTGCGAAACATCGTCAGGTGGACGATGGGCATTCTAAGGGATATATTCTTAAAAAGGTAACGCTTAGCCTCAAGTCTCATCAAATGGGAATGACTGAAAATCAGGGGTTATGCAGCAAGGCTAGGTGGGTAGCACCCAAGCAGGGTGAGGTCATTGCAGTCTAGATGTCCCTTTTTATTTCGGCTTAGTAGGCGGTTGCTGACCCCAACCGCGGGGTGATCTCACTCGGGATTATCCAGTAAGGGGTAGTCCCGGCCTTGTGTTGCAGGGGAGCGGGCGTACTCCTCGGTACGGTGATCTAGGCCTCGTACTTTGACAGGTAGTATCCTAGTGCCTAGTCATTAGTTGGAAATCCATTCTCCCTACGAGCCTTGTACGAGTTTTGTTTGAATTACCCACTCTGTGGCTAGTAGCTGGAATTTAATAGATGTAACAATTTCGGCTATTTTATAAGTATTTGTATATAGACCCTATTATAATATCAGAGGATTTGTATAAAAATTGTTTTAGCTATCGTAAGGTAAAAACCTGACATGTTTATTTGTGGCGTGGTCTTACGAGATGCTTTTGTTTTTCAAAGGATTTTTGAAACTTTAATAATCAATTGAGTGTGATTTTCTCACGCTGGTATTCCAGACTGACTCGGGTGTTATTTAACTATAATGCTCGGGTCAGACCGAGTATTATAGGATATACAGGATATGATGCCGTGGAGCTCAGGAGACGAGCAAGATGACAATACGTACTCCCGTACTTGTTTATATATGTATATTCCACTATGTTGAGTTGTTGTGTATCCATTATATGATAGTGATGTTGAGCTGTGATTGATGTACTCTGATGATGTAATATATAAACAGAGATATTTGATTTTTTTGAGTAATGACCATTTATTATCTATTATATTTTATGTCACTGCGACGGTTAGATTCTGATATTGTTTTCTATTTTCTTCTTCTTCCACTTCTTCTTTAACCCAAATTGTTTTTATTTCTGTACAACTTGAGTTGATTGTTGTAGAATAGTATTAACTTAAGGTGTACGGATTTGCGGGCTGTTACAATATCTTAACAAAAAAGTGAGAACTAAAAAATTACTTCCCATTTCAAATCATTTTAAAATTATAATATACACATCTTTCGCGTCAAATCATAGTTCAAAGATCTATACGTTTTTCCAAAGCAACTCTGTAGCAAATTGCCATGGTAGCAACCCTCACTTTAAAACTCAAATACAAACACCGATAATGCTGTAGTCATCACAAAAATTATTTTCCAGCGACAGAAGTGAGTTTATTACAGCCAAACCATGCATTTCGGACTTAACAAAAACCATTCTAGAAACACCATCAAATACTTTGTAAATTGTTATCGCTATAATTGTCAAATGATATATTTCAAGAAGATCAAAAACAAGGAGGCAAGGATTAATTGTCGAAATCTAAATCTTTAGGTTGTAAAATAGCACCAAAGGCAAATGAAGATGTCCTCAACAATAATGAAGACCAGGAGGTTACGTTGGAGAGATAACTCCACCATTCAGCTAAAAGGATGGTATCCACTTGGTAGATACCACATCTATTGACTTCGAAGATGTGCAAAGAAACAAAAACAACATCGACATCAGTGAAAGAAGCAACGATGTCAAATCTATTCAACACTCTCTTCATCACACTCGAAGATATATGAACATTGGGATGGGTTGACATTAGGGACGTAGGAAATTGCTCTACATTACTGGGGAAAATAAACGGGACTTCATTTAAATCACTTCGCACATCTACGCGAAGCGATAACACCATCAATATGCTCAAAGCCATCAATGAATGTCAAAGTGGCCATAACATGCTTCATTGATGCCAGGTTCCATAAACATCGCATATTTTAGCACTTTGAAGACACTGGCCAACAACAGCACCAAGGGTCTTTGACATCAAAGGAATATAGGACAAAGCCGCCTTCCATTATTTTAATTATTATTATTGCTAATATGCTATTGTTGAATATGTCAACGACATCGATAATCCATCACACATCATCCTTATGCAAGTACTTCGAGGACATTGACATCGCACTTGAAGGATGAAGTCAAAATCAACATTGCCGAAGAAATATCAGTAAGGAAGCCAATACTGAAGCACTTCGAAGGCATTCTCTCTTAATGATGCTAAGCGACAACTCTGTTGCTCACTAATGTATACTACTGCTTATTATGGATGCCGACCAGTGAAGAGACAAAAACAAGCACCTCCAGAGTCGTCCCATTCGAAGACACTAGAGGCGAAGTGGTGGCCGCATACCTCTATAAATATTTTATGACCCTAGGGGCACCATTTCTATAGATCGAATTCAGCCACCTTATTTCTTACATGTTTTCAAATTTGTAAACCCTAGATCAGTTTAGGGATTTAGCTAATTATAATATTTGAGTCTTGTAAATATAAGGAGCTGGAAAGTAAACAATTGCATAACATAATTGACCCCTTAATTGTTGAATTATGACTTACGATTAGCATGTTTTGTTGGTCTTATCCCAACTAGAGACTTGTATACCGGCCTTTGATCATAATTGAACTTCGACCTTGACTTTACATAACATAGCATATCACTGCGATTTAAAATTAGTAACTTGCATACTTATTCTACTTTGAACTTGAACCCGCATGTTGTATTTCCATAATGACTTTGACCATATACCATTTTCCTTATGACTCCGACACCGATGATAAAGCAAGGCATTATAGTGAACTTAGATCAATGTACCCATTAGCCTATAACTTCATCGGCTACAGTTAGCTTCGAAGAGGCAGCTCTCTAGTTGACCTAACTTTTCTACATGCTTTTAAGTGTTGATGAATTTATTCGTTAACATTTTGGCACTAGAAAGAGAGCTCGATCCTCCAATCCTTATAGCTTTCGCCATAACCTAATTGCATGAAAATCTTTTATTTTAGAAAATATGGTGAGAATCAAAATGAATAATGATAATTTCCAAATGAAGAAGCCATATCACAATCGACTTTGGAAGGCAATACATCTCGAGCTTCAATTTAGAAAATATGGGATTTGGGCAACCCTCAACTCTAATGAGATTCACAAGCAATGACACCAAAATTCATTATATAATACAAGCTATTATGGTGTGAGAACTTGTTGAAAGATCTCCATTTCAAGAATCTTCAAGGGTAATGAAACTTATGGAAGAAGAAGACGAAGCGCAATCTCTAAATAAAATTCAAAATGAAGAACAAGAAGAAAACTAAGAAAGTCAAGCAAAAATACCCCTCAAACAATTGGATAGTTCAATCCAAGGAGATAATAGACATTATTACAATGATGAAATTGACCAAAAGGATGTTCTCAACCAAATAACAAAGGATACTCTTAAGGAGGAAGGAACCTTTGACATAAGAAAAAATAGATTTCGAAAAACTCTTTTTACAGAAGAAATATTTGCTGCTATAATTCTGTCTCACATAAAGATTCCTTCGCTATAATATAATGGAACTATTGATCCAAATGATCACCTTGTTGCTTTTGAAAGACAAATGGATTTGTATAATGATGCTAGGGTAGTTTGTTGCAAGTTTTTCCCTATAAATTTTTATGGTGCAGCCATCAAATGATGTAGGGACCATTAGAAACAGACATATGCTCTTAGGACTAATTCTCTTTTGAATTCATAGCACAGTTTTATTGTATTCAAAGACCAACTATAGGCTTTAGCATGTTAGCTACTATCAAGCAAAGACCAGGAGAATTGCTTGGAAAATACCTAAAGTGATTTAACGTAGAAGCACTAAAAGCAGAAAATGCAACCGATAGGGACAAACTAATAACAGTTCGATCAGGGATAATTGAGCAATCTCCATTTTGGAAAGAACTTTCTATTCGTGGATGTAAAGATTTACAATACTTCTATTTCCAAGCTGAAAAATTCATTCGAATGGATGAGATGTACTATGCCATGAAAAAAATCCCTACAAAACCAAAAAGATGAAAAATTCAATTTCGAACATCTTAGCAAGAGGCCAAAAGGGAATAAGAGTAGAAAAGGACTTCAGAAGGAGGTTTCTGAATCCAACTCTATAAATTTGAGCAAAACCCTCTCCCACATGTTTGCCATAACACAAAATGATGAAAATATATCTATTTCCTACAAAATACAGATCGTCTAGAGCTGGATAGAGGAGAAGATGATTGTGATTATCACAAAGTAAATGAACATAAGACAGATGAATGCCACATCCTATCTGGAACAATTAAGAATATGGTCAGGTTAGGATCTATAAAGGAATTCATTAAGGAAGCTTAAAGGCTCATCCATTCTAAAGTAAATAGCCCAGTGCCTAAAACCCAACTCTTTCTTAAAAGAAAAGTAGCTTAGCAACTTCAAATTCAAACCCTGGTCAAACTATAAAGTCTTGTGGCAGTTGCCCACCTTAACTTACCTTTACTCATGAATAATTTGTACTTGAAATTGATCATGTATTAACACAAAATATAAGTGTCATTAGAACAAAATCAATTCACTTCATCTTGAAAGTTCAGAATTTTACTGTCAAAGCATAACAAATTTCTAGCTATTTCTGAAGGACTATAAATAAAATATCCAATATAAAGTGGCTCTCTACCTCAGAAGCTTGGATCATTAAACTCTCCAACATAAGCTAGTTTCTAGGGAAAGGTAAATATATAAATCTTCTTAAAAGAAGCGATTCTTAGGAAAATCATGCTCTTGTCCATAAAAGTCTATCAGTTCATGAATCTTGACTTTTTAGACTTACGAACAAGACATTCCTTTTTGCTAAGTAAAATCCGAGGAGGTACAGTTATATATATCACCATATTAAAGTGGAAGTAAATATACCAACCTTATTTTCGACAAGTCATTTTATTGTCAAAAACGAATTTTCTAAACATGTCTTCTTGAAGAATTACTTTCGAAAATCAAGAAGGATTATTTCAAGTTACCTTATAAATTAAGGAAAAACAAATGTTTATCTATTTTAAGAGAGATTCACACAATCTTCAAAAATATCACTTAGCATTAGTAAATGCAAGCTAAAGATTTTAGCCGATCATATCCTGACAAAAACATTTTCAAAGATTTTTGAAGTTGTTGGCAAGGAAAAACCTATGCATATTTTCTCAAGGATTTTTTTTAGAATTATTAAGATTCATCGACAAAAGCTCTAATTAGAATAGCCTATTCTCGATTAAAGGAATATTAGTTCACGGAGCATGACCACTCAGTCTCTTATTTGAGATTCGTGTTTCTATCATGAGAACAATTTAAAAACCTCTCCCAGAGGAAGCGTTGAGAAAAGACATCTTTATCAAAGATTTCAAATGTCCCAAAACCTTTTCAAAAAGGAGAATTAATTTAAAGAAATAGTTTCTCGATTAATCAATAAAATCCTATCTCGAAATTTTTATGAACCAAAAAGGGTATTTGATAAATACTTTGTTTGGCTAAAAATTATTTTCACAAAATAAGTTTTTCAATTAACTTCTTTTTAGCCTTCTCCGGAAGCACCTCTTAGAGGGAGGGACTAAAGACTTCGACGTCTAATCCGAAGCATCTCCTAGAGGGAGGTATTATATCCTCCAATGCTCAATCTGGAGCATCTTCTAGAGGGAGGGACTAAAGCTTCTGACGTTCAATCAGGAGTACCTCCTAGAGGGAGGGACTAAGAGGGACTAAGGCCTCCGACGTCCAATCTGGGGCACCTCCTATTGAGTGGGTTAAAACCTCCAACGCTCTTTTGAGCACCCTTAGGGAAAAGGACAAAGTGCCAACTAGCGATCCTCAACCTGGCCAAAGCCCAAAGAGTGGCTCATACAAGAAAGGATGAAGAAACCCACAGCTCAAAAGGGCACAAATATCCTCAAATTAGAGCAAAGTCAATTCCCAAAAATGGACATGAATAAGAAAAATGAAGGAAGATATTTGCAACCTAAAGTAAAGGCAAAGCCCAAAAATGGGGCACAAACAAGAATGGACAAAGAAGTCTGGAGCTCAAAGAGTGGCTCGAACAAAAAAGTAAAGAGAAAAAGGATTAAGGTGTCCAAAGCCTGAAAAAAGACAAAGGAAAAAAATATGGAGGAGCCTGAAACCTAATGGATTAGCAAAAATAATTAATCAAAGAGCAAACCCTCACTAAGAATTAAGAATAGCTTCCATTCAAAGCACAGATAATAGTAGACCTATAATAGGACTAGACTATACCTAGGAATAGAAACCTTCAAAAGAAGGTCTATGTAGAAAATATCAATAAATTAACTAGGCCTGTTGAAAGTCCAAGCAACAAAACGGAACTACCTATTGAACGACCAAACAACCAAACAGAACTATCTGCTGAATGGCCGAATGGTTTAATAGTCGGATAGCTGAATGAAACTACTTTTTGAAGGGGTTGAATGGTTGAATGGAACTAATCGTTGAACGGTTGAATGGCTGAATGGAACTACTTGGATCTACATATACTTATAATAAATAATAAATGACTTAGAGACTACATATCTCCAAATGAGAAACAATTAATAACGGAAACCTTCAAAGAATTAATAAGGCTACAAATTAGTGTCAAAGAGAACTACGAGAGTTTTACTTTACGACAACTCGAATTGTTAATTAGATGATTTACTAATTGTTTTTTGCTTTTGAACGGACTTATGAGTGTTTTTATTGAAAAATAGAACTTTTGATGGATTTTTGAATAAATCTCTAGTCTTTCTAACAAATGGATTTCTGATCTTTGTTAATTATGATTGGTTTTCTGGGTTTCTCATTGGGTTTCTGGTTTTCTTATGAATTTCTTGACCACTCTTATTATCATATGAAATTTCGACAAGCTTTTGATTGAATTTTCGATTTTTCGATTTTATCAGTACCATTTAGGTTCCCAGTTTTCTTATTGGTTTTATTGATGATTTTGAATTTCCTTTTGGACTTCAAGTTTTCTTGTGTAATTCAAGTTTTCATATTGTTATTGGATCGAATTTCTTGCTTTCTATTTCTACCAGACAGGGATTTCTGGAATTCTATTCTTATTACCCGATATGCAGTCTTATATTATTATCGTCAGATATGGATTTCTGGTCTTCTTTAGTCATTTACCAGATGGATTTTAGGTCTTCTTATTATTAGATGGAATTTTGGACTTCTTGCTATCAGATAGTTTTCTGACCTTCTTGTCGTTGGAGGATATTCTGGTTTTCCTATTATAGAAGATGAAATCTTAGATTTCTTATCATCAGATGACATACTAAATTCCTAACCTCCTTATTATCAAATGATTTCCTAGCCTTTTCTTCAAAATTAGTACCAGATATTTTCTATAATTCTTCATCAAACGAATTATTAATATCTTAAATCGCTAATCCATCATGAGTAAGTCTCAGATCTGAAGATAAAAATTATAATGAGAGGACAAGAAAACCGTTGCATTACATCTTGCACCAAATCAAATCTTTGGAAAAAAACCATGTGATACATTCAAAGAAACTTAATATTAAGAGCCAATCTTCGACAATCCAAGAAGAGCTAGCTCGAGAGGAAAAGCTTTAAAACCTATACTAGTCTTCTCAAAGAAAATTCTTGCCTATCTCTCCATCGCATACCAGGTGATATGATTACAAATTTGGATACTCGTTCTTGAAAGCATGTGGGAGATTTACTTGATATCCACACAATAAAAGTTTTGAAGTTCAAAAACAACCTTACAAAAAGTCAATGATTATTGATTATTTAATATAAAGTTCACAAGAAAACCTTAGACTGTTGTGTTGACTCAAAGAACATAAATAAATGTTAAATCTATGACAAGAAAATAAGTCCATGGATATGAACCTAAATCTTTAATAATAGTTAACATAGAGCATCCTAAATACAATGTTACACTTGTAAAACAATGTCAAATAAATAATTTAGTATCAAACACCATATGAGTTACTCCATAAGAAAAAATATGGTAATATTAAGTCATGCGTTAGTATTAACCCAGATGTATTAACTTTAAAGTTTTGAAGCTGTTTTGATAATTTGAAAAACCTCCTTTGTCTGAGTTGAATCGTAGTAGAAAAAGGAACACCATCAGAGTGATTAGGTTTGAAAGGCTAAGCACAAGAAGAGAAATTTATGATTTTACCCAAAATAGTAAAAAGCCTCTTTACACAAGGAGAGGGACAAATGTTATCCTTATAATTATCAAAGGATATAGTTCAAGAAGGTAAAAAAACAAATTTTAACAAGAAAACTTGTAAACATACCAAATCAAAGTTGTCAACAAGAAATTTTTTTAACACCTCAAAGCAATACTTAGAATATGACCAACCACATCGAAATCCCTTTCGAATTAGTCGATAGGGACTGCATATCTTTGAAAGGCGACCTTTCGAAGATGTTAATTATTGACAAGAGAACCAATCAACACTTTGAAGTAGAGATTAGGAAGCGAACAATTCATTCATGACCCCTTTCGAGTAAGTCGAAAGGGTCATTATGCCTTTAGATGGGAATCCACTTTTAAAAGTATAAATTCTGCATTCATTCATAACACCTTTTGAGTAAGTCGAAAGGGCCATTATGCCTTTTGAAGGGAATTCACTTTCAAAAGTATTGATTCTACTGCTATGGTTGAGGATCCTTCGAAAGGAGTTACGTGATTTGATATATTCTAGCTCCTTTCGAAGGAGACCTTCTAGCAAACATAACTTCAATAACCATGCAGTAAGTCCCTTCGAAACCCATTTCGAGCAAGTGGACAGGATCCTTACTCTCTCGTAAGAACTTAATCTACAATATATAAGATTAAAATTCAATATGCAAAGGAATTATATCTTAGACAAATGGTATAAATTCATTGGATTTGCTAATAGCAAATTATCATCGTTGCGTCAATTTAGTATTTCATATCTTGAAACAAGATGATAATATGATTCGAAATCTAAATGTCCCAGTAGATTCCATAGCATTGCATAATTCAAATAAAGGGTTAAGAAAATAAGCGAGCATTATGTGTAATTGGTCATTAGTTGAGCTAATGGTCGAAATAATCTTCCTCATATTCAAAATCGATATTGGATCCATGCATCCACTCATTTGCATTTATCTAAATTAAATTACAAGTAAGACAATTTTTCCCAAATTGATCTATGGTTACAAAAGTTTGATTTTGCTATCAAGTGAGAAAGAGATTTCAGGATTTTAAATTCGGTCCACCAACTTGGACCCGTAGGGTCGTATTTATAGATGCAGCTTGACCCCCTTCCACTCCCATCATTTCGAAGCAATTGAAAGGTCTTTCTCCTAGCCTTTCGCATTCATCCTTTCGCCTTCTTCCTTTCGCTTCCATAATTTTGAAAGCGATTAGTTGGGTCTCTTATCATACTTGGATTAACCCTTTCACCTTCATCAACAGTGTACAAACAACGGATGTTATTCTAAAATTCCACAATACTACTTTCGTGTTCCTCTAAAACCTTTCGACACCTTGGAAAGGTATTTAGCGGAAGGGTCAAAGTTCCCTATCTCTTTATTTTGATATTAGCAAAAGTACTCCCAACATTTTCTTCTCCTTTGAATCTTTTACTTAGTTCTTTTGATCTGGTGCTAACCATGATATGTGATTACATAAATGAGTGAGGATGGTTTCAAAAGGATCAGTAGGCAATGAGAGTATCATTGCGTTTGGTAGCTTTGTTTCATGCAATATTTCCTTTATTCTTGTGAAAGGGTCCAACCTTTCAAAATGTTTATTTTTACTTTGGAAAGGTTCACATTGGCAAAATGTCTCTATGAGGAAGATTGACAGAGGTGAAACCATCTATTTCAAAAGGTTTGATTCTTGTGCACAAGCCTATTATCAATACCCTCGAAAGGTGTTTCAAGCTCATACATGGCTTTCTCATGTATGTTGAATCAACTGTGTCGAAAGGATTAGCTAAGGTAGAAGGGTAGCCTGGCTCTCCTTTTTATTCCTTCGAAAGCTCTTGTTTCATTCGATACGTGTAAGTGCACCAGGTGCTTACAACTCCATCCTAACCTCTTCGAAAGCTATCATAATGCCTTCGAAACGCTGCTTTTGTATCATGGCAAAAACCTTATTTTCAATTCTTGTGGAGCTTAACACTTTTATTGTAACGACCCGTAAATTTTAGTCGTTTATTTATTTAAGTAATTGAACTTTGGGAAATTTTAAATAATAAAACTTTGAAATAAAATTTAATATTTGGAATGTGTCTAATTAAACATAGCAAACTGTAAATTTTCATCCGAAAATATGGAAGTTTATTTTATTGTGTAATTCTATTTCAATTTATATCAGTTAATATTTGAGGATAATAAAATATTTTCGAAACCTGAATATTTTTACATAGAAAAATTCTAAATCATCTTCTGAACAAGACGTCACTTTTCGTTTTTCCAAATTCGGACTTCTTTAGCTCCATCGATCTTATTTTTCTGCGTTTTTACTACATTTTCCGCCAGTAGAAAATTCAAATTTTTATAATTCAATCAAATCACCGATATATGTATACCATTTTGATCATCTCGTCATGCTGATCTTTGCGGTATATTTACTTCTGTATTTTGAGGTCCTGTACACAATGGAGTCCGCGGAAATGGTAACCGCCCGGTTATGAAATTTCAACTATTTGCTTTCCTCTGTCTATTCAATTAACCACTGTGAATAAATAGCTTTGAGCTTTTGAAATTCACAAAAATTTATGTTGTGAGCTTCGCTTTCCAATGATAATTTATGGTTATTCAATTACAAGTGCGCCTTTTCATTTGCTTGGGAAAGAAAGAAAAAGAAATCAATATTACTTTCATTCGTTCAGTTTATATTAGCCTGCAAACCATTCCTCTCCTCTTTTATTTTCTTCTTGTTATTCAAATTATTTTCATATTGCATTTTTGAGATCCATCCGTCGGTCGTAGACCACCATCAAAGCATCTTTGGCCATACACCCGAGCTACACGAGCCAAACTCCATCTCCTCTTTTTTTCTTTCACGTCTCCTCCCCATCATGCGTGCGTAATATAGCCTCCGCTTCCCTGAAACCGAGAACCCATCACCATCACAGCCCCACCATAACCACCATCAACATAAGCACGTGCGGCCACATCTCGCCTCCTCGTGCAACCGTCTCGGTCGCCTCCACATTTCTTCACCGACCGATCCCTCACTCATCTTATCTCCACGTTCACCAACCAAAGCTTCAACCTTCACCTCGGCCGTTCCATCGTTGCCGAGCAACACCGCAGCGTAGTCATCACTTCGACCATCCACCGCTACGCATCTCCTCCGACTGATTGCCTCCACCTGACAACTGAAGCTCCAACCCATCTCGCGCCCAGATCCAACAATCACCACCCGTGTTCGAATACACCGCAAGCACCGCTCCACCCTACTTCGGTCGACCAGGCGAGGCCTTTTCCGACCATCATCCAAGCCACATCTGTTCGTTCGCGTTTTATATGTAGTAGGTAATGTATTTGTAAGAGTTATATATTATCGTTTGCCTGGACATTTGCATATGGGTTCACTGAGACATTGATCTCTGAGCATATTTTATATGTTTTATTTTAAAGTTGTTATATGTTCATATTTTACATATAAACCTGGTTTACTAAGTATAGCGACATGTTAAATTATTGGTTTACCTGTTATACCGTAGGCATGTGTACATAGAATCAAAAGTTCTGTTTATTCAATATATTTGTACAACGTTGTTTTATATAGATTTGCAAACAAAAAGTTATATAAATTTTATAAATGTAGTAAAAAAAAATTATTATAGGTTTTAAAATGACATGTTGTTTATATATATATATATATATATATATAAGATTTTCTATATATCGGTTATGTAATATAAATAATAACATATTTATTTATATAGTTTTATGAATGTTTTGTACACATAATTGTTGACATAAAGTTTGGGTCTACATAATTGTTTACATATATATAAATTGTTCACATGTACATTTTCTGGCTAGGTGGAATAGGTTCTGTTTGTTCATTTACAAACTGAAGTGGGTATATGTTTGTAAAAGTTAGTTGATTTAAAATCATAAAATATGTTAGTACATTTATGTATGTTCTGAATCTATATGTATGTTATGTTAGAATATGGTTATATTTATTTTAAAACATTGATTTTAAAGATATAAAGTTATATATTTATATGTAATAAAGGTTTTATGATGGAAGTTATAACGGCTGTGTATATAGATCTATATATATATATATATGCATTATTATATTAAATAAAGTTACATGGATATTGATTTTTAACAAATTCGCTAATACCATTTATCTTCATCAATCCAGTTCTAATTCGATTACGTCGATTCTTGTTATCAGCTTTGTCCGTCGTGCCTGTTTTCTCCATCTAATCGTATCCATCTAGCGTTGCTTTGGAATTCGTAGCTCGTTTTCTTGTCAAATCTGTCTAGGCTCGAAATGTGAGCAATCACTCACGATTAATGTAATTTTATTTATTAAATTTGATTTCAATTGAAACGACAATTGAAGTATGTTGCTGTTAGCTATTTACACCGTTATATATATATATATATATATATATATATATATATATATATATATATATATGCTATTACCTGTATCAGTTCACCTGTGACATCTAACACCATTATCAGTTATTTATACTGATGATATATGCCTATTATATTATTACCATATCTGTTATCACTCTGCAAGTTCCTTGTTAGTATAGAATCACTATGAGTTGAAATGATACATACCCGAACGATCTGTAGAATAGGAGGAAATCGTTATGGCTTGAAATGATAAACCCAAGCGATTTTCATTGAATTGAATTTGGATTACGGGTTGAAATGATATATATATACCCTTATATATTTAAATTATGGATTAAAATGATAAATATCCGTATCGCTTGACCATAGGATAGAAAATTTATATACAGACACCATTGGTCTATATATATAAATATTTTGGAAAATGATTTCTATGGTTTTGGAAAGAAAATATGGTTTTATATAAATACTGATTTTTAATATTATATAAACGATTATTTTATATATAGTAAAATTCTTGATTTTAAAAGCGATATAGTGAATTTGATATATATATATATATATATATATATATGGAATTATCAATTCTTGTTTTGAAATGTTTGAATATTTAAAGCTTTGAAAATATTGAAATTGAAATGGTTTATTTTGTGGTTATAAATTTGTAATTGAAATCGATATAATTTGAAATGGTTTATTGGGAAACTGAAATAAATTAAAATTGATGATTTGTGAATTGATTAAATTTGAATTTTGGAAATTGAGTTGATTTGAATCGATTTATGAAATTTGAGAAACCATTTTATTATATAAGGTATTTTAAATTACATTTAAATCTATTTATATATGCTACTTTATAAATTTATTTCATATAAACTATTTTTATATAATTTTTTTTAATATAAACTATTTTAAATTATAACTATTTTTATATAAACTATTTTAAATTATAAACTATTTTATTATACATACTATTATTTATATTTAAACGGTTAAGTGAGAAGTGTTATGATTCCAAGCATTATGATTTCTAAATTTTGATTTCCAAAGTATTATGACTAACAAAGTGTTGGATGAAAGAATGTTGTTTATATTTAAGTAAATTATTAAATTAAGTTTTGAAATTATTTAACAATTAAATAAAATTGAATTCTTTCATAAGTGAAATTGAAATTCTTTAATAAGAAATAAAATATGATTAATGGAAATTATTATGGGACTTGAAATTTAAAGAATTTAATTTGATGAATTTAATTTAAATTCAATTCATAAGTTTTGATATAATGTAGGTAAACTTAAGTGATTGATTTAATGAATTGGAAATTCAATTGAAATTATTTTGAAATGATAAATTTACTTAATTTAGATGATTACTGAACGAATCCATCAATGAATTTAAATTTTTTTGAATGTTTAAATTAACTTAATTTAAATAATTATGAAATGAAACCTAGATATGAATTTAAATCAATATTTGAATTGTTTTAAATAAAACTGAAGTTGAATTATAGAGTTTGAAATGATAAATATGGAAGTTTTAAAACGAAAATTTTAGAAATTGATATAGAAAGACAAATGAAATGTTGGCTTTCAAATTCTAAGTGAGATTGAAATTGATTTGGTTTTTTTGAAATTGAAATGGTTACGCCTTAACGCTATTTTGATACTTTATATTACTGATAGGCATTATCTACTTAGCGTACATTACTACATAGTAGATAGTTTAACGGATCCTTAAAGGATGGTTATCCCAACATCTTTTGAGTTGCTTGTATTTTTAGTTGTTATTTCACTTGAGTTGGATTTATTGATATAAGAATGTTAATCCTGACACAAGTGTTTTGTGTTTTGCTTACGCTCGGTACAGACTGAGTGTACCAACATTCGAGACTCACCTTTGGAGTTGGAGCTTCGCTTGGAGATCCAGCTATCTATCCAGCTTTCAGATATTCAGTCGATTCCAGTGATGTATTCTGATATTGTATTTGACTATTGTATTCGAGACTTCTGTTGTAGCTTATTTAACTCTAATATGTATATAATAGCTTCATGAACTACTATCTTTTGTTTCCGTTGCATTTATTACTCTGTGTCTATGATTCTGTGATTATTTATTTACTATATATGCTGAGTGTTTCCAATATGAACTTACAATCTGTTATTTTGAGCAATTCAATTCCGGCATGTTTGGATGCGAATAGTTGAAAATATCAGGAAGTTACATTTGGTATCATAGCTTTGGCCCTAGGCAAAACTTAGCATATACGGTAAATTTAATTACGGAATCACTTTCTTTCGAGCTTTAATTCTTTCCTTTTTGATTTGAATTTCCATTGAATTTTGGAATGTCCCTCGGTTCCAAATTCCATCATTGCCTCTCCCTATTCGTATTCCGGAGTATCCCATAACTCCGCTTTGAATGATCTTATAATGAATCGGCGATCTCGCCAATCTTCGAATGATTTGTAAATGGGAGAAACTCCTTTACAACAAGCATTGATTTACCGAAGATTTCTTTATCCTCTATTTACAATGCTATCTATCTCCTACTATGCCTAAATTCTATCCCTTGAGATCTGATGTCGATTTTGCCTCGGAATTCAGCATCGATTTCATTCTTGAAGTCACGGTCTACCCGATTAAGGTTGCCCGCGATTTATATGAACTTGTCTATCCCTATTTTGTTATTTAATTATCTCATCTTTGCTTCAAACCTATCTTCGAATCAAAACTCTCTTTGGTTTGAGTCATCAGACTTGAATCTCTAATTTTGCTTGGAAATCCACTCTTGTATCGTCGAGCGAGGAAATGTATTTGTGAATTTATATTGAAATTATATATATATATATATATATATATATATATATATATTGTGTTATTTGAGTTGTTGATGTTGATTTGGGTTTTCTATCAATTCGCCTGATCAACGCTATCGACAGGATTTCCAAAATACTTGGACAGAGCAAACTGACATAATATTATTTTCAAATTTGGTAAATGAAATAGATTCTTGTATGATTATATTATATATATATATAAGTATAATCTTCTGAAATTTAATTGTTAACTGAATTGGTTAACAAAATGATACTATTTGATTTTCATTTATTGTATTGTAAACCATTGATTTTACCTACATCATAAATAAATGAAATTATAAACATAGTTTGGAATTTGAGAGAATTTAAAATTTAGAATTTGAGAATTTAATTTCTGGTGATTTCCAACTTTGATTTTAAATAAAGTGTATATTATTCAAAGTATTTTCAAATAAAAAAAATATATATTCAAGAAATTTAAAAGTTTAAATCAGTGCTCTCCTATTTTGTCGCTGGAAAATAATTTCGGTAATGACGGCCGCATCATCAACTTTCATTTTCAAATTTCGAAGTGGAGAGGCCATTCTGTAACTTTGCTACAGTTTTACTTTGGAAATTAATTGATCTGAATTTCTAAAGTATGATTTGATTTATAACATATATTGATATATGATTTTAAAATTTGATTTGATATATATTGTGTGTGTGTGTGTGTGTGTGTATATACTTATCTCTAAATGGTTTGAAATTAATCGGAAATTTAATTCATAAAATTCATGTTAAAGGTGATTTTAATTATAAAATAAAGCCAATGTTTGATTAAATATTTAAACTTGAATAACGGAATTGGGAAAAAATTTGCTTGTATAATATTCTATTGCATTCCAATATAGCTTACCTATATCACTCAGAAGTTAACTATGTAATTGAATAATATACAATATAAAATGATGTTAAAAGAAATTTTAAATAAATTTGAGTAGTTATAATAAGTGTAAATACACTTAATATATGTGATAAGATATATTAAGTGGAATAAATTTAATAATAATTTGAAATAAAAAAGAATTAAATTTGTTGAATAAAATATGATTGTAATAAATAACTATTCAAGTTTATGATTTTAGAAAATTATTAATAAAGGATAATTGGATAATAAGATAACGAACAACTGAGATGAATTAAATAAAATTTTGCTTTGAAGGAATTAATATATTAACAATTGAATCAACTTAATGAAATACCTTGAATTAAAAAAATTAATTATTGGATATTAATTGATTTAAATTGAAATTTTTATGATTAAAATTAAGAATTTGAACTAACAAATTTAAATTGAATGACTATTTATTGATTTAATATAAATGGATTTAACCAAACTGTTAAATATTAATTAATTAAATAGAAATTTATATGGTTTGAATTAATTATTTTACTCTGTTTCAATCTATTTTCTTTCTAGTTGTTCCTATTCTCCTACCTCCTTCCTTTTCGGGAACGAAAAGTTTTGAGTGGGGGAGAGTGTTACGACCCGTAAATTTATTCGTTTTATTTATTTAATTAATTGAACTTTGTGAAATTTTAAATAATAAAACTTTGAAATAAAATTTAATATTTAGAATGCGTCTAATTAAACATAGCAAATTGTAAATTTTCATCTGAAAATATGAAAGTTTATTTTATTGTGTAATTCTATTTCAATTTATATCAGTTAGTATTTGAGGATAATAAAATATTTTCGAAACCTGAATATTTTTACATAGAAAAATTCTAAATCATCTTCTGAGCAAGACGTCGTTTTTCGTTTTTCCAAATTCGGACTTCTTTAGCTCCGTCGTATTCTGCGTTTTTGCTGCATTTTCCGCTAGTAGAAAATTCGAATTTTTATAATTTAATCAAATCACTGATATTTATATACCATTTTGATCGTCTCGTCGTGCTGATCTTTGCGGTATATTTACTTCTGTATTTTTAGATCCGGTATACAGTGGAGTCCGCGGAAATGCTAACTGCCCGGTTATGAAATTTCAACTCTTTGCTTTCCTCTGTCTATTCAATTAACCACTATGAATAAATAGCTTTGAGCTTTTAAAAATCCTAGAAATTTCCGTAGTGAGCTTCGCTTTCCAATGATAATTTATGGTTATTCAATGACAAGTGCGCCTATTCATTTGCTTGGGAAAGAAAGAAAAAGAAATCAATATTACTTTCATTCATTCAGTTTATATTAGCCTGCAAACCATTCCTCTCCCCTTTTACTTTCTTCTTGTTCTTCAAATTATTTTCCTGTTGCATTTTTGAGATCCTCCTATCAGTTGCAGACCACCATCATTGCATCTCCGACCATACACCCGAGCTACCCGACCCAAACTCCATCTCCTTTTTTCTTCTATCATGTCTCCTCCCCTTCATGCATGCGCAACACAACCTCTGCTTCCCTGAAACCGAGAACCCATCACCATCACAGTCCTACCATAACCACCATCAACCTAAGCATGTGCGGCCACATCTCGCCTCCTCGTGAAACCGCCTCGGCCGCCTCCACATTTCTTCACCGACTGCATCTCCCGCTCACTCATCTTATCTCCACGTTCACCACCCAAAGCTTCAACCTTCACCTCGGCCGTTCCATCGTTGCCGAGCAACACCGCAATGCAGTAATCACTTCGACCATCCACCGTTACGCATTTCCTCCGACCGATTGCCTCCACTTGACAACTGAAGCTCCAACCCATCTCGCGTCCAGATCCAACAATCACCACCCATGTTTGACCACACCGTAAGCACCGCTCCACCCCACTTCGGTTGACCAGTCGAGGCCTTTTCCGACCATCATCCGAGCCACACCTGTTCGTTCGCGTTTTATATGTAGTCGGTAATGTATTTGTAAGAGTTATATATTATCATTTACCTGGACATTTGCATATGGGTTCACTGACACATTGATCTCTGAGCATATTTATATGTTTTATTTTAAAGTTGTTATATGTTCATATTTTACATATAAACCTAGTTTACTGAGTACCGTGACATGTTAAAGGTATATATTATTGGTTTACCTATTATATCATAGGCATGTGTACATAGAATCAAAAGTTCTATTTATTCAATAAATTTGTACAACGTTGTTTTATATAGATTTGCAAACAAAAAGTTAAATAAATTTTACAAATGTTGTAAAAAAAAATTTAGTATGGGTTTTAAAATGACATATTGTTTATATATATATATATATATATAAGATTTTATATATATCGGTTGTGTAATATAAATAATAACAGATTTATTTATATAGTTTTATGATTGTTTTGTACACACAATTGTTGACATAAAATTTCTATCTGCATAATAGTTTACATGTATATAAATTGTTCGCATGCACATTTTCTGGCTAGGTGGAATAGGTTCTGTTTGTTCATTTACAAACTGAAGTGAGTATATGTTTGTAAAAGTTAGTATATTTAAAATCTTAAAATATGTTAGTACATTTATGTATGTTCTAAATCTATATGTATATTATGTTAGAATAAAGTTATAATTATTTTAATACATTGCTTTTAAAGATATAAAGTTATAAATTTATACGTAATAAAGGGTTTATGATGGAAGTTATAACGGCTGGGTATATAGATCTATATATTTATGTATTGTTATATTAAATAAAGTTATGTGGATATTGATTTTTAGCAAATTCGCTAATTCCATTTATCTTCATCAATCCGGTTCTAATTTGATTCCGTCGATTCTTTTTATCAGCTTTGTCCGTCATGCCTGTTTTCTCTATCTAATCGTATCCATCCATCGTTGCTTTGGAATTCGTAGCTCGTTTTCTTGTCAAATCTGTCTAGCCTCGAAAGGTGAGCAATCACTCACGATGAACGTTCTTTTATTTATTAAATTTTATTTCAATTGAAACGACAATTGAAGTATGCTGCTGTTAGTTATTTACACCGTTATATATATGCTATTACCTGTATCAGTTCACCTGTGACATCTGAAGCCATTATCTATTATTTACATTGATGATATATGCCTGTTATATTATTATCATACCTGTTATCACTCTGCAAGTTCCCTGTTAGTATAGAATCACTATGGGTTGAAATGATACATGCCCAAACAATCTATAGAATAGGAGGAAATCATTATGGGTTGAAATGATAAACCCAAGCGATTTTCATTGAACTGAATTTGGGATTACGGGTTGAAATGATGTATATATACCCGTATATATTTAAAATATGGATAGAAATGATAAATATCCATATCACTTGACCATAGGACAGAAAATTTATACTCAAACACCATTGGTCTATATATATAAATATTTTGGAAAATGATTTCTATGGTTTTGGAAAGAAATATATGGTTTTATCTAAATATTGATTTTTAATATTATATAAATGATTATTTTATATATAGTGAAATTATTGATTTTTAAAGCTATATAGTGAATTTGATATATATATATATATATATGGAATTATCAATTCTTGTTTTGAAATGTTTGAATATTTAAAGCTTTGAAAATATTGAAATTGAAATGGTTTATTTTGTGGTTAACAATCTATATTTGAAATCGATATAATTTGAAATGGTTTATTGAGAAACTGAAATAAATTAAAATTGATGAATTGGAATTGATTAAATTTGAATTTTGGAAATTGAGTTGATTTGAATCGATTTATGAAATTTGAGAAAGCTATTTTATTAGATAAGGTATTTTAAATTATATTTAAAACTATTTATATATGCTACTTTATAAATTTATTTCATATAATATATTTTAATATAAATTATTTTTAATATAAACTATTTTAAATTATAACTATTTTTATATAAACTATTTTAAATTATAAACCATTTTATTATATATACTATTATTTATATTTAAACAGTTAAGTGAGAAGTGTTATGATTCCAAGCATTATGATTTCTACATTTTGATTTCCAAAGTATTATGATTAACAAAGTGATTGGTGAAAGAATGTTGTTTAAATTTAAGTAAATTATTAAACTAAGTTTTGAAATTATTTAAGTGAAATTGAAATTCTTTAATAAGAAATAAAATATGATTAATGGAAATTAACATGAGACTTGTACTTTAAAGAATTTAATTTGACGAATTTAATTTAAATTCAATTTGTAAGTTTTGATATAATGTAGGTAAACTTAAGTGATTGATTTAATGAATTGGAAATTCAATTGAAATAATTTTGAAATGATAAATCTACTTAATTTAAATGATTACTTAATGAATCCATCAATGAATTTAATTTGTTTTGAATGTTAAATGGAATTAATTTAAATAATTATAAAATGAAACCTACAGATGAATTTAAATCAATATTTGAATTGTTTTAAATAAAATTGAAGTTGAATTATAGTGTTTGAAATGGTAAATTTGGAAGTTTGAAACGAAAATTTTAGAAATTGATATAGAAAGACAAATGAAATGTTGGCTTTCAAATTCTAAGTGAGATTGAAATTGATTTGGTTTTTTTGAAATTTATTAAACGACCAATCGGTGTAATAATTACGAAAGTTATTAAAGAAACCGAAATCGGTTAGGGACATACTCACTTTCCAAACCGAATACCACTTTAATAATTATACGCGGAGTGTGATCCAGAATGAAGTGGTTGGAATGATGTACGTGACGATTGAAGAAAGAGAACGATAATGAATAGCCTTGACACTTATGTCAAATTGGAAATGACTAAAACCGGAGCCGTGCCGGGCCAAATGGTGTTAGCCACCTCGAGCGAACACACTTCTTCGTAAACTACTCATTAGTTGTTTTTGCTTGGTGTGCACCCTTGAATTTGGAGTGTTGTTTCGCAGTGTTGCGATGGTTGCAGCGATGCGTTCTCACCAGTCCGGATCAGGCGAACGGTAGTTTCACTACCTTGGGTATTGCCTCATGTGCCTTGTCATACTCATATCCCTATGCACGACCACTACGATTTGTTTTGTGTTATACCTATGGAGTACTCCCTGATATCCCACTAGTTTACGGTGGAGTTTACAGTGCGGTATAGACTATAACGCTTATATAAAATGTGTTAAGGGGGATAATGGTTATGCCTTAACGCTATTTTGATACTTTATATTACTGATAGGCATTATCTACTTTGAGTACATTACTACATAGTATATAGTTTAACGGATCCTTAAAGGATGGTTATCCCAACATCTTTTGAGTTTCTTGTATTTTTAGTTGTTATTTCACTTGAGTTGGATTTATTGATATAAGAATGCTAATCCTGACTCGAGTGTTTTGTGTTTTGCTTACGCTCGGTTCAGACCGAGTGTACCAGTATTCAAGACTCACCTTTGGAGTTGGAGCTTCGCTTGGAGATTCAGCTGTCTATCTAGCTTTCAGATATTCAGTTGATTCCAGTGATGTATTCTGATATTGTATTCGACTATTGTATTCAAGACTTCTGTTGTACCTTATTTAATTCTGATATGTATATAGTAGCTTCATGAACAACTATCTTTTTTTTCCGCTGCATTTATTACTCTGTGTCTATGATTCTATGATTATTTATTTACTGTATATGTTGAGTTTTGCCAAATATAAACTTACAATCTGGTATTTTGAGCAATTCAATTCCGTCTTGTTCGGATGCGAATGGTTGAAAATATCAGGTCGTTACATTTATGAGCCTTTTCTAGGCCTTCATTCTTAGGTGAGTTTTATAGTTAACATTTTCCTTCTCCTCCATGAAAGAAGCTTTTGTTCTTTAGGAAGAAAATTAACAGCTTTCCATTTGCACTAATCCA
The DNA here is from genome assembly GCA_030765085.1 of Allium cepa. Taxonomy (NCBI): domain Eukaryota; kingdom Viridiplantae; phylum Streptophyta; class Magnoliopsida; order Asparagales; family Amaryllidaceae; genus Allium; species Allium cepa. The sequence goes on from CM060934.1 coordinate 834,876,810, forward strand.
TCCTTAATGACCTCATTTACATGCAAAGTTCAAAGTGAATAACATTCTCTATTATCAGTTCAAAATTTATGTAAAAATATGCTCAGTGATTTGTTTGTAACATAACTGAAAACAATGTTAATATTTTAAATAACAAAATTCTTGAATTCTAAATTTGGAAACGACGGAGATTAGTTGACCATCATGTGGAGTTAATAACTGATAAGAAATCTATAGTTGAGAGTGATTGGAGATCAGAAACTCTTGTCTAGCACTAATAGAAGTCCCACAATCCACCTTTGTAATAACAAAAGATGTTTAGAAACTAAACCCCTGTTATATTAATAGAAGACTGGGCATATAGTCTAAATTTAGCTTTGATAATTGATGTCTAGGAGTTTTCTTTTGGCAATAACAAGTGTTTGGCGGAAAAAGGTTCATAAATTATCATCTGGAAATAAGTCATTGAAAACCATGATTCTTATTTGGGGGCATGGGTATTTAGAAATCCCTATTGGAAATAATCCTGAAACCCAGATTCAGATGTTGATAAGTGTTGCTTGAAAGTTAGCAGTAGAAAACTGGTGACCCTGATTTGGGTATTATTCATAATTGAAGACTAGATGTCCATTGATATCTCAATATTAATTGCCTTGGAACACAGATTCGGGCATTAACGAATGAAATTCAAAAATTAATAGTAAAAGACTTGAAACCTAGATTCGAGTATTAAGAAAATGATGTCCAGAATTCCATGATAAAGGTCTTAATAATGGAGGTCCTAGATCCCATTTTTGGGAATTAATAAATGAAGACAAGAAATTAATAATAAGAGACATGAAACCCTGATTTGGGTATTAGTAAGTGAAGTCCAGAAAATAGTAGTAAGAGACTCGAATCCCAAATTTAGGTATTAATAAGCGAAGTCCAAAAATCCTCTTTTGGAAATCAGTCAAAGGCTAAAGACTCTTATTTGAGCCTTCTGTTCTGCTCCACTCTTTGGGTTTTCATTCTTTTGACATGTGCCACCCTTTAGGCTTTGTATGTTGTCTTTGTTTGATATGCTACTTACGTCTTAGTCCGTTGTTGTCTGGTGCGCTTTGTTAGCTTATCCACAACCAGGACCAAAGGACTTACCCAACCTCCCTCCAGGGGGCGCTCCATCAAGGCCTTATAGGCGGGACTGAAGGCTTGTTCGGTGCCTTGTCCAGGCCATAGCATGGCGGGACTAAGGGCTTACTCCATCCTCCCTCCAGGAGGTGCTTCAGCTAGGCCATAGCATGGCGGGACTGAAGGCTCATTCGGTGCCTTAGCCAGGCCATAGTGTGGCGGGACCAAGGGTTTACTCCGTTCCCCTCTAGGAACGTCTTGATCTGGCCATAGTGTGGTGTGATCAAGAGCTTGTTGATGATTTAATCTGGACATAGCGTGGCGTAGATAAAAGCTTACTCTAACCTCCCTCCGAGAGGTGCTTTGACTTGGCCATTTCGGCGTGGACAAAGGCTTTTGATCGTTTAAGAGAATTTACAAATTCAAGGAAAATTTTACTTCCAACCATGTAGACTTTTCTTAAGGAAGAGGTGCTTCATTTGTTCATTATGAGAAAATATGGTCGCAAGTGTTTTGCATTCCACGTTCTAGGAACCATTTTCCGTCTGGTCAACATAACTTGTAAGCTCCAGGAGGAATTACTTTGCATATGATTAGGGGACCTTCCCAGTTTGGCTCTAGCGGTCCATCCGTAGGATTTCTTGTGTTTGCAATCACCCTTTATGTGACGACCCGCAAATCCGTACTCCTTGAATATACACTAATCTCCATAGATTAACTCAAGATGAACAGAAATACGAATTCTCAATGTTTAAGAAATAGAAAAAGAAAGAGAAAGAGAGAGAAGAAGAGAGAAAAGATAGGGAGGAAAGAAAATAGAACGGAACAGAAAAACAACAGAACAACATCAGAATCTCACAATCGCAGCGGAACAACATATAATAAATAAATGAATAATCTTTAAACAAAGAACTATATCAGTTATTACATTTTATACATTACATCATATCATCAGAGTGTACAACAACAACAACAAACAGCGGAAAAGAAATACTATATACTAGTAATACGCCATGCCATCCAGCTTGCCTCCAGCAACTCCAGAATATCCAGAATATCCTGATAAACCTAACTCTTGACTGCCCGTGTGGAAATTGGTGGGCACCCAGAGTTTAGGAAGGAAAACAATAAACTCCGAGTCAGTCATGTGACTGGTGTGGGGACTCAAAATAGTTTATTTATCTTTAAAATCAGAATAGAGGAATATTTTTTTAAATTCAATTCGCAATGCTTTTAAAAATGAGACTACCATAAGGCCTCCCGCACACACACACAATGCAAACGCAGAATCGGAGGAGATTTCTTCTTATGATAGTCAAAGATGCTTGATACGTATTAAAAAGAAACATTTGATATTATTATTAGTGCATAGTGTAGGAAAAATTCATTTCGAAAGTAGAATATAAATCTTAGCCAGCATAGGTACCATTATAGTATGCTTACTATAGCTACCATATTAAATGGCAGGTTCTACAACTAAAACCGTACAAGTCTCGTATTGTTTCTTTGGATTTCCAACGAATGATCAGGCCAAGGAACTTCCCATTGCCACATGAGAATGCCTCTGGATGGACATCCCCGAGAACCAAACCGGATCTCTACCAACACAAGGCCGGGTTACCCCTAACTGAGTAACAACTGACCGAATATGCCATCCCCCGGTCCTTTGGGACCTTTCACCGAGCGCTCATAATCAATTCACACAATCATAAAGTGTTTTCAACATGAGTAAGTATCTGGGCTCCATACCATGATACCACCCTTTTCCAGAAGGAAATGCACATATCCTAAAGGGCGCTACCCCTCATAACCTTGCTGCATCTTTCTTGTTTTGACCATTCACGGGGTGTGAGGCTCGACGAAGTCGCGTCCACAAAAACATACTTTATACAAAAGTCATGCTTCAGGTCAACAAATGATCATAGAAATGATCACCAGGATAGACGATCAAATAAATGATCCTATCACAAATAATCAACACAATGATCATTTACAGCAACACTCAGCATGTCACATTACCAAATTGGGAATATATCGCTGATAACCTTCAACTACATAACCTCTGAGCTCGTACGTCTCAGAGAAGGGTGTTAAGCTAAAAGAATAAATTCTCCGCCACCAACAGAAATATATTTGAAAGAAATCTGCTTTATATCTCAATTTGTAATGTCAGACATACAATCCATACAAGTCTGTTCCGGGATCGAACAGAACCGAAGGCACTTACAAAGAAGTCCTTGCAATCCGTATATTCACAATCCTGATCGGATTTTCCATCACTTAGGGAATCTCTATACCAGGAGCTACCCAGTGCAGAGACAATCGATAGGTCATCATATCGCTTTCGCAAATACCCAGTCTTCAACACCGGTCATCAAATGCAATTCATAACGACGTATCACATATTCGGAATGGGTTATACGACCCCATGGTCCTTTCCCGGTTAACCCGAATAGTGAGCGCTTATTCAAAAATAAGTGTGGCATTCAAATTCAAACAAATCACATCAATTACCCATTCAAAGGGAAATATTGATAGTCGGTTATTGAACTATCAATGGATATGCACAACATCACCAGATTCCAAATAATTTTCCAAATTATTTATTTTCCAAAAATATCTTTACTAGATATATAATTTCACACTTCAAAAATAAATCAATATTTATTTTTAAACAAGTTCCCCTTTTTATTCATAAATTCCATAGTGAATTTACATTCCAAAATATCCATGCATACACGATTTCAATTATTCATTTCAATTTATCTTCAAAAAGAAAAATTCCCAAAATATTCACTTTATATTGGAAAACATTTCCATACTTATTTATTCATAAGTAATTCACAAATTTTATTTATTTTCAATACTTAGAAAATATTCAATATACTTCAATCGAAATTAAGTATATATTTCATTCTTTAAGGAAATCATTCTCTTAAACATATTTATTTGGGCCAAAATGAATGTTGCGTAAAACATCGTTACGACAACCTAAAATCACTAGTATAGGGATTCGAAATTAAAATAGATATATAAATCCCAATGCTATACAAAACATTTCCTTTCGGAAATCATTTACTATAACAACAGTGTTATAGTCCACCATTTCCTTTTATTTCTCGAAAACGTCTATTTCAACAATAGATGTTGAAATCTATGGTTTCGAATCTCAACACATTTTAAAACATCGTTAGATCGTTTTAATTCAATTTAAAATATCACATTCTAAACATTTTCTTTAACATATTATTCACTATTAAAAAACGGTCAGAGGGAGCTGCATCGAAATTGGAAGGAATGCAACAAACCATGAAGGTGGGTGAAAAACTCTATGGTGTTGTTTATAGAGAAGAGATTTCACAGTATAAGAAACAAGTGGAGGACAGTAGAAATGGCCAGATTGTTTGATGAGCAAGGAACTGTAGAATATAGGAGGATGATTACAGTACCCCATTTGGATGCTCCTTATGTCCCTCCCATAGGTTCTAGACCTTCTTATCTTCGTGATGATGGATGGACGATTATTGCTAGTGGATTATTTGGTGATTTTTTTAACAAGAGTAGGAAAATAAAGTCTCGGTTAATTAAGATCTTAAATGATACCCGGAGGAGGGCGGTAATAAAGGTGTGTGAGCTTGAAGAATTATTGCGGGCTTCTCAAGATAGGATTACTTCTTACTCGAATAAGCTTGAGCAAGAGAAAGTCAAAAGCAAGAGGGTTGAAGAGCTGCTACAACGGTCTTGAGATGTCCTGGATTTTTTCTACCCTTACATTGGACAAAAATTTATAAAATGAAAAGGAAGACTTGGAAGTGACAGTTGAACCACTTATGGACCATTAGGCAGGGCATGCTATGATCCTCGCATGACATTTTTTGCTAGCACGACCCCACCTCTTCCAAACATCCTTTAGATATCGTCTTGGTATTCCATCGTAAAGACTTTAGGATATGGTAGACATTTTTTTATGGTTCTTGACATAATTCAGAAGTTTGCTTATTGACTAATTTTTCTTTACAAAATTTATGAATTTTTTAGTAGTCTTATTTTGCTTATTTATTTGATTCTGATATGTGTGGATTTATTCAACCTTTTTCGGCTGGCTTCTCTTGATTAGGGTACAGAAGCAGCCATTCTCCAAAAAAGTTAGATTTTGCTCTGCTCAGAGTAGCAGAACCAAAAGGCCTACTAAAGAATGCTGAGAGCATATGTGGGGCTATATATAAGCATGAAATCAAAAGGTTAAAAATAAGGATCGTGGAAATGGATAGAGAGATTGAATTGTGCACGAACGCAAAAGATGATTCCCTAATTACTTCGGCTACACACGTCTCCCTCAGGTCGGATACAATTCCCATACCCTTGTCTGATATTGAATCAAACTACATTCTTGAATGGAAGAACAATGTAAAGAATAATTATAAGGCCAAAGTTAAAGAGTTAGATTATTATTATAAGGCAGATTTGGGGGCGTCAAATACTCGAGTTTCACCATTCAGATCTAATGAGGACGAGTTCTTTGGTCCCTTTTCTAGGGATGTCAAAAAGACAAGAGAGCACCTCTTTGGTGAAATTAAGAGAATTATGAAAGTGGTTATGAGATGAGTATATGCCTTAGAAAACAAAATATACAATTTGGAGTGTGAGGCTCAGTTAGGTTCCATTGTAGTTTCTCAAGGTATGATGGATTGGGAATCTCTTTTGGAAGAGTTTCAAAGAAGAAAGTGAAGACAAAAATAAGAGAAATTGGTCGGCAACGTGCAATTAACATTTTCAAATTTTTTTCCTAGACTCAATTTGTCCTTCTTGTATAAGTGGGCCAATTATGAGTATAGGTCCTTAGACTATGAAAATGTCAGAGTCGGTGCTAGTTATGATCCCCGTATCTGTATCACGGCTTTACTCATAGTGGGGCTATATGTACTCGTTCATCAGTCATGATTATTGAGCTGGAAAATTGATTTTTTTTCCTTTTCATTTAGTAGATGGTTCATCTCAGTTTACAACATCGCATTCCTATAGATTGTTACAACACAAAATAGTTGTACCCAGTTCGTCTTCGTGTTCAGAACTAGATCCGTAGTTTATTCTGTTATTAGGTGGTGTTAGTTTTGTAGTATGACCCAAATTGTAACTTTTGTACGTTATATATAGGTATGTAAAATTAGACAACAATATTTTTGGTAAACATGTAAGATTCATAACTAAGTATTGATAACCAAGTTTTCCAATATATACTTGGCAAGCTTTGAGCAGCGTCCAGATTTGTACCTGACAAATAGCATTTTGGTATGTTCCATGTACTGTGCTCTCTTGCCATGCTTAGGATTAGTTCTCAGAGTTGCATATGCCCCCGATCATGATCTTATAGGCCATGGTTTTTTCCTACATATTGATGTGATTCGATCCCTTATCTGGGTGTAGCTTCCTATTTCAACCGGACCATATGTGTTATATGACCTGCCCCCTTGCTTGAGGACATAATATTCTTTTCTGGTCTAACTGCGGGCTGAGTATGACCTACCCCTTTTATCTGAGGGCGTGTCCTCGGCCTATTCCTGGACGCATACTTGGTGTGACCTGTCCCCTTGTTTTGGGGATGTATGGTCCTTAAGTGCATGCAAGGTACGACCTACCCCCAGTTTGGAGGGTGTAATGTCATACCTATGATGAGCCACATTTTTCTCTAGCATCACCGTTCCTATTTCTGAGATTGTCATTGGTGTTCGTAGGTGGCATTACGCCTTTGTAACGATGGCGGTGAGCTATGAAGAGTAATTTGTTCATGCACTTGGCACGATCATCCCCGCTATTTTGGGAAGAACTAAAGGAAGATTCAACGAAGAAGTTAGACCTTGTACATAAAACCCATTATCACATGAGCATGGTTTTTTGTATTGGTTCTGGTTGTCTAATACCCATATGTCCACTGTGGTATGGCGAATCAACTAACAGAAAGGGCTTTTATACTGGCTCAGGCCGTCCAGTATCCCTATAACCAGTATTTCTATGATTATTATCATTGGAATATTCATACCAGGTCAGGGCAGTTTGACGTCCTGTCCAGTGTAGTATTTTGGCTAAAATGTCGAACTCGCGTTGATGCAAATCCAAGTGTTTAGCGCTAGTATAACCATTCTTAGTGTTGAGAGTGCTGGTTTTTCCTACCAACCCATCCATATTGCATATCACTAATAAATGATGTCGCATGAAGCTGATGCCACGCTTAATTAATGCCTCATATTATCAACACCACATATCATCCATGTTGGGCTTTAACAATGTCGTGTTCCATCAATAAAAAACAAAGGAAGGTTGTTGCATGCCAATAATGAACAAAAGCATGATGCATGCCATCAAATTAGCAAAGGGTGTTGCCAACATAATAATAAGCATCATATATTGATCAATGCCATATTTTGTGAATATCACATGTTACCAATATCGTAAAACATCAATGCCAACAAGAGCTATTAAGCCGCATGCAATCAGGATGACGATGCCATAATCCTTCATACACCAAAGAATTTCATGAATCATCAAATCAAAGCAATATCCCAAGCGCCATCGAGATGGACTTTGATGTCGAAGTTCGAGCATGGCGTCTTGACACTTGGCGTCCATTCCATACCTTTCTATTCCCTATAAATATGGATCTAGGGCATAGAGGATGGGACGATCAATTCTTTCTTCATTTCTTACTTTTAAAACCTTGTAACCCTAAATCAATTTGAAGATTTTAGTGCCATTTGTAATCTTGTGGCCCTTATCGCAAAAAAAGGGCTTGTACATTTACAATTGCATTGCATATTAATAAAGAGACATGAATTATGACTTATGATTATTACAATTTTGACATGATCTCGACTTCTCCATTGAAAGTGCATACAACCAACAAGTTGGCTTAAGAATCCTTGAATCATGACTTGTTTTTAATTCTCAAGCACTTGTGATTTCAGTCATAACTTGTTTTTAATTGGCATGAGATTCCTTGAATCATGACTTGTTTTTGAATTCTCAAGCACTTATGATTTCAATCTTAACTTGTTCTGAATTCCCAAAACACTCATGACTTCAAGAGTAGCATGGATTCAACATGGAGTATATTCCTTCCTAGCAATCTGCCTAGGATTACTAAAGACTCCACTCAACCAAATCTCACTTTCCTCGTACTTTTTGGGGTTCACGAAGAAATTCATTAGCAGTTGATGTGCACACGTACAAACTTGTGGCATATGTATGAGACCTAGGATATAAGCCCATGACACAAGGAGGTGATCCAAGTGTTATGTTGTTCCCTTATAGTGCTTCGGCCGACCATTTTGGAGGATGAATATTAAGTGATCCTATAGTCCAAGTGGCAAGTCCAAGACGTAAGTCTAGTTTGTGTATTAGGTATGGACAATAGGCGGCGCTATAGCGCACGAAATAAGTCCAAAAAGGTGAGTCCTACACATGATTAATGTGAGGTGATGACTCATATCGTATTATAATATTATCTTTATAGTATACGTGGAGAAAGTATAGATCTGTGATGACCCACCTTTTTGGACAGTTTAAATTGAAAATAAACCACACACGTCTAACTCAAACCATTCAATAGGGAGGATTATCAATGGGAGTTAATAAGAGAAACGAAGAAAAACAAAACACAGAATTTCGCAGTAGAATGAAAAAATATAATAATCAAATAAACAGTCATGAAGCTGTTTTACAATATACATTTGATTACATAAATTTTTACAACATAATCAGAGTACATCAACAACATACCAATAATGATGCAGAGGAAAATTACTATTAGTATAATATACCAAACTCAATCTTCATCCTCCAGAAATAAAGTCTTCAATCACTGAAATGCTCAGGCTGACCCGAGAGTAATGAAAAGAAAAAACACTCAAGACAGAATTAAAAGTTCCAATGCAAGTTAAATCAACAACAAGTAAATATGAGTGTAATAGTTTTAGAGATGTTTATAGGAGTTTACATGTCATATCCAGTGGATAACATACATGTAATAACTTAAGAGATGTTACGGTATTTTCCATCTCTTAAGGATCCGTTAAACTATCTATATGTAGTAAGATATGCTATATATGTAGTGTCTACTAGTAAAGTAAAGTACTAAATAGCGTTAAGGATTTACATTGATCTCCCTTAACACATTTTTAAATAGGTAGTCTTTGCAAGTCCTGTAACACAACCAATAACGTCGGTAGCCAGTGAGTCCCCTATAGGTACCATACTAAAACAAAGTCGTAGTGAGCGTGCATATAAGGATAAAGTATGACAAGGCACGTGAGGTAATGCCTAAGGTAGGATTCTAGCAGTTTACCCTTTCTGGCTGGTAGTAACACATCATAGCCACAACCGTCCACCAAGTCCACCACCCCCAAAAATCAAATCAAGGTGGACCGATCAAGTCCAAAATCAATATAATAATACGAAGGGGTGATGGCCCCTAAAGGTTGCAAACTTCTTGGCCAGATATAGGCTCCTGTTTTAGTCATTTCAAATTGACATAAGTGTCGGGGTCATCCATCATCATTTCTTTCTTCAAATCCAACAAATGCCTCTAATTCAACCACTTCATTTTGGATAACATCCACAGCGTATACATTTGTTAAAGTGATTCCAATATTGACAGAGAGTATGCCAATAAGAGACCCTAGTCTGTTTAATAACCAAATGCATTTTTCACACCGGTTGGTTCTTTTACATTTTGAAAACAATTCATATTTGATATCAAAATATCATATTCACTTCAAAAATATCACTCCATTTTAAAATACCATATTTACTCAAAATATGTCACTTCCACTTGAAAATATCATTTCAAATTCCGACTTTGGTTATAACCACATTTAACCACATCCGCATTTAAATCAACGATATAAATATAAACATTCCAACCTGCACAGTTTGAAACTTTTAGAAAATAGTTTGAATAGTTACAAATAGTTTAAATAGTTTATAGATTTGAAACAGTTAAATATAAAATGGTTTGAGTATTGAAAATGGTTTACATAGTAAAATAGTTTGGAAAATCTGAATAATTTGAATATTAAAAGATAGATTTTAAACGGTTTATATTAAAATAATTTATTTTGAATAATAGTATCAAATCAAACTGTTTCCTTCCAATGCAACAAATCTAGAACCATGTCCAAATTTCAAATCAACAAAACTCAATTTCCAATCTTTCAATTTAATTGACACAATTTCAAATAAATTTTTAGATCAACTTAATTTCAGTTTCAACTCAAAATAGCTTCAATTTCCTAAACATTCATTTTAACTTTAAATTCGATTTAACAATTCAATTCAATAATTTAAATTTTAATTCAATTCTTATTTTAAACCATTTCAATTTATAACAATTTTATGCCCAATTTAAATTTACTGATTTGAACCACTTAAATCAAATTAAATTCATTGATCAATTTTAAGATCCACATCTTCTAAATAATTCAATTTTCCAAATTAAAGTCATATATCGATTACAACTTTACATTTCCAATATAATTCTTTTAAACAATTTCTTTTGACCAATTTCAGTTTCAACATTTCAAAGCTTAAATTAGAAAATAATTCAATTCATATAAACCAAAATTTTATTTCTTTTAAACAACATTATTTAATCAAAATCCAAAAACCAAGATTTTAAAACCATTTAATTTAACCAATCCAATGTCCGCATATATTTTTCCACCATATGGCTAAGTGATCAGTTATTTCAATTTTAATTATAGGGATGGATACATATCATTTCAATCCAAATCAAAGGGTCATAGGTAAATATTGTTTCAACCTATTTCTTAATTTATTCGAAATAATTCATTTACCAGTTTATATGCTTTGAATTAATATGCAGTGTAATAGCAGGGATATATATAAATAAATGAAAACCCAATCATCCAAAATGTCAACAAATAGATATCCATCATAGTCAACATCTAAATCAGCCAATCAATCACAACAATTAACAGGTTACCAATATCTGGTATTCAACCAGCAATTCAATTTCAATAATAATTTAAATGGCAATTTAATTCAATAAAATTTTGTTTTAATTAAAATGTTAAATTAAACAATCAAACAACAACTGATAAAATTCTTATCACGTCATAAATTTAATTCAACTAACATGAGAAGGTTTAGTATCGCGTGAGTGGGTTAAATCACTTACATTTGATTTATAGTCGATTAAATCCAATAAAAGTCCAAAATTATAACAGTCTCCAAATTCGACCAAACTAGCTCTATGATGTCTGAATTTTGATACGATCTCAATGGAAGAAACCGCGTATCAATCGAAGCTCGTATGAAAAAGTTATGATAATTAGAAGTTTGAAAATTTAAATTGAAAAATAAATGAAGCGAAAAAAGGTAATTTCATCACTTCCCTCTCAAACTCTAACATCTACGTAACCGAACCCAAAAAGCAACGCTATAGCTAGCACCAAGAACCCACTATTACCCGCGCATACGTGCATCACCACCGAGATCAGAGGCCGCCGCCGTGTTTGCCTACTCCTGTCACACCCGTATGGCCGCGCGGCCCCCTCTAGCATCCCCGAGGTGCTCCGCCACCATTGATGATGACGGCCAATTTTTGGCGAATCTAGGCGCCTCTGACATGAATCAACTGCATGGATCGACTCTGCTAATCATCCTCTACCTCGCAGCAACCTCCAATCGTCGATTGGTCGATGATCCACCATTGATCGTGAAACCCTAACATGAATGGCTGAGACATCTTCACTGATTTCTTGACAAACCAAAACTCGATTGCAAAAAAGTACCACGGGTACAGATTACGTTTGTCGAGAGCTTAACGATGACATATTATATGACATGATTTGAGCAGTTTGAACTTTCGATTTGATTTGGAATTGAAATTAGGGTTTTGAAATGTCTGTCATTACGATGGAATAGATAAATAGAAATTGTACGTATAGAAAATGAAACTAAGAAGCTGATAGGATTTATAATAGTCTATACAGAGACAAAGCCGAAGTAATGGATGGAACAGATTGAATGGGTCGAAGCGATAACAATGGCCCGAAAAGCTCGTTTTGTTCCCGAAACGAAAATAGGTCATCCCAAATATCAAAATATAGGTTTTCAATATTTTTAAACTTAATGGAACTAGGTTCAAACCCCAATTTCATTATGTATAGAATTAGCTTTTAAAATCAAATTATAAACATTTATATTCCATAAATTGATTATTACGCATTTTGAGCTCACACGATCAAACGATAAGTCCGACTACTACGAAACTTGAAATTCTATAACAATTCACTATTATGGATTCAATGAAATTGATTTCGTTGAAATCCGAGATAGTGCCCAAAAGTACTAACTTTACACGTTAATTAAAATAATCAAATTTAGAAATCAATTTAATCACTTTTAAATTATAATTTAAAAGTTAACAATTTTCATCATTCATGATTACACAGGAACTAATAATATTTTTAAAATTAAATTTTCCATGTTAAATCCAATATTTAAATATTACATTAATTACAACGTTACATTACAATAGTAATAAAACCCTAGTTTTAGCATATTTTAATTTCAATCATATTCTTTTATTTGATTTACAAGTTTTTATATTATATTAACTATTACCTTATGTGTTCATTTAACATAAGTTTTCAATTATTACATTCATATTCTACAGTTATCATCTTAACTGCAATATTTAATTACATTAAATTCTATTAATTACCAAATTTAATTTCAAACGGATTTGATAATAAGATGATGATAAATCAATTGTTACCACTTAGTGACTTATATCTATTATTTATTGGTCACACAATGAGTGTAAATCTACTTACAAAATAGCTGAATTCAAATTCTGTATTAAAACCAATTCCAATTATACACATATTATTTCTATCTTTGATACAACATTTAATTTATTTTCTTATTTACAATTATAATCAAATTAGGTTTACAATTATTTCAATTGATTGAAATTACATTAAAATAGTTGTCAATAACATTCAAACAACATTATTAAATTATATTCTAATAAAATTTTCTCATTCATAAATAATAAATTTTAATTTCTCACAATATTATATTCTAAAATCCTATTTAATTTAATATTTTTAATTATCAAAAATACGGGTCGTTACAATCTTCCCACTCAAAACTTTTCATCCCCAAAAAGGAGCAAGAAAGGATCAAGAGGTTTGATATAATTTTATCTAAAATATTCAATTTATAAGCACTTTAAACTTACATAATTAAGTTTAATAAAAATATGAAATTAGGTTAATCTATACAAAATATTTCTAAGTCCTAAATTTACGAAAAATTTCGACCGAGTCTCCTTTGCGCGGATAGGTCCGGAAAAATAATAATATCAATAATTACAATATATATATATATATATATATATATATTATATTTCATAGTTCAATAATAAAATATCCCAAACCATGGGAAAAACAACAAATATCATTTCAAAAATCGTAATCCGAAAACGTACCTATTTGTCGGGGAAACAACCTTATTTATGAAACCAAAAGCAATTGCTATTGCTTCCATAAAATTGTATTTTACTTACATAATCCAAAGTGTTACGATTCTGTAAAAGAGTAATATATAAGTTGTTTCAATTAATAACACAAGCAACACACAATATATAATGATCATATGCAAACAAAAGTAGTACAATCGTCATATACAACAAAAGAATTCATCATACATCCATCGTAATCAAAACTAATGGTTTGTTCAAGTTCAGAAACTTTCCATTGTACAAGGGTGATAAATAACTACCAAGTGTACCTTAAGCTCAACAGCCTTAGATAATTACTTAATAGATTATTAATACAACCTTACACAATTTGAAGTATCATTTCCCAATCTTCCTATAAGCCAAAACAACAAAGAATTTCAATATTACTTAAATTTGCACGATGTACATAAATCTTTTATACAAAATATCAATTCTAATCACTTGATTGAATACACATATTTCACTTTTAAACTATTATTGTTAACTCAACCACTCTAGTGCGGGCTCTGATCCAATTCCTTGATTAGAAATTTCCATTTTCCTTGCATAGCTATAAACTATGATAGAAAAATTCAAAAATCATTTCAAAATTTCGTATCAAATGTACCCCATCAAGAATCAAGCGAAAAATCCTAGTTCAGACTAGTGTGAAATTCCACAAATCATGCATTCAAATTTGAAACAGAGCTGCTATGCGAATAAATAATTTACGCACAATTTACATATTTTATTCTATTGGTTTATTTTCACATCATTATTTCTATTCATTTATTTTTATTCTCATTCATTCATACAAGATTATTGTTTATTAATTTACTTACATAGATTATTTTCCATTTAATATTTACAACCAGCAATGAATAAATTCTTAAAGTATTACATATGTTTCTTGCAGTTTAATTCACATTTATTATTATACGTAATCGATTTCCATTTAATATCAATGTTCATTAATGAATCATTTCACTCTTAAGTTTCTCTATTATTTGATTGGCACTTATTTCTTCATATATAGTATCATTTAATATTAAATCTAGTTATGAATCATTTCAACATTCCTCAAGTTATAATCATTACTTAAATGGTATTCACTTTTCTACTATTCAATTTAATTTATTAAATATTTCAAAACATTAACTTATGTTTATACATTTCTTGTACATCATAATTCTTATTTGTAGACATAATTCCAATTGGAAACATTTCATTACTTAAGTTTTATTTATACATTTCTGGTAAGTTTTATGTATGTTTTTAGAATGTAATTGAATATTATACAAATTTATCTTATACATTTTGATTAACAAAAATGTTCAGCAGTTCACATCTTCTTAATTTTCATTGTCTTTTAATTTAAAAGTGACAAATCTCCAATTTCTTTACAGTTTCATTAAACACTTAGCTTCTAATTTCTTATTTCTCATTTTAAAAGTTTTCAACTTTTTAAATTGGTCAATAATTCCATTCTATTACAATAATTGAAAATCACTAATTATTAGAAACATAAGAACTAATTACCGAGTTTCATCTCAAATCATCTTGAAATAACATATACGTATGTCATTTTGTATCGAATCATACTTAGGAAATTAAAATTAAAAATTGTTTCACGAAACAACTACATAGCAAAGCTACTACAGTGGTCTTACCACTTTGAAACTTCCCTCTCAAACCCCAACGTCCACGTTGCCAAACCCAAAAGGCAACGCTATAGACGCCACCAAGAACCCCCTACCACACGCACTTACATGCATCGCCATTGGGATCACAGGGAGTCGCCGTGTTCGCCTACTCCAGTCGCACCCTTATGGCCGCGCGTCCTCCCCTGGAGTCCCCAGGCACTCTGCTACTGCTGACGATGACGGCCAATTTCTGGCGAATCTAAGCACCTCTGACATGAACCAACCCCATGGATTGACTCTGCTAATCATCCTCTACTCGTAGCAACCTCCGATCGTCGATTAGTCGATGACCCACCATTGATTGTCTAACGTGAATGGCCAAGACTTCTTCACTGTTTTCTGGACAAATGAAACTCTATTGCAAAAATGAACTGCAAATACAGATTACATTCGTCGAGAGCTTCGCGATGATATATTATATGACATGATTTAAGCAGTTTGAATTTTTGATTTATTTGGAATTGAAATTAGGGTTTTGAAATGTCTGCCATTGAGAAGGAACAAATAGATAGAAATTGTATGTATAGAAAATGAAATAAGAAGCTACTATGGTTTATAACAGCCTCTATATAGACAAAGCTGAAACAATGGGTGGAACCGATCGAATGGGTCGAAGCGATAACAATGGCCCGGAAAGCCCGTTTTGTTCCTGAAATAAAAATAGGTCATCCCATATATCGAAATATAGGTTTTTGATATTTTAAAAATCAATGGAACTAGTTTCAAATCCCAGTTCTATTGTATATACAAGTTAGCTTAAAAATCAAATTTTATCCGTTTAAATTCCATAAATTGATTTCTTCGCGTTTCGAACTCACACGAACAAACGGTAAGTCTGATCGCTACGAAACTTGAAATCCTATAATAATTCATTATTACGAGTCTGATGAAACTAGTTTCATCGAAATCTGAGACAGTGCCCAAAAAGACTAATTTTACACATTAGTTAAATAACCAAATTTAAAAATCAATTTAATCACTTTTAAATTCAAATTTAAAAGTCAACAATTTTCATCATTCCTGATTACAAAGGAATTAATAATATTTTTATAAATAAATTTTTCATGTTAAATCCAATATTTAGATATTACATTAATTACAACATTAAATTACAATAGTAATAAAACCCTAGTTTTAATATATTTTAATTTCAATCAAATTCTTTTATTTGATTTACAAGTTCTTATATTAAATCAACTATTAACTTATGTGTTCGTTTAACATAAGTTTTCAATTATTACATTCATATTCTATAGTTATCATCTTAACTCATATTAACTGCAATATTTAATTACATTAAATTCCATCAATTACCGGATTTTATTTCAAATGGATTTAATAAGAAAATGATTTTTAAAATAATAAGATGATAATAAATCAATTGTTACCACTTATTAATTCATATCTATTAATTTATTGTTCACACACGAGCGTAAATCTACTTACCAAATAGCTAATTTCAAATTCTGTATAAAAACCAATTCCAATTGTACACATATTATTTCTATCTTTGATACAACATCTAATTTATTTCCTTATTTACAATTATAACCAAATTTGCTTTATAATTATTTCAATTGATTGAAATTACATTAAAATAGCTGTCAATAACATTCAAACAACATTATTAAACTATATTCTAATAAAAAAATTCCATTTATAAATAATAAAATTTATTTTCTCGTGATATTAAATTCTAAAATCTTTTTTAATTTTATATTTTTAATTATAAAAAATACGGGTCATTACAAGATCACTCATCAGACTTACGTCTGACCCACTCCTATTTTTTCCCCTTTACTTATATATTTGGGTTGATGGAGCTTGGAGACAAGATGGTATGGAAGACAAGGACTTTATTAAATATATTGTAAATGATTTAAATAAGTGTTATGCCTAAGATTTGATTATTTATATGGATTGGGTTTAACTAGCATTGTACACGCATATTTATTTGACGGTGTAAATATACTATAGTGTGATGTAGTGATTATGGTTATTCATATATTATACTTTGTTTCCTTCCACCATGAGACTTTGAAATCAAATAGTTAGAGCTTTATTTGTTTCTTAATATCATATCATAATGGCTCGTCCTTTCACATTAACATCAGTTTGGGCATTGAACCTAGGGGCAAAACGAAGGGCTATTGTAATAGTAACGTAAATCAAGGAATAAACAAACTTAATCATGGTAAAGAAAATAGTATTTTTATTCTAGTTCGGACTCCTTATCCTACATCTACTCTTGTACTCCTCGTACAGATTTTCACTTTTAGTGGATCCCGCTTCCTCCAATATAACAGTTCTTATAACCACCAAATCCCCTTTTAGATTTTATAATTGTGTGTTATGGAATGCATAATAGGTTGGCATGGAATGGAATTAAGGATACTAGTACGCTAGAGGAGGGTGAACACTTATCTTAACTATTTAAATATTTAACATGCAAATCTAATGATTAACTACATAAATTAATCAAACATACGTAGATAATCAAATAGTAAATCCAAAGTAAAGTAAAGAGTAAAGGACAATAGGATTTTTATACCTATTCAACTATCCAATCCTACTTCCAGTCTTGTAATCTACGCATAAAATTTCACTATCATTCCTTGTTTTCATGGGTCGGTAAGAACTTTACATGGGTGGTATGAACACCTTTACGACCTTACAATTCTACAGGTGATAAGATACAACTTTCCTCTTGACATTTCATGGGTGGTAAGAACACTTTTTCTTTACAATAATAAGTAAAGAAGAGTTGTTATATCTTCTGTACATAATCTTGCAGTTTTGATTTAGTGATCCAATGAGCCTCCAATGGCAATATATCTTTGAATTCAGTGAAGAACGGGATGAGACTAGAGAGAAAATGATTGAGAATTTAAGTATAAACTCCCAGTTCATTAGTGGTTTGCATATCCTTAAATAATACGAATGAATGAGTATGAATTTGCAAATATAAGGAGTTTTTCATATAAATTATAAGAATGTTAGAGTAAGAGAGAACAAGGAAATTGATCGTTGATTTTCGTTTTCTAAGCCTCCTTATATAGATTATAGGCCTCCTTAAATAGAAGGTGAAAGGAAGTGTCCGTTGGTGAAGAGTTGGCATCAAAATCCTTTCATTTGAATTTAAAAAATCAAGCAACTATCACTCTATCAACATAGTCCTAAGAGGTATGTAGACATCGATAAAGTTAGGGGTATGCCCTAGGGGAAATTATGTAATTTGTTGCATATGTCCAACTCGATAACCAATCCTGTAGAAATAAAAAATGTTTTTTTTCTATTATATACTTGATATAATATGTTATATTAATTTATTAAAAGTATAGAAAATCCATAAATGGTATGTTTTTTGATAGTAGTTACAATGCGTTATAACCAGAATGATTTATCACAATAAAATAAACATACTATTCTAAATATTCCTAGTCAAGATGTATCGAGACCAGATATCGATGCATCCATTGAGATTAGCGTACTTAATGCTATCCAAATAGTGGAAGTATATTACTTATGACTGTTGGGGAGCACCAAAGGGTTTTATACCCATAGTTATTATATAATATGAAATGACTTATTCAATGGTTTTCTACTATGGTCAAACAGAAAATATCAATGTGGCAAGATTACAAAGTTCTCTTGACTTGAGAATACCATTGATCTTCAATGTGGAAGCCTCGCTTTGGTTATAGTTAAATCATTGCACGATATCCATTGAACAACTATAGTTGAGTCGAGTGAAAGTATTGGAAGTGAAATACTATTTAGAGATGATTCGTCTCCTCAATTATACGAGGTTAGTATTACGGTCAACCGAAGTCAACTCAAAGTCAGAGTCTCTGACTAGAGCGGTACTGTTAATAATAATTTTTATTACTGAACCAATGACTTTATATTTGGACAATAGAGTTGAATATAGGTGATATTAGAATTTTGACCATTACCGAATTCCATAAGTCCAAAGTGATATTGTTTTGACAAAGATAATTGGTGTAAATAGAAGTCACAATAGGGTAGCGCTTAACGAAAATTTTACCGAAGCCAAGTAACCCATAAATTTGGCCAATATATCACACCACTTGCTAAGTAAAGTGCAAATGTTAATATCAATAGTCTAATATTAATCGGTGACCAGATTTTCAGCTAAAGAGCCGCACAACCGAATCGTTGAATACTCCTTGACCACATGATTTAATTAATTTATAATTTTTATAAATTAATTAATATTTTTGAAATATTAGTTATGAAATTTTATTTTGATTTGATGAACAAAAAATATATTTATAATAGTTATAAATATATTAATCGATACACGATATCAATATGCATTTAAATTGGATTTAAATGCAATTTAATTTGTTCAGGACTTAAATAAGTTTGAAACCCATATGACAACATGTGTGTTTCAGCCATGAAATGACCAGGAGGAAGCAGCCATTTGATGGCAAGAAGGCTAGGGTCTTAGTAGATAAGAGGAAAGAATGGGTAAGAGAAAATAGCGGATCTAGATCCTAACCTATCCCCCTTCTCTTTCCTCTATAACCATATCATTACCCTTGTTCTTTTTCTAACTTTTTTAGGCCTCCAACCCTTCTATCTCTGGCCTAAATTCATCCTCCCCTCTCCTCTATATACAAGCTTAAATCGAATTAAAATAAATACTATTTGATAGTCGGTGGTTTGCAATTCGAGAGATAACACCTTCAGAATTGGAATCTGATCTAGGAGTTTATTTCAACGCTTCAAGGTGTGGTCCTTTGGCGAAGATAATTATCTGATCTAGGATTATATACAAATACTTACATAATTTATATATCATGTAACGTTTTATTAGTTGGATGATGATTCTAGTATATCAGTATATCGTCACTTTCGAAATGGTTGTTTGTTCATATGCTTATATAATAAAAAAAATTAACATATACATGCCTTAATACTCATGCCTCAAGATTAAAAAAATTGATTGTTTTATTTAAATTAATTTATTATACATTATTTAAATAACCTAAACTTTATTATTTAAATACTAAACATTATACCATACAAAATATCTTTAAAATTATATATAAATAGTTTTATGCTTCTAATATTTTTTGACATAAAATTAAAATATAATATATATAATTATTATTTAAATATTATTAAATAAATCCATAAAATAAATGAATATATCATAAAATATAATTTATGTCTTAAAAATCATTCTCATAACTAATAAACTTTTAACAAAAAATAAATTAATTATATATATATATATTAATCACATATTAATATAACCATTGAAACTAAAATTTAAGTTTAAAATTGTTTTTAAATTAAAAAATATATATTGAAAAATTCAAATGCTAAATTACCATCTTGACTTTCTATAAATATTAAAAAGGCAAAATCAAAATTTCGAAAGCATATTTTCATATATAATATTATTATTTATTTTCGATTAGAAATTTAAACTAAAAATATTAAAACAAATTACTTTTGTCGTGAGTATTATAAGGTAAGTGTGTGTGTGTGTGTGTATAAATATCTACGTGTATTTTATGTATATTTCATTCTTATATATTTATACATGTATGTTTATTTATTATCATAACATTTATAAGAATATATATATATATATAATATGAATAAAAAATTAATTTTATTTTGGTTTTACAATAAAATAAATAATTATATTTTATTATATATTTTTAATGTTTTTCATATACACAATTATATATTTATATTATAAGTTTCATGAGTTTATATATTTATAATTATTCTAAATAATATATATGTATATATGTTTGTAATATTTCGTATACATAAGTTAAAAGTATATTAGCATACATTTGGATGATATATTTGTATACTAGATGAGCTAACATGACTGTTGTGATATAAATCTCAGCACTTATACATGGGCATGTTAAACCTTGCAAGGTTACACATGCACACACATATATGTGTATATGATACACACATAGATAAATAAATATATATAATATTAATTACATGATATATGAAAATGTTATAAATTTAAATAAAATAATTATTTTATTTTAAAGTAGTTTTGAAATGTTCTAAATAAATTAGACTTCATAGACCCAATAAAGATTCAAAATGGTAAAAAAAAAATTGAAATTCGCCCATTTCTTCCATGCAGGCTGGCCCAATTACAAATATAGTATCAGAGCCAAATAGCGTACATAGTTTAAAGGGGTTTTTAGGCTCAAGGAAAAAGTTAGAGAAAAATTTAGTCTCAGGGACAAGAAGTTTGTTTTTTAGGCCGAAGGACATTTTTTAGTGTAAATCACAGAATGATAGTTGTAACTATCATTGTCAGTTTACACTAAAAAGTGTCCTTCAGACCAAAAAGCCAACTTATTGTCCCTGAGACTAAATTTTTTTGCAACTTCTTCCCTATGCCTATTTACCTGTAGTTTAAATTAGTCATATTAGAGCCAACTTAGTAAGTTTACAACCTAGTTAGTAGGATGTCTAAGAATGATAGTTTATATGCTAATCAATTACCCTATCCTACCTAGCCACCGGCTTAGCCCGAACAGTTATGTAAGCCAAAGTTTGCCTTTGCGCTAATTTCAAAATTGTTTTGAATTTAAAATAAAAGTTTTAAATTTAAAAGTTGAATTTAAAATAAGAAAACGATTACAAATGTGATAATACAGTTTTCAAATTATTTGAAAATTAAAATAAAAGTTCTAAATTTAAAATTTAAATTTAAAATAAAACATATATTATAAAAGTTAAAATATAAAATATCAAAATGTTTGTAGTTGTTATAAAATTAATTTGAAAATGTTATTTATTAATAAGATTAATAAAATAAATGAAATAAATATGTAAATTAATTAAATGTATATACTTGTATAATACATATATATATAATGATATATGTTATGTTGTCTTGAATTGATTTAAGGCAATATGGGTATACATATGCGCATAAAATAATTTTTGAAGTTAATAAATTTAATTAAAATTGTTTAATTAAACATATTAATTAAATGTTAATTAATAAATTAAAATAAACATAGATAAGATATATGTCTATTACTATAAAGGTTATAGTATATATATTCAATATAATATGTTATAATTGAATAATATAATAATTAATTTAGGTATAGATTAATTAAATTTATTAAGATTTAATTAATATAATATTATACATAAGACTATTATATAAGTAAATCAAATTATAAAAGTTAAATAATAAAACTTAAATAATATAAATGTATAATAAAAGGTGTAACATTAAATAAAACTTAAATAGACCTAAGAAATAAATACATACATAAAAGTACGTATACCGTGATTTCTGATGTATCTGACACTTGAAGCACGATGGTATTTCTTATGAAATATATTATTCCATAAGTCGATATCACTCAATTAGCTATAATAAAGATTATGAATCTTTAAATTAAACTTTGTTGGATCACGGGTTTTGATTACTGACATGAAACAACAATTCACGAATCTACGACTACGACAACATCTGGACTCAACGACTCAAAGTATGGTTCATATAGTTATATATTTTAACAAGAGTCATCAAATATGTATATAGAGTCTAGTTTAGAGCTTTGTTAAAATCTTTCCTCAAGAATCATCATTCACATTCAAATAAACTTGCATGCATATTTTAATCAAAATCAAGTTTCACAAAATGCATAGAGCAGGGATCGAACCCATGTCACTAGTTTAAAAGGCAAGTGCTTTAACCAAATGAGTTATAGTGATTTTTGATTATTAACAGAATTCAGTCGACTGAACAAAATCGACTAGTCGACTGAATATATATAAACAGCCTATTAAACTTGTGCATATATGTATACACGTTTATATATTTTCAAATTCAGTCGACTTACCAAAAATGACCAGTCGACTGAACCTGTACAGTTGTACAGGATCACTCCGCTTTTACTATCTTCGAATATTCAGTCTACTGACCATTTTTCTCTAGTCGACTGACCTGGTTCCAACTGCTATTTTTTGAAAAGACACTTCCTTTCGAATAGCCTTCTTCCTCGCGAATGGTTGCAACCATTGCTATTCGCAGAGATCTCTTCACCAGTAGTTGCAACTCCTTAACTACTATATATATGCATGAATTTCAAGATCAAAGCAACTTGACTTACTTGCTTATACTTGAATCATATTTTCTGAATTAACTACCCTCTTGAATTCATACATTCATTGCTTACAATCACAATTCTACATTTATAAAAGCAATTTGAAACTTCCTAATCTTCATATACACACAACTACACACATCATACTTGAGGAAAATATTATAGGAAGGTTATACTATCAAAGACAAATCAGTGTCATCAAAAACACAAAGTGTCAAACAATTTTATTGAAACCGTTGAAGTCCTGTTCGGTTGTTCAGACGGGTAAAGTCCTCTTTCGGTTGTTAGAGGCAGAAAAATCCTGATCGATTGCTCAGGTGTTGTATACATATTCCTTTGGGTTAAGTGAGGGGTTATTAAGTCAAATTATAGAGGGAAGTCTGGGACAGGACGTAGAACGGGAAGTTCGAACCAGTATAAAAAATCCTGATGTGCTAATTCTTGTTTACTTTACTATTATTATCTGTTTCCATAATTAGATTATAATACATTAAATATTACACGATCCTAAGTGATAACTAGCTACACAGTAGTCACTTTTATTTGGTATCAGAGCCTGGAATTCTATCGATCGTCACAACATCATAGAATAATGGCCAGAAAAAGATCGTATCGAAATACAACAAGCAAAAAGCCTGAAACTATCAGAGCAACGACCAATGAGGACAGCAAAAAGGTACTTTCTGATTTATAAATTTTAGTAAATGAGAATAATAAATTAATTAGTGTAAGAGATAAGATTTCAAAGCTTAATTTTATTATTTTAGAAAAGATAAAATCAATCAAACTTGAAAATGAGAAATTGAAAAATGAGAAATTAGATTTAGAAAATCAACAGAGTGTTTTGAAAAATAATTTTGAGGCTCTTAAAGATTTTCTAAACGAAAAAAATACTATGTTTGAAAAAGAAATTTTTTCAAAAGAAATTAAGGATTTGAAAAGACAAAATGATTTATTACAATCATCTTTCGAAAATTCAGAATCTCGAATTTTCTTCTCGAAAATGAGAACTATACGTTAAAAAGGGAGAATTCCGAAATTAAACAAACAAACTAATATTTTGAAAAACAGTAATATTTCTTTTAAAAATAATAATTGTGACTTTAAAGATAAATTTGATAAACTTAACACTGAAGTCACAAAATTTAATAAAGGTCAAAATGATTTAAACATGATTTTATCTAGTTCTAGATCTTTACATGATAAAAGTGGTTTAGTATATAATAAAACTGATCGTAGAAATAGCACTAGATACGCTTTCATGTATATTAAATATGTTAGTGCTAGTACTAGATTACGAGTAAAGTCTAAATCCAATTTTTATAGAAATTCAAATTCTGCTATGACCAATAATGTTTATAATTTCTTTTGAAGTACAAAATCATTGACGAGAAATATGAATACAAATTATCTAAGTATTTGGGTACCTGTTAATTGGAAAAATAGAGAAAAATACATTGATGATTATTTTGATATGGTAGTAAATAATGAAAATTATATTTGTAAAGGTTCAACCACACCCAAATGGGTATGGTTTCCTAAAAATTAGGAAATTAAAAGAACCTTGGGTATCACGTGCTTTAAATGTTATTTTTTATAAGACCTTACATTAGAAGCAGTAGTTATTTTTTTCTATATTGTTCTATGTTAACACTTATGTGGAATATAATTTTTGTCATCATATAAACTCTCCTTTTTGTCGATGACAAAGGGGGAGAAAGATATTGCTCTAACACTATTTGTAGGAATAAAAAATGCAAGCACAGATCAAGGGGGAGAAAAGATTAATTATTTATAGGAATATACATAGCATAGATTTACGGGGAGAAATCTATAGCATAATTACGAGAATATATTCAGGGGGAGAGATAAGTCAACAAAGCTTGTCAAAGATTCGTCCGAAGCAAATGGAGTTGTCATCATAAAAAAAGGGGAGAATGTTGGATCATAGGTTTTGATTGCTGACATGAAACAACAATTCACGAACCTACGACTACGACAACATCCGAACTCAACGACTCAAAGTATGGTTCATATAGTTATGTATTTTAACAAGAGTCATCAAATATGTATATAGAGTCTAGTTTAGTGCTTTGTTAAAATCTTCCCTCAAGAATCATTTTTCACATTCAAATAAACTTGCATGCATATTTTAATCAAAATCAAGTTTTCACAAAATGCATGGAGCGGGGCTCGAACCTAGGTCACTAGTTTAGAAGGCAAGTGCTTTAACCAAATGAGACGTGGTGATTTTTGATTATTAATAGAATTCAGTCGACTGAACAAAATCGACCAGTCGACTGAATATCTATAAACAGTTTATTAAACTTGTGCACATATGTATGCACATTTATATATTTTCAGATTCAGTCGACTGACCAAAAATGACCGGTCGACTAAACCTGTACAGTTGCACAGGATCACTCTACTTTTACTACCTTTGAATATTCAGTCGACTGACCATTTTTCTCTAGTCGACTGACCTTGTTCCAACTGCTATTTTTTGAAAAGACACTTCCTTTTCGAATAGCCTTCTTCCTCATGAAGGGTTGCAACCATTGCTATTCGTAGAGATCTCTTCACCAGCAGTTGCAACTCGTTAACTACTATATATATGCGTGAATTTCAAGATCAAATCAACTTCACTTACTTGCTTATACTTGAATCATATTTTCTGAATTAACTACCCTCTTGAATTCATACATTCATTGCTTACAATCACAATTCTATATTTCTAAAAGCAATTTGAAACTTCCTAATCTTCATATACACACAACTACACACATCATACTTAAGGAAAAGATTATAGGAAGGTTGTACTATCAATGACAAATCAGTGTTATCAAGAACACAAAGTGTCAAAGCAATTTTATTGAAACAGTTAAAGTTCTGTTCGGTTAATCAGGCGGGTAAAGTCCTCTTTCGGTTGTTAGAGGCGGAAAAATCTTGATCGGTTGCTCAGGTGTTGTATACCTATTCCTTCGGGTTAAGTGAGGGGTTATTGAGTCAAATTCTAGAGGGAATTCTGGGACTAGACGTAGAATGGGAAGTTCGAACCAGTATAAAAACTCCTGGTGTGCTTATTCTTATTTACTTTACTATTTTTATCTATTTCCACATTTAGATTATAATACATTCCATATTACACGATCCTAAGTGATAACTAGCTACACAGTAGTCACTTTTAAACTTGTCCGCTACCATTTATATACTAATAGATTACTTACATACTGCTTAGTTATTGAGCTTTCCTCCAAGTCAGAATCCCAAGATACAAGTCTTAACACCCATTAATGAAGCAGAAAGACTTCTGTTTTTGTCTTAAGGTTTGGAGAAACATAAAAAACTAGTGGTAGCCTTATTATAAAAATGAAATGACAACATTTAACCGTTTCAATATTGTAAAAAAAAACTGCTATGTAAAGTTATAATAATCTACATTGATAAATTTGTGCAATTGATATAATTGATAAAATGCTTATCAATTAAAATATATAAATGAAATTAATTAATAATAAATAGAAATATAGAATATACTTAACAATAAATCTTTTCATGTTGAACCATGCAAGCGCCTAAATATACAACAATAAAATATGTTTGTAACTTGGTCACTTACAAATTTATTTACCCAAGACGGTGTATCATCTTCAATGAGTTTCGAACTCTAAAAGTAGTACAAGAATATGGATATTTAATCCATATACAATCATATATAAATGTTATACGGTGAATAGTCACAATTCCCTAAGCACTTAACCTTGATGAAATTTGTTCATTGAAATAAGCAAGTAAACCGTAGTGTGAGATCGTGTATTCAATATGATTGATTACAATAATGATCTAGTTTTGTTAAATGTAAGATTGGAACAAAGGCTAGATGATAGATCTAAGAATTTAATCATTGAAATGTCAGTTTGATTAGTTTATAAATAGTGTAACTTATTTGTTATCCTTAAAAATTAAGGATGACCAAATGCACTTTTGTAAAGAGTTCGTTATAATATTGTAGTAAGAATTTCCTTTGAATGATTCGATCATTTAGAAAGGAATTCAAATGTATAAGAGTAGTTGTAACCTAAGGCATGGTTAGGATGAAGAGAATGAATGGTCACTTCTATTTCATAAGGAAACATCGGAAATGATAATTATAAACAATAGTTAATACTTAAAATTTAAAGGAGAAATATGATTTCTATTCCAAAATGTATTTTCAAATAGAATTGTATTCTATAAGACTTTTTGAATTTATGATACTTGATCTAAAAATTCTCGGCTGTAAACCAGTTACTGTAAATGAAATAAATAGTCAATATTAAGTGATTGAGTGGAACTTCGTATTTCATACGCTATTATAGTAATGACGAAAATAGTGAGAGCATGCCATATAACACTTATTGGTCGTATCAAGTTACAAAAATTGTCTCCGTAAAACATATCAAACATTATTTATGAAATAATAACTGTTTTTAAGTGTTAACTGAAAAATAAGCATATTATTATTTCAATATGAATACTAAGAATATTCATTATAAATTAAAACTGTATTAATGGTATTTGTTATACATTGAAAGTACATAAGTATCTAAATTTATTTGTAATTATTTTGGAATTATGGACTAAGCCAAAGTTTGCAGAAATAATTTTTTGATTATAAAATAAGACAGTACTAGTGAACAAACAATAAAGGGAAATGCATCTATTCAGTGGGAGTGATCATAAAATTTGATGAACTCTTTGGATTGATACATATTGTTTTATGTAGTCGTAAGTCTAATAATACCAAAACGTTTTCACATACTTCATTATATTCACTGATGAGTTATCACCGACATGGGTATGTGTATTTGATATACATATAGTATGTCTATAGTAAGCTTATAGAGTATGAAATGGAAGGAAATAATATAACATGCAATAGAAAATAAAATGGATTCAATTTGATCGAATAGGCGAGTATACTGGAAATAGTTCTGAATGTACTTAAACATAAATAAAGATTCAATCTCAAAAGTCACTCCTCTCTACGATACATAATGATGTGTCGATAAGGAGTATTCAAACTTTGTT
Source organism: Allium cepa (assembly GCA_030765085.1). NCBI lineage: Eukaryota > Viridiplantae > Streptophyta > Magnoliopsida > Asparagales > Amaryllidaceae > Allium > Allium cepa. The sequence continues at coordinate 834,905,348 of CM060934.1, forward strand.
GAACAAAGTATGATTAGTTGTGAATGAATTTGAGTTAACTTTTTTCTATAAGGTCATGTACTTGAGAGTAGTACACAAGGTTAAAATTAATTTCACATAAATGATAGTTTACAAAATCATACAAGATAAGGGTTTATAAGAAACCCCAACATATTCTAAGCTAAGGAGTTGGCAAGTTGTGCGAGTCAAAAGACTATATTTCGTGAGAGGTATTGTATGAATTTCCCAAAAGGAGTTTGAGAACGACTGTCATTGGACGACTTATTTGTGTTTTAACATAAGTTTTATAAACTAAAACCAAATCGGTTTTATATATAAGGTAATTCATAAAATCTTTATGAATACCTATTCAGTTGCACTGAGAAATAACTGTTGTTTCAATAAATACCATCTTCATAACGAAGGAATTTCTTTGAGAAATTATTAGTAGTAAAATGGATTTGTATATAATTCAAAGATAAAATTGATTATATGGAATGAAATGAAATTAACCTAACCTTAATGAACACATCGCATTAGAGTGTCTTATAAGTATTCTGACACAATGAAGAGAAGCTATGAGTTTCTTATCAATGTCGAGAATAGAAAATCTCAGTTGTCAATTAAGCTTTTAGACTATTAACTCGATGATATGGTATGATGCACAAATATGAATAGGATTCCAAGTACGTTAAATACTATTTTGATAGTTATACCTGATGGGATATGATCCATTGATCGTGAATGTGTCTTCAAGAGAAAAAAACGCAGTTGGAATATAATGAGCAACGTTGATAAGAAAAAGATCGTAATTTCAATTATTGAAATTAGCGTAATAGATTTTTTATTGAATATGCTTAAGTTATTTCAAATTTACTCACAAAATTATCGCTTAGTATGACTTTTTGTTTTTGTACATATGTGATAAAATGGAAAATTCTAAATAATGATTTACAATAGATTATTTGCACATAATAACCAAAGTGTCTCGAATTCAGTGGGAGCGATATTGAGTTTATGGGTCTTTGGATATGATCCAAGAAATGATACGAAAGTATCATTTTATAAGCATCGAAATTGAATGAATATTTTGATAGAAATATCGAATATTTGGTTTTTAGTCAAAAGGCGAAGGAAATGTGTGTCCATAATAAAGAACCACTAAAAGGTACATAAATATTTGTGGACTATAAGTAAACAACATACCGATAGTTGTTAACGATGTATTTATGTTAAAATCAGCAATAGTTTAGTTGTTTAATGCTCGATATTGGATTTGTAAATTATATCTTAAGGGATGTTATGAATGTCCCAAATGATATGTAAAAACACCCTATTAAAACATGTAATATGGAACATGCAAGATGGATTCCTTATGTATTAACAACAGAAATAATCATACATGTTGAATTATCTATAATATCATAACTTTCTTATGTATTTGATGCATGATGCAAATACCAAGACTGAATTAAGATAACTAAATGGAATTTTAGAGTATTCCCGAGTATTTACGAAATATTAGAGAATTGTTTACAGAAACAACAAAATGTTTATGAAAGATGTTTGGACTCGAACTTCATAAGTGCTATCGACTATAGTATGTTGATAATAAATTCATGTTCAAACCTTAATTATAAATCTGCAAGTTTGAAATGTTCCAAATGAAAGGTTATAGCTGATTCAACGAAAGGCTATGTACATCGCCATAATTAGAAAAGCAATAAAAGCAATGTATATAAATATAAATGCATAAATTTATAACCGAGCTAGGGGTGATCCCTAGTATTAAGAATACTACATCATTGTTATATGATAACAATGTAATAATGAGAGCTCACTAGAAGTCAAGAAACATACTTCCAATCCTTGCGCATGATAAAGGTAGTTTTGTTAATATCGGAGAGAGTTGATTGACAGAGTAGTTAATTAAACCAATATAGCAGATCCATTCATAAAGGGTCAAACTCGATCGGTTCCCATCAAACCGATTAAAAGGATGAGATAGAGATTCCATAATAGACCCCCAGTGCAAGTTGGAGATTGACAAACTTAGGTGTATCCCCTAGGGGCAATTATGTAATTTGTTACACATGTCTAACTCGATAACAAATATTGCTTGAAATAAAAGGTTTTTTTTATTATATACTTGATATAATATTTTTTTATTAATTAATTAATTTAACTAAAAGTATATCTAACAAAAAATCCATAAATGTTATGTTTTGTGATAGTAGTTATTATGTATTATAACCATGAATGATTTATCATGATAAAATAAACAACTGTTTTAAATATTCCTAGCCAAGATTTATCAAGACTGGACACTGAAGCATCCGTTAAGACTTAATGTTGAAAAGTGTATTACTCATGATTGCTGGAGGCACCAAAGAGTTCCGTATTGATTGTTATTATATAACTATGGAATAACTCACTCAACAATTTTACATTGGTAAATATGTTAACCCGCCTTTTGGCAAGGCCATGGGCAGGCGGATTTAACTAAATCGATTGCTCGGTTATCGAGGCTGGAATATGATAGGTTTGAGTCGACTGGATGGATAGACGATCAATCACGAATGATAAATATGATTATGAAGCTGAGATTTGGTATAATTGATGGAAAAAAGTCATGGAATGCTCGAAATTCAGGTTTCGACAAAAGTCGAGGTGATTCGGGATGTTTGGAATTTTGCTTCGAGTTGCTTATGGGTCAGCTTCAGGTTTTGAAGCAGTTCGCTTTGGGTCATTTGGATATCCACTTCGAGTCATAGTGGATCGGTAGGATTTTTGGGGGTCGTTGTAAATCCGTATCGGCAAGGACTTTTACCCGGGTCGGCACCGAGTATTTGAGTCATGAGTGGATTGACCTTTGAGTGGATCGATATCACGAGTGGGTCGGTAGCATGAGTCGGTCGGCATCATGAGTTGATCGGCATTTGCTTTTGGTTGGCTTCGAGATGGACTTAGGTCGGTATAGGGAAATCTTCGAGTCATCAATACATGTTCTTCGAGTCGGCCAAGGGGAGTGGGTCGGTGTTATGAAGGCGTATGGTCGGTACAATCTCGCTTCGAGTTCTGGAACCAACTACTTCAGGTCGATAGGACGAAGGCTCCGAGTCGGCTAAAGGGGGTCGGTGTTTTTGAGGAGGATGATCAGAACTTGGTTTCTCTAGGTCCAAACATGTTTTGCTTCGAGTCATGGACGATCGTGCTTCGGGCCAATGCTGTGTTCACTTTGGTTCGGTAAAGCTCTAGCAGGGGATCGGTTGTAGTGATGGATTTTGGATTGCTATGATATTGATAGGCCGGACTACACAGGAAGCCCAGTAACTTGGGTTTTGTTAATAAATACTGTAGGCGGGGCTTCAGAAAAAGGTATCTTCATTCTATTCCCCTTCATCTTCGCCACTAAGGCTATTCCGCCATTATTGTTTTGAAAACTCCGGATTGTAACTGTAATTGATTCTGGTATCAATAAAAAGGAAATTTCTGGGGTGAACGTAGGCCAAAGTCAGCCGAACCATTATAAATCCTCTATTATTACTGCTTTCTTCTTAATTTTAATTGTTCTTAATATTTAAACTCTCTACATACACTCTATCTATCATGTGTGACTGCAATTTGATGCTTTCAATGGCGATTGGGTGTTAGTGACTATTTTTGTTACAAACAAAAATATCATTATGACAAAATAACAAAGTTCTCTTGACTTGAGAATACCGTTGATCTTCAATGTGGAAGCTTGTAACGATCCGCTATTTTGAACCATTCAAATCGACAATAGTCCACAAATGTCAGACTTGAATTGCTCAAAATAACAAATTGTTAATTTTTTTATAATTGACAAAACTTAGCATGTACAGTAAATAATTCAATCACAAAATCACAGACACATAGTTTATAACAATAAGCAGCGGAATAGATAAATAGTAGTTGATGAAGCTACTACAGAAATAACATATTCTAGAACAAGTATAACAGAAGTTCCAATACACAGAAGTCTCTAATATAAAAGCAATGTTAAGTCCAAAACATACAATTGGAAATAAAAGGAATATCAGAAAAGCTAAAATAAATAAGATGGATCTTTCAGGTGAACTCCAAGCTCCAAAAGTGAGTTTCTAAAGCTGCGACATTTAGGCTGACCCGAGCATAAAGTAAACACAAAGCACTCGAGCCAGGATTAACATTCTTATGCAAGTAAATCAAACTCAAGTGAAATGCAATATAACTTAAAGGATGTTGGGATTCCATCCCTTAAGGATCCGACAAGCTATCTACATACATAGTACAATACGCTACAAATATAGTGTCTACAGTAAAGTAAACTATTAAAATAGCGTTAAGGCGTTACCCATATCTCCCTTAACACATTTTATATTTCCGTGGTCTATACTAATACTGTAAGCTCCACCCAACCGGTGGTTTACCCAGGGAGCACTCTCCATAGGTACAGTACAAACCAAAATTGTAAATGGCGCGATAAGGCATGTGACAAGGCACACGAAGCAATCCCTAGAGTAGGATTCTACTATTTTGCAGAACCGGGCAGGTGGTAACGCACAGCAGCCGCTACCGCCCACCCCGAGACACACTCCAAAAATCAATGGTGCGCACCAATCAAATCATAAAGTAATAGAATGGTTTTAAAGAAGCATGCTCAATCAAAGGTGCAACCTCACTTGGAATAGGTATAGCTCCTGTTTTAGCCACATCAAGCTGACTCGTGGGAGTCAGGGCTGCGTTAATACCTCATACAGAATCGTTCGCCAAACATCCTACTTCGTTTTGGAATTTCCACCATGTACACAGTTGTTAAAGTGGTTTTGGGTATTGGCAAAGAGTATGACAATATCCGATCTCGGTCTCTTTAACAACGAAACGCTCATTTCACACCGTGGTCATTTCATAAAATCACTTTACAAATTTCTAAACCAAAATCTCAAATCACTAATTTAAATTAAAATTAAACATTCAATTTTAATTTTGATCTAGATTTGAAAATATTGATTTAATTACCTTTAATTAAATCCAATTATGAAATCATACCCGTAAATTTCCAAAATCAGTAAGTTCCAAATATATCCATATCTAAATTCAATCATTAACCAGTTAAATTATAAATCAATTTCAATTTACCTTTCCACTTTCAATTATTAAAGTTATTAAAAATCTATTTTAAAATATTATTATAAATTTTAAATAAACTTTTAAAAATATTAATATATTATCAAACTAGATTTTGTAAAATAAAATAAAATTAGCCTTTTTATTTAAATCTATTTAAATATTGTTTTATATATTTTAAAATAAAAAATTAAGTTTTATAATTTACATTCGAAACATAACTTATAATTTAAAATTTTCAAAACATATAATTTAAAAATCTAATTTATACACGTATTAAATTTAAAATAAAACCTATAAATTATTTTTTAAAATCAAACACGTATAATTCCTTTCTCAAAACTTTGGAAATCATTTCAAAATAGAACAACGGTGTTCGTATATAATTTTCTATCCTATGGTCAACTGATACAGATATTTATCATTTCAATCCACAATAATTTATATTTACGGGTTTATATCATTTCAACCCGCAATCCTAAAGTTTTAAAATCAATAAAAATCACTTGGGTTTATCATTTCAACCCATAACGACTTTCCCCTGTTCTATAAGATTGTTTGGGTATGTATCATTTCAACCGATAGTGATTCCTAAAACCAAGGGAGCTTGCAGAGTGAGAACAATAAAAATGAAATAGCATAACATTTCAATTGCTGGCATATATGATCAATAACAATTTAACTATAATAGTAAGTCAGTCAACATGTTATGATGTTAATTTACATAAGTGAACAATTTAAAATATCAACATATCATATTAATAGTTACAAAACTAACAGTTCTAATTTAACAGCATATTAAAATTGTCATTTAACATGAAATCAATTTAATAAGCATAAAAACGTTAATCGTGAGTGATTGCTCACCTTTTTTGGCTAGAGAACGATGGAAATGAGTAGCAACTGACACAGATACGCACATGGATAAGGGTATGATACGTCAAATAGCCGCGACAAGCACAAAATAGATTTAGCTTGAGAATTCGATGAAAACAAATATATATATATATATATATGTATGTGATATATATATGTATACATTTCTTTGTTTTTTCAGATAGAAGGCACAAATTATATGTATAATCGCAACATATATAACTACTGTCGACAATAGCACACATGTCCAATAAATACAATATATAAGCTTGGATTTAAAACAAATATAACTTCTGCCAATATATGTGTACAACATATATACATTCTATCGAACAACACACATGCAACATATAAATATATATATATATAGTTCGATCAAAATGCATAACTGCCATATATATATATATATATATGTATATATATATGTACATGTATATATATATATATGTATATGTATACATTTAAACCTATATACTGGAAATATACAAAACCAGCAATATATATGATATATATCATATATGACACAAATAAGCATAGATTTAAAAATGAGAAAGGATATAAGTTTTGCCGAGCCAGATATATAAACAATATGTGTATGCGGCAATAAATGTGCAACATATATATCAATATCTATAACCTCTGTCATGGTATATATATACATACAACATATACATTTCATGCAAATAACAAAGGAGAGGGATGGTTTAGGGGTACAGGCGGGTCCAGGTTCAGGTTGGATTGGTTTTGGGTACTGGTAGCAAGGCATGGTGGAGGATGGCTGGTTGTAGGCTGAAGGGAGGTGCTGCCCACGGATGCCTGGAGTTGGGGTCAGAGCAGGCGGTTGCTGGAGATGGGTTTTGGCCATGCTGCTTCGCTGGTGTGGAGTTTAAGGCATTAAGTGATGGTGGATCTAGGTGGTCTCGGTGTGGTGTTACTGGTCTTAGTGCAGCGGTGGGTGGTGGCTTAGGTGAAGGTGCAGGCGGAGGGAGCAGTGATGATGGTGTGCTGCTGTGGGCCGTGTTTGGGGTCGATGGAGGAGCAGCTTCGGGAAAATGAGGGGATTTCTTGGGTCAGTACAAGGTTTAGTGGAATGGATGGCGACTATGTGGAGCTTGGCTGCATGGGATCGAGATCTGCTTCGGGAAAAATATGGGAAGGCGTGGGTGCAATTTCGGGCAAAGGATGGGAATAACTCGGGCGTGTTTAAGTCTTTGCTTAAGAAAAGAATGAAGCACAGTGAATATATTTATATAACTCAGATATAATATAATTCCCAAATCATTAAAAAGAATAAAATGGGGAGAGACTCAAAGCAGAAGAATTTCGACCAGGAGGAGCACGAGGAGGAACACGAGCAGGTACAGGAAGCCAAGAATTGATACAATGCTTTATTTTTTATTTCTTAGAATGAATGAAGAAGATGGACTAATGAAGGATGCAAACATATATATCAAAATCCAAGGGATATTAAAGGACAAACTTTGGTTTTAGAGATTAATAAAGGAAATGGATTTTTGATTGTACGGTGGGATAAGAAAAAGGCATGGGAAAAACCAAACTCAAATACGGAACCGATACGGCAAGCCGTTACGCTGGTTTCGCCGCGTATCGGACGTCAAAATACAGGAATGAATATACTGCATAGATTAGCATGACGAAACGAATAGATTGGTATACAGATATCAACGATACGACCAAGTTATAAAAACTCGATTTTCCACTGTCGAAAATGCTGTTAAATAACCGAAAATAAGTTAAACGGAGCTAGAGTAGTCCAAACTTGACGAAACGAAATACGACATCTTACTCAAAAACTGATTTACATTTTTATTACGTAAAAATATTCAGGTTTCGAAAATATTTTATTTTTAACAAATAACTGATTTAAATCTTAAATTTTGAAATTTCACAAATAAACAAACTTCCATTTTTCCAATAAATTTTTTCTATATGATATTTTTAAATAGACGTATTTCAAATATCATATTTTCATTCCAAAATTTTATTTTTTATTTTCATGAATTTTTTTAGTTAATTACGTTATAAAATTTTTAAAATTCTCGAGTCATTACACTCTTCCCCATTCAAAACTTTTCGTCCCTGAAAAGGAATGAGATAAGAGAATAGAAACAAATAGAAAGGTAAGATAAATTCAAATGAATAGCAGCCGAGTCAAATAATTCAGGATTCGAAGCACACATGGATTCCTCAGTCTCCCAGGTGCAATCCCGATCATCTGTACTCCACTGTACCTTGACCAAACTGATAGATCTCCTCCGAAGCTGCTTCGTACCTCTATCGACAATACGAAGTGGCTTCTCTCGATAGTGAGATTTGGCTCGACGTCCAAATTCTCTAACAAAGCTGGCTGAACTATCAAGGATGGATCATGGAGATACTTGCAAAGGTGAGATATGTGAAACACGTTGTGCACACCTACCAGCTTCTCCGGCAAATCAACTCTGTAAGCCAAAGCTCCAACTCTTTCAGAATGTGAAAGGGACCAATGAATCTAGGAGTAAGCTTCCCTCTACGACCAAAGTGAGCCACATTCTTCAGTGGCGAGATCTTGAGAAAGACCTGATCACCTATTGAAAATTCCAAATCCATTCTTCGTCTATCATCATACTTCTTCTGCCTATCCTGAGTAATCCTCATCTTCCTCCTAATCTCCTCGACCTTCTTAGATGCTTTCAGAATCATATCGGGCCCAAGAACCAAGCAATTCCCAGATTCAACCTAGAAAGATGGAGATTTGCAAGATCATCCACATAAAATTGCAAGTACATCTCGATACTTGCCTGAATTCAAATGAATGTGATTAACAAATTGAAGCTTAAGATGATTGAAAATTCAAAAAAGAGTTATGCCTGATAACTATTATTATAGGAGAATTCAACGAGATGGAGATGATCTTCCTAAGATCCTCCATAATCAAGAACACAAGCATGAAGGAGGTCTTCCAGAATCTGATTCACCCGTTCCGTCCGACCATCAGTTTGAGGATGATAAGCCGTACTAACGTTCAAACAAGTAACCAAAGCTTCCTAAAATCTTTCTAGAAATTGCTGGTAAAGATAGGATCATGATCAAAGAAAATGCTAGAAGGAAAACCATAGAGTCAGACAATCTCCCTCATATATATCTCAACTAAGTTCGAAGCAGTTCGATTCGACTTGACCAGAATAAAATGATCGGATTTGGTCAATCGATCTACAAATACCCAAATACTCTCGTTGCCCCTTCTAGTCCTCGGTAAACGATCAATAAAATCCATGGAAACCTGATCCCACTTCCAAATGGGAATCTCAAGGGGTTGCAACAATCCAGCAGTCTTCTGGTGATAAGCCTTGACCTGCTGACAAGTGGCACATCACTAACATAGATAATGATATCCCGCTTCATACCACTCCACCAATACAGCCTCTTCATGTTCTGAAATATCTTCATGATACCTGGATATATGGAGAGTCTAAAATGATGATTCTCCCGAGGAACCTATTACCTCAATCCGTCGACATTTGCAACCCAAATTCGGTTATTAATCCTCAAAACTCCATTTTTATCAATCTGTGCTCTAAATCACCTTGATTGTCACCTTCCCTGCTCCATATGTTCTCCTTCATGAGCCGAAGCATCGCATCCACATCCTGCTTGGCTGCAATACGATCCAAAAGAGATGGAGAAATTACAATCTAACATAACATAGCTTTCTTACGACTCAAAGCATTGGCCACAACATTGGCTTTTCCAGGAGTGTAGTTGTTGTCGAGGTCGTAAGATGCTAAGAACTCAAGCCATAGCACCTGCCTCTGGTTCAAATCCTTCTGGGTGCAGATATACTTAAGGGACCGATGATCGATGAAAAGCTCAAACCTAGTTTCCAAAAGGTGATGCCTCCACAAGTTCAAAGCGAACACAACAACAAGCAATTCTTAGTCATGGGCGGCATAGTTGGCTTCATGGGGCTTCAACTGACGACTAGCATAAGCAATGTACTTTCTACCTTGCATCATACAGCACCCAAACATTCTCGACTAGCATTAATATAGACCGATAATCCTTCACTCCCATTCGGAACAGTTAGAACAGGAGCAGAAGTATGCTTTTTCCTCAACTCATTAAATACTGCTTCACACTTATCACTCGAAACAAACTTAGTATTCTTATGAGTCAAAACAGTGAGAGGTACAGCTATGCAGGAAAAATTCTCAATAAATCTTCGATAATAACTGGTAAGGACCAAAAAGCTACGAAAATCAGATGGAGTCTTAGGTGTCTCCCAATTCTGGAAATAGATAAGGTGGATAAGTTCAAGGATAGATAAGATAATTAAATTCAAAAGAGAAAATGTAGATAGAGTTACATTAATCACGACAACTTTTACTGGGCCAACCGAGACTCCATTTTCTGAAACAACATGCCCAAGAAATCAGAATCCATCTCTCCAGAAATGGCACTTAGAAAATTTGGCTTTCAACTGGTGACTCCTAAGAATTTAGAGAACATAGTCCAAATGTGCCATGTGCTCCTTCTCTGACTTAGAAAAGACGAGTACATCGTCAATGAAAACCAGAACAAACTTGTTAAGAACATCGCGGAAAACGCGATTCATGAGATTGACAAAGAAGCCAGGATCATTGGTTCATCCAAAGGGCATGACTAACCATTCATAGAAACCGTTTTCTGTTCGAAAAGCAGTCTTGGAAATTCCTTCCTTAGTAACACGAAGCTGGTGGAAACCGGTAGCAAGATCAAGCTGAGAAAATACTTTAGCTCCGTAGAGGTGATTAAACATATCATTGATACAAGGCATATGATATCGGTTTTTAAGAATAACCTTGTTTAGCCCTCTATGATCAATACACATCCCCAAGGAACCATCAGATTTGGTGACAAAGACCACCGTTACACCCCATTAAGAAAAAATCTGCCTAATCAAACCTTTAGAGAACAAATCCTCAATCTGCTTCTTCAACTCGAATTTCTCTTTGGGTGACATCCGTTTGGGAGGAAGAACAACCAGTTGAGCTCCAGGAATAAGATCAATGCAGAATTCAATTTTCCGCTTTGGAGGAAGAGAAGCGACTTCACCAAAAACATCATGATAATCCTTGGCTATTGGGTGGAGTCAAGATCACTTGGTTGAGCATCAAGCGAGAAGATAAAACTGCCTACATAATCATGAGGCAATCGATATTCAATCACAAGAGAACAAACCTGGTCGTCCACTAGAGAAACAGTTTGGGCTTTACAAGATATAATAACATCAAAACGCTTCAGTCAATCACCTTCAAGTAAGATATAAAATGCATTGAAACCTAAAACATAGAAATCTCCGATGAATCGACGTCCGTGGTAAAGGAGCTTCACTCCTTTGCAAATCATACTAAGGTTGGCGAGACCGTCGATGGGATTAGTCACACATAATGATGAAGTTGCCAATTGAGGTTGCAAAATGTGCTCAAATTTAATACAAAGATCAATGGAAATAAAGCTATGGGTGCTCCAGTATTAAAAAGAACATGAATATGAAAATCATGGAAGGTAAAGGAGCTCTGAAGAGTACCTTGGGTATCACAGGCAGAAGGAGGAGGAGTGGAAGAAGTCATGGCAAAGACCCTAGATGTCTTGCCTCTCTGCTGGGTAGGACAGTCTCTCTTGAAGTGACCAGACTGTAGACAAAGGTGACAAAGGTTGTTTCTGATATTCTGGGTTGGAGGAGGAATAGCAGCTCCGGTAGATAATGGACAGCTGTTGGTATAATGACCCTCCTGGTCGCACTTAAAACAAGTAATGGAGGGTAAGTCAAGTAGATGCCTATGAGAAGAAAAACCAAGACCCTGAGAATTCTTCCACTTCTTCCGCTAAAGGAAATTGGACTTCCTCTTCTTCACACTACTGGAACCCCTAAGATGCTGAAATAACTCGCTTTCCCTTGGAAATAGGATTCTCAAGTTTGGTGGACATATCCATAAGAGAAGTAAAAATGTCATGAACATGATTAATCAGGCAGTCATAATACTCTCGACGAGCACCGTGAATAAACTCCTCGTTCTTCTTAAGCTAAGTGTCAATTAAATCAGGACCAAACTTAGATAGTTCATTGAACTTCCTCTAATACTTAGCAAAAGTCATGTCTCCCTGCTTATGATCCATGAACGCCATATATAACTGGGATTTCCGGGCTTCAGGAATCCATTTGGCCACAAAAGCATCCCTGAAAAGAATGGATCCAAGGTAAGACAACGATAAAGTTCAAAGAGAGAGATTCAACAGAGATAAGCTACAAAAGGATAACCAAGGATCTCACTTGAACTGCTGCCAAGTGATATTAGCCTCGATAGTCTAAGCTGTAACAGATTCCCACCAATCCTGGACGGAATCTTGTAACTGCGAAGTAGCCAACTGGCGCATCTGAACATCAATGATCTCAAGTCCAGTGAAAATCATCTCAAGACTCTTCAGCCATTGCTGAGCTTCGGTTGTACTCTCTGCTCCAGTAACCTTGGTACCTCCAAGTTGAGAGTACTCTATTTAATATGCTAGTATATGATTTTTGTTTGATGATGATTGTAACGACCCTGGATTTTGGCCTCGGTTATTTTAATAAATATTTAATCTGATTAGATGAAAGGTAAACTGACCATCTTAAAATGAATATGATTTTGGAATTATTGCTATTTATTTATATAAATTGTATTTTTAAAAGGAGATTGATTTGAAAATTTAAAATAAATCTCCTAAGAATATTTAAAGTAAAATCTATCTTGTATAATTAAAGGGAAATACTTTTCTTGTTATAAATATATAAATGCAACATATAGAAAATAATGTTCAGTATAAAATATTAATATTAATGTAAGTCAAAAACATAAATGTAAATAAATAAGTAAACTCGTGAATCTAAGTTTAATATTGATAGTTAAAATACAAATAGAAATAAATATAAAGATAAATATATATGTAAATAAATCATATGAACCTAATTTAAATATTTATAGCTAAAATACAAATACAAACAAATGTACAAAGCTAATATAAATCACCATATTGAATATAACTCAAATATTGATAGTCAAGTTAAAATACAAATATTAATACAAACAAGAAATAAAGTGAAATATAAAAAAAAGAATAATACAAGACCAAGTGTTGCATGCAAAGTATAAAATAAACCTGACACATAGGTATGTACATTATTCAAGCTAGAAAATAACAATACAACATATCTTCACATATAAAACAAACATTCTTATACAAATATCTTCATACACAAGCTTTCCTGCAAAGAGTATATTTTTTTTAAACACATCTATGTACAGCTAAAACATAATAAGTATGTAAACATATTTGGTAAACAAAGCATTTACTGCTAACATCCCAGCCAACCTTTTTGTCAATTCAAAGTATTTTCAAATCTATAAAACCAGGAATAAAATCTGGTCAAAGCCAAATAAAAGCAGTCAAAGCATGAAAATAAACCTAGCATATATATGTATACTGAAGTTCAACTTGAAGTCAGAAAAAAAAAACAAACATTTTTACTTTAAGTATCTTCATTCATAAGCCTATCTGGAAGTATATGTCTTCAGACAAATATCTTTATACATAGTACAACATAATTATAATTATGTAAACTAAGTTAGGAACCAAAGCATTTAATGGCTATCTTCTCAGCCCAATTTCGGTCATTTCAAAAATATTTAGCAAATTCTTTCATTTGCAGTAAATAAAAATCTGGTCAAAGAAAACAATAGTACCAGTTACTACCTTCCCTTATTCAACTGTCACCTTTTATATATATGTGTGTATTCATCTTGTATTTAGTTTGTTCAGTAAAAATTCTTAGCAAAGCTGAGAAAAATAAAAAGAAGAAAAAGTACCAAGCAAACTTAATTTAAATTCAAACCAAAAGCAAACTGGGATTGAGAGCAGATTCGACTGCAGTTCTAAAGAAATCAGGAGTGTTCTTTGTTTACAAAATCTTACAGGTGAGTAAACATAAAAATTTCAAGCTTAAGTTTAATTAAAAGAGTAAGAGGATTCATGGATTATATGGTGATGTATGTGTTTTATCTTGGTATGAATATGTGTCTACACACAGGCTGTTCTGTGAATAGTGAATATGCTGTGCATCTCTGCTAGGTGTTACGGGGTTGAAAACTATTTAATCTTAAATATTTTTTCGTTTAATCATGGTGAAGTTTTAAATTCTCCAACAAACAATATGCTCGAACTTCAATCAGGAATTTAAATTTGTTTTAAAACATATTAGGAAAACCATACTCTGGAAATCAAGCTTTTACAGGCAACAAGGATTTTGTTGATAAAATTCAACTGTTATAAAATATTAATTCAAGTTAATAACTTGAATCTTCAATACAAAATGGGATTTTTAAAGGAGGAATGGGAATTTTTAATGTAGAATTGAATAAACAGTTCATGGTTGATCCAAAGGTACATTTTTACAAATTGCAGACTTTTGATTCAATAATAAATGTTCAAATTTGTGGTGAAGCAAGTATAAACATTGGTAATTTCATAAAAATTATTAAATAATTTTTCTATTGCGTGAGGTTAGAGTACGAAATCATTTTAGGGTTTTAGATGGAGTTTTTATTCATCTCTGTAACGAGACGCATTCATCAACCTTGGGTGATCGAGTGTCACGAGCGATTGGGAAATGAAGCGTTGGCGTGTTGTCGAGGTGTGGCCAAAGGTTGGGGTTCTCAGGTGGTCTCGGCGGCGGCGGCGAAGTCTTTTTGTCGACCGTGTGAGCTTCAGTTTTCCACGCAATGGCTAAATTTCGATTTGACAACTTTGTTAATGATTCGAATTTGGATTTCGTGTTTTCATGTAATTTGCGACTTGCTGATGTTATTGGTGATTGCCGGGCCTGGGTGGCGCTGCCGTGCACGTGCACGGCATTGGTGATGTGTTCAGGGACGTTGGCGTTTGGGTCGTGTATCGCACTTGTATCGTACTCGAGACGTGGAGATGGATTGCTTCGGGGTAGCATTCGCTTTCGAGTGTGACTCCTGACGTTTTAATTTATGCAAGTGTTTAAATCTAGACTTCAGAATAAAAAAAAAATAAGGAAGAAGAAGAAGAATAGGTAGGGGTGACGCGAGGGGATACTGGGTAAATCACGAGTTCGACCCGAGTTTGGTGCGTTGTTGCCTTCGGGTTTCTAATTCCTGAGATATCGCTTACTGTAATATTAAGTTATAGTTATATAAGTTAAGTATTAATGTTTACAAACTGTAACACTGTTAGAATTTTATAGTTTTAAGATTAAGAACTTAGATACAAGGTTAAACTATTTTAAATTAAAACTGTAAACTGTGTTAACTCTTAATAATTTAGGTAATTAATATAAGATGGGTACAAATCTTATTAACATATAAGTTTGTGAGAAGCAATAAGTTGATCGCAGGTAGGTTAAAGAAGATCTCCTTTAAAATGTTGAGTTAGTTAAAAGATCGACACTTATTGATCGTTTCTAGAAAATAATAAAGAATGTTAGACTTTTTAAATTTAATTTAAGTTTGGAATTATGTACTTAAGTGAGTTAATAAATGATTAGTAGTTAATTAATTAAGAATAATTTAAGTATAATTGCAATTAGAGATTTATGAATGTTTAAGTGAGTAAGAAATGTGTAATGAACTACTTGAGATAATTCATGAAATGATCAGTGGATTAATTAAGTAATTAGCAGATAATAATTGTGTGATTAAGTTTATTAATAAAAATAAAATAAAATAAGGTTATTAATTTATGATTAAGGAACTGATAATTAAAGTTAAAGTAACAACTTGATTAAGGAGTAATTAAGTTAATAGAGTGGAATAAAATAATTAAGTAAATAAGACTTAATTATTAGTTAAGAAATGATTAATTAAATAATTTGAAGGGAGATAAGTAATTAACGTTTGACCAATGATCAATTAAACAGGGTTAAATATTTAACTCTCAAGTAATCGAATTAGTTACAAATAAGAATTAAAGATGAATCCTTTGGACTTTGGTGTGTGTAGAATATCTGATTTATGATGTTTAAATTGATGATATTCTGTGATGTTCTGTGATATGTTATGTTATATCTATGATGCTTGTATATGTTTATCCGTGATAGATGCTATGTTAATTCAATTGTTGAATTTAAATTATTTAAACTGTTAAGTTAAATAGACAACTTGGCCCTTAAAATGGCGTTTGGATTCGATGAGACCGGGATCGGAAGAATCAATTTTGATTCCCCGAAAACCACAACAATCCAATTTAAACGTTAGGTCGTGAATCCTGCAAGGAAGATTGAGATGGTGGTTTCAGAATGCAAGGGTTATCGTCGTTGACTCTGAGGGTGATTCCAAAATGAGTGTGACGAGATAATGCCTTCGGTTTCGTTCGAACCCGGAACGAACTTGTATGGATCGAATGCTTTCAACACATCGTCAGGAGGACGATGAGCATTCTAAGTAATATGTTCTTTAAAGGTAATCGCAGACTCAAGCCTCATCAATCGGGAATGGCTAAAACAGGGGATGTGCAGCAAGGTTAGGTGGGTCATGCCCAGCAGGACAAGATATTTCCCCTGTCTAGACGTCCCTTTTTATATTTCGGCTTAGTGGGCAGTTGCTAGCTATAACCACGGGGTTTATCTTGTTCAGGACTGTTCAGTAAGGAATGGTTCCGGCCTTGTGTTGCAGGGGATGAAGGGAGTAATCCTCGGTACGGTGATCTAGGCCCCGTACTGTGACGGGCGGTACCCCAGTAGCCCTGCCATTGTTGGAAATCCATTTTCCCTACGAGACCCTACGGTTTTGATTTGTATTACCCACTTTTGTGGCTAGTAGCTGGAATTTAATCATGTAACAATTTCGGCTATTTTCTATTTACTTGAAAACCCTAGACACTATTATAATATCACTGGATTTCCTATGAAATGTTTTGGTTAGCGTAAGGTAAAAACTTACCCGTATTTATGTGTGGGAAGTCTTACGTGATACCTTTATTTTCAAATGTTTTTCAAGTTAAACAACTTTAACCCGTTTACTCATACCAGATCCATGTCTGACCCGGAGTTTATTTTTGTTTTCATAAACTCTCGGGTACCCAAATTTTTACGGGTAGCCAAGGGATTCAGGTTAGCTTTGACAAATTCTGGAGGAGCAATGGAGCAGGAGGCTTCTACGTTGTAGATATATATATATATATATATATATATATATATATATATATATGGTGTTCCGCTGTGTTGATATCTCCGAGCTGTTTTATCTGTATTGTATATTGACTTGTGTTAACTAGACAGGAGTTTATAACTGTCTAGTATGTGTTGTATGATCTGTATAGCTCTGATATATGTAACATTATGAAATAGTTATGTGATATATTGTATTTTGTACCATTTCGCTATGAGATTCTGATGTTGTTGTTCTTTCTTCTCTATCTTTTCTATTTTCTCATCCCTTTCTTTCTTAATGATGATACGTCTTTCTGGTAGTAGAAGGGCGGGTCTTCACATTGATAAACATATATACATTTATTCATTTAAATGCACTTGTTATTGTAATATTTTAATTCCACATAATTGAATAAATATTTGCTGAATAAAATAAATAACATAGAATTTAAATTCAAACGGATATTGTATTTAAACGAATATTTTATTACAATTTTGAATAGTACAAATTTGAGCTCTCACAACATATATACATTTTTCAATTACAGTACAATTTCGATTACATCTCAAATTTCACTTTACATTGTTCACCTCACTACATATCACTCATTCACTCGTATTTTATCTTCGACTTTGCTCCACCCAAATCCAGCATTTGAGTTATTTGCAAAATAAGCACTAACGCAGTAAAATTAAAAAAGAAATACATTTTGCAGTGTAAAATAAAACATGTATTTTTTGAAAATATTATTTTCCTCAGCTATTTGGGTTGTTCGTCATCATTTATTTTGAATTCATCTACACGAACAACTTGTGACATGCATAGTGTATCACTGTACATGCCACAAGTCCGTGCATATCAATATACACTCGATAAAATTGCAGGGACATGTGAGCACAAGGTCTAACCCGAGCTGAGGCTAGATTCAACTCAGTTGCAACACAAATACATCAGAAAATTATCGAGTACAAGTTCTCATGCAACAAGAATCCAAAATCAACATAAAGTAAGCCTCCATCGAGAATTTAATGAGTACACATGAAAATAACTCAACCATTCAAACTCATGCAATGAAATGGATTGAAGCAACAACCAAATACAAACACAATAAGGCATGGAGGCAATCAAGTATACAAGTGAAGATATCAAGTGCACCAGTACAACAAAGCATATGCGTATGGTCAGTGAACATGGCAATGTGTATGGTCATATAGATAGAGTAATATTGATGCATCACACATATATGCAATAGTGAAAACATGAAAGCTCAAATCTACATAAGACCAGAAAAATGCATATTGAAGCCTGCAAGCAGTGCAACCCGAAGCAAATGCAAAGCTATGCCAGAAAATACAAAAGTGCAACCATCAAATAGAAACAAAACTGCACAGTCAAGTTCGAATGCAAGCACATGGAATCAAGTGCAGACCACATGAACACAGTAGCAAGTTCATATCAAACCAAGTGGATAGGCACAATAATTATACACATATATACATACATACATATATATATATATATGTATGTGCATATACACATATACACATATACACTTATACACATATATACATACATGTTCGTATGTGCACAGTTTTTTTAAACAGCGGCAACAAGAACAAAGAAGCAGAGAAAAGCACAAACTTAAAATCAAATGTGCAACAACAAAATGTAGTCAGATATCAACAACAAGGAGCAACACTGTATACATATATATATATATATATATATATATATACTATGCATAAAAAGACTTCATATGGAACCAGACCTGGCAACAATGGAACCAGACCAAGCTAATGAAAAAAATGTCAATTACATCAAGTCAGTGCATATGAGTCAGAGAAGACAATCTCAGCATATCAGTACAGTGATAATAAACTCGAGTGCACATGAAGACATCAAGAACCAAACATATGTAGCAAAGTTGACAGTGCAACCAAGTGCACAAACCAAAGTGACAAATATATGAAAGTGAAGAGGACAAAACCAGATGATGTACGTGTGAAGCAACTCAACAGACTTAAGTGAATATGCAACAGAGATGTGTGCATACACATTGAAACTAGACTCAGTTCAACATACAATAGACATGAACCAAAGACCATAATTCAAGAGGAACAAAGTCAGATCGAGTTACAGTTGACATAGAGTCTCAACAAAATATACACGTGAAATCATGTATGCAGTGACAACAAGGGCTGCAACAAGACTCAAGTAAAACCGAGTGCAATATCAAGCAAAACAACACAACAACCAGACTTAAACTAAATCATATAAAAGCTTGTAGTCGAAATAACAGAACCAGTTCGATAAGTCAAAGCAAAGATGAAATAACACAAAACAAGCCGTGAGTCAAACATTTTCAAAGGGAGGTATATACAATAAATTGAACCTAGTTAATTATCTCAAATTCAAATGACATGCTCAAGTAACCGATGAACAAGTCATAAGAGAAACAAATTCAAATCAAAGGAGAATAAAGAACGAAAACAAATCCAAAGCCAGATGATAACACGTATGAGCGAAAAATAAAAAAACCAAACAAGCTGTGGTAATCAAGTAAGGACATTAGAAGAATATCCAAAATTGAATCAGTCAGATCAGTCACAAGCAACCAATGAAAATCGAACGGTCGAGCTAAATTTATCAAATGAATTCAAATAATATATTCAATCGAAAATTTAGGGAATTAAACCTTATAAATATCATTAACATCATCGGCATACAGATAATCGAGTTTAAGCATATCAACGAGAGTAATAAAGGAAATCACATACCAATTCAAATCGAACTCGTTGAATTGAAGCAGCCGTTTGCAAATCAAAGAGACGATCGATCGACAAAGCAGTCAACACTGAATATCTATTCAATTTATCAACTAGAATCGTTAGTTTTCAATTTCCAGAACCCTAATTTTCAAAACGAAGAGGAACAAGGAAGCGGCCATAAAATAAGAAAAGAGGAACGATCAAATATTATCAAATATAAAAAGAGAAAGGGACTATTCTTTGGGCTGGCGTCTTTTACATATTATTGGGCTTTATTTTAAATCAGGGTTTATTGTTTTAAGTTGTTCTTTATTTTTTAATTTACGTTTAAACTTTTATAAAATACTAGTCATGTGACTAAGGGACAAACTTCGGTAGTGTAGTTCGAGAATTCGCAACTCAATGTCTGAGTTATGGCAGGGTTTTGAGCGTAGAAATAGGTTAGTCGATAGCTGGTGTCACAAGTTTATATATGTAAGCATTTGACTACTTCATTTCTAGTAGAAACATTGGGGCGGCACATAAGCAGGGTTTTGCCGAAGCTAGGTAAATCTGTGTTGTTCTATTTCTGCTTTTATTATTCTTCTATTACCTATGCTGCAATTATTATATATATTTTCGCATTAATATTTATTATTATTAGTATCACCCTAGTCACCACTCCACTAGGGTGAAATCGATTCTACATACTCCATACAAAGCTGGGTGAACAAAACAGGCTGAACATGTGCAATAATAGATGGTGCAGGAGCAACAGGTGGTGCAGGACAATTTCCTACGGTTACTCATCTGAAAAAAGACAAGAATAGTTTTAGAACAAAGATAAAGCTCCATAATTTAAAGGAAATCCTAATCAAAGAGAATTCTAACTAAGAATTTCAAGCTTGAACGAATATGATTCCATAATTAATTTAACACATTCTTGGGTATTATTACCCTATCTCTAATTGTTTTTTTACTCTATATGCTAAGTTTTGCCTAAATCTGACCTCTGATACCAACTGTAATGACCCGCTATTTTGAACCATTCAAATAGACAATAATCCACACATGTCAAACTTGAATTGCGCAAAACAATAGATTGTTAATTTTTTTATAATTGGAGAAACTTAGCATATACAGTAAATTGATCAATCATAGAATTATAGACACAGAGTTTACAAAAATAAGCAGTGGAATAGAAAAATAGTAGTTCATGAAGCTGCTACAGAATAACATGTCTAAAACAAGTATAATAGAAGTCCCAATAGACAGAAATCTCTAATACAAAAGCAAAAGATAAGTCCAAAACATACAACTGGAAATAACAGGATTGGATGTGAAACACTATTCAAGAGAGGATTCGTCTCCTCGGTCGTATGAGGTTTGTGTCATTGTCAACTGAAGTCAACTCAAAGTCAAAGTCTATGGCCAGAGCAATATGATTAATTACAACCGTTATTAATGACCAACGACTTTGTGTTTGATATATAGAGTTGAATATGGAAGATATAAGAATTTTACTATTATCAAATTCCATAAGCCCAAAGTGATATTGTTTTGACGAAGAAAAGTTGTGTAAATTACAGTCACAACCGGGTAATGCTTTACGAAGTAAAATTGGATTTTACCAAAACCAAGTAAGCGATAAATTTGACAAAAATGTTAGACTACTTGCTAAGTGAAGTGTGAATGTTAACATTCGAATAATTCGATATTAGTCGTCGATCAAATTTACAGCTAAAGGGTCGCACAACCGAATCGTTGAGTACTTCTTGACCACATGATTTAATTAATTTATAATCGTTAAAAATAAATTAAATTAACTAATATTTATGAAATATTAGTTATAAAATTTTATTTTGGTTCGATGAATAATAAATATGTCTATAATAGTTACAAATATATTAATCAATATACGATATCAATACGCGTTTAAATTAGATTTAAATGCAATATAATTTGTTCAGGACTTAAATGGGTTTGAAGCCTAAATGGAAACATGTGTGTTTCGACCATGACATGAATAGTACAATGTGGCCATTTGATAGCAAGAAGGCCATGGTCTTGATAGATAGAGTAAAGAATGGGTACGAGTGAATAGTAGATCTAGATCCTAACTTATCTCTCTACTCTCTCTTCTATAAATTGATCATTGCCTTTATTTTTTTCTAACCTTTTGAGGTCTCCAACCCTTCTGGCTTAAATTTACCCTTCCTCTTCTCCATTTACAAGCTCAAATAAAATTAAAATAAATACTATTCAATAATCGATGGTCTGCAATTCAGGAGATAACACCTTCAAAATTGGATTCTAATTCAAGAATTTATTTCAAAGATTCAAGATATGGTCCTTTGGCATTGGTGAAAGGTAATTATCCGATATATGATTATATAATAATAATTAGATAATTTATATATCATATGATGTTTTGTTAGTTGGATGACGATTCTATTATATCAGTATGTCATCACTTTCGGAATGGTTGTCTGTTCATATACTTATATAATTTAAATATTTTTTTATTATCATATACATACCTTAATACTCACGATTCAAGATTAGAAAAATTGATTTTTTATTTAAATTAATTTAATATACATTATTTAAATAACCTAAAATTTATAATTTAAATACTAAACATTATACTATACAAAATAAGTTTTAAATATTATATATAAACAGTTTTATACCTAAAATATATTTCGACGTAAAAATAATTTTTTATAATATATATATGTATAATATATATATACATATTATTAATTAAAATCACTTGAATAAATCAATAAAATATGTTAATATATCATAAAATATAATTTAAATTTTATAAAATCCTTTTCACACTTGACAAACTTTCGGCTAAAAAATTAATTTCTATATGTATATATTAATCAAATATTAATATAAATGTTGACATTAAATTTAAATTTCATTTAAATTACAAAATGTATATTGAAATATTCAAATACTAAAATATCATCTAGATTTTTTATATTATATATTAAAGCACAAAATTATAATCTAGAAAGCATATTTTTATATATAATAATATTATTTATTTCCAATCAAAAATTTAAACTAAAAAAATAAAAAAATCCAATGTAGCTATGAGTATTATTAGCTAAGTGTTGCACCATAATTTCTACCAAGTATAAATTATGAATATTTGAAAAGAAGTTTCCTTGGCTTGTAATTCCCAGACCCATTATTTAGATTCCAACGAGAACAAAAGTACGAAACTCAGTACCCGAGTGCTTATGATCCCAGAGCATGAATCAAAGTGTTAACCCAAGTCAAGATCATTGTTTAGCTGAAACAAGAAGCTTAACTGAGGGAAGCAGTTACCGAAGCTAAAAGCCTTTTAGAAAGTATCAACAATCAATGACTCAGATAGCCTCAGAATGAGATCAATGGTCAGGATAAATGAAAAGAATCAAAGATGATATATATAAAAGCATCACGTCAGCAATCTGCATCAAAGTGCAATCAATCTGATGATAACAAGCGTTCAAATCTAAGTCGCATATAGCAAATCAAGTCATCAATCCAAAGAAAAGGCTCTCTACCAATGGCATTACATCATATTGGTTATAAATAGACGGCAATCCCAAGGCACAAGGGTTCTTTGGGCACGAAAAAGAACTAACGTAAAATTATAATGTACTTTCCTATATTAGAGCTCTATTCACAAACTCATTAATGGTGGAAATGCCTGACTTTAATATAATAAGCCTCTCGGCTACATAAGAATAACTATAAGGAAAGGACAGTGAACGTAGGGACTCTCAGCCAGAACCACTATAAAAGTCTCGGTTTTATTTACCTTTCGTACTTTACCTCCTTTACATGTGTTATGGTTCGATATCTCATACTAAAAGCCTGAGTACATCACGTCTTAGTAATCTCTTAGCTCGGTCTAATATTCCAATCAGTCTTCGGAGATATACCTTCAGATCTCGGAGTGTTGGTGTAGATGAAAATTTACATTAACATTTTTTGCGCCAGAAAGAGGGCTCAATCTCCATCATTTGTTCCGTCTCAGAAAATTCACTGACCTTATCCCCCTCAATCATGACTAACTTTGAGAATGAGAAACTAACCCTATAGTTGCCCCTCAACCTTCGCATTCAGCTCATTGAAGAAGACAACCCATGGGAGATTGGTTACCCTTATTTTGGAGAAAGAGGATGATAAAGAATATGATCATGTTTTTGAACTTCAAACTTCTCAGTTCAGGAAGCTTTCAGAATATCTCCAAGAATCACTTCATGAATCTACTCAACTTCGAAAGATTATTATGGCCTTGAATAGTGAAGTCAGGAACCTTTCCACCGAATTATTAAAATATAAAGATACGGTTCCTTTCGATAAGAGAGCCCTTCTGAATGCTCAATATGGTGGGTCTTGAAAGAAGTTGAAGCATGATTAAGTCCTTATCCCACTCAATAAGAGATTGTCTCAAATATTCTTGGACACTCGCAAAGACTTCTCCTACCAGATTACCCCCCATCAAAGAAAGAAGGCCCGAAGAGTGAGAAGTACTATGTCTATCATTTAATGAATAGGCATGAGATGGATAAATGCCAAAAGCTTTCTTTTGAGATTGAGACGTTTATACAAAAATGGAAGAGAATTATGTATAGCTCTTGCCTAACGAATGCTTATGGAAATTTTCTACAAAGATGGGTTGCAAGAGGAATCCTTTTTATCAAACTCCCATGATCAAATGGAAGATGCCAATTTTATTAACATACTGCTCTCGATTAAAACCTATTTTGCCAAAGTTCTAACTCTAAGGGGCACCTCATGGTTTCATATTCCTTGAGGCTTAATTAACAGGTCTCGATATTTACGGTATCTTGTTTGGCATATCCTCTCCTTTTAAGAACTCTTACATATCTTACTTGCATTTAGGATTTAAAAACCGAAACTCTCCATTAGTCTGACAAGATCAATGAAGAGTTTTATTTTCCAAAATTATATAAATAATAATACTTATTCCATCAATAATATTCTATCTCAAACTCGGATCAAAATTTTTGTTGAATAATGTGATGTAATAACTATATGATTTAAAAAGCTTTTGAAAATGGTCCGAAAGAATTCTTTTCAAAGGATTCATATTTCCCTTTTTCCAAGTTACCACTAGCTTTCTGTACGGCCTTTAACTAAAAATAGATTTTGATGGTCAACACCTGCCAAAAGAGGTTGTAGATGGTTGATACCCGCCAAAAGAGGTTGTAGATGGTCGATACCCGCCAAAAGTGGTTGTGGACGGCCAATACATACCAAAAGTGGTTGTAGACGGTCGATGCCCCCTAAAAGTGACTATAATTTTGGACCCACGATAAGTTGGTAGACCTCTCGATAAGAGGAACCCATAATGATGTGCTGCAAAGTATAAGGCCATATCACCTAGGTTTAAAAAGGTGTCGAAAAGTAGAATGCATGCCGATAATGAGCCATGGTCAAGTAGTACCATGTGCTGGGTAGATTTCTAACAATAGTGGGTCATGGTCAAGTAGTACCATGCGCTGGGTAGATTCCCAATTAGGTTAAAATATTTGGTAGATTACCAACAATAGTGAGCAATGCTCAAGTAGTACCATGTGCTGGGTAGATTCCCAGTTAAATTAAAATATTGGATAGATTTCCAATGATAGAGAGCCATAGTCAAATAATACCATGCATTGGGTAGATTCCTAATTAGATTAGAATGTTGGGTAGATTCTCAATGACAGCGAGTCATGGATGAGAAGTGTCATGCGTTGGATAGATTCCTAGTTAGATTAGAATGCTGGGTTAATTCCCAATGATAGTGAGTCATGGACAAGAAGTGCCATACATTGGGTAGATTCTTACTTAGATTAGAATGTTGGGTAAATTCCCAGTAATAATGAGTCATGGACGAGAAGTGTCATGTGTTGAGATTCCTAGTTAAATTAGAATGTTGGGTAGATTCTTTACGAGGATAGAAATTTAGGGAAAAGTTCCTAAGTTAAGGCATCGAGTAGATTTTCAGTAACCCAAAAAGGGGAACACAGAATCATAACAAGATGAAACTCTTGATTGTGCCACAGGATGGCTCCGGACAAGAATCCGATGACAAAATTTGATTGGGTCCAAAACCATGTTTTAATAAAATCATACGAGGGGCAAAAGATACCCCACAAAAGGAAGATTTTAAAAATGCACTAAAGCAAAATGATAGCAGGAGAAACGAAGTCAAAGAGAATAAAGTTCCTTTAAGTATATTTTGTCCAAGAAAGTGTTATAAAGGATGCCGCAAAGGACACCTGATTTAATAAAGAAATAATATTACAAAGACTAGATTACAAAATCGCAACAAAGGATAAAATACAAAAATGGAAAGATGAGATCCTACCTATATGAGCAAGCCGAGATGACGAGATAGGGCTCCCCGAAACAACCTCAGTTTTATAGTCTTGGAAGGAACTCATTAGCAACATCATCCTTTGCCTTTTTTCCTCCCTTTATTAAAAGATGATTACCGATGTCATCTCTTGAGATCAAATATTGGTTTAGGGCCCATTCCTCTGTGAACTAAGATGGCCGCTAATTTTTAGACCTAGCTTTGACTCAAAGAAATGGCTCTTAATCTAAAAGGCCTTAAGGTTTACTTTTAGCTTTTGAAGTTTGTCTATCTTTTGTTCTCATAATGGTAAAGAGAAGCATAGACTCACTGAGTTTTTGAGCGGTTTAGGCAAGGTACTCCCTAAAGAACATCGACTTAAGATTAGCAAAGGGAAAAGACAGGAAATAAAAAAGAACTACATACCGGCTGCTCTAGTTTGGGATATCATATGAAAGTCACCTAGTATAAGGTTAAATGGAAGTATTAAAAAATCATCAAGAAAGTTTTGATCAAATTTTTTATACAAGCCAAAAGCTATATTACAAGGACAAGCACGGAATGTTTTCTTCATTAAGCATATCATTAGAATAATCCTCTCATATCTCCTTGTAATAAGAAGTCGTTTCCTCCTCATTCTCTACCAAGGTATCAGCTTCATCCACCACCATGACCTCAGTTTCTTTTTCCTTCTCACGTTCTTTATACCTTTTAGCAAAGTTAGCCTCTACAGTGGTGGTTTTGTTCTCAAGATATGCTAAAGAGAAAGTCATGTCCTGATCTCGATGGTGAGCATAAGCATCAAACAAAACATGAAAATCCCATCTGCTGGCCTCCCTATTATGCTCGTCTCTAGCAATATAATCTTCTTTATCAACCATCTCGGCCTCGGCTTTCTTCAACCTCTTGCCACTTTCCTTCAAGGCTTTCTCGAGAGTCTCAATATTGCGATTCCTATCTCCAACAGTTCTACTCGATTCCTCCACTTGAGCATTCACCTCTCGAATTTTAGCTCTCGGTCCCACAAACTCTTTTTTATCGCTGCGGCAGAAGCCATCATCTCCTCCATTTTCATCCACCCATGCTGAAGGGCAGAGATCTCTGCCATAGTCTAGAAAGAAGTAAACAAAGTAAGGACACATATTGAAATCATAAGCTAACATAAGAGCTTTAACCTTAATGCTCTCCCGAAGGCTATACTCGATTGCTTTTCAAATTTCCAAGACAAAGATTGGAGGTCTAGCCTGTGCTTTAATGATGGCATACAGGTCACCCTCAAAAGTAGCTTTTATAATCTCAATTGCTTGCTTGTTTCTCTCGACAAGAGGATCAGAACCCTTCTGCTTAGAGCTTTCGATCTAGGAAGACCAAACAACTTTTTTCTTCTTTGAGCCAAGAGTATCTTTGTCAGGAAGCAACAACCTAGATCTTTTCTTGGTCCCCTTTCCCTTATTTAGGAAGCCGCCCTTCTTAGAAGAGGAAGTCACTACAATAAGAAGAAGATGATATGGTTAAAATCAAAATTAAGATTAAGTTGTACTAAGATCTTAAAATAAAGATAATATAATGGTCGAAGGGTAAAACCCTCAGTCTCGCTTTCCGCAGAATTAGATTTGGTTCCCTCTCCGCTATCAAAGAATACGGTGGAAGTTGTTCGTACTTCTTAGAGGGTTTTAGTCCAATAAATGCCATAGAAGGAAGGAGCAAACCTCGAGCTTTTAGTTTGCCTTTGGTAAGAACCAATTGTCGGCACTGATGTAAGGAAGGAGTCTTCATAACTTTCTAATATCTATCCTTATATTGATTAGTGATAGTTAGGTTACCACTCTTCTCGGGTCTCACTGTTTAAGATTTAATATGGTAATGAAACATAGCCTAGAATATGGGTAAGGCTAAAAGAAGGCGAAAAATCGAAGAATGTACTATTATTAAAAGGAGTGGCTATTCAATCAGAAGAAACCTTAACAAAAAACAACTGATCTGGTGTTATTTTGCTGAATGGATCCTGTAAGGGAGATGGCCTAAATAATTTAAGGAAATACATGGGAATACCCCCAAGGTATTTAAACTCTAGCAGGTTAAACATGTAATTGAGTTTGGAAATGGATATATCTCGATAGCCTTTTTCGAAGTACAGAACCATCATGGCAGATAAGGTTGGATAGGAAGTAGCCAAAAATTGAAAGGGATTGATGTGGTAGAATTTTAAAACATCAACAAACAAAGGGGCAAAAGGCAGGAAGATCCTGTGTTCTAAATGGTCTGTGTACCATATAAAATACCCCATTGGAGGATTGCTAAAATGCATCCCAGGGCCAGGAGCGAACATCTCGACTACTTTAATCCCGTAAGACGATAAAATTTCGTCGAGGTCTTGCTGAACATTGATTGGAGCATCAATTTACGACCTAAGGAATGGGAGGAATGAGGTGTCTAATTATTAAAAAAATTTGGCATTATCGCTACAAACCGGATCGAAGTGGTTTTCGAGAAATTAATCCCGATCCCGGTCTCTTCGCAACAATCAACGCATTGGCCAATATTGATAGTTGGTTATTTAAATATCAATTAACATTCACAAACATCCATCAAACAATAAATAATTTCCCCAAATTATTTATTAACCTTAAAATATCTTCACAAGATATATTCCCAATTTCAACCCCTTTGAAAACAGTTACCAAACCATCTTCCTTTACGGAATAAATTTCCCAAACATTTTCTATTTCCACCGAAAATAACCAAGTCCAAATACTTTAGATTTTTTTTAAAATTAAATCACTTTATTCTAAAATATACCTTAAAATATTTGCATTACTACTTAAACATTTTATTCAACATGAATTTTAAAAATATTTAAAGTAACTACTTTATAAAATGTAAGCTAATTTTAAAATAAAGGTTAAGTTCAAACTAAATTTTAAGAGAGGAGTTACAAAATTCTATATTAGTTTCAAATATAACTTCAACCAAACTATCTCTAAAATAAATCCACTTTATAAAATATAAATGTTAATAATATTCTTTTCAAAACATAATACCAATTAACCCTTTAAAATAATTACTTCTATGACAAATTTATTAAATATTTACTTTTAAATTTTTTACAACTTTAATTATAATTTCTTAAAACGTTCCTTTGAAAACAAATTTAAACTTCTTAATTTTTACTTAAAAATCTGCTTTGAAACGTACTTGGCTTTTCTGGGAAATACACTTTCATTCCAGAATAAATCAAAGAATCCTTTTATAAATCCTGCTTGATTTATCTCAATTCGAATCTACGATTAAATCCCGTAAATTTTGCCCACACTTTAAAAATAAACTCCGTTTTATTTTTAAACACATTTCCATCTCCTGGAAATCACTCACCAAAATATATTTAAATATTTAAAATGTGATTACTAAATTCTTTATCTAAATTATACTTTTGAAATCTATAAAAGATTCTTGAGTAACTTAAATCAAAAATTTCCTTTTTATATGAAGTTATTATATCATACATTGATATTAAAATTTCCTTTTGAAAAATTAATACTACTTTACCTTTAAGATAATTAAATACCATAATTACTTAAATAAATGTTTACTTACACTTTAAACAATTAAAATAATATTTTCTTTCTAAAATATTCTAAAACACATTTTTAGCTGCCCATTTATATTTTGAAAGCTTTTCTTTAAGACATACTAAATTTCCAGCAAAAAGTACACTTCCCATCCTTTAAAAAACAATCTTACTATTATTTTTAAGCAATTTGTGCTTCTTATAGAAATTCCCACCAGAAACCTGTACTTTCAATATTTATCCCCGATAAATATTCCACTTCATTTATAAACCCAGTTTATAAATTTTCATTTCACATTTCCTTTTAAATCAAAATTTCAAAACACTTTAACCGACTCCAAACCAATTTCCGAATTTAATTCCTTTAAATTCTTTACTTAAAAATTTCTTTTATTTCCTTTTAAACCCAATTTATTTTATTTATATTTTAAATTCCCAGATTGTATTACTAAATTCTTTATCCAAATTATACTTCTGAAATCTATAAAAGATTCTTGAGTAACTCAAATCAAAAATTTCCTTTTTATATGAAGTTATTATATCAGATATTTATATTAAAATTTCCTTTTGAAAACTTAATACTACTTTACCTTTAAGATAATTAAATACCATAATTACTTAAATAAATGTTTACTTACGCTTTAAACAATTAAAATAGTATTTTCTTTCTAAAATATTCTAAAACATATTTTAACTGCCCATTTGTATTTTGAGTGCTTTTCTTTAAGACATACTAAATTTCCAGCAAAAAGTACACTTCCCATCCTTTAAAAAACAATCTTACTATTATTTTTAAGCAATTCGCACTTCTTGTAGAAATTCCCACCGTAAACCTATACTTTCAATATTTGTCCCCGATAAGTATTCCACTTCATTTATAAACCCAGTTTATAAATTTTCATTTCACATTTTCTTTTAAATCAAAATTTCAAAAACACTTTAACAGACTCCAAACCAATTTCTGAATTTAATTCCTTTAAATTCTTTACTTAAAATTTTCTTTTATTTCCTTTTAAGCCCAATTTATTTTATTTATATTTTAAATTCCCAGATTGTATTCACCCAATCATAACACAACACAATTTAATTTTCAAATTAATCTATCATAGTATATAAATAAAACACATCATCAATTATGAAAATAATTTCTATATTGTGAGGAATCCAGTTGGGTCCCTCCAACCTGTTTCCCTGCATCCACAGATGTTAGCACACAAATAAATATCGATCCAATCTGATAATAATTATCATATCCAACTAATCAACAAATCAAACATTTAAATATTAGCTATTTAAATTGAATGGCGTCCAGATGTGAGTGAGATAAACTCACCTTGAGTTTCGTCGAGCATTTAAATTTTTGAATTAAACCAACCGCGATCGATTTAACCCAGAAATTTCGCTAGCTCCGATTGTCTCCAAATCTATACTGCAGCGTAGATCGCGTTGCTGCGATTTAGGTGCCTCTTGTTTCGTCGGAATCTGATCACGCATGAAAAAGTTATGGTTTTATGAAGTTTGAATATAATTTAAAACAATTTCTTTTATTATGATAATCATTATTATATTACCAAAACAAAATCAAGGCCGCACGTTCACAACAGCAAATCAAATTCCGTGAACAACATCTTCTCACGCAATGCTCCACGGTTCAAACACAACCCAAACGTCGCCATCTAGGGCTTAAAGCCGCTCCTCCCATGATCGCCTATGGGTAGATCCAACCCCACCACATCGCGCTCCGGCCTCAGCTCCACCCACGACAACAGTCTCAACGAGCTCGGTCACCCCATGGCCAAGAAAAACAAGCTCGAACCAAATACGAACGCGGCCGATTCCTTGTATCCATACTCCACCATTTACGATCGTGACCGTTGGATCTGTAGGTCTTCTCACGCTCTACAATGTTCATGTTGGAAGTTTTTGAAATTAAAGCATGAATCAACAGATTTGGGGGGGGGGGATGCACGATTGTTTTCGGCCATAAACGAAAATGAGTGGCGGCTCATGAAACAGGACTATGGTTTTGCTACTGTTCTCTCAACGTGGATGTATATATATAGTTCTATATATTTATTTAGTAATATTTTTCACAAATTCATGTCCTTCCAAACGAATTAAAATTGAAACATGCCGACAGGCGTTTATAATGTTTTACCCACGTTCCGATTCTAAATATTTAATTATTATCCAAATTTTAAATGAATTTCCATATTGAAAATTACAACTAAATTCTATTGATTTAACAAAATTCTTTTTTTTCAAAATCAATTCAAAATCCACATTTAACATTTAAATGAATTAAATGTTCAAAAATCTAACAACCCAAAATTCCGGGTTGTTACATTCCTCCCACTTATAAATATTTCTTCCCCGAAATTTGCTAAGGTATGAAAAATGCTTTCAAACCCATTTACTTACCCAAACTTACTCAGTTAAAAACTTAGATTCACCTTACCAAAACCTTTAGCTCAATTCCAAAACCATTTGCTTTCATTCTAACTCAAAAGCTTGTTTTCAGCTTCACTTCAAAAATCACTTTTCTCGTTAACCCAAAATTTTCAAAATTTTCAAAAATTTTCCAACTCCCAAATTTTTAAATTTTTTTTGGCAGAGTCTCTTTTATATGGAGAGCGTTTAATAATATCAAAATAGATATAAATATATATATATACATCGACCCACACGGTCGGAAAACAAAATATACCACAATATATAACAATATATTATCATTTTCCAATTTTATTGCGTATGCGTACCTTTTGATTAGCATTTTAAAAGCAAGCGGCTAATTATATTGCATACACGCACTCCAACTCTATCGATTGCCTCCCGTACCTATACTTACTTAAACAAACACATCAGTTTTCAATAATATGAGAATTTAACAATATTCCATTCATTTACCTTAGTTAAACATATCAATTATACATTCCAACCAACTAATTCCCAAAATCCAACATGCTAATCATATTTTCTAAGAAATCATAAGATTTCAATTACCATTTTAATTTCCTAACAAATACAAACTTCATTTTATTCCACTCGAATGATTTACATTCAAGTTTACTATATATAATTCATATTTACTACAACCAATTCATTTTCTCTTCAATATGATTTACCTATGCTTTACTTACATCAATTTACTTCAATTCAATTCCAAATTGATTCACAATCAAATTTTTATTTTCAATTTGATATATTTGCATTTCTTTACGATTCACTTGCATTTATATACAAATCCACTTAATAAAATTTCAATCCATTCCAATTGATTCAAAAACCAATTCTATTTACTTCTCTTAATTCATTCACTTTCGTTTACGACAAAATGACTAATTTCTATGCAAGTTGTTGTTATTCAAACAAATAACCTTTTCTGACTTATACCATTTAAAATCAATTCCAACATGGATTTATATTGGAATTATTCATACCCCAAACAATTTGTTTTTACTTCATTACAATTATTAAATAAAATCCCGATCCTCACATTCCAAATTCATTATCCAACTCAAGTTTATATTAATTTTATATTAATTTTGCATTGTTCACAATCCAAACATTCTTGTTTCATTGCAATTATTAAATTAAATCCTTACCCTTACATTCGATTTCGATATCCATACTGATTCATTCAATGTCCATTACATAGGCTTGATGACAACCCTTTCACCATTTTCTTAAGTTATCTCAACTCTATTACATTACATTTTTATTACATCAAATTTTATTTTCATTTTAAATTTGATTCTTATTCAATCAAATTCTCATCCATTACAAATTTTAATTCAATTAGTTTACTGACTTAATCTATATTAAATTTTAATTCACCTCCTTCATTCACTTCTGAATTTATTTTACTAATAACTTAACCATTCCAATTATTCTACAACAAAACTGGTTTTTATTTTGCTTTTCAAATTTTTAACAAGCTGCCAAAATTTTATTCATTCCATTACCCTTTTATTTAATTTAGCTTACGCTAAATTCGTTTCCAAACAATTCTTTTTGAATTTAGTTGAGTGAGAATTTAATTCATTCAATATCATTCTTACTTAATTTAAATTCCATTTAATTCAATTCTTTTCCAAATTTAATTCAAGTCCAACTAAATTTTATTTTGCCAACTTAAATTCATTCCATTTCCTTTACTAATTTAAATAAGAATTAATTCAATTCAAATTCAATTCAATTCCTTTTTAATTTAACTTAAATCCAATTCGATCCAATTTTATTTCTCCATTCAATTTAAATTTTTACTTTCTAATATATAAGTTTTAAAACTTATTTAGTAACCTAAGTTCATTCACATTTTATATTTCACTTTGCCTTATCTCACTCTACATTTCATTTAGGATTTAAATTTTGAATTTCCCATAAAATTTCAACCATTTTATTTTGGTTTTACAATTTCATTTCCTATTCTTAAGTTCACCAACTTATTTACTTAAAATCTTATATTGCTCATTTGAGTCCACTTTCATCTTAAAAATCACAATTCCGAATTATATATATATGTATCACTGAATTCTTAAGGATATAAATTTTCATCACATAAATTTTAATTCACAATTTCAGATTATAAGTATAACGCTTAATAGGTTATGGGTACAAATTCATTACACAATTATAGCTCACAATTACAAAGTCAATTTACATTTCAACTTTATCCACTTTAATTCGATCACAATTTCAATTT
This sequence comes from Allium cepa, assembly GCA_030765085.1. Classification (NCBI taxonomy): domain Eukaryota; kingdom Viridiplantae; phylum Streptophyta; class Magnoliopsida; order Asparagales; family Amaryllidaceae; genus Allium; species Allium cepa. The sequence goes on from CM060934.1 coordinate 834,939,921, forward strand.
TATTTAACTTATCTCCAGTTAAATTCAAATATATTTTATTCACTTTCATTCACTCAAGTTAAATTTTAATTTCAAGATTAAAATTTTCATTTTACTTTCTTATTTATACCAACTTTACTTTAAGTTCAATAGCTGATTCATCTTTACCTTTCACATTATTTAAATAGAGTTCCCAGAATTCAATTGCCCGGTTTTATCTCACAATCATTTTGAAATCATAAACTACACATACCCACTCGGTATATCAAATCAAATCTTCGGATTCCAAAACAATTTGTTTTTACCAAAACAAATTTCCCTTTTGAAATTTCTAAACAACTGGTATACCCAACAAGTCCAAACAAATATCATAACCAATCACCACGGTAGCAATCCATCATCTTAGAAACTCGAAAATGAATTCTGATGATGTGGCCATCATCATCAGGATTATTTTCCAGCGACTGAAGTGATTTCAGTGCTTCCTTACTACCCCAAATTCCTTTCAAAATAATTTTCATTCAAAAATATTTTCCCAAAATAATACTCCATTATTGCCTTCACATCTTTTGAAAACATTTCAAACATTCCCAAGATTTCCAACCTTTTTGTTTAAATTCATTTTAAACACTTTTTAGAATTTCCGGGATTTAAATTCTGGTTTAAATCAAATTTTAGTTATACTCCTTTTTATTTAAACCATACTTAGATAATTCTATTTGGTTATAAACCATTTCAAATTTTAGACTCTTATATTTGATTATAATATTAACAACCAAACATCCAAATATATATAATAATTTCAGAAGATTATTTCTTTTATATCGAAACATAATTTTCGGTAAAATTATTTCATTTACTCATTTTAAAAACAATACCATGTCGGTTTATCATGTTTAAGAGTTTAGAAACCCCTATCGATACGGTTATATTTCCCGTACCGACCAGAATTCATAAACACTCAACCGATAAGTCAACACAGCATAAAAACAATTTTTATATTCACTAACAAGTACGCTCTCATATCTATTATTACACTCAACTCATTCTAGAGTACCATCGACTCTATTTAATGAGTAATTTCCCCACCAAAGCCTAGGTTATCATCAACCTAAGCTCTGATACTACATGTGACGACCCACCCTTCTCGACCCTTGAAAATCGACATAAAATACGCCACGGATAATATGTCGATGATCGAGTGCGGAAAAGACAGATAGTTGAGGGAAAAGAAAGAAGATAAAAGAAAGAAGGAACTAAATAATATAAGAATCTCACAATCGCAGTGGAACAAAATATAATACATAATATCAGTTCTTTACACAAAATGAAAACTATATCTGTTTAATATATTACATCATTAGAGTATCACAAGCAACAATTACCAGCTTGGCAATCTCAAACAATCACAACAACGGATATAAATAAGTACGGATATTACGTCTCAGTCTTCAGCTCCTCTCCTGAGCTCCACAACATCCTATCCTGAATATATAGCACTCGGTCTGACCCGAGCATTATAATAAATAACACCCGAGTCAGTCTGGAATACCAGCTGATAAAATACACCCAAATTGATCATTGAAGTTTCAAAAATCTTTTGAAAATCAAAAGCATCTCATAAGACCATGCCATAAATAAACATGTCGGGTTTTTACCTTACGATAGCTAAAACATTTCTTATTAAATCCTATGATATTATAATAGGGTCTATATACAAAATACTTATTCAAATAGCCAAAATTATTACATTAATTAAATTCCAGCTACTAGCCACAATCGTGGGTAATTCAAACAAAACCGCAAAAGGCACGTAGGGAGAATGGATTTTCAACTAATGACTAGGCATTGGGTACCACCTGCACATTATGTGGCCTAGATCACCGCATCGAGGATTACTCCCAATCCCCTGCAATACAAAACCGGAACCACCCCTTACTGGATAATCTCGAGTAAAATCACCCCACGGTTCGGATCAGCAACCGCACCACTAAGCCAAGGAAAAAGGGACATCTAGACAGGGATGACCTTACCCAAATGGGTGCTACCCACTTAGCCTTGCTGCATAACTCCTGATTTTCAGTCATTCCCGGTTGATAAAGCTTGAGGCTAAGCGTTACCTTTTAGAACGTTTCACTTAGAATGCTCACCATCCACCTGACGATGTTCCGAAAGCATTCATCCAAACAAGTCCGTCCCGGGTTCGAACGGAACTGAAGGCACTATTCCTACTACATCCATTTTGGAAAACGTCCTCAAGATTAGTAGCGACTAGCCCTTGCACTTCATTGCTCCATCTTCGACTCCGAACTCGTTTTTTCCACGAAAACGTACAAACCGAATCGAAGTGGTTTTCGAGAAATTAATCCCGATCTCGGTCTCTTCGCAATGATCAACGCATTGGCCTATATTAATAGTTGGTTATTTAACTATCAATTAACATTCAAAAACATCCATCAAACAATAAATAATTTCCCCAAATTATTTATTAACCTCAAAATATCTTCACAAGATATATTCCCAATTTCAACCCCTTTGAAAACAGTTTCCTAACCATCTTCCTTTACGTAATAAGTTTTCCAACATTTTATATTTCCACTGAAAATTACCAAGTCCAAATACTTAAGATTTTTAAAACAATTAAATCAGTTTATTCTAAAATATACCTTAAAATATTTGCATTACTACTTAAACATTTTATTCAACATATATTTTAAAAATATTTAAAGTAACCACTTTATAAAATGTAAGCTAATTTTAAAATAAAGGTTAAGTTCAAACTAAGTTTTAAGAGAGGAGTTACAAAATTCTATACTAGTTTCAAATATAACTTCAACCAAACTATTTTTAAAATAAATCCATTTTATAAAATATAAATGTTAATAATATTCTTTTCAAAGCATAATACCAATTAACCCTTTAAAATAATTACTTCCATAATTAATTTATTAAATATTTACTTTTAAAACTTTTACAACTTAAATTATAATTTCTTAAAACATTCCTTTGAAAACAAATTTAAACTTCTTAATTTTTACTTAAAATTCTGCTTTGAAACGTACTTGGCTTTTCAGGGAAATACACTTTCATTCCAGAATAAATCAAAGAATCCTTTTATAAATCCTGCTTGATTTATCTCAATTCGAATCTACGTTTAAATCCCATAAATTTTGCCCACACTTTAAAAATAAACTCCTTTTTATTTTTAAACACATTCCCATCTCCTAGAAATCACTCACCAAAATATATTTAAATATTTAAAATATGATTACTAAATTCTTTATCCAAATTATACTTTTGAAATCTATAAAAGATTCTTGAGTAACTTAAATCCAAATTTCCTTTTTATATGAAGTTATTATATCAGATACTTATATTAAATTTTCCTTTTGAAAACTTTATACTACTTTACCTTTAAGATAATTAAATACCATAATTACTTAAATAAATGTTTGCTTACACTTTAAACAATTAAAATAATATTTTCTTTCTAAAATATTCTAAAACACATTTTTAACTGCCCATTTATATTTTGAAAGCTTTTCTTTAAGACGTACTAAATTTCCAACAAAAAGTACACTTCCCGTCCTTTAAAAAACAATCTTACTATTATTTTTAAGCAATTAGTAGTTCTTATAGAAATTCCCACCAGAAACCTGTACTTTCCAATAAATATTCCGCTTCATTTATAAACCCAGTTTATAAATTTTCATTTCACATTTCCTTTAAAATCAAAATTTCAAAAACACTTTAACAGACTCCATACCAATTTCCGAATTTAATTCCTTTAAATTATTTACTTAAAAATTTCTTTTATTTCCTTTTAAACCCAATTTATTTTATTTATATTTATATTTAAATTCCTCGATTGTATTACTAAATTCTTTATCCAAATTATACTTTTGAAATCTATAAAAGATTCTTGAGTAACTTAAATCAAAAATTTCCTTTTTATATGAAGTTATTATATCAGATATTTATATTAAAATTTCCTTTTGAAAACTTAATACTACTTTACCTTTAAGATAATTAAATACCATAATTACTTAAATAAATATTTACTTACACTTTAAACAAATAAAATAATATTTTGTTTCTAAAATATTCTAAAACACATTTTTAGCTGCACATTTATATTTTGAAAGCTTTTCTTTAAGACATACTAAATTTCTAGCAAAAAGTACACTTTCAATCCTTTAAAAAACAATCTTACTATTATTTTTAAGCAATTTGCACTTCTTATAGAAATTTCCACCGGAAACCTATACTTTCAATATTTATCTCCAATAAATATTCCACTTCATTTATAAACCCAGTTTATAAATTTTCATTTCACATTTTCTTTTAAATCAAAATTTCAAAAACACTTTAACAGACTCCGAACCAATTTCCGAATTTAATTCCTTTAAATTCTTTACTTAAAAATTTCTTTTATTTCCTTTTAAAACCAATTTATTTTATTTATATTTCAAATTCCCACATTGTATTCATCCAATCATAACACAACATAATTTAATTTTCAAATTAAGCTATCATAGTATATAAATAAAACACATCATCAATTATGAAAATAATTTCTATATTGTGAGGAATCCAGTTGGATCCCTCCAACATGTTTCCCTGCATCCACAGATGTTAGCACACAAATAAATCTTGATCCAATCTGATAATAATTACCATATCCAACTAATCAACAAATCAAACATTTAAATATTAGCTATTAAATTAAATTGCATCCAGATATGAGTGAGATAAACTCACCTTGAGTTTCGTTGAGCGTTTAAATTTCTGAATTAAACTGACCGCGATCGATTTAACCCAAAAATTTCGCTAGCTTCAATTGTCTCTAAATCTGTACCGTAGCATAGATCGCGTTGCTGCGATTCTGATGCTTCTTGTTTCATCGGAATCTGATCACGCATGCAAAGGTTATGGTTTTATGAAGTTGGAATATAATTTAAAACAAGTTCTTTTATTATCATTATCATTATTATATTACCAAAACAAAATCAAAGCCGCACGTTTACAACAGCAAATCAAATTCCATGAACATCATCTTCTCATGCAATGCTCCAGGGTTCAAATGCAACCCAACATCGCCATCTAGGGCTTAAAGCCGCTCCTCCCATGATCGCCTATGGGTAGATCCAACCCCACCACATCGCGCGACGGTCTTAGCTCCACCCATGGCAATAGTCTCAGCGAGCTCGGTCACCCCACGACCAAGAAAAAAAAGCTCGAACCAAATACGAACGCGGTCGACTCCTGGTATCCACGCTCCACTATTTGCCATCGTGACCATTGGACCTGTAGGTCTTCTCACGCTCTACAATGTTCATGTTGGAAGTTTTTGGAATTAAAGCGTGAATTAGGAGATTTGGGGGGGATGCACGATTTTTTTCGGCCATAAACGAAAATGAGTGGCGGATCATGAAACAGGACTAGGGTTTTGCTACTATTCCCTCAACGTGGATATATATATATATATATATATATATATATATAGTTCTATATATTTATTTAATAATATTTTTCACAAATTCATGTCTTTCGAAACGAATTCCAATTGAAACATGTCGACAGGCGTTTATAATGTTTTACCCGCGTTTCGAACACAATGGAATGTGTTTCGGAGCCTAATTTGATCATATGTGGAAGATAGCTTTTCTAATCGAGTTTAAATATTAAATTTTTGATTTTAATTTCAACGCGTTTGTCAAACGTATAGTCAAATGGTAACTCCAAACGCTATCCGATAATAACTAACTATTACGAATCCAATGGAACTGGTTTCGTCGAATTACAAGAATGTTCCCCGGAAGGTTATTTTAACTCGTCGATTAATTCGAGCGATTTTCAAAATCGTCGAACTCACTTAAAATTTCACTAACTTAATTATAAATCGTATAGAATTTATATTCACATTAGAAACCGTTCTGATTCATTTCGAATCAAAATCTGTTTATTTACACTATTATATTATTAAATCCCATTATTGAATTAATATAAAATTCCAAATTCAACTTATCGACTTTTAATTCCATCTAAAAATCCAATAGAAAAATTCAAATCAAACTAAACTTTAGAAACCATTTTCATAACTATTTACATCCAGATTCCCAAATTATTCCGATTCTAAATATTTAATTATTATTCAAATTTTAATTGAATTTCCATATTGAAAATTACAACTAAATTCTATTGATTTAACAAAATTCTTTTTTCAAAATCAATTCAAAATCCACATTTAACATTTAAAATGAATTAAATATTCAAAATCTAACGACCTAAAATTCCGGGTTGTTACAATAAGACTTATACTTACAGTTGCCCTACACAAAGGCTGGAGCATAAGGCAATGAGATGATAACAGTGCCTTTTTGAATGGCTATTAGAAGAGGAAATCTACATGATGCAACCACCTAGTTATCAACAAAATACAAGTCTTGTATGCAAACTAAACAAGGCAATATATGGCCTTAAACAAGCACTAAGAGTATGGTTTGATAGATTGAAATCAACTCCAATGTCGATTGGATATCAGTTTACCAAATCAGACACTTCTTTGTTCATTAAAGTTAATTCATCTTCAATTACATATTAATCTATGTTGATGATTTAATCATTTTAGGTGACAATCAGAGTGAAATTAATCAAATCATCTGTTATCTAGACAAGCAATTCTCAGTTAAAGATCTTGGAAACCTCAATTACTTTCTAGGAATTGAAGTAAACAAGATATCAAATTCAGAAATCATATTATGTCAAAGGAAGTACATATCAGAACTGCTTGCCAAGACAAAAATGGAAGATGCAAAGTCCATGTCAACACCCATGATAAGCAATCAAAGTCTATCAAAAAACAGGAAAGAAGCCATAATTAATGTTAAACAATATAGAAGTGTTATAGGAGAATAATAATATGCTACAATAACACGACCAGATATTGTATTTAGTGTTAACAAACTTTCTCAATTTATGCAGAACTCCCCAAATGAGCACTGGAAAGCACTGAAGATGGTAATTAGATATTTAAAGGGCACTATAAATTATGGATTGTCATTTAAAGCAAGCAGAAATCTTAACATAATTGGGTATGCAGACGCTGATTGGGTTACAGATCCAGATGATAGAAAATCATTCACTAGATACTGCATCTTTATTGGAGGAAACTTAATATCATGGCGTTCAAAGAAGCAATCTACTATTTCATGATCTAGCACTAAAGCATAATATAAGAGCATAGAAAATGCTACAGCAGAAGTAATGTGGTTACAGTCAACCTTAAAGGAACTAAAAATGGACATAAACATCAAAGCAACACCGTGGTGTGGCAATTAGAGAACTGTTTACATGACCGCAAACCCCATACTGCATTCTAGAACCAAACACATTGAAATAGACTTGCATTTTGTTCGGGATCAAGTACTTAAAGAAAATTTACAAGTGAATCATATACCTACTGCCGACCAGAAGGAAAACACGCTCACCAAACCTTTATCAAAAAGGGAACTTCATAAGGTTCAGGTCCTATCTGGGAATAGTAGAGAACCAATTCTCTTTAAATCTCAATCAGACACACCATCATCAAATTAAGCAATCGAAGGAAAAGCAACCAAAAGTCGTCAACTTTCTTCCAATTTGATGCAAGATAGCTCAAAGTCTCAAAAGAGCAACTCAAATCAGATCTCTCCAGAGCTCAATCGGACACACCATCATCAAATTAAGCAATCAGATATTCTTTTCATCATCAATTCTCAAATTTACTTTTACATAATTGTTTGCCAATCACCATTGCATAATATATGTTCATAACATAGGATAAAGAATATTGCTAATAGATAATGCTAAATATATTTATTATTGACACTGATGTATGTTTATTATTGTGCTTGCAAAGTCCAATAGCCTAGAGTATAGCGTACATCATTATTCTTTTAATAGACATAATGAGTTATTTACTATTATTGGCATTTACAGTAATTATTTTCGTTAGCATAATAATGCTAAAAGGCATATGTGGTAGGGGGAATTAATTTAAAGGACAAATATTTGTATATTTTTTGCCTCAAGGACACCACCTCAATATTTTTATCATAAAGACAAACATTCTTCTAAAAATTATTCATAAGGACAAACATTTTTCAAAATTGTTCATAAGGACAACAAAACTGCCACCGAGTTAAAACTGATACCTAAAAGCTGTTACCGATAACTACAAACTGATACCTAAAAACTGCTATCAATAATTAAAAACTGATACCTACAGAAAGTTGTCCTTCAGGATAAAATATTGAAGGTCTGTCCTTGAGGCTAAAAAGCTGTGAAATTTTGTCCTTGACAATAATTTCCTGTATGTGTGGTATATCATATATTGAATAGTTTATGCTAATGCGGCGTCTTGGGGCTTTATTATATTATTTCTCTATTTTAAACTATAGTAAAATAAACTAAGATAAATTATTTACATAAATAAATATGGTAAGCTCAAGAAAATGTATGTAAAATAGTCAACTTAAGCTAATAGGTTCTTTACATAATTTGATATGAGCATAGTCCAAACAATCTTCTATTTAGTTTAAGTACTTTAGATATTTGAATATTTAAAAATGGAAGTTCTATTCGAAAGACCACATGAAAATATCCAAGGGTTGGAATACAAATTTAGTTTGATTAGCATCGTTTATGTGATTAGAGTATATGATCAAAGTTGTGTTTATCATATTGTCTATGTTTTTTTAGAATTTCAGCTATAGAATTTTAATTACAGTTTTGTTTTCCCCTTATTTATGATAGTGAAAATTTTATTTTAACATGGTTGATTGGTTCCAAAAAATAGTCAGTTTCAAGGATCTCAAAAGCGTGACCTTTTGTCAACTTGAAAAGTTATTGTTTGACATTTCACTATAAAAGATTTAGCTTGAACATAAAAAATCAGATAAAAATTAGAAGAAACAATTTAGTGCGTATATGTGTGTACACACAATTAAAATATCCAAAGTTATCTACATGTCTTTATTTTGCATTTTAAATGTATTTTTAGGTGAAATTCTCAGGATAGAGTACAAGTTCCACCAGATTTCTTAAACTTATTGCAGTATAATTGTAGGTAGAAAAAAATGTTCATAATCTCAATAACTGAGATTTATGAGAATTTGATATTTAGGTATAATTTGAAAGTGAAAACCCGAAACAAGTAAGACATGTAATTTAGCATAATTTTTTCTTACTTTTTGTTCTAGGTTGTTATCACATATAGCACTGGTCTGCCTCCTCTATTTCATTGCAAATTTGAGGAAGAATTGATTAATGAGATTAACAGATATTGCATAGCAAGTCCAATCAGTATGTTTCCTTTTTATTACTATTAACTAACTGATCTTATATACATTATTGGCTTGAACATAAAGAAATAAAACTTAAACCCAACAATGATATTACCATTCAATTCATATAAATCTTGAATTGATGTTTTTATGAATCCCCTGAACATTTACTATTATGCTTCCTTTTGTAGGCTTTCCAAAGTTTTTCCATAATATGATATTTATATACAAAATAACCATTGTATGGATTGTGTTGGGTGCTGTGCAAGCTTGAAATATATACAGGTCCATAAATGTATATAATTAGATTTATAAATCCACTTCACTTTCTCTGTTGTTCTCAATTGTCTATGCTTAATTAAAAGGAATGGAGAGGTATTCATAATGGATTAACGATTGACTAAATATGATAAACCTAAGAAATATGAATATTTATATGAGCACTAAACTAAAAATTGGCAATCTTATTCAAGTGCCTACTTAAACTGCGACTTTCTCTTACCTTCCATAGTCATTGATCTTGAAACATCTTGTGAGAGAAGGTCCTTAGCAGTGGGAGCATATCACTCACCATTGCCTTTTAATGTGATACCAACTTTATCATGGGATCACTCACCACTGCCTTTTAATGTGATACCACCTTTATCATGGGGATCATGAATATGCACACGGTAAATGATTGAAAGGAAAGCTGAAGTACATAAGGTAAGTGCCAAGATGAATAAAGAGAACATGTAAAGGACCAAACATCAAGGTTACAGATAAATCTAAAATCATAAGTTTACTCTCTATATGCTATGTAATTAAAAGTATGACAACTACATACGTGTAAACCATCAGTAAGAGGCATTAGGTACCATGTATATCAATTGGATAGAACTGAATTAAATAGAATGATACATTAATTAAAGGTTAATGATGTGCATGGAAGTTAATTGTATTATAAGTCTCCAATGCAAAAGTAAGACATACCCTTAAGTGGGTAATCCAGATCTTGCCATCATAGCATTCCCATCAGTCATTAACTGTAAGTGGTCTGTATGGTTAACAAATTTAACTTACAACTTTTGAGTTCTAACAGGCAACCATAGAGTTGTAGCCAGGAACAAAATACTTCTACTTGAACATTTTTTTTTTTTTTTATTATTTTTTTTATTTTTTTATTTTTTTTATTTTTTGTTATAGACCAATGAATACTTGGATTGGATGTTTTATTAAAGGTTAACCATAGAAATGTTGGGAAATTTGCGGTTCAAGTCGAATCCGACAAATACAATGCCGTACTTCTGACTTTAAGGATCAATGGAATAATTTTTTATAGACAATAGATCAACCCAGTAGATACAAACGGGTTATCAAACTATCGACTTTCAGGATTCAATGAAGCCTTGGAACAATGTAACCAGATTAAAAATTTGTATGGTTTTTATCTAGTCAAGAACACTTTATTCTGATCTAAAATGATGCAAAAATACGAAGGCTGAATAGAGCGAAGAAATGAAATGTAGTCTGCAACGTCGCACAGGCGTGACAAATTTTACTGGATTTGCAACACCTTGTAGGCATTACAAATCTGTTGATATGAGTATTCTGTAACACTCAGACGGCGTTGCAGATTTGCGTGGAAAGAAGAAGGAGAATATTTGTTTTCTATGCACCAAATAACAATTTCGACCGAACTATATATAGAGACGATGATGTGTCTGTTCGTTTAGGGTTGTGTCCGTTCGGTTCAGAACCGTTAACAACGGTCGTGCCCGTTTAAATTTCGTATCCGTTCGGTTAAGAACAGTTAACAATGGCGCCCTTTGTTCAAATTCTGGGTCCATAATGGACTGAAATCCGGCGTAATTCTGTTTACAAAAAATTATTATCAATTGACCCATACACGGTTCGATCGGTCAGACGGTGGCGCGCGCGTGTGGTGGTTACGCATGACTTCCATTCTCTCAACAAAACACACATTTGGGAGTCCCAAGGCTCCAACTACCTCATGAGAAACCCATACTTAAATGAGTATAGTTTCTAATATCCTAAGATGTGGGATTTTCCTTTTCTTCTTTCTTCCCTCTTCCTTTCTTCTCTCTTCATGAAAATAAAAACATGGGAAAACTTGAAAATATCCAACATTCTCCCCTTGTTTTTAAGTTTGGATAATTTAAAAACATTTTAAGTTTAAAAACAGGAATGGCTGCATCACTTGAGTGATTGTCTAGGTACCCAAGTAGGATCAAGCCAAACGTAGTTCAAAGATCAATTATTGTATCATCGCAAAAAGCAACATATAAATAAAAGATATCTTTTGGATTTGAACCTTTACTTAAGTGTAAACCATTCAAAGTTTTATCGAGATTCTATGGTGAATGAATCTTGAACCAAGTATCCCTTATGATAAAACCGGAACAATCACATATGTCGATTTTCTTAGGTAAAGTGTTCTGTATTGCTCAGCACATTAATGTTCATGTGCTTTAATCCTGGATTCATGTGTATATGTCAAAAAGCGGTATTACTTTCTTAGAAAACGGCCTGATTTTCATACTCATATAGGGAAGTCTCTTAAGGTGTTTCTGCGATACACCTTTTTAAGGTAACTAGACCAATTAAGGATATATTATCAATCCTTTATTCTTGCAGAATCCAACACTAAATATTATGGGACTATTGATTTAGTATTCCATAATCATTCTCTTAACTTATTGGTACCCATTGAACTTTGTCTATCCTTTTCAAAACATAAGTTAGGTTTCTGTTAATGATTATCAACCTTCATTCATAGACCTTAGTTCCATTTCCTTTGATTTTATAGAAACCATTCCCTTTGGAAGACTCTTTATGAGTGGGCCAGCTAAGTTTTTTTTTGTTTTTATATAATCAACAGTTATTACTCCACTTTTGAGTAACTGTCTTATCATTTGACGTCTTAGACTCACATGTCTAGACTTCCCATTATATGTCTTATTAGAGACATTGTATATCATAGCCTGATTATCACAGTTAATTAAGACTGCTGGAGATGGTTTCTTCTATAATGGGATTTCTATTAATTAATTCCTAAGCCATTCTGTTTCATTACATGCATCTGCTAATGCAATCAACTCTGACAACATTGTCGAGTCGGATATACAGATCTGTTTCTTGGAAACCCAAGACATGGTAGCACCTCCTAACGTAAAGATCCATCCAGTTGTAGACTTATATTTGGATTCCACATTGTTCCAGGTTGCATCACTATATCATTCTGTTACAGCAGGATATCCTTTATAAGATAAACCATAGGTAATGGTTCCTTTCAAATAAGCTAAAACTCTGGAAATGCTTTCCAATGTTCGAAACTTGGATTACCCGTAAATCGACATAACATGCTTATAGCATGTTCTATGTCTGGTCTAGTACAATGCATAGTATACATAAGACTCCTAATAATACTGGAATACTCAAGTTGAGAAATGGTACGTCTAGTATTCTTTTCTAATTTAATACTAGAATCTAAAGGAGTAGATGCTGGTTTGTCATTATAATGACCATACCTCGGAGGAACTTCTTAATGAAATGAGATTGTGTTAGTAACAACTCCCCCTCTTTCCTAATAATTTTAATTCCCAGAATTACGTCAGCTTCTCCTAGATTTTTCATATCAAATTTAGAAGATAGAAACTTCTTAGTTTCATTCGCACATGATATATTAGAATTAAATATTAGCATGTCATCAACGTATAAACATATTATAACATAATCGTTGTTGTCCGATTTGCTATAAATACATTTAGCAGCATCATTAACAATAAATTCATATGATAGTGCTATTTTATCAAAATTCTCATGCCATCATTACATAGGAGCTTGCTTCAGACCTAAAGAGACTTTACTAATTTGCAAACTTTATTTTCTTGGCCTGGGCTTTTGAAACCTTCAGCTTGTTCCATATATATCTCTTCTTCTAAATCTCCATTTAGAAATGCAGTTTTTACATCCATTTGATGTACGACAAATTTATGAATTGATGCAAGTGCTATTAAACAACGTATATAAGATATGCAAGCAACTAGAGCATATGTATAAAAATAACCTACTCCATTTCTTTGCTTATATCCCTTAGCAACCAGTCTAGCTTTAAACTTATTAATGGATCCATTTGTATTCAACTTTTTTTTAAATATCCATTTACATCCTATTAGTCTAGCACCAGGAGGTGAATCAGTTAAAACCCAAGTTTGGTTTAACAATATGTAATTCATTCATCATTAACAGCTTCTTTCTAGCATATTGAATCTCTGGAACTCATAGACTCAGAATAGGTTTTGGGGTCACCATCGAAGTTCATGACATATCTAGTCTCATTAAGGACTTCGTCCTTACTGCCTTCTATAATGAAGTCAAGATCATAGTCCTTCTCTATTCTTGCCCTTTTACTTCTCCTTTGTTCAATACTATAATCTGGTACTGATACTTCCTTGCTGTTTTGAGTAGGAGCATAGTGATCGTCATTGATATCATCAATCATGTTAGGTTCTGGACTAGATGATCTCAATGGAATCTCAACAGTTTGATTTTCAAAGAATTCTACATCTACGAATTCTATAACTTCTAAGGTGCCAAGAATTAGGAATCTATAAGTTATACTATTAAGTGAATATCCTATGAAAACACATTTAGATACCTTATTTTCTAACTTCGTTTGTTTAGGGTCTTGTTTTCTAACATATGCTAAACAACCCCAAACTTTAAATCTTGTAAGATTAGGTTTCCTATTAAATCATAATTCATAAGGGAAAATATTATTGTTTTTAAGTGGTACTCTATTTAAGATATAACATGCGGACAATATAGCATTACCCTGTAGGTTATAAGGTAAGTTTGAACTTATGAGCATTGCATTAACCATTTCTACTAAAGTTCTATTTTTCCTTTCAGCAACACCATTTTGTTGTGGTGTATATGTAGCAGTGCATTAGTGAACTAAACCGTGTTGTTCACAAAATAAGGTGAATTCTTTTGAGAAATATTCACCACCTCGATCTGAATGTAATACATTTATTTTATCTCCTAATTGTGTTTCGACCTCTGCTTTGTAAATTTTAAATTTATCAAAGGCCCCATCTTTAGTTTTCATTAGATACACATATGCATATCTAGCATAATCATCAATGAATGTTATATAGTATTTGTTACCACCATAGGTGATATTATTTTTTAAGTCACCCACATCACTATATACTAAATCAAGAAAGCTTGTTTTCCTTTCTATATATTTAAAGGATTTTTAGTGTATTTTTGCTTGAACATATATTTCACATTTAGAGATAGTATCGAAATCACAATTAGAAATTAACCCTAGTTTATGCATATTTGTTAGCGATTTATAATTAACTTATCCTAGTCTACCATGCCATAAACTAAGAGAATCAAAAATATAAATAGAATATTTCTTTATTAGATTCAACTTAACCATGCCGTTACAAGAGTATCCCTGCCAATGAATTTGCCGTTCTTGGACAACACTAACTTATCAGACTCATACACCATCTTGAATCCTCCTTTGTTAAGAAGGTATCCAGAGACCAAATTCTTACATATATCAGGTACATAAAATACATAACTAATGTAAGAACTTTTCCAGAAGTAAATGTAAGTTCTATGGTGCCTTTTCCCAAAACTTTGCTTGGAACCTTAATTTGCTCCAGTAACCTTGTCGGTTTCTCCATTATTTTATTCGTAAGTCTTAAATAGATTACGATCTTTGCAAATGTGAATGATTGCTGTAGTATCAAACCATTAATCATTATCAGTTTCACTAACGGAGTTTGCCTCTTGCACTATAGCCACAAACGAGTCTTCGACCATATTTACCTTTTGTTGTTTCTTCTACTGACGGCAGTCTCGGGCATAGTGGTCAGGCTTGTTACAGTAGTAACAAGCACCTTTCATTTTGTTGTTGGAATATTTCTTATTAAACTATCTCATTCTTAGACTTTAGCTTGTCAGTAATTTCAACATTATTTGCCTTAGAATGGGACTCAGTTTGCAGATCATCATCTAGTTCACGTTTCGAGAGTCCTCTTCAATACGAAGATGACACTGTATCGTTTAAATCAAATTTTTTTTTGCATGCTTTAATTTTCTCTTATAATCATTCTAAGAATTAGGAAGTCTTGAAATTATAACTGCAACAACAAAAGATTTAGGGAGATCTATTCCAGCAACTTTAAGTTGATTCAATAACAGTAGAATTTCGCTTACTTGTCCAACTATGGACTTATTTGCAACCATTTTGAAATCCATAAAATTGCAAATAAGGAATTTTTTGTTACTTTCCTCGGATATGCGGTATTTTCTTTCTAGTGCAGCCCAAAGTACCTTTGCAGTTTTCAAAGTCCTATGTGCATTGTAGACAGGAGTAGACAATTCATACAGAATGTGCCCTCTGCATAGAAAATCATCCTTTTTGTGCTTTGCACGTTTCGCCTTTAGAGCATCATCATCTTTGTCAGTTTCGTCGGGTATTACTTCCAAGCCATCTTACAAAATGTAGAACAATTTTACGATGACCAGGAAGAATTTCATTGTCTCCTGCCAATGAGTAAAATTATCTCCATCAAACCGCTCCAGTCGAGTTAAATGCTGAATCATGACTTGCAGGGTGCTCGAACCTTCCATGGTTGAATTCTATTGTCTGAAAATTATTGGTAAATTTGTGGTTTGAGTCAAATCCGACGTATACAATGCCATACTTCTGACTTTAAGGATCTATGGAATAGATTCTTTCAGACAATAGCTCAACCCAGCAGGTACAAACAGTTTATTGAACTATTGACTTTCAGGATTCAATGAAGCCTTGAAACAGCGTAACCATATTCAAAATTTGTACGGTTTTGATCTAGCCAAGAACACTTTATTCTGATCTGAAATGATGTGAAAATACGAAGGCAGAATAGAGCGAAGAAATGAAATGTAGTCTGCAACATCGCATAGGCATGACAAATTTTACTGGATTCGCAACACTTTGCAGGCATTACAAATCAGTTGATATGAGATTTTCTGTAACACTCTAATGGCGTTGTAGATTTCCATACTATTTAGAATCGCCCGTTTGAATTTCATATCCATTCGGTTAAGAATCGTTAACAACGGCGCTCTTTCCAACGTCCTGCTTTGTTTAAATTCTGGGTCCATAACGGGCTGAAATCCGGCCTATTTCTATTTCCAAAAAATTATTATCATTTGACCCGTACCCGGTAAGGTCGGACGACGGTGGCGATGCGCACGTGTCGTGGTTATGCATGACTTATCTCCTCTCAACAAAGCACACCTTTTGGTGCCCCAAGGCCCTAACTCCCTCATGCGAAACCCATACTTAAACAAGTATGGTTTTCAATATCCTAAGATGTGGGACTTTCATTTTCTTCTTTCTTCCCTCTTCCTTTCTTCTCTCTTCATGAAAAAAACAAGGGAAAACTTGAAAATATCCAACAAGAAATAACTTGGCATGCAAATTGTAGAATTGTTAATTAGTTTTTGATCATGTACTTTTTAATTATTCTTAACATAGTTAAATATGTACATAAATAGTCTATTGCCTATTTTTCGATATTGTTTCTTCTATAATCGGTTGTCCCCATAAATAATCCGATCAAGTTGCTGTTAAATATGTACATGAAGTCTATTTCGGTAACCCATTTCTTATTCACCAGGAACAGAAGGATCCACCATTTATTGAATGAGACTTCTTTGCATGCATGACATATAGGATATATAAGACCATCGATGGAAGGAGACGATAAAGATGCCTATAAGAGAAGTGGGGATGTTGGGGATGAATTTCTCGAGCCTCCATTTTAATGTCAAACGAAATCATGTTTCAAGGATTCTAGAGTTTGTACACAACTCATGTTGTTGGCTCTTTCTGTAAAAAAAAACAAACTAACAGTGGGGTATGACCAAATTGGTTTTATTTGTATATATTACTTTTGGTATGGAATATAAGAGGCAAGTCTACTGCAAGGACTAACTATATCAGCGTTCCTATTTTTCCTCATGGTCTATTACTTACATTGCTTTTTGGTGTAAATTGCATAGTGCAATTATATATAGTAATATTCATTGGTTTGTTTTAAATAATACAACTAAATCTTATTCTTCAGTTTCTCGATTGTTCTTCTCATAATGATAGTAAATGCCCGACTACTGCAACAAATCAACCAAATAAAAAGTAATGAATCCAAAGAAACTTTCTAAATATGCTACTAAGGAAGCACAATTTGGTTCTCTACAGTCCCACACTATAACTTGGCATATGAAAATCTTCATGTTATCCCTGTTAAACTTAACATGGTAGATATCTTAGTAGTACTAATTTTATACTTGTAGATATCTTGAAAAACAGAAATGAAAATTGTATTTCTTTGATGATTATTTTGTATATTGAGGTTGAATATTTTTTTAATGATTTTTGAAATAAACGAAAATTATTATTTGCAATAAATTAGTTTTATTCTAGGCAAGCAACAAATGTCATATTAATATTAGTTGCCAATACGAAGAAAAATATATAGTAACGATTTGATTGCCATTTCAATGGATAAAGGCGTTTAATTTTTTTCTTATAAGAAAATGGCCACTGTTAACTTAATCGATGCTGCTTAAGAGCATTATTATTATTATTATCAATTTTTGTAATTCAAGTCGGTCAAATTGAGGTTCAAGATATGTAAGAGCATTATCAATCAGAACAACCACCATTGAAATTTTATGATACATATATTAATTTTACTTTTCTCCATTTACTTTACAAGTCATTGGGTAAAACCATCATTGCTATTTAAGATCGGAAAATTTAATGCTTATATAGTTTATAAATAACTAAAACATACCTTATCCGTATAATTTTCAAAGGATACGGACCAAGAAAGTCAATATTGAGACTAAAGAACTACATCAGTGTTTGAAGCCTCAAATGCTAGAATAGCATCAAGGAAACAATGTCGACTTCAAGGTCTCCATCAAAGTTGAAGACATAAATATTGTAACAATAGATGATTATACAAAAGGAAGCAACATTGGAGAAATGACACTAAGCCAACGTCGAAGACCATAAGATCATACCATTCATCGACTACATCGACATTCTTCCATGATGTAAGCATCTACGTCGCACTTGGTCAATGCAACATCAATTCCATGCAAAACTACTCTTCATCCACATTGCATTCAATCACATTGCGATTCATTAGCATTACATCTTACTAATGAGGTTGATATCACCAATATTGTCTTCGAAGGTAGGCGGCATAAGGTAGAAGAACAACATCGTCTTCCATGAACCACGACAACCGCAAAGTGGGACTATGATTAACGTTGAGTGTCATGGTTTTGAAGGCAGTGTTGAATAAAGCCATTTCTTATCAATGCCGATGCTGTTAATGTCATCCATGCTTAGCACCGCTTGTGATCAAAGTTGTTAAATAGTGATAGTATATTCACTGAGATGTCATCATTCATTGACACCATTTCGAAAGAGGAATCACAAGCTACTGAACATCGACATCGAGGATCATCAATATTGCCGTTGTTTAATGCACCCAATGCCGCAAACCATCAGTCAAAGAAGGTCACAAGTTATGGAGTCGCCGTTGCCGGTATTCATTAGCTATGTTGAGAACTATCAATACATCCAAAAGGGTTGTCGAAGACGCTGCTTGATAACGTCGCCTTCCATCAATGTTAATATATGGACGTAGTAGAAGTCGATCAATGGAGAAGGAATTATCAACGCTGAGCTTAATGATGCTGAATGTTGGCTGTACTATGCTAAGTATCGAAGTCCCACTATAAGAAAACAAAAGTAAGAACCTTGATGCTCGATGATACTGGTAATGTCGAAGCTGATAAAGTAGCAACCTTGATGCTTGACGATGCAATTAATGCCGAAGCAAATGGGTGTCGAAGCCTACCACATGATAAATCCTACAAATATGGACCTAGATGCTTTGTGGAGGGGGGCAAATTTTCATTTCTCTCTTTTTCTTAAATCCAAGCCTTGTAACCCTAAATCGAATTGGGGACAAACCTTATTTGACAGTGATCATATTTGAATTATAGAACAAGGACTTGAATACGCATATTGACTTAGATCGTGACGTTTTTTGGACATTATTTTTATAGATTTCCATATTTACGGGCTCATCTTGATCAAATTCGACATGAACATAATCGACGAGCCTTGAATTATGACAAACTCCTATATGCATAATTATATAAACCACGGATTATGAACATAAGGACCGAATCATGCCTAATTATATGCCCATTATCGTGCATAATGGACTATAGCCTAAGCATGTTATTTATCTTCCATTCTGATATGACAAGGCTCGTTTTGGACTAACTCATTTAAAAGCATAAATGAGCATATATACATAAGGACATTAAGGAATTGAGCATATCGATTCCTATAACCATAGAGGACGCCAAGCATAATGACCCTAACGAACTCTAAGGACTTCGAGCATAATAATTTTGGGAAAAAAAATAGACTTTTATGTAACTTTCCTCAAGGGCCTAATGTCACCCATTTACTAATGATTCTATTATAAGATTAATCTCAGATGATGAGTTGGTTCTTGGTACACCATTAGGGCAATATTGATCAATTCATACATGATCATGTCCCTATAAATGTTCAAATCAAGAGCTAATTCACCACGATTGGCATCTGGAGTGTTATACCATCTTTTATTCTAACATTTTGGAGCGAGAAGAAGGGCTCAAACCTCCAATCCTATTTAATTATTTAAAATGATAAAGTAAATTGTTGTTTTAGGAAAATGAGGTCTAGACGACTTAGTTCTCTAAATGAAGAGGTCATCCAAACAACAACCTTGGAAGAGAATGCAGTTCTTAAATTCAATTTGGAGAGTGCAAAATCAGGATAGACATTAGCCTTGGTAAAGCTAACTAGCAGTGATGCCAAGATTAAAAGCCTAGAACAACAAGTGCTAGATATGAAGGGACTTTTAGAAGCGATACTTGCTTAGAAATCCTCTAAAACTACCAGGCTTACCAGGGGAGATGAAGTTGAATCTCCAAGGAGGAACTTGAATGCTTCGGTGCTTAGAAATAAAAGCAAAAGCAAACTTGTCTTAACACGACAAAAGAGAGGAGGTGATCAATAAGTTAAAGTCAACTATCAAGGAAGGATAGAGGAGAAATCTAAAGAGCAGTCTAGAAGGTCAACTTTTGGGGAATACAAGCATGAAATAAGCAACTACCATAATAATGAATCTTACTTGAGGGACTTGGCAGAGAAAATGTAAAAAGACATGCTCAACCTCAAGGAAAAGAGGACCCTAGCCGACAAACTCAATGATAACCATTGAGAGGCTCCTTTTATGGATGAAATCATGGTTGCAAAGATTCCTTCTCACATCAAGAACCAATCTATCAGATATAATGGTACAACCAATCCATATGATCATCTATTAGCTTTTAAAAACCTGATTGATCTATGTAATGCGTTAGGAGCAGTGTGCTGCAGGCATATTCCAACTACATTTCAAGATGCAGTAGCTAAATTCGGTATCGAGAAAGGACCTTATATTCTTGGGAGCAGTTTTTTATGAGTTCTCAATGCAATTCTGTATCTGCAAGATCCTTCTGTTGCTACATTGTGGTAGCCAATATCAAATAGAGCAGAGGAGAGTTATTAAGTGACTATCTTAAGAGATTTAATATAGAAGTCCTGAAGGCAAAGAACATGGCTGATATAGATAAATCGGTAGCGGTTCATTTTGGGATGATCCAACAAACCCCTTTCTAGAGGGAGCTCTACATCCATGGGTGGAAAGGCTTGTAAAATTTCAATTTCCATGCATGTAAGTTCATTCTCATGAATGAAATGTATCATGCTAGAAAAAAGGCCCAATGTAAGAAGGAGATGGGAAATATTAACAACAACCACAACAATAAGAAGCCAAGGTGGGAAGAAGACTCGAATACTAACTACGTTACTTTGAACAAGCCACTATCTTATACATATGCCAGAATGAAAGTAAAAGACAACTTCCCTATCTCTTATAAAACCAAAACCGATCCCCACCAAG
This sequence comes from Allium cepa, assembly GCA_030765085.1. NCBI lineage: Eukaryota > Viridiplantae > Streptophyta > Magnoliopsida > Asparagales > Amaryllidaceae > Allium > Allium cepa. The sequence continues at coordinate 834,961,324 of CM060934.1, forward strand.
GAGAGGAGAAGATTACTACTCTTATCATAAATTGAGTGGGAATAAGAAAGATGAGTGCCAAGTACTAGCGAGCATCATCCAGCGTATGATACGTTCTTGACAACTGAAGGAATTCGTTAAAGATGGTCAGAAAGTAATTCGTTCTGGAAATAGCAACCAAAGGCCCCTAAGCAATATTGCAAATATGGTAGAAGATGATATTCACTCTGACTTGATTCCACCTCTAAATCGAAATGATGTGATCCACATAGGCCCACACTTGGCTGGAAACAACAAAGGAGCAAGCAATTGATATGTTATGGAAGCAAAGGAGGGAATTTTCTCTATCCAGGAAGAGCCACCACTCATGAACCCAAGGTTTCAAATCCAAATGCATACTTTGACCATCACTCCATAAGAACTAAGTGGGTCTCGCCATCCACATATGATACATTGATGATCACCACATAAGTTTGATTTTCAGTGGTTTTCAAAATCTTAGTAGATACCAGAAAGGCGATCGACGTAATATTTAAGCATGCTTTTGATCAGATGGGTCTTTAAGGAAAAGAAATTTGAACCGAGTTTGGAACCTATCTTTGGGTTCAATAATAATGGACCAACTCCAGTGGGGCAGGTTAAGCTTCTCGTGCAAATATAAGCAAGGCACTCTTTCTTGTTACGATTCAAAGTAAACAAATTTATCAAAACTAATATTAAAAAGCCTTTGGGTGATGTTCTTTCAAACTCATTATGCAAAGTGAATACAATGTCTGAAAGACAACTAAACATTTGTTGAGAAAGTTTGAATTTACTAAAAAGAGAAGGAAAAAGAAAGGAAGTAAACTTACTAGAAGAAAAAATAGAAGATGAAGAGATTGACACCAAACTAGATTGCAGAAATAAGCAAGAAAGGATGAAACTGACAGAAGAACTTGAAGAGATATGCTTAAATACTGTTAATTTGACAACGAAAGTTAAGATCGGAAAAGAATTAGATGGTAAAATCAAGTGGGAGCTAATCCAATTTCTTCAATCTAGCAAAGATGTATTCGCTTCGACTCACTCGGATATGTTCGAAATCGATCCTACCATCATGTATCATGTCTTCAACATAAACCCAAATGTCACACCAGTTCGGCCGAAGAAGAGACAGCTTGATAAAGTTTGGTCTAATGCTTTAAAAGAGGAGGTCAGGAGACTACTTGAGAGTGGATTTATAAAAGAAGTTTTCTACCCGAAATGATTAGCTAATCCAGTATGAGTCAAGAAGTCTAATGGAAAGTGGAGAATGTGTGTTGATTACACTGAGTTGGATAAAGCATGTCCAAAAGACTACTATCCACTTTTAAGGATAGATCAGTTAGTCGATGCAACAAGCAAATATTAAGCCTTATCCTTCATGGACGCAAATTTTGGATACATTCACATTTCAATGTTCAATTTAGATGAAGAAAACACTTGCTTTACAACTGATTAGGGAACGTATTTCTACAAAGTGATGCCCTTTGGATCAAAGAATGTAGGAGCAACATATTGAAGACCAGTAAATAGAATGTTCAGGGAACAAATCAGAAGGAATAAGAAAGTATATGTAGATGACATATTGGTCAAATCCTGAGAGAAAAACAATCATTTAAAACCTAGAAGAAATATTCGATGTGTTATGAAGATACAGGATGAAGCTTAACCCAGAAAAATGTTCTTTTGGAATCTGATCCAACAAATTCTTGGGATATATCATTAGTGCTAAAGGAATTAAAGCAATCCCTGACCAAATTCAAGCTATTGGAGAAATGGAAGAACCACAAACAAGCAAAGAAATAATTAGCCTGAACAGAAAAGTGGCAGCATTGAATCGATTATTTCCAAAGCTACCGACAAATACATTCCCTTCTTCAATGTGATCAGGAAAAAGAAAGGCCATAAATGGAGTGACGATTACCAAAATGCTTTCCAAGAACTAAAAGATCATTTAGATAAGCCATTGGTTCTCCCTAGTCCTGTGGATAAAGAAAATCTTTATCTCTATATGGTAGTTTCCAAACATGCAGTTAGCTTAGTACTAATAAGTGAAGAAACAAAATTTAATTTCCACTTTATTACACTAGCAGAAGGCTCAAAGATGTAGAAACTAGATACCCAGTTACAGAGAAATTGGTGTACTATTTAATGCTTATCGCATGCAAACTAAGAGCTTCTTTTCAAGCATGTCCAATCAAAGTCTTAACCAATTTTCCACTCAAGCAAGTTTTTAGTAGACCAGAAGTTTCAAGAAGGTTGATGAATTGAACTTAGCCAATACAATATTGAATTCCTGCCCCGAACATCATTTAAAGGGCAGGCAGTAGTTGATTTTGTCAATGAATGTACCAGATTCATTAAAGAAAAATTAGAGAAAGAGAAAGACCTAAAACTTAAGTGGAAACTATTTATAGACGGGGTTTAAATGAACAAGGATTTGGAGTCGGATATGTGGTTATAACTCCTAACAGACATCGTTTACACTATGCGATGAAGTTAAGATTTCTAGCCACCAACAATATGGAAGAATATGAATCTATGATGGGAGGACTTACTCTAGCCCTCTAGTTGAAAATCCTTAGAATCAAAATTTTCAACGATTCGCAGTTAATGGTGAACCACTTAAATCAAAAATATTAGATGGAGGATGTCGAATTGACAATATATGTCAAGAAGGTATTAAAGAAATTCGAAGATTTCTCAATAGATCAAGTACCTAGAGGCAAGAACTCTCAAGCCGAATCTTTGGCTAAATGGGCTAGCACGCGAGGTGCACCTGAAGCCCGAATTGTGCCGGTAGGCTACCAAGTAAACCCTAGTGTTGAGGAGAAGGATTGCAATCTGGAAAATGAAGCTTTAGTGCTAACTAGATCTCAAGCTTTAGCACACAACGGGGAAAGGGAAAATAAAGCTGAGGTTCACCAAGAAAGACGCCCTCATGTGGGAATAAGCGATCAATTCAAGGATTGTTGAATGTCACCTATCATCAAATATTTTACAAAAGGAACACTCCCAATAGATAAAAAGAGTCAAGAAGGATGAAACATCAAGCTCCCAACTTTTGTCATGGCAAATAGGATACTTTATATAAAGGGATACTCACTTCCTACTTTAAGCATGTTAATCTAGAAACAGGGGCAGGATTGTTAAGAGAAGCTCACGAAGGGTTCTGTGGAGATCATTCAAATGGTATAAAGTTAGCCAAGAAAGTTATAAGACAAGGCTTCTGTTTGCCCTAGATGACTATTCAAGCCATTGATTATGTTAGAAGATGCAAAAAATGTCAAATGTTCTCCAAAATCCCGCCTTTACAATCAAATGAATTGACTTCTATCTTAAATCCATGGCCATGTGACATATGGGGAATAAATCTAATATGACTGCTTCTAATATCTGAAGGAGGGGCTAAATATGCAGTGGTGGACATTGATTATCTCACAAAGTTGGTAGAAGCTAAGCCACTTTTTAATATTACATGAGGAAAGGTTCTCAAATTCATAATCAAAAATATCGTTACTCGATTTGGGATTCCATACCAGATAATATCCGATAATGGAACCCAATTTGAAAGCAATGAATTCACATGATTTTGTTAAAAGAATGGAATTATCAAAAGCTTTACATCTATGGATCATCCTAAGGTAAATGGGGCCATCGAGGCAGCCAACAAAACCGTAAAAACCATTCTCAAGAAGCGTTTAAACAAGGCAAAGAGAAATTGGGAAGGGCCCTTGATCATACATAAGGTAATCCCCCCTGGGACCTATAAACTTTGCTAACTAGATGGCAACCTCATAGCAAGAACATGGAATGCCGAACATTTGTGGCCATACTTATCGACAATGGATGAATAAAATAATTTATTAAAATGGAGTAAATTTCTCCCTAAGCCATCAAAGGCTCATGCCTGCAAGAGATCCTTGACCATCTATGGCCCAAGCCACCGAAGGCTCATGACCGTAAGAGGCCCCTAGCAATCAAATGCTCCAACCATCAAAGACTCATGACGCACATGGTCCGTGGCCATCAGAGGCCCTAAGCCTTCAGTGTCATCAACAAAGGACTCACTAAAGAGCCTCCTAGAGAAAGGTCGAAGTAAGCCTTTAGTGACGCTATCAAAGGCTTCACTAAAGCACTGATAAAGCCTTCAACCCTTACCTACATGGCCTGATTGAAGCACCTCTTAGAGGGAAGTCAGATAAGCCTTTGATGCCATCATCAAAGGCCTCGCTAAAGAACCAATAAAGCCTTTAGTGCCATCATCAAAGGCCTCACTGAAGCACCTTCTAGAAAAAAGACAGAGTAAGCCTTTGGTGCCATCATCAAAGGCCCCACTAAAGCATAAAGATCTTCTGTGACGCCCCATCTCAATACCCACACTAGCCAAGAACACTACGGTGTAGTGCTGTCAACTAGCACGGAGAATAAGGCTGTTGAGGAGCGGCCATCCATGTGATTACTTATCACACGGTAGCTATAAATAATCTTTGGAAACAAACATAGAAATAAGCATAACACAAATCAGTCACAGACATCCATATCACAAAGGCGGAAGAAGATATGAATATATAACTAGCACATGAAAGTGTACATCAGAGTAGTGGTCAAAAAGATCCACAATAATACAAAAGAATAGCAACACGTGCTATACAAAAGAATACAACTATGAGTCTATGTCTCAAGTGTATACAACAAAAGCTGCTAATCTAAATAGTTAGCCAAAAGTCAGAGTAGCAAATCCCGGGAAGAAGTCAAGCAGAAGCACCTGTAACATCTCGGTCTGACCCGAGTATTATTTAAGAAAATAATAAACGGATCAGTCTAGCTATAAATATCAGATGACATGGTATAAAATAAAAGATATGGCATAAACATAAAATATCAATACTGACATACTACTATAAGTATGCAAATGATGATCAACAGAAGATCAATCAATAAGAGATAAATCGATATCACAAGAATCTTCTCAAAGATCCAAAGAGGGCATCATACCCTAAATTTGTACTCATAACAAGTCAATGACATAAATTCCAAATATCAACACGAGAAATCCAGAAATCACAGAAAAAGGGAAAGAGGCCTATCACATGACGGTCCGAAGACCATGGGGAGCTACCCCATATGGGTGAGTCGGAATCACCCAGATGAGTTCTAGGCTAACCAAAAAACAAAAAGGTATGTGTGAATGGAATCACGCAAATGGTGTCTAGTCTAACCTCGCAACAAAAAGGTATGTGTGAGTGGAATCACACAAATGGTGTCTAGACTAACCTTGCGGACATAGAGATATGTGTGAGTCGGAATCACACCAATGAGGTCCAGTCTAACCTTGCAAACAAAGAGACATCGCACAATTGCTAGTCTAAATCATAAAATGATCGTCATGATCAACGAGAAGTGTCAATTACACTAAGCTAGTAAATATAAAAGTTTAGTTTCATGTCCCATAACCACTAGCTTAACTTAAATATTTACGAACAAACTGTAAATCTTCACTAATAAAATTGTCACTAGAGGTTCAATCGAAAAAGTCCAAGAATTAACCGACGAAGCAAACGCAAGCGTTTCATACCACTTGTTTTACTAAGCCGTTTAATTAGATTTCTCATCCGAGTGAGGTAAAGGTTTGTATATACTAATAGATTGGAAAGCGGGTTCAGAAAAGAGCTTTGTTATTAAAAATAGAGTTGAAATCCTTTTATTGAAAGAGTTTTGATATTTACTACTAGTTTTGAAACCTTTATAATTTAAAGTGACAAATCACAGAAGCGATTGTAGAAACAATCAATCACAAAGATCACATTTGAAGATGTGATAAAAATCCAAGGAAATCAGCTCAGCAAGTTCTGTTGAATGTTTTTCAGATAAGATCCCCTACGGAGAGGGTGTCCAGGGGGGTGGTAACCCCCCAAGGTGGGGGTGCGGGGGCAACGCCCCTGCTACGGGGTTCGATCTTCCCAGTCAGGTCGCGGGGGTCCAGGGGGCAGCGCCCCCGGCGGGGTGCGGGGCAACGCCCCGTCCAAAACGGTACGACCTAGTGAAGACCTAAGGGAGGATAGGATGGAGCGACCTAAAGGGGCACGCGACCTAAAGGTGTTCGCGACCTAGTGGTCGAGCGACTTAAGGGGGTACGCGACCTAAGGGAAACTCGCGACCCAACATGGCCGAGCTAAGGTAAGGTGCGACCCAACCGGGTGAGCGACCTAAGGAAGACGAACGACCTAACGAGTTAAGGGTTTATAAGGTCGAGCGACCTAAAGTTAACAGCTTAACACGGCCGAGCTACGACCTAAGAGTATAAGGCTAAGCGACTTAAAGGGTTTCGACCAAAGGAATTAAGGTCACGCGACCTAACGGCCTACCGGTGTAGCGACTTAAGCTGATGAGGTCATGCGACCTAGTGGGTTAACGGCCTAACGACCTAACGGTTATAGGTCCAACGACCTAACGGGTTATAGGTCCAACGACCTAGCGGATCATAGGTCCAACGACCTAGCGGGTCAAAAGGTCATGCGACCTAAAAATGGAAGGCAAGGCCGAGCGACCTAAAGAACCAAGGCCACATGAGTTAAGGCCTAACGACCTAACCCCGAACGACCTAAGAACGAAGCGAGCGACCTAACTCCGAATGACCTACCGACCTATCATCGAACGTCCTAACGACCTAAGACCTGACGACCTACGACCTAGCGACTTAATTCCGAGACGAACGACCTAACACGTGCGAACGGGTTTTAAGGCCAGAAACGAGCTATTCTCTTAGTGAATTTTCAACGCGAACGGCCTAACATAAGCAGAACGACCTAAGTGCAGTTTTTCGCCAAAAACACTAAAAATTGGAGTTTTTCGCCAATCCAATCCAAACCAAATGCAAATGCACATGCTCAAGTGACGGGGAATCATTCCCAACAGTCCAATATAGTTATAGACTAGAATTGTGAGATAAAAATCTCACCTTTGCACCAAATTTATGAAGAAAAGCTTGAAAGCAATGGAGAAGTAATCACAAGCTTGAATCTAATATCTTCTTCTTGAATTTGGAATTGAATGTAGGATTTGCAAGAGAATTTGAGCTTGGAATATTAATTTCCCCTTCCACTCACCATTAATGCTAAAGCTTGGTTGTTAGGAAATTTATGAAGAGAGAGGAGAAGGAGAGAAGTGGGTTTGAGTTATATGGCTAAACTAACCCAAAGTCCAAAGAGGGAAAAGTAAGTGAAATTCCACTAACTCCAAACCTATAAATGTTTATACTTAAAAAAAATTGTAAACGGCATTTCGAACTCAATGGAAGTGGTCTCGAGTCCTATTTTGACCGTTTGCAAAAAGTAGCTTTTCGGACCAATATCCGATTAACGACAAAATATTTAAATAAAATATTTAAGTATAAAATCGATAAATATGCGGGTTGTTACATCTTCAAAAGGAAGATCAATCAAAATCAAAGCCAAATAGTGCTCCCAACAATCAAAATTAGAGCTAAAGAAGAGCTCTAAATCAATCGGTCTAGTAAAAGAAGATTCATCAAAATCCAAGCCAGGTAGCGCTTAAAGTCAAGCAAAATCATCTAGAGGAAGTTTTATCAAATGAGAGCTATTTATGCTCCCTGATAAATGCCATTTTCAATTGTCAAATAAAGATTTCTGGTCTTCTTTTATTCTTTTTAGATTACATTTCATGGATTTCAATCATTATTACGAGATTTGGATTTTCGGACTTCTACTATTATTTCCAGGTATGGATTTCTAGTCCTTTTCTATTATCTCCAGATATGGTTTTTGGTTTCTGGTTTCTTTCATTTCTCCCAGGTTTGGGTTTTTGGACTCCTATTATTATTACCAGATTTGAATTTTAGGTCTTCTACTATTATTTCAAGATATGGATTTTTGGTCCTTTTCTATTATCTTTAGACATGGATTTATGGTTTTCTTCTATTATTACCAAATAATTATTTATGGACTTCTATTATTAATGTAAGATATGGATTTCTAGTCTTCTTTGGTTATTCCCGGATAAGGATTTTTGAACTTCTATTATTAATATTAGATACAGATTTCTGGTTTTTTATTATTAATGCCAAATATGGATTTCTGGTCTTCCATTATTAATGCTATTAGCTATAAAATCAACTCAAAAGCAAAAGTATGAAAGAAGGTTAATAAGAGTGAGGTTTCGATGAAGCAACAGACGTAGTTTTTGATAGAGGTCACAAAGAGACGTTTCGAAGGCATTAAGAAGGTTTCGAAGGAGTCGATGGAACCAACTGCTCTTACAGTATGAAGACTTTCGATTCAGATGGAAACAAGAATACCCTTCCTCCATTTCTAATCTTTCGACACAGATAAATAAGCAAAGACAGCTTCATAACCCCTTTCGGAAGGAAATGGATGATAATTTTCCACTTACACGCTATACCGAAAGGTTTTGCCGTTATCATAACCCTTTCGAAAGCATTTATAAGAACTTCAAACCGGTCAAAGCCGATAATATTAGAAGAAGGTTCTGCCTCAATTCTCAGGCATGCACTCGAAGACAACTCAACATCATCGAAACTATTGGTATTTCAATATCTTCAAAACCGGTATGAGAAACCTACCGATGGAGTCGGAGGCTTCTATCTTATTTCCAGTAGCAACAAGACAACATGAAGGAAAAAGGCGCATTTGGTAACCTTTCGACAGCATCGAAAGATATTATGAAGGAAGTAGCGCTCAAAGTTCAACAAAGGCAAAAGGTTGTCAAAGGACCCTTTCAACTCAGTCGAAAGGTCTCAGAAAAGATAAAGGAAGCGAAAGAGTAGATCAAAGAGCACAAAAAAGATGCCTTCCGATAGCGTCGAAAAGAGCCATGGCCTTTGGACTAAGTCGAAAGGCTTGGAGCGACATATAAAGATGGGTCCCTTCGACCGAGTCGAAAGCATAAGTGCGGAAGGGGGCCAACCTACATCTATAAATAAGACCTAAGGGATTCTGTTTTGGGGACTGAATGCTGAAATCCTATATTCACTTCTTATACTCCACACTGTTAATTGCAATCAAGTCTAATAGAAACCCTAAATCAAATTGGGGATAAAGATCAATTTCTTGTAACTCATTTCGGATTATTAATAAAGGAGTGATGGCTTATTCAATAAGGAGTTTGACGACGAGGAAGATCATTTAGTTCATTAGCTAATCTAATGATTAATTGCACATGATTCTAACCTATTCTCTTCATCTCTTTTTGTCTATGCAATGCACAAGATAGACTTGGGAATCCCTGGCCTAAACACATCATCATCAGAACCTACATTTGACATCAAAAATATAATGATGATGGGATTTCCACCATGACGAATTTATAAAACTGGGAACACCTAAATCGATCTTATAAAAGGAAATTGGAGGGAATCTTAGTCAATTATAAGCTAGAACCGTTTTGAAAGAGTGTAATCCCTTTCGACACCATCGAAAGGGGTGCTTCGAAGGGGATTTCAGTTTATGATTGACTAACAACTATTGGGAGAGGAACTCATTTGAAAGGATCTATCCCTAAATACACTTGCAACCCTTTCGAAGGGGTTCCACAGTAAAAGTGACAAGGCCATGAAGTCGAAAGCAGCTATGCCATATTAATGAAATATGCATCTCTTTTAACAAGATCGAAAGGACCAGAAAAGTACCTTTCGACATGATCGAAAGGAAAGAAAAGTTAAAAAGATCAATTGCTTTCGACCCACTCAAAGGAATGGATTCAAACAGATGCTATTTCACTAGACTATTCATTGAAACCTTTCGAGTAAGTCAACCCAGTCGAAGGGAAAGGATAGCTCTTCAGACCCTTTCGATCAAGCCAACAAGATCAAAAGATAGAGCAATCTTCTTAAACCCTTTTGACTATGACAATCTGGTCAGAAGGTATGCTTCGAAGGAAGAGATCATTCCATTAACATGGTTACATTTGAGTGTAATTACCTTTCGCGTGGCATCGAGGATGTTGACAAGTTTTCTTGTTAGCATTTTTGGCACTAGAAGGAGGGTCTGAACCTTTGACCTTGTCACTGAATTACAGACTAATTTTGGCTCATTTGTCTTATGTAAGGAAAATGAGATCAAAATGGTTAAATGGAATTGAGGAGGGAGTTGTCCACACCACTACTTTGGAAGAGAATATAGCTCCATCTTTTGATCTTGATGGGGCCGTTCCTTGGCAAACTTCATCACCAGCACAACAAGATGAGAATATAGCTAAAACCAAATACTTGGAACAGCAGTTGCAAGAGACACAGGAGCTACTTAAGATGGCTTTATCTCAAAAGTCTTCCAAGACTCCAAATCCAACTCAAGGGGAAGAGGTGGTCACCCCTAGAAGGAATCTTAAACCTAATTCAAATGAGTATAAAGGCAAAGTGGATCTAACGCCCTCGAAGAAGAATGAACTCCTCCAATCAAAAGCTAACCATCAGGGAAGAATTCTCGATAGATCACTTGAACAATCTGGGAGTTCAACATCAAAGGAATATTGCTTAAACTATAAAATTATGGCAATGTCGAATCTTACCTAAAGGATGCTACTGAAAAAGAGATAAAAGATGCTATGAATTCAAAGGGGAAGAGAACAATGGACAAGAATGTTCAAATGGTGCCTCCCTTCACTGATGAGATGATGGCCAGAGTTATCCCGCTATATGTTAAGATCCCATCAATGAAATATAATGGGGTTACAGACCTGGACGATCATATGATGGCTTTTGAAAGCCAAATGGACCTGTAAATGCATCTAGATCTTTCAAATGCCAATTGTTCCCAGTCACTCTCTAAGGAGCAGCAACAAAATGGTACATACAGTACTGGGTGAAAACTACATACTCATGGAAGCATTTTTCTTATGAAATTTCTGCCCAATTCTGCATTTGCCAAGATCCCATGATCCACTACATAGTTTTGGCTAATATAAAAAAAAGACAAGGAGAGTCATTAGGAGATTATTTGAGGAGGGATAATGCTAAAGCTTTGAAGGCCAAAGACATGAACGATCGATATAAGCTTATAGTCGTTCATTCTGGCTTAACTGAAAACACCCCCTTCAGGAAGCCACTCTTTGTTAACGGCTGCAAAGGCTTGCAAGACTTCCATTTCCAAGCTGAAAAGTTTATCCAAATGGATGAGCTTTACTATGCCAAGAAGAAAATTATCCTCAAGAAAGAAGGGGGAGATTTGGCCAAAAAAGGGGGAGATTTGGCCAAAACCATGGCCGCAAAAGAACGAGATGGAAAGTGCCAATAACTAACACAGTTGCTTTAAACAAGCCGCTGTCTTACATGTATGCGGTAGCAAAGGAAAGAGTCAACTTTTCGATCTCCTCTAAAGCCAAGTCCAACCCTGAATATAAAATGGGAGGAGAGTATTTCACTTATCACAAAGCCAACGGCCACAAAACTAATGAGTGTAGGGTTTTGGCTGGAATTATCCAGAAGTTGATTCGGGAAGGTCATTTGAAGGAGTTTTTTAGAATTAGCAGAAAACTTAATGAACAGAGAATGGTCCATAGAAATGCCCAAGCAATGTCGTGAATGTGTTGGAAGATGAGGACCCCCTAAGCTTGAGCCTGCCAATCAATAGAATTGATGTAATCCACGGTGTCGTATCCAGCAGGCAACAACAAGTGGGCCTAAAGCATGTATATTAAAGAAGCTAAAGAAGGGATCTACTCTGTCCAAGAGGAACCTCCAATGAAGAACCCATGTCTCAAAATTCAGATGCCTAACCTCGTTGTCACTCCATAAGCGCTAAGAAAAGGGGTTCACCATCCTCATAATGATCCCTTGATGATTACTACAAAAACTGGATTATCTATTGCCTCAAAAATTCTGGTTGACACAGGTAATGCAGTCAATGTAATTTTTAAGCATACCTTCGATTGGACGAATATTCCTAAAGATAAACTAAAGCCATGAAAGGAGCCTATATTTGGATTCAACAACAAAGGATCAACTCCAACGGGGTAGATAAAGCTGCTCGTACTAATGGGAGTGCCACCAACCTGCAGAACATTCGAACTATTTTTGTGATAATCAATCAACCCTCCTACTACAACGCCTTCTTCGGTAGGCCAGCTCTTGATGAGATTGATGCTTTTGTCTCCCTGAAATATCTCATTGTAAAATTCCTGATAAAGAGGCAAGGGAATTTTCCGAGGAAAGCAGTTTAGCTCTCGGGAAATGTATTTTTCTACTCTTAACCAGTATAAAAGGAAGTATTCTATGTACTTTGATTCTTCTTCTATTTTATAGCCTTTGGATGATGGATTTCACATCCAACATTCATAGCAAAGGTTAAAATTAATAAATATAAAAAACGTATGTATGGAACGTACATTCTTTTCGCGGGCAAGAGAAAGAGAGTTGATGCAAGCTTAACAAAAGAAAGCCCTTAACACAGAATTCGATTACCGAGGTGAAACGGAAAGGATAAAACGCATGAAGGGTCTTAAGGAAGCTTACATAGATTCAGATGATGTTACTAAGGTGGTCAAGGTCGGAAAGGATCTTAATGATGACTTAAAGAAGGATTTAACACAATTTCTCAATGTCAACAAATGCGTGCCCGGTCACATTCCGATATTGTGGGAATTGATCCAACAGTCATGTGTCATGCCCCCAATATTAATCCAAGAGCAATTCATGTAAGGCAGAGAAAGAGACAGATGGATAAGGTACGGTTAAAAGCTTTGAAAGAAGAGGTTAACAAACTCCTTGAGAATGGATTTATTCGGGAAGTATACTACCCAAAATGGTTAGCCAATCCATTACCGGTAAAGAAATAAAATGGAAAATGGAGGACTTACATTGACTACATGGATTTGAACTAAGCACATCCAAAAGTTTGTTTCCCATTGCCACAAATATACCGATTAGTAGATGCCACAAGCGGACACAAGTTGCTATCTCTCATGGATGCCTATTCAGGATACAACCAAATACCAACGTTCAAACCAGATCAGGAGCACACTAGCTTCATAATTGAACGGGGAATTTATTGTTACAAAGCAATGTCCTTTGGGTTGGAAAATGCAGGTGCAACACATCAAAGATTTGCTAACCAAATGTTTAAAGAACAAATTGACCGAAATATGAAGGTTCATGTGGATGATAGGTTGGTGAAGTCCGGTAAGTCCAAGAATCATCTTAAAGATCTGGAGGAAATGTTTAGGATATTGCGGAAATATCACATGAAACTGAACCTACAAAAATGTGCTTTTGGAGTCCATTTTGGAAAAAATTTAGGCTACATTGTGAATGCCTAAGGGATCGAAGCAAGTTCTTATCAAATTCAAGCCATCAAGAATATGGCTGAACCCAAAACCAGCAAGGAGGTGATGAGTTTGAATGGAAGAGTAGCTGCCCTAAGTAGATTCATTTCTAAAGCTACTGAAAAGTGTATACCCTTCTTTGATGTGATCAAGAAGAAGACGAACTTCAAATGGGGGGAAGATTGTAGGAAAGCCTTTCGGGAATTAAAAAGCCATCTGGAAAAACCACCGATACTTTCTACTCCTGAGAATGGGGAAATCTTGTACCTATACATGGTAGTCTCAGAACATGCAGTCATCTTAGTACTGATTAGAGAAGGGAATAGGGCACAACTTCCAGTATATTATGTAAGTAGGCGGTTAAAGGATGTAGAGGTTCGATAACGAATTATAGAAAAGTTAGCCTGTTGCTTAACTCTTACAGCTCAAAAGCTTAGAGCGTACTTTCAGGCACATCTGATAAGGATATTGACCAATTTCTCCCTAAAGCAAGTCTTTAGTAAACCGGAAACTTCAGAAAGGATGGTAAAATAGGGGATTGAGCTTAGTCAATATAACATAGAGTTTCAACCATGAGCTACAATCATGGACAAGCATTAATGGACTTTGGTAATGAGTGCACTAGCTTCCTTAAGGAGAAATCAGAGAAGTAGAAAGATCAGAAGCCTATGTGGCAATTATTTTTTGATAGTGCCTCAAATGAACAAGAGGTCAGTGCAGGATATGTAATCATAACACCACATGGACACTGTTTGCATTATGCCATAAAATTGGGATTCCCTGGTGGAATATGAATCTAAGGTAAGGGGATTAACCTTGGCATTGGAACTCAAGTTTCCACGAATATAGATCTTTAGTGATTCTTTGTTAATGGTGAACCAAGTAAAATAGGCATATCAAACAAAGGACACTACACTATCTTTATATCTGAAAAAATACTTAAAATGCTTGCCTTATTTAAAGATTTCTCCATACACCAAGTCCCAAGGGAAGAAAATTCACAGGCAGACTCCCTAGCAAAATTGGAAAGCTGAAGCGGAGCCCCAAAGACACGTATTGTCCTAGTGGGGTATTAGGAAATTCCAAGTGTTGAAAAGGAAACATCCGAACAAGGAAAGGAATGTTAGTCCTGACAAGGTCTCAAGCTAAATCACAAGGGGAAGAGAGAAGAGAAAGTGGTATAGAAGTATCTGATGAAAGGGTTGACCAATCGAGATCAAGTAACAGATATGATGACACATGGATGTCACCAATTGTTGAATACCTTATTAAAGGAATACCCCCATCTGATAAAGGAGAAGTGAGGAAAATCAGGAGGCAAGCTCCGACCTTCATAATGATGGATGGAATCCTCTATAAGAATGGATATGCTCTTCCCTATTTAAGATGTGTAAGCATGAATGATGGAACAAAATTAATGGCTGAAGCACATGAAGGATTTGGCGGAGATCATTCAAATGGAACAAAGTTGGCAAACAAAATAATGAGGCAGGGATTTTATTGGCCGATAGGATAAGCCATGCCACCGAATATGTGAAAAGATGTAAAAACAAAAGCGTCAGAAATATTCAAAGATCCTAAATTGCCCCCAAGTCAGTTGACTCCCATAACAAGTCCATGGCCCTTTGATGTATGGGAATAGATTTAATTGGCCCATTGCTAATTTCAAAAGGAGGGGCAAAGTATGCTATAATTGCCAAAGACTATTTCTCCAAATGGGTTGAAGCGGAGCCGCTTCCAAAGATTACTTCTCGGAAAGAGCTCAGATTCTTTATCAAGAATACTATAACCAGATTTGGAATTCCCCAAAAGATAACTTCTGATAATGGAACACAATTTGAGAGTGATGAATTATCCCGCTTTAGCTACAAGAATGGAACCAATAAAAGTTTTTCATCAGTCACAAATCCAAAAGAAAACGGGATAGTTAAGGCTGCAAACAAAACCATAAAGACAATTCTGAAAAAACGGCTAAACAAGTAAATTGGAAAGTGGGTAGAAAAACTACCGCTTGTGTTATGGGCTTACCAAACGTCCACTAAAACGACGATGGGACATGCTCCCTACTCTTTGACATATGGGTGTGAGGTGATGTTACCAATTAAAATTGAAATACATTCACATTGAAGAATCGCCTACGCATTTGATAAGAATCAAGAGCTAAAAAAAGAATCCTTAGATTTAATACATGAATTGAGAGATGAAGCAGCGGTAAGAACAGAAAAATATCAAAGAAGAATCTCAAAATACTACAATTCAAAAGTGAGAAGTCGATCATTTCATGAAGGAGATTTGGTACTTCGAAGAGCGATGGCAAATGCCGAAAACCCCATAGATGGACCCTTAAGGCCGAATTGGGAAGGACCATTAATCGTGTGTAAAGAAATCCTCTCGGGAGCTTACAAATTATACTAACCAAACGGCAATATGGTTCTGAGAACATGGAATGCCTAACATTTGAGGCCATATTTTCCAAAGTTGAAAGAATAAAGCTTCTCTTTCTTCAAAAAGAAAATCTACATTGTTGGAAGTGAAATGCTTCTTATATTTGGATACTACCTATGATGATAGTCTACCTAAGATGGTAGAAAGCCTCTGTCTGCACTGAGATGGGTAGGGCAAAGCACATCCTGAAGGGAGGGAAGGTAAGCCTTTAGCCACACCATGAGATGTCCAGGTTAAAGCACCGGATAAGCCCTTGGTCACGCCATTGGTCAGGTCAAGGCTCCTCCTGGAGGGAGGACATAGCAAGACTTTGTCAATACCATAAGATGGCTAGGGTAAAGCACCGAACAAGCCCTTATCTGCGCATGCTATGTCTAGGGTAAGTCACCTCTTGGAGGGAGGACAGATAAGCCATTATCCGTGCCATAAGATGGCCAGAGTAAAGCACCGAACAAGCCCCTTTCTGCACTGCAAAAGGGCCAGGGTACGGCGCCTTTTGGAGGGAGATCGAGTAATTCCCTGGTTCCAGCCTCTAAGATGAGCTACCAAGAGCATCGGACAACAATGCCCTAAGACGTCTGGGCCCAATAAGAGGACCATTAAACAATGGACTAAGATGTCCAAGCTAAGGAGAGGCTCATTCAACAATGGACTAAGATGTCCAAGCCCGAGAAGAGGCTCATCAAACAATGGACTAAGATGTCCAAGCCTGAAAAGAGGCTCATCAAATAATGGAATAAGACGTCCAAGCCCAAGAGAAGGCTCATTAAATAATGGAATGAGATGTCCAAGCCTGAGAAACTGCATATCTATAAGAGACTTCCAAGTCTGTGAAGTAGCATATCCGATTATGGACTGAGATGTCCAAGCTCAAGAGGTAGCTAATCAGATTATTTCTATATAAACAAGACCTGAGGTTCATGTAAATGAGTAGAACAGAACTCCACTTATTAATAACCGAATCTGGGTTTCAGGACTTTTGTTTCTAGAAATCATCTATTAAATATCGAATCTGGGTTTTGGGTTTCTCATATCTGAATTTCTTTCTTCAATTAATACCTTAATCTGGGTTTTGAGACATTCATTTCAGGACTTCACTTACTAATACCCGTATCTGGATTTTGGGTCTTTATCAATCACTATATTATTCCTGAATCTGGGTATTGGGTCATTGTTAATCACTTACAGTTTTTATACTCGAATCTGGATTTCGAGACCATTATTTGATGTCGCTTTAATACCCTAATCTAGCTTGTGGCTCTTACTATAAAGATAATTCCCATGGACCTCTGGTTGTCTAACATATGCCCTAATCTGGGCAGAGAGTTTTTATCTTGGCAAAAATTACTATGGATGTCTGCTTACACAACATATGCCTTAGTCTAGGCTGATGATTCCTTTAGAAAGATAATCATCTGATGTATGCCTTGATCTGGGCTCAAACCTTGATATGAAGACAATATTTACTAATTTTTGCTTAATTTACCATAAAATCCCGAATCTAAGTTTAAAAATGCCCACGGAGGGCTATTTTTGGATAATGTTATTTGGATTCTGGGTACCTCATTATCAACTTCCAAACTTCACAAGTTAATCCCTTAATCTAGGTTAAATTTCATTATTTCCCAATCCCAAGCTGCGAATATGGTGTAATAGAGTGGAGATTGCTGCAGACAACCGAAAATTTCAAGCTGGTCTTTTTAATGCCTATCTTGGAGTTGATGTTTTACAATTCTAAATGATGCTCACCAATATCCGAATGAAGGCTTCAGGATCATTCAAATTTACAGGAAATTTTCCAGATACATATTGGGGTAGATGAGCTACAAAGGATTATTTTCTAATAATAACTCATTGTCCCTATTTGTAGCTATTGGCTATTGCCCACAGGGAGTTTGTAGACTACATCTATTATGTGCGTTGGAAGCTACTTATTACAAGTTTCATATCTGTTGAATTTGGATTATGTTCAACGAATTGTCAGAATATGACAGCATTAATACTCTAATCTATTACTAAACATTCATAAAAGTATGATGAAGAGCTAACAACAACAAATATCGCTTACTTTGAATTTTGCAGGAAAAAAAAAAGTTATGAAGAGTAAGAAAGTTTAGAAACTTTCATCCTAAAGAACAAAAGCTTCTTTCATACAAGAGGCGCAAAATGCTAGCGATAAAATCAACTCAAAAGCCGAAGTATGAAAGAAGGTTAATGAGATTGAGGTTTCAATGAAGTAACAACCATAGGTTTCGACAGAGGTCATAAAGAGATGTTTCAAAGGCATTAAGAAGGTTTCGATGGAGTTGAAGGCACCAACTGCTCTTACAGTACGAAGGCTTTAGGTTCAGATGTAAACAAGAATACCCTTCTGCCATTTTTAAACTTTCGACATGGATAAATAGCAAAGATGGCTTAGAAACCCCCTTTCAAAGGCAATGGATGGTAATTTTCCACTTATGCGCTAAACCATTCGAAACTAAAGGTTTTGCCCTTATCATAACCTTTTTGAAAGCATTTACAAGCCTTTCGAACCGGTCAAAGCCAATAATATTAGGAGAAGGTTCCGCCTCAATTCTCAGACATGCATTCAAAGGCTACTCAACATCATTAAAACCATTGGTACTTCAATATCTTTGAAAAATGTATGAGCAACCTTCGACGGAGGCATCTATCTTATTTCCAGTAGCAAAAAGACAACATGAAGGAAAAGGCGCATTTGGAAACCTTTCGACGGTGTCGAAAGGTATTATGAAGGAAGCAACACTTAAAGTTCAACAAAGGCGAAAGGTTGTGAAAGGACCGTTGCGACTCAGTCGAAAGTTTTGGGAAAAGATAAAGGAAGCGCAAGAGTAGATGAAAGAGCACAAAAAGATGCCTTTCGACAACGTCGGAATTAGTCATCGCATTCCGACTAAGTCGAAAGGCTTGGCATGGCATATAAAGAGGGATCCCTTCGACCAAGTCGAAAGCATAGGCATGGAAGGTGGCCAACCTGCATCTATAAATAAGACCCAAGGGGTCCGGTTTTGGAGATCGGATGCTAAAATCCTAAATTCACTTCTTCTACTCCACTCTCTTAATTTCAATTAATTCTGATGGAAACCTTAAATCAAATTGAGGATAAATCTCAATTTCTTGTAACTCATTTTGGATTATTAATAAAGGAGTGATGGCTTATTCAATAAGGAGTTTGACGATGCGGAAGATCATTTAGTTCACTAGCTAGTCTAATGATCAATTGCACATGATTCTAACGTATTCTCCTAATCTCCTTTTGTCTATGCAATGCATAGGATCGACTTGGGAATCCCTAGTCGAAACACATCATCATCGGAACCTACATTTGACTCTAGAAATATGAATGATGATGGGGTTTCAACCATGATGAATTTACAAAACCAGGGAACACCAAGATCGGTCTTATATAAGGAAATTGGAGTGAATCTTAGGCAATTATAAGCTAGAACTGTTTTGAAATGGTGGAATCCCTTTCGACATGATCAAAAGGGGAGCTTCGAAGGGGATTTCAATTTATGATTGACTAATAACTATTGGGAGAGGAACTCATTTGAAAGGGTCTATCCCCAAATACACTTGCAACCCTTTCGAAGGGGTTCCATAGCAAAAGTGACAAAGCCATGAAGTCGAAAGAAGCTTTGCCATATTAATGAAATATGCATCTCTTTCGACATGATTGAAAGGACCAAAAAGTACCTTTCAACATGATCGAAAGAAATGAAAATTTAAAAAGATCAATTTCTTTTGACCCACTCAAAGAAAAGGATTCAAACAAATGTTATCTCCCTAGGCTGATTCCTTGAAACCTTTCGACTAAGTCAACCCAGTTGAAGTGTTAGGATCGCTCTTTAGACCCTTTCGATCAAGCCAACTAGGTTAAAAGGTACAGTATCTTCTTAAATCCTTTCAACTATAACAATCTGGTCGAAAGGTATGCTTTGAAGGAAGAGATCATTCCATCAACATGGTTACATTTGAGTATAATAACCTTTCACGTAGCATCGGGGATATTGAAAAGTTTTCTTATTAACAAATGCCAAACAAGGATTTCTGGTTTTCTATTACAGTCGACCTAGAATTTTATCACTTTGATTTTTAGGATATTTAATTAGTTTAAATATTTGATTTGGCATTTTTTAAAAATATAATAAAATCTATGTTACAAATAATTGTCTAATTTTTGATGACGTATTTTTAATTAAATTATTGGATTTTTTCCCTGGTTGTTAAATTTGGAAAATGATTGGATTTCTGTTTGATGTATTTTATGACAAATGTTGGCATTTTTGAAATTTTAATAGCATTTGAAACCGGTGTATTTTATTCTTGCTTTGTGGTCGTGTCATATTTTTGTACGCTTTCGTATTTTGTTTTCCGCCATTCGCGACTCGTACATGGATATAGTACTGTGTAGCGGACACCTTGAATAAAACAAATACACACACATATGTACACACAATACATAGTTTGTCTCCCTTTTTTCCTCTATGTCTACCCTACCTTTGTCCCACTAACTCCATTGCTCCAATGTTCCCTTGTCTCTTGCCATCAAAATTAATTATGACATGGCTCTGGTTTTCTTAGCTTTGATGTAGGGGGCTATGCTATATATACTCGTGTACATAATCAGGCTTCGTCTTCTTTCTTTTTATTTGCAACATCCTGTAACCAAAATAAACTCTACCTTCACCTTTCAAAAATCGATATCTCCCATTCTACTCACTTCTAACCAAATGTACCTACATGATAAGTGTTTGTTTACCTCTCTAGTACTTACAAAAATAGTCGTAGTTGATTTCTTCGAATAGGAAGATAGGAATTGCCTCAAACTAGTAGTTGTTGAAAAACCGATCATTTTTAGACAATCATGGATTAACGAAAAGAGGATTTAGATGGGTTCGTATAGACGATTGGGGATGTTTAAAGGTGGTTTGACGATATTTAGGATTGTGAATTGATAGGAAGGTGGAGATAATCAATTTTCATTCAAAAATTTATTCCCAATAAACCAATGGTCGTGAGAGGTAGTGAAGGTGATGTAGATGAGCTAAGGGGCAAGGCAGAGGTGTTGACCATGGTAGATTTCTCTCTAAGGGTCTAGGGTGTCGATGATAGCAAGTTTTAGGGGTTCCGGGCTTTAGATTTTTGGGTTTGAACGTAGGGTCGTAGACGATGTTAAGTGTTATTGGAGTGGGCAATGGGTGGCCTTGAGCAAGAGCATAGGAGCAGGGTTTCTAATGGCATCTATGGCAAGGCCTGTTGTCGACTAGATTGGTGGACAGAGCTCAATTTGCATTCTAGGGCCGAAAACGTGGAAGTTAGGTGAAATGGTTGGAAGTAGAATGGAGGTGTTGGAGGCCAAAGGTGGTGGTATCATCGTGATAAGGATGCGAAGGAGGACTTATGGGTGAAGTCGGTTTGGCTGGTGGTGGTCAGGGGTGGTCGGGCACGTGCACAATGTGCATGCCGTGATGGTTTCCAAGCATTTGAAATTTGGATCTAGGATTTGATAATGAAGGGGAAGAAAGGAATGCGGCTGCGGATCAGTTTGGAGGTGGGCTTGGCCTATTTGTGCTAGAGGAAGAATTCTTTTATTTAAGTTTAAAATGTTTAATGCTTTGAAAAATTATACCTCCCTCATATTAAATCCATCTAAACCGTAGATTTTTGCATTGGGTTCGTAGTGACGAGCACAGCGCATTGACATAAATTGTTGTCCATTTTTGTATAGCATAATTTAATGATAAATTAATACTGCCTGATAATAATTACATTAATTTGGATAATAACATAGTTTAACTAGTTATACTTTATGGGCGTTATCTATTTGGCCAAATAAATACTATTCTGTTAAAGTAAATTGAATAGAGTTATTTAGACACCTATTTAGCGGAATAAGGCACCGTTCCGCTAATTAAATTAATTGGACATCTGATTAGCAGAAGAAATCCCCATTCTACTATTTTATAGATTTTGACATCAAACTATATGTCGCTAATTGATATGCCACTTTAAATAAGTGATGTGTTAACAATTGTGGTTAATTATTGAATTTATTTAAATAAATGTTGATTATGTAAATGCCAATTATTAACTACGAAAGTTAAGTTGATTGACATGGTAGCTTGTTTGAGTACCATTGTGATTGCTAAGCTTCTTTTCGAATTCTTAAGGTTATGAATTTAATTAAACTTCAAATTCAAATAATTACAAATGTACGTATGTTTATTATTTTAATAATGTGCTTTCTATAATAATTTAGTTTATTAAAATGTTTAAAGTTAACTTATTTATATTTCAAATATCATTTAGGTTATCATGTTATATTCTAAATATGATCTAAAGTTATTTTATACTTTAATGATATTTAAAGTAATTTTATAATAATTTGTTATAAAAGTTAATTATTATTTAAAGTTAACTATTTCATATTTTAAAGATATTACTCGTTATTTATATAATATTTCTTTAAAGTTAGTTTATTATTGCTATTATATCGTTTTAAATTTGAGTTACATTATATCGATAATGTTTTAAAGGTAATTAATTATTAAGTTTAATCATTATATTATTTTAACTTTTTTTTTTAAAGTTTATTAGTTTATTGATGGTTGTTTAAAGTTATGATCTTACTAATGTTGTCTAAAGATAACAAATTGTTTCATTAAAAATGTTTTAAATAATAAATTGTTTACACAATATGTTTAAAGGTAATAAATTGTTTATTTCTAAAGAAATTCTTTTTAAATTTAAATATTTATTTAATGGTTTTATAAAATAAAAAGGACTTACTTAAAGAGTTATAAATTGGAAAGGGATTTTGGAATTTGGAGAAGAAGTTTTGTTTTAAAATAAGGAAGGGTTATAAAAGAAGTTCTATAAATTGAAAAGATATCTTGAAATTTAGAAGAGCTTTATGAATAATTTGGATATTTATAAAGAGTTTATAAATGGTTTTGATATTTATAAAAGCATTTTAAAAACAGGTTTGGAGGTTTATAAAGAAATTTTATAAATAGATTTAGAGTTTTGATAAAAGAGATCTCCCGAAATAAAAGATATTTATTAAAAGTATTTAAAGAATAAATTTATAAAAGAATTTTAGAGTTGGATTTTCCTTAATCGACCTTCTTAAATTATGGTGGTGCAGAACTTTTATTCCATGCTTAACATCGAAGGAATAGTGTTTTGGGTTATTCTTATCTCTAATTTAAATAACATTTGTCTTGACCCTTTTGATATGATTTCAAGATAAGAAATCTTTCACAATGTTTTGTGAATATACTTACACCATTGAGATAAGCATATGATTATATTTTCTAAGTATAAAAAATATATTATTTTATGAACATACTTATCCTGTTGAGATAAGTTTATGGAAGTGATTTCCAAGTATTTGTAGAATGATTTTTATTAATGAAAGATTAGTTAAATGAGGCTCAGTGGTTTCCATGGAAAATGTAATTTCTGTTTTGAATGTTGGTTTATTTGATAGTTAAATAACCGACTATCAAATCTCGGCCTAAATATGTAATCATTCTTAATTTTGAAGGTACAGAAATATTCCATACTTAATACCAAGGATTTGAAATCTGGAAATATATAAGAGAAACACAAGGATTATATAGTACAGTTACCGTTAGTGATGCTATACGTACACATACACTCGTTTTGTTCTTCTAGGACAAATGATAAGGAGATCCATCCACATAAATGGTTAGGGGGTGATCACCATTCTTGTGTATTGTCTGATTATTTCTAAAAGAACCGGTATTGAGCATTCTAGAAATCGATCGATTAGTTTTGGAATATCTAGCAAGTAGGGGAATTACTTGTAAGAGATGACTCGAAAGCACAACCACTCCAAAACCATATACGGGTTCTATGCTTGGAGGAGATTCGAGATTTTTTTGGATGTTGGAATCCATGTGTGATTCCGAGACCCGTTAGGGTGTGGGAATCCTTGTGTTATTCCGAGATCTTTTTTGGATGTTGGAATCCATGTGTAATTCCAAGAACCGTTGGGTTATGGGAATCCATATGTGATTCTAAGATCTTTGTTGAAATGTGGGAATCCATGTGTGGTTCCGAGACCCGTTGAGGTATTGAAATCCATATGCGGTTCTGAGATCTGTTCAGGTGGCAGTGCGTGAGCTGGAATGCTGGATGTAGACACACCAACGGTAATGACTAAAACCAGATATAAGATGCATAGCCAGGGGTTTAGCTAACCCATGAGGGTGCATTCGTCTCCTTCCTAGAATTACCTACAGTTGTTATGCATGCATGGGGCAATACATTCGACTTTGCGTAGCTAGCTATGTATTTCCTATTATACAACACTAGGGATGTATTGTTTCATTCGAAGAATAACTCCGATCCTTGTGGACGAGGACCTTTCTCAAAGTACCGAGGGTACCTCCCTAGAATCCTGCACAATTAGCAAATGCGCTTAGCAGTTTTTGATTATATATCGATTATTATTGTGATGTACATTTATGAGCATCACAACTACTTGATTATTATTGTTTTCACCCTTATACATTATTATAATATTATTGGATTTTCTATAAAGGGTTTTAGTTATCGCTAGATAAAAACTCATCCGTGTTTATATGTGGCATGATCTTATGAAATACCTTTGTTTTGAAAGATTTAGATAACATTAAGTAAATCCATTTGATTGTGTTTTTCATGTTGGTTTTACCACATTGACTCGGGCGTTTTTCTATAATGTGCGGGTCATCCGGAGCATATTTCCAGATTTAGCTGGGTACTTTGGAGCTTTCAGGAGACAAGCTGAATTCTCCAAGACATATTTACATATCTTATATTCTTCCGCTATTTTGTTGTTCTTGATTTCTGTCTGTATTTATCAACAGTATATGGACATACTGTCGCAGCTGTCCAAGGCTGATGATAGGTTAATGTACTCAGATTGTGTTATGTATGTATACTAAAAATGATTTCTTTTTGTAAAGCTCTTGTTTATATTATAAATTTTTCTCATCACGATGTTGAGTTTATGTTCTGTCTTTTATTTCTTTCTCCCCAAAAATCTGTCTTTCCAGCATTTGGATATTTGGCAAGTGAATAACGTGGCTATATTAGTGTCAATTTTTAAGGGTCGAAAAGTCGAGTCATTACACTTGACATCAGATCTTAAGTTTAGCGAATACCTAGGCCTTAGTAGGGAAAACTCATTAAAGATTGGGTTAGTAATTCTATAGAATGATTAATTCATTGGATATATGGTTAGCAATGTCATAGAATGAGTTTGTGAGTATATATAAGAGCGCGTATTTGTTATTTTCATAAAAATGTTTAGTATCGTGTTGTTTGATCTTTTTAGTCTGAATTTTGGATTCCGGTCGAGGCGTCTAGCCAACGTTATCAACAGGGATTCCAAAACACTTGAACAATGTCATACTGACATAATATTGTTTTAAAAAGGGAAAATGAAATAATTTTACCTAAGACTATATATTATACATAAAGAATAATTTTCAAAAATCACTATAGCAATTATTGATGTGATTGGTTGTTAGGAATTATAATACTCCATTATTATCATCTAGGATTTGATTAGTCATGCTCGCCTAGCTCTGAGCACTGACTATTGTTGTTGATCTATCTGGAACCTTCCTTTTTGAAACCTAGGTTGGGTAGATAGGAAATCTGGGAACATTGAAACGAACACTTTGTGAATTCAATTTCAAAACTTGACTATAGGGCATTCGATGATAATGTTGGGGTAAATTTGGATTTTAGTAAAGGTTGTCTATTAAAAGAAAGCTAGAATATGTACGAGATAAATATTTGAAAAATGACTTTTATATAAGAAGCTGATTTTATAAATTGGTTTATAAAAATGGGTTTTATGAATAAAAGGCAATTGAGAACTTTAATCTCGGTGACTTGAGAAAAAATTTGAAAATTTTTGAAAATTTTGTAATAATAGTATTGTTTGAAAGAATTTATAAGTAGAAATTTTCTAAAGAATTTCAAGAAAATTGAAAGCACTAAACTCACTTCTGTCACTGGAAAATAATTCCGATGATGACCGCACTATCATTGGTGTTCATTTTCAAGTTCTAATTAGAGGAAATGCTACCAATGAAATCAGCTATAAAACAGTTTTGACAAAATAAATTTTGATTTAATCCCAAAAGCATGATTTGATTTTAAAAAATATGCATATTATTATTTAAAATGATTTATGGAGAAAGAAATATTAATTTTACTTGAATGAGTTTTAGAATATAAATATTTTTGAAAATGGTAGAAAGGGTTTGCTTAAAATTATTCTTAAGTATAAATACTTTTGAAAATAAAATTTTATAGAAAGATGTGTATTCTTTGGTTTGGTTTCGTGGATGAGTTCTAATTTATTTTTTGGTAATAAGAGTAATCTTCTATGCGACGATTTGGTGTTTTCTTAGGGAAATATTGTAGTGCACTAAGTAAATTATTCTCTTTGTTATTGTATGGTCGAAACGAGTTTTGAACCCGGACGAATCTAAGGCAAGTTGGAAATTGATATTTTTGGTATAACTATATATATATATATATATAAATTAAATGTTGTTCTAAAATGGGTTTGTGATGACCCGGAATTTTGAAGCAATATCAATTTAATAATCTGAAATAAAAATTAAATTGATTTGATAATCTTTGTGATAAGATTTGAATTAATTTAATAATCATTAAAATAAATATTTAATTGATAGATTTTATCTTTTTAAATCTAATAAATTGTTATTTATTTATAATGAATATAGAATATGTACACATTGAAAATAGATATTGTTTTAATCTAATAAATAAATAAATTTTGTTTTCTATAAATATGCATATCTTTAGAGAAATTGGGTATAGTTTTAAAGTTAAACTTTTGAAGGATTATTTAATAAATAAAATATGGTTTTAAATTGACAAAATAAAATTTTAATTTGTTTAAATTAATTTATTTGATATTAACTTGTTAAAAAGTATATAATAAATAACTAATGATTTTAAATACATAAGGTAAATATTGAAATGGTTTAAAATATGTTTTAACTCAAGTTTAAATTTAAATAAGATTAACAATAAGGTTTGTTTGGATACAATTCGATAAAATAAATAATTTATTAATAAGAGAAACAATTTCCTTTATAAGTTATTTATAGTTATCAATTTTGTTATTTTTAAAATATAATAATACATTGTTTTTAATAAATAGATTTTAATAAAAATAATTGTTTTTCAAAGTTTAATTGTGTAGTTATATATATATATATAACTTGATTTGAATTTGAATTCAAAGCATTAAAATTTAAGGTATAAATATTTTTAATTTGTTTTGATTTTGAAATATTTGTATAAACTTTATTTTATAAATAAAATTGGATTTATTCATTTTAAAATTTGTCTACATATAAATAAGTAGATATTAACTAATTAATTAAACATGGATTTATATTTATCTTATATTAACATATAACAAAATAACTAATCTACATAATTTTAACTAATTAACATTTAATGACAAATGTAAGTATTTTACAAATAAAAAGACATGTGTTAACCAATAAACACTACAACTTGACAAATGTTAGAATTGAAGACATGTGGAATTTTAAATTAGCCTTTTCTTTTTATTTTTATTTCAGTTTTTATATATACAAATCCTCTTTCTTTTTAATTCTTTTCTAAATCAAAAATGCAAAGAAAAACACACTTCCTTTGAAAACAAAAATCTGAAAGCCTCTTCAACAAAACCTTGGAAATCTTCTTCAAAAATCTATAAATTTCCCTTCAAAACCCAAAACCATCTTCAAACTATTTTAAACCTGCACATCTTCAAAACATCGCCTGAAAAATCATTCTGCAAACTCTAAAAGCCTGCATTTCACTTAAATCTGGAATCATCAAAGCTTTAGTATTTTTCTTCAAGCAAGAAAGCCTGCATGCAAATGTAATCAGGAAGCAACAACAAACAGGATTTAAAGTTTCAAAATTTAAGAAGCAAGCAACTTAGTTTTCATAGGAAATTCAAGATTGAAGCTTCCCAGTTTTTAAAAGCACAAAGTTTTTCAAAATCTTGGCTCTGTCTTCCAATATAACAGGTGAGTAACATCGATATTTTTGAACTTAAGAATGAGTATGGTTGCTGTTATTTCTGCGGTTAAATCTGTAGTATGTATATATGCAAATGAAATCTGCAGTATGCTTGTTTTATTCCCATATGAATATCCTCTGTTTTAATTTTTAGTTTCCTGTTTTAGATTTAAATTCATTTTCTCTTCAAACAATTGTTAATAGGACTTGGTTTATAAACAAAAATTGTGTGATTTATCATGGATTAATGTTTTAAAAACTTATTCAAGCTAAATCTCATCTGAGTGTCTCTGAAAAAAAAAGAAAAAAAAGAAAAAAAATAGTGATTTTTATACAAAGTGAAAACTCCAAACTTGGTAAATTATGAATTCAGTATTATAGAATGAAAACACAAAGAAAAACATGAATTTCAATACAAAAATCATAATTTATAGATTGAGGAGTAGGGTTCAGTTCTGTGTTGAACAGAAAATGGAATTGGGGGATTTTTAGGTGATCTCTGCAAACTGGAGGATCGGGATTTATCTTGTAGGTAGAGGAGTAATCATTGATGCCGGGAAAAATGAATGATGGTGATGCAAATCACCACGGAAGAGTGGTGAGGGTTTATTGTCTGTAGCCCTAGTTTAAACTAGGAGACTTGTTTGGATCAGTACAACATTTAGGAATGATCGAGTGTCATGGGCTTTTGGGAGGTGGTTGCTGAGGTGTAGTCGAGGCTGTGGACGGTGGTGGAGGTTCCCTGGTGGTCGGAGTGCCGTAGATGATGTGTTGACAGGGTTTGGTAGGGAAATTGGTATTTCTGGTTCCAGGTTTAAAATTTGAACTTGAATTCAAAATTCGAGCTGTTTGTAAGCAGTGTGATGATCGGAATGGAGTGAAGTGTTGTTCAGTGATGGGAAAAGATCGTCGACGTTGATCAGAATCGATCAAGGATAGTGTGCAAGTGCACGATACCTATGTGTGGATGCTGTTGGTCATTAGTTTGAGCTTCAGATTTGTCTCGAGTAATTGTTGTGTTTGCTCGAAGTTTCTGACCTGATGACTCGAAGCAAAAATTTATTTGGCTCGGGTTAGTGAAGTGTTACAGTTTTTTCTGTAACCTGCCTTTAAATTTAAATTTAAATCACATTTAAATTAAATTCAAAGTTGTAATGATAAGATTTAAAACAAGTTTAAATCTAGTATGTATTATAGTTTCAAATGGTTTTGAATCTTATAGGTTTTTAAATTTTGAAATGGGTTTTCAGTTTTAAAAAAGAGAGGAAGAAACCTGACAGTTTCTAGACATTGGAAATTTATTTTAAAAATCTGAAACCTGATTTAAAACAGTAGTTTGAATTCAAATATTAAGTTCAGTTTTTCTTAAGACTTTTGAATCTTTAGGTTTTAAAAATGGAATTTGGATTTTACATATAGAGTTTCAAAAATCAAGGTATGAACAAGTTTAATTCAAGTTTTAAATCAAATGATTTAAATAAAGAATGGGTTCAAGT
Source organism: Allium cepa (assembly GCA_030765085.1). Classification (NCBI taxonomy): domain Eukaryota; kingdom Viridiplantae; phylum Streptophyta; class Magnoliopsida; order Asparagales; family Amaryllidaceae; genus Allium; species Allium cepa. The sequence continues at coordinate 834,990,684 of CM060934.1, forward strand.
ATCTTGAATTCAAATCTGGATATCTGAGTAAGTTTTAAAAATTCTGAATGTTTTCAAACACAGTTTAAATCTAAACTGCTTGTTAGAGGTAAATTTGTTTTCAAACAAATATTTAAACTTGATTCTTTTTGAATGAAGTTCTTTATAAAAAGGTTTATAAATGGAAGTTAAATGATTTGTTAACTTGAGTTTGCAATTTAAATGGTAATGTACTTAAAACTTAATTTTAAATAAAATTAAGTAAATTAAGGATTATCTTATATAAGTTTTAAATGTAAGTAATAAATGTTATTTACATTTATTTTAAGGGATTATAAACGGAATTTAAATTTGGTTAATATTTAAATAAATATAATTTTGAATTTTAAATTCAAAATGGAATTTGAATTTAAATTAAAAAAATGCAATGTTCTAAGTACACTTTAATATTTATAAAATCATTGATAAGAAATGGATTTTCTTAGAGATTATTAAAATATTAAAATGATCATATGAATAAGATAATTAAGGAATGTCTGATTTATTTAATAAATTAATAATTTAGATTAGTTTATAATTAAGAAGTAAATTAAGAAAAGTAATTAAAGAATGATTAATAGTTAATGGAGGTCATTAACTAAGGAATTTACAATTAATTAATATGATTAATTTTTAATAATTAATTAGATTAATTAATTAAATGATAATCAATTGTGAAAATTTATTTAAGTTTAATTCCTTAATGAAAGAATTAAAGAATTAATTACTTAATGTAATTAATGAAGTTTATCGTGATTAGTTTAAATTAATTAATTAATTAATTAAGTTTAATTAATTTTAATCACTTGTTGGTTGATAATAATTACTTAATTTAATTTATGGAATGAAATTACTCAGTGAAGTAATTAAAGATAATTAATGGATGTAAATAGTGGATAATGATGGAATTGTGGAAGTAATTTGGATTAAATTACTTTGTATAATTAATCAAGGGATTAAATAAAGAAATTAATTAAGGAGTAATTAATTTGATGAAGTAATTAAGGTAGTGAGTTACTGAATGTGATTAATCAAGGTGGTTAATAATTATGGTTTAACTGAGATTAATTACTGAATGTAATTAATTTAAATAAGATAATAAATTAAATATAATTAAGGATCATTAATTAATATAATTAATAATTGATTAATTTAGATTAATTAATAATTAATAAGTGATTAAGTGCAATTAATTAATTGTAATTAATTACGGTTAAATGTAATTAATTGTAGTTAATTAATTAATGAAGTAATTAAAGGTTAATTACTGTTTTTGGTTTAGAGCAATTAATTTTGTGAAATTAATTATAGTATAATTAATTAAGGGTGATTAATTAAGTTGATTAACTAGAGGATAATTAATTAATTAATTAATTTGTAATTAATTAATAGTGATGTAAGCCAGATTTATATTGAGGTAAGTAATTAATTTAATCCACTTTAAATTAATAAAAGATGATGTAATTAATTTAATTCATTTTAAATAATTATAGATGGTATGGTTATAGATCATTGCTTATATATGATTGGATAATATTTGTTGCCTTGAATGGTTTGAATCTCAGATATGAGATTCGTAATGTTGAGTGATATGGGAGCATTGGTTGCATTGTGACGATGATATGGATTATCTTTTGATAGTGATAATGTGGATTATCTGTTGTGATGATAATGATAATTATCTATTGTGAATCTGTGAATTATCTATCTGTGTGTATATAGATAATTGTATTGAATTGTTTTAAACTCTAAAACAACTTGGACCTAAAAGAAAAGCGTTGGATTTCGATGAGACCAGGATCGGGTTTCCATATTTGGATATCCGAAAACCACATCGATCCAAATTAACGATAGGTCATGAATCTTATGTGAAGAGTGAAGACTCGAGGTGTAAGGACTATTCGTCAGTATAACTCTGAAGGTGATTCCGTGATGAGTTTGACGAGTAGTACTTTAAGATTCGAGATGAAGATTCAGAGTGCAAGGGTTATCATCGTTAACTCCGAGGGTGATTCCAAAACGAGTGTAACAAGATAATGCCTTCGGTTTCGTTCGAATCCGGAATGAACTTGTATGGATTGAATGCTTTCAAAACATCGTCAGGTGGACGATGAGCATTCTAAGATAATTTTGTCCTATAAAGGTAATCGTAGCCTAAAGCCTCATCAAACGGGAATGGCTAAAATAGGGGAGGTGCAGCAAGGCTAAGTGGGTCATGCCCAAGTAGGACGAGATTTTCCCCTGTCTAGAGGTCTCTTTTTATTTCGGCTTAGTGGGCGGTCGGAAATGCGCATGAACTGCGGGGTTGTCATGTTCGGGACTGTCCAGTAAGGGATGGTTTCGGCCTTGTGTTGCAGGGGATTTATGGTGGCTCCTCGGTACGGTGATCTAGGCCACGTACTGTGATGGGCGGTACCCAGTAGCCCTGCATTGTATGGAATCCAAAATCCAATAAGTGCCAACGGTTTTGATTGTATTACCCACTTTTGTGGCTAGTAGCTGGAATTTAATAATGTAACAGTTTCGACTATTTCTTATTTACTTGAAAACCCTAGACCTATTATAATATCACTGGATTTCCTATCAAATGTTTTGGTTAGCGTAAGGTAAAAACTTTTCCATGTTTATGTGTGGGAAGTCTTACGTGATACCTTTCTTTCCAAAAAGTTTTTAAAAATCAAGCAACTTTAACATGTTACTCACACCAGACCCATGTTTGACCAGAGTTTATCTTTTGCTTTCTTAAACTCTTAGGTACTCAAATTTTTACGAGTAGCCAAGGGATTCAGGTTAGCTTTGATGAACTATGGAGGAGCAATGGAGAAGGAGACTTCAACGTTAGATATATAGTTTCCGTTGTGTGTTCTCTGTGTTGTCTCTGAGTTGCAATGAGTTATAATAACTAGACAGGTGTTTATAACTGTCTAGTATGTGCTGTATTATCTGTGTACTCTGATAGTTGTTGTATACTATGTAATATCTTATGTTATTAATATAATTTATTTGTCCCGCTGTTTAGATTCTGATGTGCTGTTTCTTCTTTCTTCTCTTTCTATCCCTTTCTATCCCTTTCTTTCTTATTAATGATGCGTCATTCTGTATAGACGAATGGAGAGTCGTTACAGTGGTATCAGAGCATTAGGTTAAGTGAATACCAAGGCTCTGGAGTGGTGTCTATCTTGAGAGAGCGTATTTGTAATTTTAAATATATTCACATATATTTATTAATCTATTTCTACCTATCCGTTGGGTTACCTTTTCGGGTTTTTCCAATATAGGTTATAAAGGTAGATAAGGTGTGGTGTTTGTAAAATGATTACTACTATTGATTGGAGTTTGATGTTTGAGGTTGGAAGTGTATTTGTCGACACTGTAGACCTAATACTGTCTCGAGTGAGTTGTGCAGAGTGTAGAGATTTCATCTATCTCTGATGGAAACCTGTTAAGGTTCGGATTCATCTTTGAAGTGCAGAATTTGCTGAGTTGAATATTGGATCTGTCGATTGGGCAGAAGCATGTGATGGTATTTTGATATCTCAGTAAGTAATTACTGCATGATGAGATGCAGAGATTGTGGATGTGTCCGAAGATATTTCTTTGAAACAAGTTTTAAGAAGTGTGTCTGCTTCAGTGTTGTGGCTGGATTCAGCATGATGTTTTTTTGCTTTGAAGTCCGAGTTTCTTGAAGAGTTTGAATTGGGAAGTCTTTGGCGTCGGTGTCAGTAATGTGGTTCGGAGTGTTCTATGAGCCGACAAGGAGGTTTTAGCTGAGTAGTTTTTCTAGAGATGGAATTCAGAAGCAGCAGTGTGATGACCCGCCTTTCTACTATGAGAAAGACGTATCATCAATAAGAAAGAAAGGGATAGAAATAGAAGAGAAAGAGAAAGAAAGAACAACAACATCAGAATTTCACATCGGAACGGAATAAAATATAATATATCACATAAATATTTCATAGTTTTTACATATATCAGAGTTATACAATATCAATACATATGACAGTCATACATACATCTATCACTACATACATCAGATGTACAGTCCATATCAACTAACACAGCGGAACTACATAAATAGCTATATACGTCTGGAATCTCCTGCTCCAAGCTCCTCCAGTAATCAAAGTCCAAAACCTATCACTTGGCTACTCATAAAAATTTGAGTACCCAAGAGTTTATGAAAAACAAAATATAAATTCCTGGTCAGACATGGGTCTGGTATGAGTAAACGGTTTAAAGTTGTTTAACTTTGAAAAACATTTGAAAATAAAGGTATCACGTAAGACTTCCCACAAATAAATACGGGTAAGTTTTTACCTTACGCTAACCAAAACATTCCATAGGAAATCCAGTGATATTATAATAGTGTCTAGGGTTTTCAAGTAAATAGAAAATAGCGGAAATTATTACATCTATTAAATTCCAGCTACTAGCCACAAAAGTGGGTAATACAAATCAAAACCGTAGAGTCTCGTAGGGAAAATGGATTTTCAACAATGGAAGGGCTACTGGGGTACCGCCCGTCACAGTACGAGGCCTAGATCACCGTACCGAGGATCACTCCTGACCCTCTGCAACACAAGGCCGGAACCATTCCTTACTGAACAGTCCCGAACAAGATAAACCCCGCGGTTGTAGCTAGCAACCGCCCACCCAGCCGAAATAAAAAGGGACATCTAGACAGGGGAAATATCTTGTCCTGCTTGGGCATGACCCACCTAACCTTGCTGCGTCTCCCCTGTTTTAGCCATTCCCGGTTGATGAGTCTTGAGGCTGCGTTTACCTTTAAAGAACATATCACTTAGAATGCTCATCGTCCGCCTGACGATGTGCTGAAAGCATTCAATCCATACAAGTTCGTTCCGGGTTCGAACGAAACCGAAGGCATTATCTCGTTACACTCATTTTGGAATCACCCTCAGAGTTAACGACGATAACCCTTGAATTCTGAAAGCACCATCTCAATCTTCATTTCAGGGTTCACGACCTAACGTTTAATTTGGATTGATGTGGTTTTCGGAGAATAAAATTTGATTCTTCCGATCCCGGTCTCATCGAATCCAAATGCCATTTTAAGGGCCAAGTTGTCTAATTAACTTAACAATTTAAATAATTTAAATTTAATAATTGAATTAACATAGCATCTATCACAAATAAACATATACAAGCATAATAGGTATAACACAGGATATCACAGAGTAACATAGAATACCAACACATAAATATCACAATCAGATATTCAATCACAACAGTCCATAAGCAGTCATCTTCAAGTCTTATTTGTAATTAATTCAATTTAGAATTAATTACTTGAGAGTTAAATACTTAACTCTGTTTAATTGATCATTAATTAACAGTTAATTACTTATCTCCTTTCAAATTATTTAATTTATCATTTCTCAACTAATAATTAAGACTTATGTAATCAAGTTGTTAAACTTTAACTATTTAATTATCTGTTCCTTACTCATAAATTAATAAATTTAATTATTTATTAATAAACTTAATCACCCAATTATTATCTGCTAATTACATAATTAATCAACTGTTCATTTTCCTTAAATTAACTTTAAGTAGTTCATTACACATTTCTCACTCACTTAAACATTCATTAATTCCCTACTTGCAATTTTACTTTAATTATTCTTAATTACTTAACTATTAATCATTTATTAGTTCACTTAAGTACATAATTCCAAACTTCAATTAAATTTAAAAAAAAGTCAATCATTCTTTATTATTATCTAGAAACAATTATTGAATGTTGATCTTTAACTAAATCAACATTTTAAAGGAGATCTTCTTAAACCTATTTGCGTTCAACTTATTGCTTCTCACTAACTTATATGTTAATAAGATTTATCCTTATCTTATAATAATTACCTAAAATATTAATAATTAAGAGTTTAACACAATTTAAAGTTTTAATTTAAAATAGTTTAACCTTATCTCTAAGTTCTTAATCTTAAAACTGTAAAAAAATTAACAGTGTTTACAGTTTGTAAAAAAAAACTGTTTATTTACCTTCCTAACAAAAACTGTAGTTAACAAAACCGAGTTTCCCCTGCATTATCTCGAGTGCTCCTTCGAGTTCTTCACGCGTTCTCTCCGAGACTCCCCTGTACGTAGCTTCTTCTCCTCCCTTACTTTTTCTTCTCTCAGTAAGTTAAGTTTAACTTTATTTTTAAAATCAAAATAGCAGTGAATACTTATGCCCCATCTCGAATACAAACCCGAAGAAATAGTGGGTCGACTCGAGCACGACACGGAGCACATCACGCTGATAGGAAAGCAAGCTCCACCTCCATCGCCACCGTGCATGTGCACGGTGGCTCGCCCCCCCTGCGGCGACACACGACATCCCACAAACCATAAATCACCCTAAGCATCAGAAACAATACTCAGATTTCCAATTACAAGTTTAAAACAAAATTGGACCTGATGCTCGAACATGAAACTACAACCACCCACTGACAAATCCTTCGTGCGGCCACCATACATCACCGGAGGTGATGAAACTTCACCAGTACGTCGCTCACACCCCTTTCTAACTCCACCTAAACTCGTGTTCCACTCGGTTTCATGATGATGCCGAAACACGATTTTTACAGAGCATCAAAATTTCAAGCACTCAAGCCCTATATTCGATTCAAACTCAAAATTTATGCATTTGATAAATAATTTTACATTTTTCTAGTGTTGATACTTCTTCAAGCTTGCTTCATATCGATTTACAATCGTTCAAATTAACCCAAACGTCCAGAGTTTACAAAAATCACATTTTAGTTCTATTTTAAACTGCTCTTAAAACCCTTGTCTAAAAATCATAATATTTATGTTAAAAATCATAATTAGGTGTATGGAATCTAAATATGTCATGGAATTTACCAGTTTAAACATTCGAATTTTGAACCTTTTTAATTTGTATTCCTGTAACTTGAAATACAGTACTTATAACATACTGTTAATTTCTAAAACAAGTTTGTAGGCCTATTTTTAAGGTAAACAACTTGAATCAATAACAACACCAAAGTTCTAACAATTATGAGGATAAGTGTTTTCTTTGTTCAGATATTCAATATATATGTTACCAAAACAACAGAGAGTACTAAGGGATTCTTATGCAAACAGATATCCAGTACAGACCAATTGTAAGCCAAAAATACAAGTTTAAATTGAAGATAATTAAGTTTACTCACATTTGTATAATTCCAGAACAAAGAACATTCATGTTCCATGAACACTGCAGTTTGAATTCCTTGAAGCTCTTCCTGTTTTGCTGTTTATGTTGAATTTATTTGAGTTTGCAAAGTAAAGATAGTTATTTTCTTTTCCTTCCTTGTCTTAGTTTTTCTCCTTAAGTTTTGCAAATGATTTAGAATAGGATGATATATATAAATAGAATATGCTTGGATAGTAGGTTATACTGGACAGCCTACATATTTGACCATACAAGATTTTGCTTACTGAAATGTAAAGATTTGCAATACCTTCGAAACGACCAAAATTGGGCTGAGAAGATATCCATTAAATGCTTGTTCTTATTATGTTCTAGCCGTACATAGATATTTAAAAAAAATATAATCTTTGCAGGAAAGCTTATGTATGAAGATATTTGTATTTACATGTTATGAATACTTTGTTTTTCTCAGTACAAAAATCAGTTTGCATATGAAGATTTACTGAGTAAAGATGTTTTGTTGAGTAAACACTGTCATATATATGAAGGAATTTATTTAAAGATTCGTTTATTGACTACTCACTTAAACATTTTATACACATATGTTTTGTGTCAGGTATATTTTCAGACTTTAACTGATTTCTATTTTTCTCTACTTGGTTTTATTTTATACTTTGTGCTTTTACACTTTGTTCTTGTTTTATTCTTTGTTTACAAATTTTAGAGTTATGCTGGATGTACATTTTAACTAATTAATTCTTTCTTTTCTATTTTATATTTTATATTTGACTATCAATATTTAACTTATTATATTCAATATGATTTACTTACATTTTATACCTATAATTTTTATTTATTTATTTCCCATTTGTATTTTAACTATCCATTATTAAGTTATATTAATGTGTTTGACTTATATTTAATATTATGTGTTTGACTTATATTTAATATTTATATTTTAAATTTATAGAAATTGATTTTATTTAAAACAGTATCATCTGTATATATTTTTATATTGTTAGACTTTGATTTTAGTTTAAACATTATTATCTATAGATAGTTCTATCAAATGTTAACAAAACAAAGTATTTTAATTAAATTATATAAGATGGATTTTTATTGTAAATATTATTTGAAATACTTATTTCAAATTCCAGATAAATCTTTTTTTTTAAAATACAGTTTATATTAACAATAGACAGTATTTCCAAATCATATTTATTTTAATATGATCAATTACATTTTATTAAATTTAGATTAAGTATTTATTAAAATAACCGGGGCCAAAAATTCAGGGTCGTTACATTCCTCCCCCCTTAAAAGAATTTCGTCCCCGAAATTTAAAAGAAAGATAATTTTGAAAGCTGTTATACCAACCATTCAACATACATATCATTTATATATTAGCAAACAAACAAGCAGTCTATCCTAATAAACAACACTAGCTATCCGAACACAAATCCGGATAAGCCTTCCTACATTTTTCCAGAGTTGTCTCTCGATGACGAACAATCCAAACTGGATTCCTGACCAGTTAAGTTTGATTCAACTTTCAAATTCCTGAATTTCTAATTTAACAACTGATGAATTATGAACAAATTTTAAGATGGGATATACGGAATACATAATAAATTCCAGATATCCATTCTGGCAATTCAATTCTGAAATCTACAATATTAATTCTGTCCAAATTTTATTGACTTCTTTACAGAATCTCAATATCTATTTTAATCAGACCCGTACGATGTACATATACTATTCGTACGCAATATCAAATATGATCGCTCGCTCGATCATACAATTTCTCTTCCGAACTAGTATTGTCCACCCGAATTCCTAGTACGGACTCAGAACTTGTTTTCTTGATCAGAAACTGTCATTCTCCTTGCATAATCACAACTATGATAGAGAATTTCCAGAATTAATCAAAATCCAAATCCATGGTTCGTCGTCGAAAATCGAGTGAAAAATCCCAACTTGGATCGATTTAACTATCTCGAAATTCTATGCTCGTATCTGGATCAAATTGTTATGCAAATAAAATAATATACGTTCATCCTACGTATTTACATCCATTGACTATCAACCATATCAATTTTCTTTTATTTACATTATCCTGATTCTATCCACTTGGAATAATTTTTCCCAATATCAAATTTTACTTAAGAGTTTCACCATCCATTTAGTATAAGCAATATATATTCCCTTATATTATTACTCTACCACTATAGCCTTTATATCCTCTTATTTCCAATTTCCTGTGAATTTCAATTTATTTTCAACTCTGAATATTTAATTTTATTGACTATTTTTTTATAACTGATTTCTATCATTATTTTAAATTAATTTCATCCACTAATTTATTTTCAATTTCCAATTTGAAAATCTTTCTATTGCTAATTTTTTTTATATAGTTTTCAAATTCTGAAAAGTTTTAACAGAGTCTCCATTTGTTTAGCATTACATATTTCTATAAGCACATATGTAAGGGTTTCAACACTTATTACAAGTATTTCCAACCCATTTCCAAATCATTCCCTTTAGTTTAAGTGATTTACAATTTACTTGCTTAAGAAAAACAGACTCATATTCAAAATCATCTTATTCTGCTTCTAACGATTCATAAAATTTTATTCAATCCCATTTACTTTAAACAACCCATTTCCTTATGCAATTCAACAATATTATTGTGAATAAACAATCACTTAAGCTTTATAGCAAATCTTAAATTGATTCCAACTCAATTTACACTCGACTCCACCACAATTAACTTATTCACAATCCTTTCATTGCATTTTCTTTTATTCTTAACAAGTTTGATTCCAAACCATTTTATTAAACTCGACAACCAATATTTTAAACAATCATCTCACAATTTTACTTAAGTCATTTATTTCTTTCAAACTGTTCCACCTAACAACTTAATTTTATTCTATTTCACCAATTTCCATTCAAATCTTTGATTAGATTTTTCCTTTAATCAAATCCCAACTAATTTAATGATTAGTTAATTCTTTTATCCATTCTTAAATCTTAATTTACATTAACAATTCATTTTTGAATTTAAAATAAAGTCATTCAATTTATGCTTGAATTAGATTTGTTTACAACTCACACCATTTCTATTTAAATCCAATTCAATACTTACTTTGGTTTACATTTACTTAAGAATTTTATTCTATTCAATTTTATCAGTAACTCGATTGAATTCATTTAAATTCAATTTTATTTTAACTCAGCTTCCGTTAAATTTAGCTACTTACCATTCCTTAAATTTATTTCTCAATATATGAGCTCAAAACTTCTTTATCTACTTAACAGCTTATATTGCTCATTTGAGCCATTTCACCTTATAACCACAATTTCAGATTATATATATATAGCACTTACTGTCTTAAGGTATAAATTTCCACCTCACAATTACAATCATTTTACCTTCAAATTTTACATCCAAATAAATTCATTTTGAACTCCAATTCCATTTAGCTTATCTCGGGTTAAACTCAGGTATATTTTCTTATTTCTATTTACTTAAGTTAAATTTTAATTCCGGGATTAAATTTCCCGATTTCTTTTTATTAATATCAACTTTACTTTATAAGTTCAATAGTTGATTTATTCAAACCTTTCACATTATTAAAGAGAATTCTTAGAATTCAATTGCCCGGTTTTCATTTCCAAAACCATTTTAAAATGATAACTACACATACCTACTTGGTATATCAAATCAAATTTTCAGCTTCCAAACACTTGTTTTCACCAAAACAAATTTTATCTTTTGAATTTTTTTAAAAAACTTGCATACCCAACAACCCCAAACAATATCATAACCAACTATCCTGGTAGCAATCCATCACTTTAGAAACTCGAAAATGAATACTGATGATGTGGCCATCATCATCAGGATTATTTTCCAACGACTTGAAGTGAGTTCAGTGCTTCCTTACCTTCACAATTCCCCTCAAAACAATTTCCATTCAACAATATTTTCCAAAACAAGATTCCATTTTTTCCTTTAAATCTTTGGAAAAACATTTCAAACATTCCCAAGATTTTAAATCCTTTGTTCTAAATTTATTTAAACACCTTTCAAATTTCCGGGACTTAAATTCTTGTTTAATCAAATTGTAGCTATATTCCTTTTGTATTAAAGATCATACTTAGACAATTTTATTTGTTTATAGACCACTCAAATTTAAATTTTATTTGGTTGTTGTATTCACAATCACACATCCAAATATATATAATAATTTCAGAAAAATATTTCTTTTATATCAAAATATAATTTTGGGTAAAATTATTTCATTTACCCTACTTTTAAAAACAATACCGTGTCGAATTGCTCTATTTAAGTGTTTAGAAACCCCTTCGATACAGTATTCGAGGCTGTGCCGACGAAAGTTCATATACCACTCAATAAATCAATCGACACCATTTTATATTCACTAACAAATATGCACTCATATCTATTAATACACTCAAACTCATTTTAGAGTTCTACAAACTCTATTTTATGAGTAATCACTACCAGATCCAAGGTTATCACCAACCTATGCTCTGATACCAACTGTGACGACCGGCCCTTCTACTACCAGAAAGATGTATCATCAATAAGAAATAAAGGGATAGAAATAGAAGAGAAAGAGAAAGAAAGAACAACAACATCAATATTTCACAGCGGAATGGAATAAAATATAATATATCACATAAATATTTCATAGTTTTTTCATATATCAGAGTTATACAATATCAATACATATGACAGTCATACATACATCTATCACTACATACATCAGAGGTACAGTCCATATCAACTAACACAGCGGAACTACATAAATAGCTATATACGTCTGGAATCTCCTGCTCCAAGCTCCTCTAGTAATCAAAGTCCAAAACCTATCACTTGGCTACTCATAAAAATTTGAGTACCCAAGAGTTTATGAAAAAAAAAATATAAACTCAGGGTCAGACATGGGTCTGGTATGATTAAACGGTTTAAAGTTGTTTAACTTTGAAAAACATTTGAAAATAAAGGTATCACGTAAGACTTCCCACAAATAAATACGGGTAAGTTTTTACCTTACGCTAACCAAAACATTTCATAGGAAATCCAGTGATATTATAATAGTGTCTAGGGTTTTCAAGTAAATAGAAAATAGCCGAAATTGTTACATCTATTAAATTCCAGCTACTAGCCACAAAAGTGGGTAATACAAATCAAAACTGTAAAGTCTCGTGGGGAAAATGGATTTCCAACAATGGCAGGGCTACTGGGGTACCGCCCGTCACAGTATGGTGCCTAGATCACCATACCGAGGATCACTCCCGACCCCCTGCAACACAAGGCCGGAACCATTCCTTACTGAACAGTCCCGAACAAGATAAACCCCACGGTTGTAGCTAGCAACCGCCCACACAACCGAAATAAAAAGGGACATCTAGACAGGGGAAATATCTTGTCCTGCTTGGGCATGACCCACCTAACCTTGCTGCATCTCCCCTGTTTTAGCCATTCCCGGTTGATGAGGCTTGAGGCTGCGATTACCTTTAAAGAACATATCACTTTGAATGCTCATCGTCCGCCTGACGATGTGCTGAAAGCATTCAATCCATACAAGTTCGTTCCGGGTTCGAACGAAAGCGAAGGCATTATCTCGTTACACTCATTTTGGAATCACCCTCAGAGTTAATGACGACAACTCTTGCATTCTGAAAGCACCGTCTCAATCTTCATTTCAGGGTTCACGACCTAACGTTTAATTTGGATTGATGTGGTTTTCGAAGAATCAAATTTTATTCTTCCGATCCCGGTCTCATCGAATCCAAACGCCATTTTAAGGGCCAAGTTGTCTAATTAACTTAACAGTTTAAATAATTTAAATTTAACAATTGAATTAACATAGCATCTATCACAAATAAACATATACAAGCATCATAGGTATAACACAGCATATCACAGAGTAACATAGAATACCAACACATAAATATCACAATCAGATATTCAATCACAACAGTCCATAAGCAGTCATCTTCAAGTCTTATTTGTAATTAATTTAATTTAGAATTAATTACTTGAGAGTTAAATACTTAACTCTGTTTAATTGATCATTAATTAACAGTTAATTACTTATCTCCTTTCAAATTATTTAATTTATCATTTCTCAACTAATAATTAAGACTTATGTAATCAAGTTGTTAAACTTTAACTATTTAATTATCTGTTCCTTAATCATAAATTAATAACTTTAATTATTTATTAATAAACTTAATCACCCAATTATTATCTGCTAATTACATAATTAATCAACTGTTCATTTTCCTTAAATAAACTTTAAGTAGTTCATTACACATTTCTCACTCACTTAAACATTCATTAATTCCCTACTTGCAATTTTACTTTAATTATTCTTAATTACTTAACTATTAATCATTTATTAGTTCACTTAAGTACATAATTCCAAACTTCAATTAAATTTAAAAAAAAGTCAATCATTCTTTATTATTTTCTAGAAACAATTATTGAATGTTGATCTTTAATTAAATCAACATTTTAAAGGAGATCTTCTTAAACCTATTTGCGATCAACTTATTGCTTCTCAGTAACTTATATGCTAATAAGATTTATCCTTATGTTATAATAATTACCTAAAATATTAATAATTAAGAGTTTAACACAATTTAAAGTTTTAATTTAAAATAGTTTAACCTTATCTCTAAGTTCTTAATCTTAAAACTGTAAAAAAATTAACAGTGTTTACAGTTTGTAAAAAAAAACTGTTTATTTACCTTCCTAACAAAAACTGTAGTTAACAAAACCGAGTTCCCCTGCATTATCTCGAGCGCTCCTTCGAGTTCTTCACGCGTTCTCTCCGAGACTCCCCTGTACGTAGCTTCTTCTTCTCCCTTACCTTTTCTTCTTTCGGTAAGTTAAGTTTAACTTTATTTTTAAAATCAAAATAGCAGTGAATACTTACGCCCCATCTCGAATACAAACCCGAAGAAATAGTGGGTCGACTCGAGCACGACACAGAGCACATCACGCTGACAGGAAAGCAAGCTCCACCTCCATCGCCACCGTGCACGTACACGGTGGCTCGCCCCCCCTACGGCGACACGCGACAGCCCCACAAACCACAAATCACCCTAAGCATCAGAAACAATACTCAGATTTCCAATTACAAGTTTAAAACAAAATTTGACCTGATGCTCGAACATGAAACTACAACCACCCACTTACAAATACTTCGTGCGGCCACCATCCATCACCGGAGGTGATGAAACTTCACCAGTACGTCGCTCACACCCCCCTCTAACTCCACCTAAACTCGCGTTCCACTCGGTTTCATGATGATGCCGAAACACGATTTTTACAGAGCATCAAAATTTCAAGCACTCAAGCCCTATATTCGATTCAAACTCAAAATTTATGCATTTGAAAAATAATTTTACATTTTTCTATTGTTAATACTTCTTCAAGCTTGCTTCATATCGATTTACAATAGTTCAAATTAACCCATACATCCAGAGTTTACAAAAATCACATTTTAGTTCTATTTTAAACTGCTCTTAAAACCCTTGTTTAAAAATCATGGAATTTACCAGTTTAAACATTTGAATTTTGAACCCTTTTAATTTGTTTTCCTGTAACTTGAAATACAGTACTTATAACATACTGTTAATTTCTAAAAAAAGTTTGTCGGCCTATTTTTAAGGTAAACAACTTGAATCAGTAACAACACCAAAGTTCTAACAATTATGAGGAAAGTGTTTTCTTTGTTCAGATATTCAATATATATGTTACCAAAACAACAGAGAGTACTCAGGGATTCTTATGCATGCAGATATCTAGTATAGACCAATTGTAAGCCAAAAATACAAGTTTAAATTGAAGATAATTAAGTTTACTCACATTTGTATAATTCCAGAACAAAGAACATTCATGTTCCATGAACACTGCAGTTTGAATTCCTTGAAGCTCTTCCTGTTTTGCCGTTTATGTTAAATTTATTTGAGTTTGCAAAGTAAAGATAGTTATTTTCTTTTCCTTCCTTGTCTTAGTTTTTCTCCTTAAGTTTTGCAAATGAATTAGAATAGGATGATATATATAAATAGAATATGCTTGGACAGTAGGTTATACTGGACAGCCTACATATTTGACCATACAAGATTTTGCTTACTGAAATGTAAAGATTTGTAATACCTTTGAAACGACCAAAATTGGGCTGAGAAGATAGCCATTAAATGCTTGTTCTTATTATGTTCTAGCCGTACATAGATATTTTAAAAAAAATATACTCTTTGCAGGAAAGCTTGTGTATGAAGATATTTGTATTTACATGTTATGAATACTTTGTTTTTCTCAGTACAAAAATCAGTTTGCATATGAAGATTTACTGAGTAAAGATGTTTTGTTGAGTAAAAACTGTCATATATATGAAGGTATTTATTTAAAGATTCGTTTATTGACTACTGACTTAAACATTTTATACACATATGTTTTGTGTCACGTATATTTTCAGACTTTAACTGATTTCTATTTTTCTCTACTTGGTTCTTATTTTATACTTTGTGCTTTTATACTTTGTTCTTGTTTTATTCTTTGTTTACAAATTTTAGAGTTATGTTGGATGTATATTTTAACTAATTAATTCTTGCTTTTCTATTTTGTATTTTATATTTGACTATCAATATTTAACTTATTATATTCAATATGATTTACTTACATTTTATACCTATATTTTTATTTATTTATTTCCCATTTGTATTTTAACTATCCATTATTAAGTTATATTAATGTGTTTGACTTATATTTAATATTATGTGTTTGAATTATATTTAATATTTATGTTTTAAATTTATAGAAATTGATTTTATTTAAAACAGTATCATCTGTATATATTTTTATATTGTTAGACTTTGATTTTAGTTTAACATTATTATCTGTAGATAGTTCTATCAAATGTTAACAAAACAAAGTATTTTAATTAAATTATATAAGATGGATTTTTATTGTAAATATTATTTGAAATACTTATTTCAAATTCCAAATTAATCTCTTTTTTTAAAATACAGTTTATATAAACAATTGACAGTATTTCTAAATCATATTTATTTTAATATGATCAATTACATTTTATTAAATTTAGATTAAGTATTTATTAAAATAACCGGGGCCAAAAATTCAGGGTCGTTACATTCCTCCTCCCTTAAAAGAATTTCGTCCTCGAAATTTAAGACGAAGATAATTTTAAAAGCTGTCATACCAACCATTCAACATATATATCATTTATATATTAGCAAACAAACAAGCAGTCTATCCTAATAAACAACACTAGCTATCCGAACACAAATCCAGATAAGCCTTCCTACATTTTTCCAGAGTTGTCTCTCGATGACGAACAATCCAAACTGGATTCCTGACCAGTTTAGTTTGATTCAACTTTCAAATTCCTGAATTTCTAGTTTAACAACTGATGAGTTATGAACAAATTCTAAGATGGGATATACGGAATACACAATAAATTCCAGATATCCATTCTGGCAATTCAATTCTGAAATCTACAATATTAATTCTGTCCAAATTTTATTGACTTCTTTACAGAATCTCAATATCTATTTTAATCAGACCCGTACGATGTACATATACTATTCGTACGCAATATCAAATCTGATCGCCCGCTCGATCATACAATTTCTCTTCCGAACTAGTATTGTCCACCCGACTTCCTAGTACGGACTCAGAACCGGTTTTCTTGATCAGAAACTGTCATTCTCCTTGCATAATCACAACTATGATAGAGAATTTCCAGAATTAATCAAAATCCAAATCCATGGTTCGTCGTCGAAAATCGAGTGAAAAATCCCAACTCGGATCGATTTAACTATCTCGAAATTCTGTGCTCGTATCTGGATCAAATTTTTATGCGTATAAAATAATATAAGTTCATCCTACGTATTTACATCCATTGACTATCAACCATATCAATTTTCTTTTATTTACATTATCCTGATTCTATCCACTTGGAATAATTTTTCCCAATATCAAATTTTACTTAAGAGTTTCACCATCCATTTAGTATAAGCAATATATATTCCCTTATATTATTACTCTACCACTATAGCCTTTATATCCTCTTATTTCCAATTTCCTGTGAATTTGAATTTATTTTCAACTCTGAATATTTAATTTTATTGACTATTTGTTTTTTTTATTTGTAACTGATTTCTATCATTATTTTAAATTAATTTCATCCACTAATTTATTTTCAATTTCCAATTTGAAAATCTTTCTATTGCTAATTTTTTTTTATATAGTTTTCAAATTCTGAAAAGTTTTGACAGAGTCTCCATTTGTTTAGCATTACATATTTCTATAAGCACGTATGTAAGGGTTTCAACACTTATTACAAGTATTTCCAACCCATTTCCAAATCATTCCCTTTAGTTTAAGTGATTTACAACTTACTTGCTTAAGCAAAACAGACTCATATTCAAAATCATCTTATTCTGCTTCTAACGATTCATCAAATTTTATTCAATCCCATTTACTTTAAACAACCCATTTCCTTATGTAATTCAACAATATTATTGTGAATAAACAATCACTTAAGTTTTATAGCAAATCTTAAATTGATTCCAACTCAATTTACACTCGACTCCACCACAATTAACTTATTCACAATCCTTTCATTGCATTTTCTTTTATTCTTAAAAAGTTTGATTCCAAACCATTTTATTAAACTCGACAACAATATTTTAAACAATCATCTCACAATTTTACTTAAGTCATTTATTTCTTTCAAACTGTTCTACCTAACAACTTAATTTTATTCTATTTCACCAATTTCCATTCAAATCTTTGATTTGATTTTTCCTTTAATCAAATCCCAACTAATTTACTGATTAGTTAATTCTTTTATCCATTCTTAAATCTTAATTTACATTAACAATTCATTTTTTAATTTAAAATAAAGTCATTCAATTTATGCTTGAATTAGATTTGTTTACAACTCACACCATTTCTATTTAAATCCAATTCAATACTTACTTTTGTTTACATTTACTTATTTACTTAAGAATTTTATTCTATTCAATTTTATCAGTAACTCGATTGAGTTCATTTAAATTCAATTTTATTTTAACTCAGCTTCCGTTAAATTTAGCTACTTACCATTCCTTAAATTTATTTCTCAATATATGAGCTCAAAACTTCTTTATCTACTTAACAGATTATATTGCTCATTTGAGCCATTTCACCTTATAACCACAATTTCAGATTATATATATATAGCAATTACTGTCTTAAGGTATAAATTTCCACCTCACAATTACAATCATTTTACCTTCAAATTTTACATCCAAACAAGTTCATTTTGAACTCCAATTCCATTTAGCTTATCTCAGGTTAAACTCAGGTATATTTTCTTATTTCCATTTACTTAAGTTAAATTTTAATTCCGGGATTAAATTTCCCGATTTCTTCTTATTAATATCAACTTTACTTTATAAGTTCAATAGTTGATTTATTCAAACCTTTCACATTATTAAAGAGAATTCTTAGAATTCAATTGCCCGGTTTTCATTTCCAAAACCATTTTAAAATGATAACTACACATACCTACTTGGTATATCAAATCAAATTTTCAACTTCCAAACGCTTGTTTTCACCAAAACAATTTTTCTCTTTTGAAAATTTTTAAACAACTTGCATACCCAACAACCCCAAACAATATCATAACCGACTATCCTGGTAGCAATCCATCACTTTAGAAACTCGAAAATGAATACTGATGATGTGGCCATCATCATCAGGATTATTTTCTAGCGACTTGAAGTGAGTTCAGTGCTTCCTTACCTTCACAATTCCTCTCAAAACAATTTCCATTCAACAATATTTTCCAAAATAAGATTCCATTTTTTCCTTCAAATCTTTGGAAAAACATTTCAAACATTCCCAAGATTTTAAATCCTTTGTTTTAAATTTATTTAAACACCTTTCAAATTTTCGGGACTTAAATTCTTGTTTAATCAAATTTTAGCTATATTCCTTTTGTATTAAAGATCATACTTAGACAATTTTATTTGTTTATAGACCACTCAAATTTAAATTTTATTTGGTTGTTGTATTAACAATCACACATCCAAATATATATAATAATTTCAGAAAAATATTTCTTTTATATCAAAATATAATTTTGGGTAAAATTATTTCATTTACCCTACTTTTAAAAACAATACCGTGTCGAATTGCTCTATTTAAGTGTTTAGAAACCCCTTCGATACAGTTTTTGAGGCTGTGCCGACGAAAGTTCGTATACCACTCAATAAATCAATCAACACCATTTTATATTCACTAACAAGTACGCACTCATATCAATTAATACACTCAAACTCATTTTAGAGTTCTACCAACTCTATTTTATGAGTAATCACTACCAGAGCCAAGGTTATCACCAACCTATGCTCTGATACCAACTGTGACGACCCGCCCTTCTACTACCAGAAAGACGTATCATCAATAAGAAAGAAAGGGATAGAAATAGAAGAGAAAGAGAAAGAAAGAACAACAACATCAGAATTTCACAACGGAACGGAATAAAATACAATATATCACATAAATATTTCATAGTTTTTACATATATCAGAGTTATACAATATCAATACATATGACAGTCATACATACATCTATCACTACAAACATCAGTGGTACAGTCCATATCAACTAACATAGCGGAACTACATAAATAGCTATATACATCTGGAATCTCCTGCTCCAAGCTCCTCTAGTAATCAAAGTCCAAAACCTATCACTTGGCTACTCATAAAAATTTGAGTACCCAAGAGTTTATGAAAAACAAAATATAAACTCCGGGTCAGACATGGGTCTGGTATGAGTAAACGGTTTAAAGTTGTTTAACTTTGAAAAACATTTGAAAATAAAGATATCACGTAAGACTTCCCACAAATAAATACGGGTAAGTTTTTACCTTACGCTAACCAAAACATTTCATAGGAAATCCAGTGATATTATAATAGTGTCTAGGGTTTTCAAGTAAATAGAAAATAGCCGAAATTGTTACATCTATTAAATTCCAGCTACTAGCCACAAAAGTGGGTAATACAAATCAAAACCATAGAGTCTCGTAGGGAAAATGGATTTCCAACAATGGCAGGGCTACTGGGGTACCGCCCGTCGCAGTACGGGGCCTAGATCACTGTACCGAGGATCACTCCCGACCCCCTGCAACACAAGATCGGAACCATTCCTTACTGAACAGTCCCGAACAAGATTAACCCCATGGTTGTAGATAGCAACCGCCCACACAGCCGTAATAAAAAGGGACATCTAGACAGGGGAAATATCTTGTCCTCCTTGAGCATGACCCACCTAACCTTGCTGCATCTCCCCTGTTTTAGCCATTCCCGGTTGATGAGGCTTGAGGCTGCGATTACCTTTAAAGAACATATCACTTAGAATGCTCATCATCCGCCTGACGATGTGCTGAAAGCATTCAATCCATACAAGTTCGTTCCGGGTTCGAACGAAACCGAAGGCATTATCTCGTTACACTCATTTTGGAATCACCCTCAGAGTTAACGGCGATAACCCTTGCATTCTGAAAGCACCATCTCAATCTTCATTTCAGGGTTCACGACCTAACGTTTAATTTGGATTGATGTGGTTTTCGGAGAATCAAATTTGATTCTTCCAATCCCGGTCTCATCGAATCCAAACGCCATTTTAAGGGCCAAGTTGTCTAATTAACTTAACAGTTAAATAATTTAAATTTAACAATTGAATTAACATAGCATCTATCACAAATAAACATATACAAGCATCATAGGTATAACACAGCATATCACAGAGTAACGTAGAATACCAACACATAAATACCACAATCAGATATTCAATAACAACAGTCCATAAGCAGTCATCTTCAAGTCTTATTTGTAATTAATTCAATTTAGAATTAATTACTTGAGAGTTAAATGCTTAACTCTGTTTAATTGATAATTAATTAACAGTTAATTACTTATCTCCTTTCTAATTATTTAATTTATCATTTCTAAACTAATAATTAAGACTTATGTAATCAAGTTGTTAAACTTTAACTATTTAATGATCTGTTCCTTAATAACTTTAATTATTTATTAATAAACTTAATCACCCAATTATTATCTGCTAATTACATAATTAATCAACTGTTCATTTTCCTTAAATTAACTTTAAGTAGTTCATTACACATTTCTCACTCACTTAAACATTCATTAATTCCCTACTTGCAATTTTACTTTAATTATTCTTAATTACTAACTATTAATCATTTATTAGTTCACTTAAGTACATAATTCCAAACTTTAATTAAATTTTAAAAAAAGTCAATCATTCTTTATTATTATCTAGAAACAATTATTGAATGTTGATCTTTAACTAAATCAACTTTTTAAAGGAGATCTTCTTAAACCTATTTGCGATCAACTTATTGCTTCTCACTAACTTATATGTTAATAAGATTTATCCTTATCTTATAATAATTACCTAAAATATTAATAATTAAGAGTTTAACACAATTTAAAGTTTTAATTTAAAATAGTTTAACCTTATATCTAAGTTCTTAATCTTAAAACTGTAAAAAAATTAACAGTGTTTAGAGTTTGTAAAAAAACCTGTTTATTTACGTTCCTAACAAAAACTGTAGTTAACAAAACCGAGTTTCCCTTGCATTATCTCGAGTGCTCCTTCGAGTTCTTCACGCGTTCTCTCTGAGACTCCCCTGTACGTAGCTTCTTCTCCTCGAGCACGACACGGAGAACATCACGCTGACAGGAAAGCAAGCTCCACCTCCATCACCACCGTGCACGTGCACGGTGGCTCGCCCCCCCTCCCCCCCCTGCGGCGACACGCGACAGCCCCACGAACCACAAATCACCCTAAGCATCAGATACAATACTCAGATTTCCAATTACAAATTTAAAACAAAATTCGACCTGATGCTCGAACATGAAACTACAACCACCCACTGACAAATCCTTCGTGCGGCCACCATCCATCACCGGAGGTGATGAAACTTCACCAGTACGTCGCTCACACCCCCCTCTAACTCCACCTAAACTCGCGTTCCACTCGGTTTCATGATGATGCCGAAACACGATTTTTACATAACATCAAAATTTCAAGCAATCAAGCCCTATATTCGATTCAAACTCAAAATTTATGCATTTGAAAAATAATTTTACATTTTTCTAGTGTTAATACTTCTTCAAGCTTACTTCATATCGATTTACAATAGTTCAAATTAACCCAAACATCCAGAGTTTACAAAAATCACATTTTAGTTCTATTTTAAACTGCTCTTAAAACCCTTGTTTAAAAATCATAATATTTATGTTAAAAATCATAATTAGGTGTATGGAATCTAAATATGTCATGGAATTTACCAGTTTAAACATTCGAATTTTGAACCTATTTAATTTGTTTTCCTGTAACTTGAAATACAGTACTTATAACATACTGTTAATTTCTAAAACAAGTTTGTAGGACTATTTTTAAGGTAAACAACTTGAATCAGTAACAACACCAAAGTTCTAACAATTATGAGGATAAGTGTTTTCTTTGTTCAGATATTCAATATATATGTTACCAAAACAACAGAGGGTACTCAGGGATTCTTATGCAAGCAGATATCCAGTACAGACCAATTGTAAGCCAAAAATACAAGTTTAAATTGAAGATAATTAAGTTTACTCACATTTGTATAATTCCAAAACAAAGAACATTCATGTTCCATGAACACTGCAGTTTGAATTCCTTGAAGCTCTTCCTGTTTTGCTGTTTATGTTGAATTTATTTGAGTTTGCAAAGTAAAGATAGTTATTTTCTTTTCCTTCCTTGTCTTAGTTTTTCACCTTAAGTTTTGCAAATGAATTAGAATAGGATGATATATATAAATAGAATATGCTTGGATAGTAGGTTATACTGGACAGCCTACATATTTGACCATACAAGATTTTGCTTACTGAAATGTAAAGATTTGCAATACCTTTGAAACGACCAAAATTGGGCTGAGAAGATAGCCATTAAATGCTTGTTCTTATTATGTTCTAGCCGTACATAGATATTTTAAAAAATATATACTCTTTGCAGGAAAGCTTGTGTATGAAGATATTTGTATTTACATGTTATGAATACTTTGTTTTTCTCAGTACAAAAATCAGTTTGCATATGAAGATTTACTGAGTAAAAATGTTTTGTTGAGTAAACACTGTCATATATATGAAGGTGTTTATTTAAAGATTCGTTTATTGACTACTAACTTAAACATTTTATACACATATGTTTTGTGTCAGGTATATTTTCAGACTTTAACTGATTTCTATTTTTCTCTACTTGGTTTTATTTTATACTTTGTGCTTTTACACTTTGTTCTTGTTTTATTCTTTGTTTACAAATTTTAGAGTTATGCTGGATGTACATTTTAACTAATTAATTCTTTCTTTTCTATTTTATATTTTATATTTGACTATCAATATTTAACTTATTATATTCAATATGATTTACTTACATTTTATACCTATATTTTTATTTATTTATTTCCCATTTGTATTTTAACTATCCATTATTAAGTTATATTAATGTGTTTGACTTATATTTAATATTATGTGTTTGACTTATATTTAATATTTATATTTTAAATTTATAGAAATTGATTTTATTTAAAGCAGTATCATCTGTATATATTTTTATATTGTTAGACTTTGATTTTAGTTTAAACATTATTATCTATAGATAGTTCTATCAAATGTTAACAAAACAAAGTATTTTAATTAAATTATATAAGATGGACTTTTATTGTAAATATTATTTGAAATACTTATTTCGAATTCCAAATCAATCTCCTTTTTTAAAATATAGTTTATGTAAACAATTGACAGTATTTCCAAATCATATTTATTTTAATATGATCAATTACATTTTATTAAATTTAGATTAAGTATTTATTAAAATAACCGAGGCCAAAAATTCAGGGTTGTTACAAGCAGAGCGAATCTATTTCTTCAATGGATTGGATAGACTAGCGTAAGCTGTTCTGTTTGGTAAAAAGAGAACAGTTTTCTTTGAAAATCTATTTGAGTTGATCGCAAAAGTGACTTGCGATTGTTTGAATGTTCTCTTGGATTGTCAGAGATTTTATGGATGTCTTCTGGGAAGATAGAGGTTTGTCCGCATCTGGAGATTGAGTTTTCTTATCGACTAGGATTCCTGGAGTGGAACTGGTGGTTCAGCTTAGCTGAAGGATGGTTCCTAGAGATAGAGTTTGATGAAGCAGCTCAGATTTTTGGAGGAACTTCTGAGTTTTCTTTATGGATCTGTTGAACCACATTTTTGGTAAGTGATGTCCAGTTTGTGCTCGTATTCTTCATCAGCATTCTTATCTACTTCAGATCAGAGTTGTGCAGCGGAAGCAGTTTGGGAGTGTTTCTGATTGTCTTTTTCGGATAAGGAAAAGTAACTTCAGTTTTCTGTTGTTTATGGAGTAGAGTTTGTTCTTGGTTTTGGTTGATCTTGAGGAGATCATTGGGTTGGGTTGTTTTGGTTCTGTTTGTTTCTAGAGGCGTCAGCAAGTGTTAAGCTGATCAATTTGGATGATGGCAGCACAGGATCGTCCAAAGACCTTTTGAGGATAAGAGATGAAGGAATTTGGATTCTGGAGTCGGAGATTTGGTTTTGGTTAAGTTTTCTGTGATTCAAGGAGCTATAAGTTAGGGTAAGGCTGGAAAGCTAACTCTGAGATGTTTGGATCTTTTCTGTGTTTTAGTTGGATAAGTATTTGGTTTATAGGATTGAATTGCCAGTTTGGATAACTGGGATTCGATGAGTTTCACGTATCTCTGAGGGAGTACGTGTATGGTCTATCTCTGGTTGTGGAACCAACAGTTCTAGAGGGTTTGATTGTTGAATCAGACTCATCTATAGTCTGATATGCTTTCTAGTTCTATAGATCTAGACGAGTGAGAGCTTTGTAGCTTAGTAGTATTGATTGTTTGGATTCTATAGAGTGAGTATCCCGATATTTATACCGGGAAACTCGTGGAAGTTCTATTCTGTATTTTTCTGGATAATTAGATTTGTTTGATTGGGAGAATTGATTGCTATGGTTGTGAGCATATCATTGATATATGCTTGTGTTTTGGAAATTAAATCTTTAATCAGATTATTAAATTACATTTGCTATAAATTTCAGGGACGAAATTCTTTTAAGGGGGAAGGAATGTGATGACCCGGAATTCTGAAGAAATATCAATTAAATTTATTTGATAATCTTTGTGATAAGATTTGAATTAATTTAATAATCCAATTAAAATAAATATTTAATTGATAAATTTTATCTATTTAAATCTAATAAATTGTTATACATTTATAATGAATATAGAATATGTATACATTGAAAATAGATATTGTTTTAATCTAATAAATAAATAAATTTTGTTTTCTATAAATATGTATATCTTTAGTGAAATTGGGTATAGTTTTAAAGTTAAGCTTTTAAAGGATTATTTAATAAATAAAATATGGTTTTAAATTGATAAAATAAAATTTTAATTTGTTTAATTGATTTATTTGATATTAACTTGTTAAAAAGTATATAATAAATAACTAATGATTTTAAATACATAAGTTAAATATTGAAATGGTTTAAAATATGTTTTAACTCAAGTTTAAATTTAAATAAGATTAACAATAAGGTTTATTTGGATATACTTGGATAAAATAAATAATTTCTTAATTAGAGAAACAATTTCTTTTATAAGTTATTTATAGTTATCAATTTTATTATTTTTAAAATATAATAATACATTGTTTTTAATAAGTAGATTTTTAATAAAAATAATTGTTTTTCAAAGTTTAATTGTGTGGTTATATATGTATATATATAACTTGATTTGAATTTGAATTCAAAGCTTTAAAATTTGAAGTATAAATACTTTTAGTTTGTTTTGATTTTGAAACATTTGTATAAACTTTATTTTATAAATAAAATTGGATTTATTCATTTTAAAATTTATCTACATATAAATAAGTAGATATCAACTAATTAATTAAACATGGATTTATATTTATCTTATATTAACATCTAACTAAATAACTAATTTACATAATTTTAACTAATTAACATTTATTGAAAAATGTAAGCATTTTTCAATAAAAAGACATGTGTTAATCAATAAACACAACAACTTGACAAATGTTAGAATTAAAGACATGTGGCATTTTAAAATTAGCCTTTTCTTTTATTTTATTTCAGTTTTTAGATATACAAATCCTCTTTCTTTTTAATTCTTTTCTAAATCAAAAATGCAAAGAAAAACACACTTCTTTTGAAAACAAAAATCTGAAAGCCTCTTCAACAAAACCCTAAAAATCTTCTTCAAAAATCTATAAATTTCCCTTCAAAACCCAAAACCATCTTCAAACTGTTTTAAACCTGCATTTTATCAAAACCTGCACATTTTCAAAACATCACCTGAAAAATCATTCTGCAAACTCTGAAAGCCTGCATTTCACTTAAATCTGGAATCATCAATGCTTTAATATTTTTCTTCAAGCAAGAAAGCCTGCATGCAAATGTAATCAGGAAGCAACAACAAACATGATTAAAAGTTTCAAAATTTAAGAAGCAAGCAACTCAGTTTTCATAGGCAATTCAAGATTGAAGCTTCCCAGTTTTTAATAGCACAAAGTTTTCCAAAATCATGGCTCTGTCCTCCAATATAACAGGTGCGTAACATCAATATTTTTAAACTTAAGAATGAATATGGTTGCTGTTATTTCTGTGGTTAAATCTATAGTATGTATATATGAAAATGAAATCTGCAGTATGCATGTTTTATTCCCATATGAATATCCTCTGTTTTAAATTTTAGTTTCCTGTTTTAGATTTAAATTCATTTTCTCTTTAAACAATTGTTAGTAGGACTTGGTTTATAAAGAAAAGTTGTGTGATTTATCATGTATTAATATTTTAAAAAATTACTCAAGCTAAATCTCATCTGAGTGTCTCTCGAAAAGAAAAAATCAAAAAAAAACAATAGTGATTGTTATACAAAGTGAAAACTCAAAACTTGGTAAATTATGAATTCGGTATTATAGATTGAAAACAGAAAGCGAAACATGAATTTCAATACAAAAGTCATAATTTATAGATTGAGTAGTAGGGTGCAGTTCTGTGTGGAACAGAAAATGGAATTGGGGGATTTTTAGGTGATCTCTGCAAACTGGAGGATCGAGATTTATCTTGTAGGTAGAGGAGTAATCATTGATGCAAAATGGAAGTTAAATGATTTGTTAACTTGAGTTTGCAATTTAAATGGTAATGTACTTAAAACTTAATGCAACGACCCGCTATTTTGGACCATTCAAATCGACAATAAAACCATACATGTCCGACTTGAATAATTCAAAATACCGAATTGTTAATTTAAATTTGGCAAAACATATACAGTAAATAAATCAATCACAGAATCACAGATACAGAGTAGTACAATAATACACAGCGGAATAAATGAATAGTAGTTCATGAAACTACTATATAAACAAAGTTAGAAATAAAATACATCAGAATATCCCAGATGCAGTGAAGTCTCCAGTACGGCCAGATGACTTCTCTGAACCAATCGACTGGATGACTGAAAGGATAGATAGCTGGATCTTCAAGCAAAGCTCTAACTTCGAAGGTGAGTCTCAAATGTTGTATCACTCAATCTGACCCGAGCGTAAAACAAAACACAAAACACTCGAGTCAGGATTAACATTCTTATATCAATAAATCCAACTCAAGTGAAATATCATCTGAAATACAAGTAACTTAGAGGATGTATGGAATAACCATTCTCTAAGGATATGTGGAACTATCTACAATGTAGAAATATACATCATTACACCGTGGTCATTTCGATTTAATTTATGCTTCAAAATCAAAATATCATTTCATCTAATATATATATATATATATATATATATATATTTCCAAATTTTATCACTTTCAAAGTTGCGATTCAAACCTATTCAAATTCCAAATTCAAATTTTAGTCCAATCTCAATTTATTAATTTAAAATTCAACTCAATTCCTAAATAACCATTTCACATTTTATCGATCTCAAATCCGGATTTGAAATCACAAAATACCCTTTTACATTTCAATATTATTTCAAACTTTAAAAATTCAATGTTTCAAACTAAATTTTTATTCAATCAAATTTTCTAAATAATAAATTCGCATTATATTGATTTCAAATACAGATCTGAATCACAAATAAACCAATTAAATTCCAGTATAGTTCAAAGCTTTGATATTCTACAATTCAAAGTTCAATTGACAGTGTGATATAGATCTCGATTTAACCCCATTATTATTTAGTCTTGAAATTTTCCCTCATTAGATTCAATATCATTTAAGTAACCTTAACTTACATTTTACTAAATATTTTTTTATTTAGATGTGAAATATTCATTAAATCACTTAAATCAAAATCCAGTTAAAAAATCACACCTTTAAATTTCCCACTCAATAATTTCAAATCGATTAATTAAAATCCTTGTTTAAATACCATTTCCAATAAACCCAAATTTACCTTCCCAACCTTACCTATTCAATTTATTACAAGAAAATCTATTGAAATATAGATTTAAATATATACTTAACCATATTCTATGTATTAAATCCATCTAACTTAAATCAAATATTACTACTAAATTTATATATAATATTTATCATTTATCTAATGTCTTAAGAATCTATATTTATTAAACAATATATTTCTTTCCAAAACCATAGAAATTATTTTTAAAATATTTATATATGGACCAACGGTGTCTGTATATATTTCTTATCATATGGTCAAGTGATATGGATATTTATCATTTCAATCCGTACACTAAATATATACGGGTGGATATCATTTCAACCCGTAATCCCAAATTCAATTTAATGAAAATCGCTTGGGTCTATCATTTCAACCCATAACGAAATTATCCTATTCTAAAGTCCGTTCAGGTATGTATCATTTCAACCCATAGTGAATTCTAAACTACAGGGAACTTGCAGAGTGATAACAGGTAATAATAATATAACATGATATGATAATAATATAACAACATATATAACAGATTTACTAACTTCAGCAGTATATTTCAATTGTCGTTTCAATTGAAACCAAATTTAATAGATAAAAGAATGTTAATCTTGAGTGATTGCTCACCTTTCGAGGCTAGAGACTAGAGAAGATAGACAACACAACAAGCTACGAATTTCAAAGAAACGCTAGATTGGCATGAATTCAGCAAAGTTGAAAGATAAGAATTTGGTGAAAACAAATTAGAATCATCTTGATATGACAGAAAATGATATATATAATTTTATTATTTATTATTAAAATCAATTTAATCATATATCTCAAATTAAAATTTAATTCAACACTTATAACAAAGTCTACATATATTTATATCTTTTAAAACCAATTAATGTATACTCATATAGACATTTGCGAACAAAATTGTATATTACATATACACACATATATATATAAAGTTATATAAACTTAAATAGAAAATATACAAACGCGATTGTATTACAAGTTTCCAACAATATATATTTTCTATTTTAAAATATTAGGAATGCTACAAACCATAATATATTATAACTAACATATAACTTAAAATATAATTAACAAATATAGATATACAAACGTACATAAGGTATAAACATATACATATGTATACTCAGTGACCCTATCTAACCCAACAGGTAAAATTCAAACTAATATAACTTATTTTTTTTTTAAAAACTTATAAACACTATCTATATCATACTTAAACAAAATCAATATATATTACTGTAAATATATAAATAGTATAACATATATTCATTGTCGAACCAGATTTTCCAATTTCTATAATATAAAAAAAAAGATCATATAACTGTTTATATAAAATCAGTATTTATATAATTATAGTATCAATAAATCCATGCTTTATCTGTACAAATCTACTTATATTCTTATACAACATGTAAATAGGTATAGAACGATGTAGGTGAGTTGGCTGCTCTGGGTAAAAATGCTTAATAATTTTTATGAACCAAATAGGCATGAACAGACTACAACATGCAATTAACTAATTGATTGTCTATAACTGTGCAAGCAAGAAATGAGATAATAATTAAAGGTTTTTTTGGATTACCGGAGGAAAGAAGGAAAGGCGGACCAATAGGCTGAGAATCATACCATTATTACCCTAGTGAACAGAGGAAAGAAATTTAAAACAAAAATATAGATAAAGGTTGAGTGAATGGACACGGTCACCTGCTTGAATCACATGAAATAATTAAAGCAAATGAAGTGGCTACAGGAACGAATGATTTCTTCCTATTTTTGAATTAATGTTTACGTAGCCAATTTTTAAGAAAAAGGAAACGTACAACAAATAATAAATTGAAATGACTGTTGATTCAGCAACGTTATTAAAGCAATTTATTATATTGCTTGGGATGCACAGTGAAGATTTGGAAGAGACGTGTTTCACAATGCAACCGTTTTTAAGAAATAAATATATTACTTTAAAATAGAAGAACTGACCAAAAATGAATGTAAACGTATACAATTTATATATTTTGATATTCAAAATAATTATAGGATGACAACTGTTACCCTAGATTTATTGAGAAATTAAAGCAATTAATTGCTGATTGGACCGCACGTTCCATATTTGAAACGTAAAGTAAAAAGATAAGTATGGAATGGAAGGATACATTATAAAGGCAAAATGAACCGTTTGGGAAAAAAATAAAAGAAATAATGGCCAAAAAAACAGTTGTGCCTTGAATTTCCCAAAATAAATTATTAGAGCGATTGATGGGTTGATTGGACAGTGTGTTTCAAAACTTCAAGGAAATGAGTAATATATTTGAAAATACTAACATAAACTATATATGCATACCTACCAGAATTTGCACAATAATTAATGACCCTATACCCAAACTAAACTTTCCGTGTATATATGTATATTAAGACCAAATTTTTCTTTGAATCAAAAATCCATATTTGCTTTCAAAACTAAATTTCAAAACCACCATATGATGTATAAACAGAACATAATATTTTTCCTTTTTTTCTTCTTTTTATTAACAATAAATCAAACATTATTTAATAATTTCACATAACTCAATATCCATTAGTTACCGATTTTAGTTCATTTGTTAGAGGTTAACTTATTTGAATTACAACAATACAATTAAACTATTGTTTCCTCTTAAATTTTATTCAATAGATCAATATTTACAATTAACAATTATTTAAATTCTTAATATTTGTCGTTTTAATTCAAATTGTAAATCTCATATAAACTATTATTATTCCCATCATTTTTGTTTCTACCAAATTTTATTCAATATTTTAATAAATTAGAATTTTAAGTTGGTCTAAAATTTCAGATCGTTACCCATTACACTTTTTTTTTCAAGATCTGAACTGCGTTGCAAAAATGAAGATGGGAAGAGATTTTGAAATGGTTAGTAAATCAAAGATTTTTATTCCTATTAAATATGGAGACGCAAATGAAAGTGAAAAGTTTTATACGTGGATTGGAGGCAGGGTTTGAATTCTTTTTTTAATGCACGCGCTGATTTGATTTTTAACAGCTAAGATATGAAATAAAAGAGTGCATACAATTGATGCAATAATTAAAAGAACGTACGCCCAAATTAATTAACCAGTAACGTAATCTAAATTTATATGTTTTCTTATTTATTGACTACTTATATTTAATTATACGTAATCCAAAAATTAAATTTTTATTTCAAAATATTATTATTTAAAATTTCTCCAAAATTTAATTAAATACGTTATTAAAAACCGTTTAAAATTTATGGGTTGTTACACTCTCCCCCACTCAAAACTTTTCATCCCCGAAAAGTAAGGAGGTAGGAGAATAGCAACAAACAGAAAGAAAAAAATAGATTGAAGTACAAGATAAACAATTAATTTAAAACTACACAAATTTTACTTGAAATATTCATTTAAAAACTTCATTTGAAATTTAATTTTCTTTAATACCTTAATACTTTTCAAAACTCCTTGAAAATAATTATTTACATTATTACTTATATTTACAAAGAAGTTATTGAAAATATTAAATCCAAAATTTATAAAAAAAAAATTCTCAAGATACTTCCAACATTATAGATAAATTAATAACCTCTGGAACACTAAAAATTTTCTATTATACCATGTAGTATATAAACAAACAATATTTTAAAAGGATATATCCAACAAGGAAAGAAGGTAGATTCGGAAAACAGAATCAAGGTAAATAACTAAACTGAGCAGATAAGGTAGATTCATGGAATAGTATCGGGCACGAATAATTAATCTAGAACCATAAGAATTTCAATTTCGAATATTAATACAGAATTTCTTTGTTAGGAATACTTTTATAATAAAATACCTTTTCAAAAAAAGCTTTTTTGTCGAAACCAATTTTCCTTTCGAAAATACTTCTATAACTCGATGTTTCAACAAGTTTATCCTCGTTCTTGCAGACTCTGGTCATGCGTTGATCAGGCGCAAAGCTAGAATTCTTCAAGTACTTAGTAGACCTGTTTCAACAACCAATGAAAATACTTGAAAAACCTTTAAAACCAGATATGGAAAGTACAATCCAAACAAAATAACCACACCAAAACCTTTGTCCAACCATGGTTCGCAGATACACAATGGTTACGCCTGGATCCCCCAGGAAACAATCCGTATCCGTAAGCTTTCTCATCCCTGCGTGTTACGCCATGATGACTGGTAGGGTGCAGGATACACAATGGTTACGCTTGGATCCCCCAGGAAACAATCCGTACCCCTAGGCCGTCTCAGCCAGGCAGTTTCGCTACTAATGCGACCTACATAGATTGCAAGATACACAATGGTTACGCCTGGATCCCCCAGGAAACAATCCGTACCCTTAGGCCGTCTCAGCCAGGCAGTTGCGATATGCAGTCGCGAGTAAAAAAACCATGGGTTACGCCATGGTGGGACACTCGAGTATCACATCCGAAAAACAAAAAACCAGAGAGAATGATATCGATAGAATGAATCCACAATGTCGCCACAAAGCGGATATCAAGTAGAAGGCACTTTCCATATCTTTACTTCGAAAATATGTATCATATAGTACCTTTCCAAATCACTTTCAAATATCATACTTATATAAAGTCCATTATATATAGGATTCCATTTTCAAACGAATACTTTCCAAATCAATAGTATATCAAATCACACTTATATAGACTTCGATTATATAAAATTTCTCTTTCCAAATTGAGTACCTTTCAAATTAATGGGTTTAAAATCAATTTCGTACTATACAAATCAGTTTTATATAAGTTCTATAATTCCCAAATCAAGTATTTAGTAAATCAAGCCTCTCAAATTTTTTCTCGTTTCAATAACATTTCAGTTTCAAGATCATATATGATTTCACCAATTTTCTTCCAAATTAAATATATTCAGTTTCAAAGTTTCTTAAACAATAGGTTTAGAAAATAATCCAAATTTCCAAATCAACAAAATTTATGTCAAACAAATTCATTTCCAAAATCACCATATAAGTACTGGTTTTAATTCCAATCTAATTTCAAAACCAAATATTCTTCTCAAAATCAATTATACTCAAAATGGTTTCTAAATTTATAATTATCCCTTTAAAACCATTAAACTATTTATTTCTATATGAAAAATCCAATTTTCCTTTTTCAAATTATTTATTTAACAAAAGTTTCGAATTTACTTAAGTCATACTCTTCATACTTTAAACATACAAAACTAAACTCATATTCTTTGTCAAATATTTTATACTCTTCGAAATTTTTTATTTTTAAAATTTTAAACCTTGATTTGGAAGTGCTCGAACCTTCAAAATAGTCGGTGAAATCAAATTTCAAATCCAAGAGTTGGAAATCAGCAACAAATCTGTAAATCAATTTTTTTTTATAAATAGATTTATACATCGAAAACCCGAGGATTGAACACCAGCTTACTTTAAATTATTTCAAATATATATACCTATATCTTTCGAATATTAAATCATACTTTGGAATTTGAAATCAAAATTGATTTCACAAAGTCACTCGCATAACAAAGCTATTAAAGTGGTCTCTCCCCACTCTGAAACTCGAAAATCAATGTCGATGATGCGTGCACTCATCACCGAAATTATTTTCCAGCGACATAAGTGAGTTCTAGACTTCTATTTTCTTGAAAACTTCTTAAAATTTTTTTTTCGAAATCCTTGGAACTCATTTGAATTCATTTGAAACATTTCTTATTTAGAAAATACTTTCAAATCCTATTATTATATATTTCAAAATCTTAAACCAATTTTCAAAAATACCGGAGTCTAATCTCTAGAATTTCAAATTCAAAACCTTTCAGTTATTAATCATTTTTATATAAATCAATTTTCTTATAATATTTTCAAAATTTCAAATCTTTTCGAAACTTGAAATTCTCGTTTTTTTAAAGGTATATAATCCTTATCGAAAACATTTTCTCTTCTATATATAGATTAAAATCATAGTTACCCAAATAAAAATTTCGATATATAAAACAATTTTAAAATACAAACAAAACCCGATTTTCAAAGGATGATTCAAGAATGGATTTCAAAACAAAGATAGAGACTTAATTTAGAGGAACTCCAATCAATAGAACCCTGATTCGAAGATAGACTCGATCGAAGATGAGATAATTGAATTACAAAATAGATTGTGGATATAAATCGCGGGCGACCTTAACTGGGTCAACCGTGAATTCAAGAATATGATCGATGCGGAATACCAAGGCAAATCGACATTCAATTGCCATATATAGAATTCAGCATAACCAGAGATAGCAGCATCTAAACCGAGGATATATAAATCTTCGGTGAATCAATCCGATTGTAAAAGAGTTTTCACCCCGTTTACAAAACATTTAGTGGAGTTATGGAATACTCCAGAATCAAGCGAATATAAATAGAAGATACAAGAATGAATTTGGAAACCGAGGGACATTCCAATATTCAAAGTAAATCGACTTAAAAAGGAAGAGATTCAACTTGAACGAATGTGATTCTGTAAATAAATTTACCATATATGCTAAGTTTTTCCTAGAGCCTCGCTCTGATACCAACTATAACGACCCGCTATTTTGGACCATTCAAATCGACAATAAAACCATACATGTCCGACTTGAATAATTCATAATACCGAATTGTTAATTTAAATTTGGCAAAACATATACAGTAAATAAATCAATCATAGAATCACAGATACAGAGTAGTACAATAATACACAACGAAATAAATGAATAGTAGTTCATGAAGCTACTATATAAACAAAGTTAGAAATAAAATACATCATAATATCCTAGATGCAGTGAAGTCTCCAGTACGGGCAGATGACTTCTCTGAACCAATCGACTAGATGACTGAAAGGATAGATAGCTGGATCTTCAAGCAAAGCTCCAACTTCGAAGGTAAGTCTCAAATGCTGTATCACTCAGTCTGACCCGAGCATAAAGCAAAACACAAAACACTCGAGTCAGGATTAACATTCTTATATCAATAAATCCAACTCAAGTGAAATATCAACTGAAATACAAGTAACTTTGAGGATGTATGGGATAACCATTCTCTAAGGATCCGTGGAACTATCTACAATGTAGAAATATACACTATAACACCGTGGTCATTTCAATTTAATTCATACTTCGAAACCAAAATATCATTTCATCTAATATATATATATATATATATATATATATATATATATATATATTCAAATTTTATCACCTTCAAAGTTGCGATTCAAACCTATTCAAATTCCAAATTCAAATTTTAGTCCTGTTTCCTGGAGATTTGGCCAGGCAACTTAGTACTCGACGTACCAAGGGCGTTCGGCCTGTAGGTGGATCAGCACCATAGCGTCCGGCATCATGTTACGCTCGACATCTAAAGAAAGTTCGGCCTAAGACATTGTTCGGCCAAAGATAGCGCTCGGCCAGAGACTTCGTTCGGCCAAAAGCATCGTTCGGCCAAAGGCCTCGTTCGGCCAAAGGCTTCGTTCGGCTAAGGGCCTCGTTCGGCCGAGGGCTTCAGTCAACCAAAGACGTTCGTTCGGCCAGAAGCCTCGTTCGGTCAAGATGGTGTTCAAACATCAGGCTCCTCGATCGGCCAAGATGGTGTTCAAACACCAAGCTCCTCGTTCGACACCCAGACCATTCGGCACCAAACTGTTCAACATCAAGGAGCGTCTGGTATCCATGAAGGCCCGGCGTTCTCATTCGGCCTCCCGAGACGTTCGGCAATCAAGAATGGTTCGGCAATCAAGGATGGTTCGGCATTCTCCCCAGCATGCCCAGTCCGATCACTGCTCGGCCTACTCTTCACCACAATAAACGTGCCATTCAGCATAAAGAGAATAGAATGGTACTCGACCGTTCAGCCTGCTCGGTTCGGCGTACAGGGCTTGTCCTATTTGGACCGAGTTATTCAGCTACTAGGCCCACCAGGGAAGTCCAGCCCACCTTTTTATAAATAGAGGGGCAGGGGCATAGAAAAAGAGGAGAGATTTTAGAGAACACTGGGGAGACTCTGCCATTTTCAAGACTCATTCCAGACTTATTTCTTTTACTTTGCAATTGTATTCTAGTAACGAAAAATGGATTGTATCTGTAATCACCCATCAAGGAAATCAATGGAAATCAACTTCAAAGTGGATGTAGTCAGTTACGCCGAACCATTATAAATTTGGTGTTCTTGTTCTCTGTATTTAAATTAACACTTTATTCTATGTTTTAATTTACTTTCTTCATTAATCTCTCTACAAAATCTTTCTAAGGGTGTTAGTGACCAATTTTGGTGCTTTCACCGAGAATTTGAATTCTCAGGCTATTAGGATCTACTTTGCAGCTACTGGATTGCATAAATCCCCCGAAGGAGATCCATAATCATCTATAAGGAATCTGTTGATTCTACTCAGAGTTACAACCAACAACTCTACTATGGGAAGACCACGAACTAGATCAGGCTCTCAAAATGCAGATGCCCACGAAACCGCTAGTGTGCAACAACTGGAAACTAGCAATCAGCAAGCGATTCGGGGTGCAGGGCCCTCCCACCAAAACCAAGCAGAAGTTGTTTCCCGAGCAGAATTCAATGACCTGATAAGAGAACTTAAGAAAAGTAGAAAGCAACTTGCTGAGCAAATGCAAGTCAACACTCACCTCATGACTCAGCTTACTCAGCTGCAACTTCAGAATGCCGGAGGAAGCCCTGTCCCTTACTCTTAAGATGATAGCTCAACTTCTAGCGATGAACCTCCTAGGCGTAGACGCCGTAAGGATGAAGATGCACATGCAGGTGCTACTGATCGATCTACTAGAGACCAAGACCCAAATCGGACGGGACATCAACCTGCGCGGTTCCATGGAACGGAACCCAACCCCCCATCTTCCATACAAACCCCGGATTTGACGGCTATGGTCAGGCAGTTGTGAAAGAAAACCAAGGTCTAATTAATGAAGATTGGGGAGTGTCTAAGTGTCATTCTTCCTTCATGGATACCATTCTACAGGCCGAATACCAAAGAAAGTTCAGCATGCTCGCCATGAAAAGTCGCTATGCTCCGATACCAATTGAAAGTGCGGTGTGTATACTAATGCACGTACTAATATAGTACACACGGATCGTGTAATATGGACTATAATATAAATGCGGAAAATAGATGATAGTAGCAAAGCGAAAATAAAAATAGAAAAATCACACCAGAGATTTTTATACTGGTTCGGAGCACCGTCCTACGTCCAGTCCCAGACTCCTATCTGGATTTTCACTATTAACTACCTCGCTTCACCCGGAGGAACAGGTTTACAATACCCGAACAGCCGAACGGGATTTCACGCCTCTAATACACTGAGGACTTCAACACTTGCCTCTTACAACACCGAGGACTTCAACACTTGCCTCTTACAACACGAGGACTTCAACAAAAACAAATACAATTGTTGTTGACAACTTGTGTTCTTGAAAACACGGATTTGTCGCTAGTAGTACACCCTTCCTATAATCTTATCCTCAAAGAATATGAATGATGTTTTGTAAAGATTAAAGAAGGTATTTACTTATTGAATCAAAAGATATGAAATAATTTCAATGATTCAATAAGCTAAATTAATTTTTAGAATGCAGGAGTGTTAGAGATTAGATTAGAGAGCATATATGATCGTGTAAAAACTTGTATATGAATCAATGATTTAGATGAGTATATATAGAGAAAAATAGTTGTAACTCTTTGTGAACAGTTGCCATTAAGAGTTATGATCATTGATGAAAGATAGGAGATGCAACCTTTGGAGAAGAGAAGTGTCTTTTGGAAAAGTTGCTTTCTGTTTAAAAACGGTCGACAGGTCAAAAATGGACCGGTAGACAGGAATTCAAATATATATACGTTATGTGCATGTGTGCATGTTATCTGTGCATTCTGGGCAAAAACGGTCGACCACCTTATTTTCAACCGGTCGACCGGTTTAGTCCAATTTGCACAGTTAATGTGCATATGTATATATATTGAAAGATTGAAGTTATATGATTATTTGAGGATAGATTACCAAATAATCAACCTCTAATATATGGAGCTCTTTGTGTTTCTTAAATGAATAACTTCTTTTTGTCGATCACGGCTTATTCCTTTGTCAGAAATCAAAACTCTATAAAAATCTTGACTCAACATTCTCCCCCTTTTTGATTGATGACAACATATATCTGAAGTTCTGAATCTCCCCCTGAATATGTGATCTCCCCTTGAGTATATATATATATTCCTGCAAATAATTGTTAGCACTTTCTCCCCCTTTGTCATCGACAAAAAGGATTTGTTAAATGGAAGATGTAAAACAGATTATAGGCAACATAAAACCACTATCACAGATCAAGAGTAACATTCACACAAGTGCCAGATAATGTCTTTAAAGTTCCACCTAAGTATAACATCTCCTCCTAAGTATAATATCTCCCTCTATTTATATGCATATGAATTTCTCCCCCTTTGTCATTATCAAAAAGAATGAGGAAATATATATAAAATTATAAAATATCTTGTATATAACGAGATAAACTCATTATTAATTATGAAGGAAAAGTAAAATAAATTTTACCATATTTACCGAAGTCCATATTTTATTGTAAGCACGTAATTCTATTAAACATATGGAACATTCTTTGAAATTCCAAAATCTATCCTTTTCCTTTTGTTTCTCTGAGTACCTGTAAAAAATAATAATAATTTTCGGTACCCACTTACTATGTTAGGGTCCGGGGGGTTAGGTCTTTGGAAACCATACCCATTTGGGTGTGGTTGAACCTTTATAAATATAATTTTCATTACAAATTACATTCTTATAATAGTTGCTAATATAAAGTTGTTTATCATGATCAATCATATTAGCTGGAATCCATATCTTAATACTATTAGTCATTAGCTTAGTACTTGAAGAATAATTTCTATCATTTCTAAACAAAGTACTATTATGACTATAACTGGTTTTAAAACTATCTTGATTACTAGTACTAGCACTAAAGTTAGTATACATGAATGCATATCTAGTACTATTTTTACTTTTAGCTTGTTTATAGCCTACACCACTTCTATCATTGTGAGCTTTTGAATTCTTAACATAACCTAATCCCTTCTTATTTGAAGCAGGTTGAGAATTTTCAATAATCCTGCATAAATTTTCTCTCCCTTTATTAAAATTGGAAATATTTGTAGTAATGTCATCAAGCTTAGTTTTGAGACTAGTGTTATCTAACTCAACAATTTTAATTTTTGTTTTTAACTCATGATTTTCAGAAGCTAGAGCATTATTCTTTTCTTTTTGAGCTTCTATTTCTTGACTTAATAGAGCGAGTTGAGAATTGTCTGAATCTTGAATTTTCTCAAGTTCTTCTTCTAATATTCTCTTCTCGTCTTTAAGCATATCTCTTTCGAATTCTGCTTTCTTCTGATTTTCCAGAGCTTCCTTATATTTTCTTTTGAGACTTTTTAAAGTGTCTAGAAGTTCTGAATTTATTTCTATCATATCATCAAAAGTTAGATCACTAACCTCGTTATCTTTTGCCATGAAGCATTTGTTTGTTTGCTCCTTTGATTGTTCTTTATTGCTCTTCCTCTTCTTATTGCCTTGACTAGATCTCTTTGTAGCCATTTATTCTAGGATGTTGTTACGATCTCTAGAAAACCAGGCTCTGATACCAATTGAAAAGTCGCTATGCTCCGATACCAATTGAAAGTGCGGTGTGTATACTAATGCACGTACTAATATAGTACACACGGATCGTGTAATATGGACTATAATATAAATGCGGAAAATAGATGATAGTAGCAAAGCGAAAATAAAAATAGAAAAATCACACCAGAGATTTTTATACTGGTTCGGAGCACCGTCCTACGTCCAGTCCCAGACTCCTATCTGGATTTTCACTATTAACTACCTCGCTTCACCCGGAGGAACAGGTTTACAATACCCGAACAGCCGAACGGGATTTCACGCCTCTAATACACTGAGGACTTCAACACTTGCCTCTTACAACACCGAGGACTTCAACACTTGCCTCTTACAACACGAGGACTTCAACAAAAACAAATACAATTGTTGTTGACAACTTGTGTTCTTGAAAACACGGATTTGTCGCTAGTAGTACACCCTTCCTATAATCTTATCCTCAAAGAATATGAATGATGTTTTGTAAAGATTAAAGAAGGTATTTACTTATTGAATCAAAAGATATGAAATAATTTCAATGATTCAATAAGCTAAATTAATTTTTAGAATGCAGGAGTGTTAGAGATTAGATTAGAGAGCATATATGATCGTGTAAAAACTTGTATATGAATCAATGATTTAGATGAGTATATATAGAGAAAAATAGTTGTAACTCTTTGTGAACAGTTGCCATTAAGAGTTATGATCATTGATGAAAGATAGGAGATGCAACCTTTGGAGAAGAGAAGTGTCTTTTGGAAAAGTTGCTTTCTGTTTAAAAACGGTCGACAGGTCAAAAATGGACCGGTAGACAGGAATTCAAATATATATACGTTATGTGCATGTGTGCATGTTATCTGTGCATTCTGGGCAAAAACGGTCGACCACCTTATTTTCAACCGGTCGACCGGTTTAGTCCAATTTGCACAGTTAATGTGCATATGTATATATATTGAAAGATTGAAGTTATATGATTATTTGAGGATAGATTACCAAATAATCAACCTCTAATATATGGAGCTCTTTGTGTTTCTTAAATGAATAACTTCTTTTTGTCGATCACGGCTTATTCCTTTGTCAGAAATCAAAACTCTATAAAAATCTTGACTCAACACGCCATTCCCACCTACGAATGGAAGACTGACCCCAGGCAGCATGTGATGAGGTACGGATGGATGATGGTTTCCGCGAGAGCTAATGATGCAACCAAGTGTAGGTGTTTCCCAATCACCTTGTCCGGAACTGCCACCATGTGGTTCACTCGACTCCCTCCACGATCTATATCCAGCTTCGATGAATTAGCAATGAAATTCATAGAACAATTCAGGATACACACCACTCGTCCAAAGGACGTGTTGTCCTTATCAAGTGTAACTCAAACTCCAGGAGAGTCATTGAAAGCATACCTGTAAAGGTTTCATGTTGCTTCTACCGAGGTGAGCAATCCTAACGACCACGCGATTTTGATGGTAGTAATGCGTGGAGTGGATCCAGATTCTGAATTTGGATATTGGTTGGCGGGGAAGCCCCCAGCTACGCTAGAACGTTTTTATTCGAAAGCTCATCAGTTCATAAGAAGGGAGGAAGCTCGGTGGACAAGACGAGACAAGGCATCAGGGCCCGTTCAAGAGTCTGTGAAAAGTAACGCCGTCGTGAAGCAAACCGGAAATAACCCTGGAAAAACTCAAGTTGACATCCAGAACAAGCCGTGCAGTCTAAAGGATTCGGAGGTGGAAACCCCGGAAAGAAAAAAGAGACAGGGAAATGGAAATCAAGAATCCCAACATACAATGAATACACCCCGTTGAACGCATCTCTTGAGAACATTTGTCTATCAACTTGCAACACTTTCCAATATAGGAAGCCACGTCCAAAGGAATCGATAGAAGAACATAAGCGGACTGGGAAGTATTGCTGTTTTCACGAGTCTTACGGGCACAACACAGAGGAGTGCAGACACCTCCATGACACCATAGAAAAACTAATTAGACAAGAGAAGCTACAGGAATTTGTCAAAGACCCACAAGATGCCAGGCAAGAAACATCAGACCCTGGACGCGGGCCAGCCCCACACCAACCGGAATAACCTACTCGGACTGTGGGTAGATTGGTTATTAACACGATTGCTGGCGGACCTCACCCTGCAGACAAGAATTGACAGGAGATGGAGCGATATGCTAACTCCTTAAGACATGCGGAGTACGAGTGTTGTTCGAACATGGAAGATGGGACTCCTGCAAAGCAGCAGCGCACGATGAATGACGATATCGTATTCAGAAACAGAGATGCGGATAAGGTAGAGGCTCTTATCATTGACCCAATGGTCATATATGCGACCATTGGACCGACATTCGTAAAGAGAATTCTAGTCGATTGCGGAAGCTCCGTTAACATCATCATCCGGAAGGCATACGACAAAACGAAGCTGGAGACCAAGGATTTGAAACCATCCAAGACCAGAATCCATGGCTTTAATGGCGCAGCAACTGATGAATGGTATATGTGGAGTTACCAGTTGAACTGGGACAAGGTGAACGCAGAAGGGTGTGAATCCTACCGTTCATAGTACTGGACGTTGATTCCCCGTACAATGTATTCCTGGGCCGTCCAGCCCTGGCGGAATTTAAGGCAGCTTTGCCCCCTTGGTGTTTGACGTTAAAATGTCCAATAGACAGAGGGGTTGGAGTGGTACACGTCGACCAAGCAACCGGCCATGTATGCTATGTAGTTGAGCTCAGGCAGGCACGGCGTAGGGAGAAAGGAAAGG
The DNA here is from genome assembly GCA_030765085.1 of Allium cepa. Lineage (NCBI taxonomy): Eukaryota > Viridiplantae > Streptophyta > Magnoliopsida > Asparagales > Amaryllidaceae > Allium > Allium cepa. The sequence continues at coordinate 835,033,992 of CM060934.1, forward strand.
TTGCGGACAGCCCTGTCCGCATCCAAGGTTATGACGATTGACAACTAGCGCCCGAGCCCTGGGTTGGGCGACATTCTCGGATCCATAGAGACATAGATCCGAGAGACGATGATGGGGAACCTAGGGAAACAAATGCGGCACCGGCTGAACTAATCATCGACATCTCAGTTTACCGCAACGACCCATCACGAGTTCTTAAGATAGGATCACAGCTCGACCCCGTGACAGCTGAGAATCTTACTGACTTCCTCCGAGCGAACCTTAATGTTTTTGCTTGGACTCATTCTGATATGTGTGGGATTTCTCCTGCAATCGTGAGTCATATGTTGAACATAGACCCGAGACATGTTCCTGTGAAACAAAAAAGGAGAGTCATGGACCCGGAGAGGTCCGCGGCTCTCAAAGAGGAGGTGGACAAACTTAAAACCAACAGGTTCGTCCGCGACGCCCTCTACTCTGAATGGGTATCTAACCCGGTGTTAGTAAAGAAAGCGAACGGAAAATGGAGGACTTGTGTTGATTACTCCGACTTAAACAAGGCATGCCCGAAGGATAATTTCCTGCTGCCAAGGGTTGACCAACTCGTCGACTCAACTGCCGGACATGAGTTACTATCGTTTATGGACGCATACTCTGGTTACAATCAAATTATGATGCACATCCCGAACCAAGAATACACCAGCTTTGTCACAAATGTGGGATTGTATTGCTTTGTAGTAATGCCATTTGGATTGAAGAACGCAGATGTTCAAAGACCAGATTGGTAAAACAATGGAAGTCTATGTGGATGACATGCTAGTGAAGTCACGACAGTCGAACGACCACAACCGTGACCTAACGGAGATGTTTGACATACTCAGGCATTATGGAATGAAGACCAATTCGTTGAAGTGTTCATTCGGCGTAGCATCAGGAAAGTTTTTGGGATTCATTGTGAATGCTTAGGGAATCGAGGCTAACCCAGAGAAGATTCAGGCTATCCGAGATATATAAGTACCCAGAACCATAAAGCAGGTGCAAAGCCTGAATGGAAAAGTGGCTGCGTTAAGTCGATTCATATCCAGGGCTACAGACAAGTGTATCCCCTTCTTAGACATTATGAAGAAAGGAAAGAGAAACTTTGAATGGACATCCGATTGCGAGGAAGAATTCCGGGCCCTGGTAAGGCACTTGGAAAGTCCCCCTGTACTGTCCAAGCCGATAGACCACGAAACGTTGTATGTGCACTTGGCGGTATCCCAACATGCTATGAGTACAGCCTTGGTCCGCGAGGAAGACCGGATTCAAAAGTCGGTTTACTATGTCAGTAAGCGCTTGAAAGGGGCGGAAAGAAATTATTCAAAGATTGAAAAACTAGCCTATTTCTTGGTGATCGCATCACGCAAGCTTTGCCCCTACTTTCAGGCACACTCAATCGGTGTCTACACTGACCAACCGTTGCGACAGGTACTCCAACGACCGAAAACATCCGGAAGGATGATGAAATGGAATATTGAGTTAAGTCAGTTCGATATTACCTAGTTGTCGCGGAGGGCCCTACAAGGACAAACACTAGCCGACTTCATTGCTGAATTCACTGTGCTAGATGAACCGAGTAATCATAGAACCATACCCCCAGTTTGATGGAAGATGTACACCGATGGGGCATCTAACGGTCGTTGCTCGGGGCAGGTATAATCCTCGTAACTCCTAAAGACCGATCAATATACTACGCTTTGAAGTTCGAGTTTGCAACAACAAATAACGAAACCGAATATGAAGCATTGATTGCTAGCTTGAGACTTGTTATCGAACTGGGAGTGAAGTCACTCGAAATCTTCTGTGACTTGCAGCTGGTAGTATATCAGGTGGGGGGAGACTATCAAGCGAAGGGATAGAGATTCGCTTCATACCTTGCTCGGGTTCAAGAGCTGCTGGCACGTCTAGAATACTATGACATCTCACACGTCCCACGCGAACGAAACAGAGAAGCCGAATCGTTGGCAAAATTTGCGAGCACTGGCGATGCACAACAAATGTGATTGTTCCCTGTTGAGACCCTCCATGCTCCGAGTATAGACGTGATGGAGATAGATTTCGTGTTAGAAACCGAACTTAAGAAGGAATCGTGGTTGACCCCAATAAAGCAGTACCTGCTACTAGGGGATTTGCCTGAAAAGAGAAGCGAAAGACACCAAGTCCTCCGTAAAGCTTCACGTTATGTAATATAGGATGGGATAATGTATCGGAGGGGATTCTCGACCCCCTTACTCCGGTGCGTGGCCCATGATGAGATAAAACGGGTATTAAAGGAAGTCCATGAAGGAGAGTGCAGCGACCATACTGGGGGGCAGACATTAGCAAAGAAGATCCTCCGCTATGGATACTATTGGCCAACCGTGAATCGGGACGCTGCAGACTATGTGAGAAAGTGTGGAAAATGCCAGATATACGCAAAAATTCCAAGAGCACCACCAACGGAACTCACACAAACGGTTAGTCCCTGGTCATTTGCAATGTGGGGGATTGACCTAATCGGCTCTTTACCCATGGCCAGAGGAGGCGCGAAATACGCAATAGTAGCGGTCGATTACTTCACCAAGTGGGCAGAGGCAGAACCTTTGGCCACGATCACAACCAAGAAAGTCATTAATTTCGTTGTACGAAATATCATATGCCATTTTGGCCTTCCACGAACCATCATGACAGACAATGGAACTCAATTCGAAAGCAAGGAGTTCAAAGAATTTTGTCAGAAGTATGGCATTGAGAAAAGGTTTGCAGCAGTTGCTCACCCGAAGGCGAATGGATAGGTAGAAGCCGTAAACAAAATAATCAAGTCCATATTGAAAAAGCGTTTGAAAAAGGCTAGAGGCAAGTGGGTAGATGAGCTCCCGAAGGCGCTTTGGGCCTATAGAACCACCCACAAGACCGCGACTGGCCACACTCCATTCGTATTGGCATATGGCACGGAAGCTGTCGTACCCGTGGAACTTGAAGTTCCATCTCATCGGGTATCTCACTACGACCCTGCGTCGAACCGGGATCTCTTATTGGAATCATTGGACTTTATTGATGAAAAACGCGAAGAAGCCGATTTGAGAGCGGCCTCATACAGACATCGGGTCGCCAGATATTATAACGAAAAAGTCCAACCGAGAATCTTTGGCGTGGGATACCTCATTTTGAAACGAGTTTTTCCAGCCCCATCTCATATGAACCCCGCATGGGAAGGTTCGTACGTCATCGAACGGAGGCTTGGAGAAGGAACTTTCAAGCTAGCGACCGTCGATGGAGCGACACTCCTCCGAGCATGGAACAACGAGCACTTGCGACGTTATTACACATAGTCTATTTCCTTCATGCCGTAGTTGCACTTATTTCCAGTACGTTTTCATTTCTAGTTCTTGACATGTAATAAGACAATTTAGCTTTCTCTCATTAATAAAGGCTCGAAGCCATCTTTTTTATGAATGATTAATGTTCCTGCGTAAGATAGTGCTGTGGCAAGCGACTAAAATTATATTATTCTGGCTGGCGTATGAACGCAATAAACGAATACAAATCTCCAAGTCCCCAGAGTGCGGACTGGAGTACTCTAAGTCCCCGGAGCGTGGACTCGAGTACAAACGAATAAAATTCTCCAAGTCCCCGGAGTGCGGACTGGAGTAATCTAAGTCCCCGGAGTGCGGGCTCGAGTATAAATGAGTAAAATTCTCCAAGTCCCCAGAGTGCGGACTCGAGTATAAAAGAGTAAAAATCTCCAAGTCCCCGGAGTGCGGACTAGAGTACTCTAAGTCCCCGGAGCGTGGACTTGAGTATAAACGAATAAAAATCTCCAAGTCCCCGGAGTGCGGACTGGAATACTCTAAGTCCCCGAGCATGGACTCGAGTATAAACGAGTAAAAATCTCTAAGTCCCCAGAGTGCGGACGGGAGTACTCTAAGTCCCCGGAGCGTGGACTCGAGTATAAACGAATAAAAATCTCCAAGTCCCCGGAGTGCGGACTAGAGTACTCTAATTCCCGGGAGCGCGGGCTCGAGTATAAACGAGTAAAAATCTCCAAGTCCCTGGAGTGTGGACTGGAGTACTCTAAGTCCCCGGAGCACGGGCTCGAGTATAAACGAGTAAAAATCTCCAAGTCTCCGGAGTGTGGACTGGAGTCCTCTAAGTCCCCAGAGCGTGGACTCGAGTATAAACGAATAAAAATCTCCATGTCCCCAGAGTACGGACTGGAGTACTCTAAGTCCACGGAGCGCGGGCTGGAGTATAAACGAGTAAAAATCTCCAAGTCCTCGGAGTGCGGACTGGAGTACTCTAAGTCCTCGGAGCGCGGACTTGAGTATAAACGAGTAAAAATCTCCAAGTCACTGGAGTGCGGATTGGAGTACTCTAATTCCCTGGAGCGCGGACTCAAGTATAAACGAATAAAAATCTCCAAGTCCCCGGAGTGCGGACTGGAATACTCTAAGTCCCCGAAATGTGGACTGGAGTACTCGAAGTCCCCGGAGCGTGGACTCGAGTATAAACGGTAAAAATTCTCCAAGTCCCTAGAATGCGGACTGGAATATCCCCAAGTTCGCATTGTGCAGATTGAAAAATAATTCTAAGTGCTTGAAGCATGGGAGGAAAACAAATAACTCTCAGAGAATCAATGGGCCGTGTGAGACAAACCAAGAAGTCTATGGTACGCACAACATCATGTATTCGAATCACGATCATAAGGAAAACTGAATAATAAGAATCTTTTAAAAAGACAGAAAAGGAAATTAAACTCTATTCAGGAAAGGTGTTCTGCTACAAGTACTCCAAAATTCGGAGTCAACAGTTTATCTACAAAAATTACAAAAAAAAATCATTACATGACTTAAATTGACTCTCGTTGAACGAGGACAGTAGTCATTTCTTGTGCTTCTTCAACTTCTTCCCGGACGACTCTTCCCAAGAGCGTTTACCCTTGGAACCTTTCCTTGATGGAGGAGTAACAATTGAAGGAGTAGGGGGAACGTCCGAGGGCTTGGATCTGCCAGGAAGGATGACCTTCAATGGCTTGTTCAAGGGATCGTCCAGGTCCACCTCGCGTGGTCCAACCTTGACCTTGGCTGTATCTCTTTTCTCTTTTTCGAGCCGCTCCTTCATGCTCAATTCAAATTTATGCTCAGAGGCGCCTGTGATTTCTACTTCATAACTCCCAAAGGAGGAATTGGACCTGCCTTCGTCAAGCGTCCCGATCACTTGAGCATCTGGCCCAGGAACCTCACCAGCATGAGCACCCCCACCGGACTTTTCCACCTCCTTGGCAACATCGCTCCTCGGAGTGGGATCGGGGTTGGAACGACCTGCACAAAATCAGAAAAGATGAGCATTAGAATGCAATAGTACTTCATAAAGAATGACGACTTTCAAAATCTCCAAGTGGAAGGTTATCTACCAGGCCCTGGCAAACTCTCTGTCGTCAAAGGAGTTTCGCCCTCCGGGATGGGAGACAAAACATGAATGCCTAGGCCGGGGGCTTCTGGATCATAGCCAATGTGCTATTCGAAGGGATGGAGTATCGGCTGACGGGCCGGTTGGGAAGGCACGTGAACAGGAGACTCGGCCCTGGATAGACCAGCGACAACTTCTTTCCTTTTTCTAGAGGGGGAGCCTTTGCAATAAAGGGCCTTGGCCGCTGATAGGTCCGAAGGCTCATGTCCCTTTAGAAATTCTTTCATCAAATCCTCCTCGTCAACCTCCTCGACACCGCGCTCGGCCTTCCTGATCTGAATTAAGGTTTCCTACTCCTCGAGCAACGATTCAAGATAGCCATTGCCCCAAAAATTTAAGTCACGGTGCATGAGCATGCGGGCGTTAAATTCGGCAATGAGATGGTCGAACAGGGTTTTGATCTCTTCTCTACCTTCCTCCCTGGTTGTCTCAAGACGAGAGTCGATGTCCGTCAACGCCGTCTTCTTGCCCTCTTCACGGGCCTCACTCTTTAACATCTCAACCCTGGAAAGCTCACCCTCAAGCTGTTCTTTTAAAAGTCGGGCGGCGACAATCTCGTCGCAGTATCACTGTGACTCTTCTTGGGCAGCCACTTTCTCCTCTCTCTCTATGCGGAGAAGCTCTTCAAGTTCCTTGACCCGAGTGCTGAGCGCATCTCTCTCCTTATGAATGGAGTCCTTTTCCAAGGCCAAAGCTCCACATCGTTGAACCGCCTCGTCAAGCTCTTTCTTATGAGTTGATTCCAAGCGAGTGACGGCCTCAGCAGTATCCCTGGCACTCCGATGGGCGGCTTCGGGTTCAGATTTATAAGTGGCAATTTCTTCGTCCCGGGCCTTAATGATGTTTTTATCGTGGGTAGCCTCAAGTTTCAAACGGTCTATCTCGTGCTGGCACTCCACAGTGACTTCAGAAAGTTTCTCAACTAGAAGAACGAATGCGTCATGTTGAACATAGACATCGTTGGTACAGGCAATGGCGTTCTGCTTAACATCTCCGGGTATAGGATGAATCGCCGGAAGGAACTTCAACCCATTGAAGCAAATCTTGGGAAATGTGGCCTTGAGCTCGCGCAGTCTCTCTGATACTGTGGGATCCGATGCAGGAGCAGGAGGAGACGGCTTTGCAAGTTCGCCCCTTCTATGAGAATCTCAGGACTGTCGAGTGGAAGAAGAATCAGAGCGTTGATCTCGGGGGATATCAGACTGCGACCCCTTGTAACCAGGTTGATCCTTGCTTTGCCCTGAATGAGAAGGGGGTGTCGTTGATGCTTGGGCTGGTAATACGGTTTCTTCCGAGATGATGAGTCCCGAGAATGACAGTCCCCACCACCATCACCATCTCTATCTCGACGTCTCTCGGGACCCGAGTCCCGTCTGGATGGATGAAAAATAGAAAAACCATGGAGACGATCGAATCCGTGCGAGCGTCCCATGTCACCTGCATGAAATTCAAATAACGACGAGTTAGCAAGGAGAAATGTGACAACAAAAATTTAAGTGCGGATTGAAGTGCAAATGTTCGTGTGTGTCCTAGTGTTTCCCCCCGACGGACCAATAGTCTTGCTAACGGGGGGTTTTCTCTCCCTGACTTTGGATCGGAACGCCCACATCGCCTCTGAGGGGCGAATGGAACTTGAATGCCTCCGGATCGCCAAAATCATTGTTGAGCAGATCTTCCGGAATGGAGAGGTTCGAGAGGCCCTTCAGCGAACTTTCAACATGCTGTGAAGAAGCCTGCTTCTCTGTCGGAATGAGCGTAACTTTGGGAGTTCCGCCAACCTTCTCCTTTCTAACCTTATATGTCAACGTCTTTCTCCCCTTCGAAGGGGAAGATGACGTTTCGACATTGTGTACTTCAACCAGCGGATCCTGGGTAGGACCCGCATTCTCACCTTGTGTTTTAAGTGCTTCACCCTCTCTGATTTCTCCCTCCTCCTGTGCACCGGGGGTGTGGCGTGACGACAACTCAGCCAACTTCTTCCCTTTAACAGATGCGGCTTGGGGATGGGGACGCCCTCAAGAAGGTTCACTCGACGACCTTCTGCCAACAGCCCAAACCTTGACAGTGACTCATTTGAAATGAGGGTTCGGATGTCTCGCTCCTCGGCGGTAAGAGCTCTAATACCCTCAACAGCCTCTGAATAGCCGCGTCCCTCGGGATGTGGATTGATATTTGAAAAAATGAAACAAGAGTCAGAAAAAGAATCACCTCAACCGAAATATGAGCGTCGCTCTAAAAAGAAGACTTACATCCTTCAACCCATCTCCTCGCGAAACCGGGAGGGCAGTGCACGTAGAACTATTTCTGTTTGTACAGGGAAAACTTGCTCCATGATCCGGTTTGAATTTGGCACTTTTGGTGCGGCTCAAGGAACACGAAGGAGGGGCTATCTCTCCGCTTCTTGATCATGTAAATATATCTGATGTCGCCGGGAGTTGGAGGCCTGGAAAAGACAGCCATAAAAAGGAGGTAGGTCCCATAAATGAATGCATGACCGTTTGGATGCAGCTGCAACAGGGCGACATCTATGTATTGCAACACATCTCGAAGAAACAAATTGAACGGCGGCACACTGCCCACCCAGCACATAAACTTATTGCAGGCGGTGTATCCGACTAGGGGCAGGTGTGGACGATCACGGCCCAACGGAACCAACATGTCGGCGAAAGGGATTCTTTGAATCAAACATATTTGCCGGAGTGCGGCTTCGTTGATTTTCGAAGCCTGTGAATCGATCGGATTATCCAAGAGAATCGTTGACTCCAGGGTATCAGGAGCAAAATCATGAGCGGGGGAGGTCGACGGATTAGAAATGTCTACGCCCCTTTGTTTGGAAGACGGCCCGCGCCTGTCTGAGATAGTGGCGGAGCTGGATCTTTTAGACATCTTCAGTAAATAGCGGATCTGACAAAACACATGTGCGAACTATACTTGAAAAATGATCGATGTCAGAATTAACAACACAAATAATCCCCCTACGTGGTGTGTGAACTAGTGTAATCAATCGTGTATAAGCATTGAAAATTTGGAAGTCGCAGGGTTACTGATATAAAACATAACTTAAAATCATCGCCTTCGAAGACCGTCATCGTTGACCGTCTCCGAAAGCCTTCCTTATGGCGATTATAGTTCAAAAAACGTTAGAGGAAGTTATCCGATTACATCGAATTATGTTCAGGTCTGTATCTGCTGGGAAGGTTATTAGTCTAAATTAGTTCGATATATAAGTATGCTGGAGTTCCTGTCCTTGTTCAGTTATGAAATTGGGCAAGGCAATTGTTTGATCGGTTTAAGTTAGGTCCGACCAATAGAATACGGTCGTCATCTATGTTCGTATGGCTTAAGTCACGTTCGGCCGATAGGGTATGGATTGGTATTCATGATCGCTCGGCCAAGACGTCGACCGGTTAAATACTGGCCGGCCTGGATAGCATTCGGCTTGTTTTAGTTCGATACTTATGTGTTGTTAGGCTAAATACCGCTCGGCATGCATGGTTCGGCCTTTACGATTGATCAAATAAGCTGTCGCTCGGCGAAGTTATCGACCGCCCTAAAACTCACGTTCGGCCTAATTGCAGTTCGAACCAGTTAGCGCTCGGCAGGGTATCATTCGGCTAAAATCCCATTCGGCCGAAACAACCCCCAACGTCCTCTCTGCTAACTCATGCCCACTCCCAAACCTTCCCTCCTACCATCCAACATGTGATGAGTCAAACAGAACCAGAATTATATCGAGCTCCAACGTTCGGCAAGCCACCCTAAACTCCTTCCCTCTTTTCCACCAACCTCGACCGAGCAACGAAGACCGAACGTTTGGCAAGTCATACCAGGACATACCGTTCGGCATTCCGAATACCTCCTTCTCCTCCTTCACCCTTTCTTCCTCCCGTCTTGGCCGGCATGAGAGAATTATGTCGAACCCTAACACATCTCCCAACGGCTTCCTAAAAGGTTCGTCTCTATTCACACCTCCTTCCACCCTCATCATTTAACACTGAAGACCCTTGGGATATCTAAACCCAGGCTCGATTTACGAAACTCGAGCATCAAACCCTTTTATGGTTATGTGAAGGAGTTAGAATCGATACCTAGTTAGTGGGATGAAGATTTGGAAAGGACTGATGGATCACCGAAGTTTGTAACTGGAAAAATCAACAAGTACAAGGCGGCGGTGATAAAATGTGAAAAGAGGAGACGGAGGAGGGCGCTGGACTTTATAGAAAAGAGAAAGAAGATGAAGAGGCTATTCCCGGTGAAACCGGTCAAAGCCATACCATTTGGTCCGGACCCTGCATCTCGTTCGGCACACGAGGAGTGTCCGGCTTCAATTGTACCGTTCGGTATTTTACGCTACGTTCGGCACAGGAGAATTATATAACCCCCAAGAGTGAGGATCCAAGGTTCGAAGCAAAGCGTGGAAGGTGAGTAATTCAAAGCATATCACGTTCGGTCACGTAATACACTTTGGGGGGAAAGTGTTTCCTGGAGATTTGGCCAGGCAACTTAGTACTTGGCGTACCAAGGGCGTTCGGCCTGTAGGTGGATTGGTACCATAGCGTCCAGCATCATGTTACGCTCGACATCTAAAGAACGCTCGTCCTAAGACATTGCTCGGCCTGAGACATTGTTCGGCTAAAGATAGCGCTCGGCCAGAGACTTCGTTCGGCCAAAGCATCGTTCGCCCAAAGGCCTCGTTCGCCCAAGGGCCTCGTTCGGCCGAGGTCTTTAGTCAACCAAAGACGTTCGTTCGTCCAGAAGCCTCGTTCGGTCAAGATGGTGTTCAAACGTCAGGCTCCTCGTTCGATCAAGATGGTGTTCAAACATCAAGCTCCTCGTTCAGCACCCAGACCGTTTGGCACCAAACCGTTCGGCATCAAGGAGCGTCCGGTATCCATGAAGGCTCGGCATTCTCATTCGGCCTCCCGAGACGTTCGGCAATCAAGAATGGTTTGGCAAATCAAGGATGGTTCGGCATTCTCCCCAGCACGCCCGATCCGATCACTGCTCGGCCTACTCTTCCCCACAACAAACGTGTCATTCGGCATAAAGAGAATGGATCGGTACTCAACCGTTCGGCCTGCTCGGTTCGGCGTACAGGTCTTGTCCTATTTGGACCGAGTTATTCAGCTACCAGGCCCACCAGAGAAGTCCAACCCACCTTTGTCTATAAATAGAGAGGCAGGGGCACAGAAAAAGGGGAGAGATTTTAGAGAACACTGGGGAGACTCTGCCATTTTCAAGACTCATTCCAGAATTATTTCTTTTACTTTGCAATTGTATTCTAGTAACGAAAAACAGATTGTATCTGTAATCACCCATCACGGAAATCAATGAAAATCAACTTCAAAGTGGATGTAGGCAGTTACGCCGAACCACTATAAATTTGGTGTTCTTGTTCTCTACATTTATATTTACACTCTATTCTATGTTTTAATTTACTTTCTTCATTAATCTCTCTACAAAATCTTTCTAAGGGTGTTAGTGACCAATTTTGGTGCTAACAAATCCAATCTCAATTTATTAATTTAAAATGCAACTCAATTCCTAAATAACCATTTCACATTTTATCGATCTCAAATACGGATTTGAAATCATAAAATATCCTTTTACATTTCAATATTATTTCAAAACTTTAAATATTCAATGTTTCAAACTAAATTTTTATTCAATTAAATTTTCTACATAATAAATTCGAATTATATTGATTTCAAATACAGATCTGAATCACAAATAAACCAATTAAATTCCAGTATAGTTCAAAGCTTTAATGTTCTACAATTCAAAGTTCAATTGACAGTTTCATATAGATCTCGATTTAACCCCATTATTATTTAGTCTTGAAACTTTCCCTCATTAGATTCAATATCATTTAAGTAACCTTAACTTACATTTTACTAAATATATTTTTTATTTAGACGTGAAATATTCATTAAATCACTTATATCAAAATCCAGTTAAAAAATCACACCTTTAAATTTCCCATTCAATAATTTCAAATCGATTAATTAAAATCCTTATTTAAATACCATTTCCAATAAACCCAAATTTACCTTCCCAACCATACTTATTCAATTTATTACAAGATAATCTATTGAAATATAGATTTACATATATACTTAACCATATTCTACGTATTAAATCCATCTAATTTAAATCAAATATTACTACTAAATTTATATATAAAATTTATCATTTATCTAATGTCTTAAGAATCTATATTTATTAAACCATATATTTCTTTCCAAAATCATAGAAATTATTTTTAAAATATTTATATATGGACCAATGGTGTCTGTATATATTTCTTATCATATGGTCAAGTGATATGGATATTTATCATTTCAATCCATACACTAAATATATACGGGTGGATAGCATTTCAACCCGTAATCCCAAATTCAATTTAATGAAAATCGCTTGGGTCTATTATTTCAACCCATAACGAAATTCTTCTATTCTAAAGTCCGTTCGGGTATGTATCATTTCAACCCATAGTGAATTCTAAACTACAGGGAACTTGCAGAGTGATAACAGATAATAATAATATAACAGGATATGATCATAATATAACAACATGCATATATCAATAGTAATTAAATAAAGTATAAACAATAGGATATGGTGTCATATCCCATATGTGAACAGTTTACAGATAATAGCATATATAACAGATTTACTAACTTCAGCAGTATATTTGAATTGTCGTTTCAAATGAAATCAAATTTAATAAATAAAAGAACGTTAATCGTGAGTGATTGCTTACCTTTCGAGGCTAGAGACTAGAGAAGATAGACAGCACAACAAGCTACGAATTTCAAAGCAACGCTAGATTGGCACGAATTCCACAAAGCTGAGAGACAAGAATTTGGTGAAAATGAATTAAAACCATCTTGATATGACTGAAACTGATGTATATAATTTTATTATTTATTATTAAAATCAATTTAATCATATATCTCAAATTAAAATTTAATTCAACACTTCGAACAAAGTCTCCATATATTTATATCTTTTAAAACCAATTAATGTAGACTCATATAGACATTTGCGTATATTATATATACGCACATATATATAAATTTATATAAACTTAAATAGAAAATATACAAACGCGATTGTATTACAAGTTTCCAACAATATATATTTTCCGTTTTAAAATATTAGGAATACTACAAACCATAATATATTATAACTAACATATAACTTAAAATATAATTAACAAATATATACATTCAAACGTACATAAGGTATAAATATATACATATGTATACTCAGTGACCCTATCTAACCCAACAGGTAAAATCCAAACTAATATGACTTTTTTTTTAAAAACTTATAAACACTGTCTATATCATACTTAAACAAAATCAATATATATTACTGTAAATATATAAACAGTATAACATATATTCATTGTCGAACCAGATTTTCCAATTTCTATAATAAAAAAAATAGATCATATAACTGTTTATATAAAATCAGTATTTACGCAATTATAATATCAATAAACCATGCTTTATCTGTACAAATCCACTTATATTCTTATACATCATATAACTTTATATATGTGTAACTTATACCCTATAACTCTTATACATTTTAAAACAAAACAGAGAATATAGTGTGTAATATATACATATTTTCTTTCATAAACATACAATAACGTATATATATATAAGCATATAAACTAACGTGCACAGTATATATTATAATATACCATAGATTTATAAAAAAAATATACTTACGCAAAAGAAGGAGTACATGGTGGCTCGGAGGAGCACGAGGGGTGAAGATCAGGGAGGAGCTGCGGAATGACGGTTTTGAGAAGCTAATAGAGCGGGAGAAAAAAAAAGAAACAGAGAAGAGAAGTAAAGGCCGCAGAGAAATATAAGGGAGGAGCTCAATATTTAAAAGCTAGAATAAGAAACGTAAAATTGAATGAGCGAAATGAATGCAAAAAGTATATAAGTTTGATATTCGAATGACGGTCATAAAAATGGAAATTTAGGTATAGGTAACGGCTGGCTATAATCAAATATTCACGTTTTGATGGATTGCTTTCCTTTAAGCAATAAAGACAGGGAGAGAAAGAATAGATAAAGGCAACAAATCTATCAATCAAAGAAAATGGAAAAGTTTGAACTTGTACGCAAATAATTAGATATAGAACGATGTAGGTGAGTTGGCTGCTCTGGGTAAAAATGCTTAATAATTTTTATGAACCAAATAGGCATGAACAGACTACAACATGCAATTAACTAATTCATTGTCTATAACCGTGCAAGCAAGAAATAAGATAATAATTAAAGGTTTTTTTTATTGCCGAAGGAAAGAAGGAAAGGCGGACCAATAGGCTGAGAATCATACCATAATTACCCTAGTGGACAGAGGAAAGAAATTTAAAACAAAAATATAGATAAAGGTTGAGTGAATGGACACGGTCACCTGCTTGAATCACGTGAAATAATTAAAGCAAATGAAGTGGCTATAGGAAACGAATGATTTCTTCCTATTTTTGAATTAATGTTTACGTAGCCATTTTTTAAGCAAAAAGGAAACGTACAACAAATAATAAATTGAAATGACCGTTGATTCAACAACGTTATTAAAGCAATTTATTATATTGCTTGGGCTGCACGGTGAAGATTTGGAAGAGACGTGTTTCACAATGCAACCGTTTTTAAGAAATAAATATATTACTTTAAAACAGAAGAACTGACCAAAAATGAACGTAAACGTATACAATTTATATATTTTGATATTCAAAATAATTATAGGATGGCAACAGTCACCCTAGATATAGTTGAGAAATTAAAGCAATTAATTGCTGATTGGACCGCACGTTCCATATTTGGAACGTAAAGGAAAAAGATAAGTATGGAATGGAAGGATACGTTATAAAGGCAAAATGAACCGTTTGGAAAAAAATAAAAGAAATAATGGCAAATAAAACAGCTGTGCCTTGAATTTCCCAAAATAAATTATTAGAGCGATTGATGGGTCGATTGGACAGTGTGTTTCAAACCTTCAAGGAAATGAGTAATATATTTGAAAATACTAACATAACCTATATATACATACCTACTAGAATTCACACAATAATTAATGGACCCTATACCCAAACTAAACTTTCCGTGCATATATGTGTATTAAGACCAAATTTTTCTTTGAATCAAAAATCCATACTTGCTTTCAAAACTAAATTTCAAAACCACCATTTGATGTATAAACAGAACATAATATTTTTCCTTTTTTCTTCTTTTTATTAACAATAAATCAAAAATTATTTAATAATTTCACATAACTCAACATATACATTAGTTCCCAATTTTAGTTCATTTGTTAGAGGATAACTTATTTGAATTACAACAATACAATTAAACTATTATTTCCTCTTAAATTTTATTCAATAGATCAATATTTACAATTAACAATTATTATTAAATTCTTAACATTTGTTGTTTTAATTCAAATTGTAAATCTCATATAAACTATTATTATTCCCATCATTTTTGTTTCTACCAAATTTTATTCAATATTTTAATAAAATGAGAATTTTAAATTGGTCTAAAATCTCGGATCGTTACCCATTACACTTTTTTTCCAGATCTGAACTGCGTTGCAAAAATGAAGATGGAAAGAGATTTTAAAACGGTTAGGAAATCAAAGATTTTTATTCCTATTAAATATGGAGATGCAAATGAAAGTGGAAAGTCTTACACGTGAAATGGAGGCCGGGTTATAATTCTTTTTTTTAATGCACGTGCTGATTTGATTTTTAACAACTAAGATATGAAATAAAAGAGTGCGTACAATAGATGCAATAATTAAAACGAGCGTACGCCCAAATTAATTAACCAGTAACGTAATCTAAATTTATATGTTTTCTTATTTATTGACTACTTATATTTAATTATACGTAATCCAAATACTAAATTTTATTTCAAAATATTATTATTTAAAATTTCTCCAAAATTTAATTAAATACGTTATTAAAAACCATTTAAAATTTATGGGTTGTTACACTTAATTTTAAATATAATTTAGTAAATTAAAGCTTATCTTATATAAGTTTTAAAATAAGTAGTAAATGTTATTTACATTTATTTTAAGGGATTATAAATGGAATTTAAATTTAGTTAATATTTAAATAAATATCATTTTGAATTTTAAATTCAAAATGGAATTTCAATTTAAATTTAAAAAATGCAATGCTCTAAGTACACATTAATATTTATAAAATCATTAATAAGAAATGGATTTTCTTAGGGATTATTAAAATATTAAAATGATCATATGAATAAGATAATTAAGGAATGTCTTATTTATTTAATAAATTGATAATTTAGATTAGTTTATAATTAAGAAAAGTAATTAAAGAATGATTAATAGTTAATGGAGATTATTAACTAAGGATTATTTAACAATTAGTTAATATGATTAATTTTTAATAATTAATTAGATTAATTAATTAAATGATAATCAATTGTGAAAATTTATTTAAGTTTAATTACTTAATGAAAGTAATTAAAGAATTAATTACTTAATGTAATTAATGAAGTTTATTGTGATTAGTTAAAATTAATTAATTAATTAAGTTTAATTAATTAATTAAGTTTAATTAATTTTAATCACTTCTTGGTTAATAATAATTACTTAATGTAATTTATGGAAAGAAATTACTCGGTAAAGTAATTAAAGATAATTAATGGATGTAAATAGTGGATAATGTTGGAATTGTGGAAGTAATTTGGATTAAATTACTTTGTATAATTAACCAAGGGATTAATTAAAGAAATTAATTAAGGAGTAATTAATTTGATGAAGTAATTAAGGTAGTGAGTTACTGAATGTGATTAATCAAGGTGATTAATAATTATGGTTTAATTGAGATTAATTACTGAATGTAATTAATTTAAATAAGATAATTAATTAAATATAATTAAGGATCATTAATTAATATAATTAATGATTGATTAATTTAGATTAATTAATCAATACTAAGTGATTAAGTGTAATTAATTGTAATTAATTAAGGTTAAATGTAATTAATTATAGTTAATTAACTAATGAAGTAATTAAAGGTTAATTACTGTTTTTGGTTTCGAGTAATTAATTTTGTGAAATTAATTAAAGTATAATTAATCAAGGGTGATTAATTAAGTTGGTTAACTAGAGGATAATTAATTAATTAATTTGTAATTAATTAATAGTGATGTAAGCAAGATTTATATTGAGGTAAGTAATTAATTTAATTCACTTTAAATTAATTAGAGATGATGTAATTAATTTAATTCATTTTAAATTAATTATAGATGGTATGATTATAGACCATTGCTTATATATGATTAGATGATATTTGTTGCCTTGAATGGTTTGAATCTCAGATATGAGATTCGTAATGTTGAGTGATATGGGTGCTTTGGTTGCATTGTGATGATGATATGGATTATCTTTTGATAGTGATAATGTGGATTATCTGTTGTGATGATAATGATAATTATCTGTTGTGAATCTGTGAATTATCTATCTGTGTGTATATAGATAATTGTATTGAATTGTTTTAAACTCTAAAACAACTTGGACCTAAAAGACACGCTTTGGATTTCGATGAGACGGGGATCGGGTTTCCATATTTGGATATCCGAAAACCACATCGATCCAAATTAACGATAGGTCGTGAATCTTATGTGAAGAGTGAAGACTCGAGTTGTAAGGACTATTCGTCAGTATAACTCTGAGGATTCCTTGATGAGTTTGACGAGTAGTACTTTCAGATTCAAGATGAAGATTCAGAGTGCAAGGGTTATCGTCGTTAACTCTGAAGGTGATTCCAAAACGAGTGTAACTAGATAATGCCTTCGGTTTCGTTCGAACTCGGAACGAACTAGTATGGATTGAATGCTTTCAAAACATCGTCAGGTAGACGATGAGCATTCTAAGATAAATGTGTCCTATAAAGGTAATCGTATCCTCAAGCCTCATCAACCGAGAATGGATAAAACATGGGAGGTGCAGCAAGGCTAAGTGGGTCATTTCCAAGTAGGACGAGATTTTCTCCTGTCTAAAGGTCCCTTTTTATTTCGTTTTTGTGGGCAGCTGGAAATGCGCACCAACTGCGGGGTTGTCTTTTTCGGGACTTTCCAGTAAGGGATTGTTCCGGCCTTGTGTTGCAGGGGAGTTAGGGTGGCTCCTTGGTACGGTGATCTAGGCCACGTACTGTGACGGGCGATACCCTAGTAGCCCTACCATTGTATGGAATCCAAAATCCAATAAGTGCCAACAATTTTGATTGTATTACCCACTTTTGTGGCTATTAGCTGGAATACAACAATGTAACAATTTCGGCTATTTCTTGTTTACTTGAAAACCCTGGACCTATTATAATATCACTGGATTTTCTATCAAATGTTTTGGTTAGCGTAAGGTAAAAACTTTTCCATGTTTATGTGTAGGAAGTCTTACGTGATACCTTCCTTTCCAAAAGGTTTTTAAAAATCAAGCAACTTTAACCTGTTACTCACACCAGACCCATGTCTGACCCAAAGTTTATCTTCTGTTTTCTTAAACTCTTGGGTACTCAAATTTTTACGAGTAGCCAAGGGATTCAGGTTAGCTTTGACGAACTATGGAGGAGCAATGGAGCAGGAGGCTTCAACGTTAGATATATAGTTCTGTTGTGTGTTCTCTGTATTGTCTCTGAGTTGTAATGAGTTGTAATAACTAGACAGGTGTTTATAACTGTCTAGTATGTGCTGTATTATCTGTGTACTCTGATAGTTGTTGTATACTATGTAATATCTTATGTTATTAATATAATTTATTCGTCCCGCTGTTTAGATTCTGATGTGCTGTTTCTGCTTTCTTCTCTTTCTTTCTCTTTCTATCCCTTTCTTTATTATTAATGACGCGTCATTCTGTGGAGACGAATGGCAAGTCGTTACAGTGGTATCAGAGCATTAGGTTGAGTGAATACCTAGGCTCTGGAGTGGTGTCTATCTTAAGAGAGCGTATTTGTAATTTTAAATATATTTACATATATTTATTTATCTATTTCTACCCATCTGTTGGGTTACCTTTTCGAGTTTTTCCAATATAGGTTATAAAGGTAGATAAGGTAATGGTGTTTGTAACACGATTACTACCATTGATTGGAGTTTGATTTTTGAGGTTGGAAGTGTATTTGTTGAGACTTCAGACCTAATACTGTCTCGAGTGAGTTGTATAGAGTGTAGAGATTTCATCTATCTCTGAAGGAAACCTGTTAAGGTTCGGAGTCATCTTTGAAGTGCAGAATTTGGTGAGTTGAATATTGGATCTGTCGATTAGGCAGAAGCGTGTGATGATATTTTGATATCTCAGTAAGTAATTACTGTGTGATGAGATATAGAGATTATGGATGTGTTTGAAGATATTTCTTTGAAACAAGTTTTAAGAAGTGTGTCTGCTTCGGTGTTGTGGCTGGTTTCAGCATGGTGTTTCTGTTTGCTTTGAAGTCTGAGTTTCTTGAAGAGTTTGAATTGGGAAGTCTTTGGCGTGCGTGTCAGCAATGTGGTTCGGAGTGTTCTGTGAGCCGACAAGGAGGTTTTAGCTGAGTAGTTTTTCTGGAGATGGAGTTCAGAAGCAGCAGAGTGAATCCGTTTCTTCAATGGATTGGATAGACCAGCGTAAGCTGTTCTGTTTGGTAAAAAGAGAACAGTTTTCTTTGGAAATCTATCTGAGTTGATCGCAAAAGTGACTTGCGATTGTTTGAATGTTCTCTTGGATTGTAAAAGATTTTCTGGATGTCTTTTGGGAAGACAGAGGTTTGTCCGCATCTGGAGATTGAGTTTTCTTATCGACTAGAATTCCAGGAGTGGAACTGGTGGTTCAGCTTAGTTGAAGGATGGTTCTAGAGATAGAGTTTGATGAAGCAGCTTAGATTTTTGGAGGAACTTCTGAGTTTTCTTTATGGATCGGTTGAACCACATTTCTGGAAAGTGATGTCCAGTTTGTTCTCGTATTCTTCATCAGCATTCTTATCTACTTCAGATCAGAGTTGTGCAGCGGAAGCAGTTTGGGAGTGTTTCTGATTGTCTTTTTCGGATAAGGAGAAGTAACTTCAGTTTTCTGCTGTTTATGGAGTAGAGCTTGTTCTTGGTTTTGGTTGATCTTGAGGAGATCATTGGGTTGGGTTGTTTTTGGTTCTGTTTGTTTCTAGAGGCATCAGCAAGGGTTAAGATGATCAAATTGGATGATGGCAGCCCAGGATCATCCAAAGACTTTTTGAGGATAAGAGATGAAGGAATTTGGATTCTGGAGTCGGAGATTTGGTTTTGGTTAAGTTTTCTCTGATTCAAGGAGCTATAAGTTAGGGTAAGGCTGGAAAGCTAACTCCGAGATGTTTGGATCTTTTCTGTGTTTTGGTTGGATAAGTATTTGGTTTATAGGATTGAACTGCAAGTTTGGATAACTGGGATTCGATGAGTTTCACGTATCTCTGAGGGAGTACGTGTATGGTCTATCTTTGGTTGTGGAACCAGCAGTTCTAGAGGGTTTGATTGTTGAATCAGACTCATCTATAGTCTGATATGCTGTCTAGTTCTGTAGATCTAGATGAGTGAGAGCTTTTTAGCTTAGTAGTATTGATTGTTTGGATTCTATAGAGCGAGTATCCCGATATTTATACCTGGGAAACTTCTGGAAGTTCTATTCGGAATTTTTCTGGATAATTAGATTTGTTTGATTTGGTGAATTGATTGCTATGGTTATTAGCATATCACTGATATATGCTTGTGTTTTGGAAACTAAATCTTTAATAAGATTATTAAATTACCTTTGTTTTAAATTTCGGGGACGAAATTCTTTTAAGGGGGAAGGAATGTGATGACCTAGAATTTTGAAGCAATATCAATTTAATAATCTGAAATAAAAATTAAATTTATTTGACAATCTTTGTGATAAGATTTGAATTAATTTAATAATCCAATTAAAGTAAATATTTAATTGATAAATTTTATCTTTTTAAATCTAATAAATTGTTATCTATTTATAATGAATATAGAATATATATACATTGAAAATAGATATTGTTTTAATCTAATAAATAAATATATTTTGTTTTCTATAAATACGTATATCTTTAGTGAAATTGGGTATAGTTTTAAAGTTAAACTTTTAAAGATTATTTAATAAATAAAATATGGTTTTAAATCGATAAAATAAAAATTCAATTTGTTTAAATTGATTTATTTTATATTAACTTGTTAAAAAGTATATAATAAATAACTAATGATTTTAAATACATAAGGTAAATATTGAAATGGTTTAAAGTATGTTTTAACTCAAGTTTAAATTTAAATAAGATTAACAATAAGGTTTATTAGGATATAATTGGATAAAATAAATAATTTATTTATAAGAGAAACAATTTCTTTTATAAGTTATTTATAGTTATCAATTTTGTTATCTTTAAAATATAATAATACATTCTTTTTAATAAATAGATTTTTAATAAAAATAATTGTTTTTCAAAGTTTAATTATGTAGTTATATATGTATAGATATAACTTGACTTGAATTTGAATTCAAAGCTTTAAAATTAAAGTATAAATATTTTTAATTTGTTTTGATTTTGAAATATTTGTATAAACTTTATTTTATAAATAAAATTGGATTTATTCATTTCAAAATTTATCTATATATAAATAAGTAGATATTAACTAATTAATTAAACATGGATTTATATTTATCTTATATTAACATCTAACTAAATAACTAATTTACATAATTTTAACTAATTAACATTTAATGACAAATGTAAGCATTTTACAATAAAAAGACATGTGCTAATCAATAAACACTACAACTTGACAAATGTTAGAATTAAAGACATATGGCATTTTAAATTAGCCTTCTTTTTTTATTTTTATTTCAATTTTTATGTATACAAATCCTCTTTCTTTTTAATTCTTTTCTAAATCAAAAATGCAAAGAAAAACACACTTCCTTTGAAAACAAAAATCTGAAAGCCTCTTCAACAAAACCCGGTAAATCTTCTTCAAAAATCTGTAAATTTCCCTTCAAAACCCAGAACCATCTTCAAACTGTTTTAAACCTGCATTTTATCAAAACCTGCACATTTTCAAAACATCACCTGAAAAATCATTCTGCAAACTCTAAAAGCCTGCATTTCACTTAAATCTGGAATCATCAAAGCTTTAGTATTTTTCTTCAAGCAAGAAAGCCTACATGCAAATGTAATCAGGAAGCAACAACAACCACGATTTAAAGTTTCAAAATTTAAGAAGCAAGCAACTCAGTTTTCATAGGCAATTCAAGCTTGAAGCTTCCCAGTTTTTAAAAGCACAAAGTTTTTCAAAATCATGGCTCTGTCTTCCAATATAACAGGCGAGTAACATCAATATTTTTAAACTTAAGAATGAATATGGTTGCTGTTATTTCTGTGGTTAAATCTGTAGTATGTATATATGAAAATGAAGTCCGCAGTATGCATGTTTTATTCCCGTATGAATATCCTCTATTTTAAATTTTAGTTTCTTGTTTTAGATTTAAATTCATTTTCTCTTCAAACAATTGTTAATAGGACTTGGTTTATAAACAAAAGTTGTGTGATTTATCATGGATTAATGTTTTAAAAACTTATTCAAGCTAAATCTAATCTGAGTGTCTCTGGAAAAAAAAAGAAAATAACAGTGATTGTTATGCGAAGTTAAACTAAAAACTTGGTAAATTATAAATTCAGTGTTATAGAATGAAAACACAAAGCAAAACATGAATTTTAATACAAAAATCATAATTTATAGATTGAGGAGTAGGGTTCGGTTCTGTGTTGAACAGAAAATGGAATTAGGGGATTTTAAGGTGATCTCTGCAAAATGGAGGATCGGGATTTATCTTGTAGGTAGAGGAGTAATCATTGATGCCGGGAAAAATGAGTGATGGTGATGCAAATCACCATGGAAGCTGTGGTGAGGGTTTATTGTCTGTAGCCCTAGTTTAAACTAGGAGACTTGTTTGGATCAGTACAACATATAGGAATGATCGAGTGTCATGGGCTTTTGGGAGGTGGTTGCTGAGTGTAGTCGAGGCTGTGGCCGGTGGTGGAGGTTCTCTGGTGGTCGGAGCGTCGTAGATGATGTGTTGACAGGGTTTGGTGGGGAAATTGGTATTTCTGGTTCCAGGTTTAAAATTTGAACTTGAATTCAAAATTCGAGTTGTTTGTAAGCAGTGTGATGATCGGAATGGAGTGAAGTGTTGTTCAGTGATGGGGAAAGATCGTCAACGTTGATCAGAATCGATCAGGAATAGTGAGCAAGTGCACGGTACCTATGTGTGGATGCTGTTGGTCATTAGTTTGAGCTTCAGATTTTCTCGAGTAATTGTTTTGTTCGCTCGAAGTTTCTGATCTGATGACTCGAAGCAAAAATTTATTTGGCTCGGGTTAGTGAAGTGTTACAGTTTTTTCTGTAACCTGCCTTTAAATTTAAATTTAAATCAAATTTAAATTTAAATCAAATTTAAATGAAATTCAAAGTTGTAATGTTAAGATTTAAAACAAGTTTAAATCTAGCATGTATTATAGTTTCAAATGGTTTTGAATCTTAAAGGTTTTTTAAATTTTGAAAATGGGTGTTCAGTTTTTTTAAAGAAAAGAGGAAAATGGGTTTTCAGTTTTAAAAAAAAAGAGGAAGAAACCTGACAGTTTCTGGAAATTGGAAATTTATTTTAAAAATCTGAAACCTAATTTAAAACAGTAGTTTGAATTCAAATATTAAGTTCAGTTTTTCTTAAGACTTTTGAATCTTCAGGTTTTAAAAATGGAATTTGGATTTTAAATAAAGAGTTTCAAAAATCGAGGTATAAACAAGTTTAATTCAAGTTTTAAATCAAATGATTTAAGTAAAGAATGGGTTCAAGTATCTTGAATTCAAATCTGGATATCTGAGTAAGTTTTAAAAATTCTGATGTTTTCAAACACGGTTTAAATTTAAATTGCTTGTTAGTATTAAATTTGTTTTCAAACCAATATTTAAACTTGATTCTTTTTGAATGAAGTTGTTTATAAAAAGGTTTATAATTGGAAGTTAAATGATTTGTTAACTTGAGTTTGCAATTTAAATGGTAATGTACTTAAAACTTATTTTTAAATAAGATTAAGTAAATTAAGGCTTATTTTATATAAGTTTTAAATGTAAGTAATAAATGTTATTTACATTTATTTTAAGGGATTATAAATGGAATTTAAATTTGGTTAATATTTAAATAAATATCATTTTGAATTTTAAATTCAAAATGGAATTCGAATTTAAATTTAAAAAATGCAATGCTCTAAGTACACTTTAATATTTATAAAATCATTAATAAGAAATGGATTTTCTTAGAGATTACTAAAATATTAAAATGGTCATATGAGTAAGATAATTAAGGAATGTCTTATTTATTTAATAAATTAATAATTCAGATTAGTTTATAATTAAGAAGTAAATTAAGAAAAGTAATTACACAATGATTAATATTTAATGGAGGTCGTTAACTAAGGATTATTTAACAATTAATTAATATGATTAATTTTTAATAATTAACTAGATTAATTAATTAAATGATAATCAATTGTGAAAATTTATTTAAGTTTAATTACCTAATGAAAGTAATTAAAGAATTAATTACTTAATGTAATTAATGAAGTCTATTGTGAGTATTTTAAATTAATTAATTAATTAAGTTTAATTAGTTTTAATCACTTGTTGGTTGATAATAATTACTTAATGTAATTTATGGAATGAAATTACTCAGTGAAGTAATTAAAGATAATTAATGGATGTAAATAGTGGATAATGATGGAATTGTGGAAGTAATTTGGATTAAATTACTTTGTATAATTAACCAAGGAGTTAATTGAAGAAATTAATTAAGGAGTAATTAATTTGATGGAGTAATTAAGGTAGTGAGTTACTGAATGTGATTAATCAAGGTGATTAATAATTATGGTTTAATTGAGATTAATTACTGAATGTAATTAATTTAAATAAGATAATTAATTTAATATAATTAAGGATCATTAATTAATATAATTAATGATTGATTAATTTAGATTAATTAATCAATAATAAGTGATAAAGTGTGATTAATTAATTGTAATTAATTAAGGTTAAATGTAATTAATTATAGTTAATTAATTAATGAATTAATTAAAGGTTAATTACTGTTTTTGGTTTAGAGTAATTAATTTTGTGAAATTAATTAAAGTATAATTAATCAAGGGTGATTAATTAAGTTGATTAACTAGAGGATAATTAATTAATTAATTTGTAATTAATCAATAGTGATGTAAGCAAGATTTATATTGAGGTAAGTAATTAATTTAATTCACTTTAAATTAATTAGAGATGATGTAATTAATTTAATTCATTTTAAATTAATTATAGATGGTATGATTATAAATCATTGCTTATATATGATTGGATGATATTTGTTGCCTTGAATGGTTTAAATCTCAGATATGAGATTCATAATGTTGAGTGATATGAGTGCATTGGTTGCATTGTGATGATGATATGGATTATCTTTTGATAGTGATAATGTGGATTATCTGTTGTGATGATAATGATAATTATCTGTTGTGAATCTGTGAATTATCTATCTGTGTGTATATAGATAATTGTATTGAATTGTTTTAAACTCTAAAACAACTTGGACCTAAAAGACACGCTTTGGATTTCGATGAGACGGGGATCGGGTTTCCATATTTGGATATCCGAAAACCACATCGATCCAAATTAACGATAGGTCGTGAATCTTATGTGAAGAGTGAAGACTCGAGGTGAAAGGACTATTCGTCAGTATAACTCTGAGGGTGATTCCATGATGAGTTTGACGAGTAGTACTTTCAGATTCGAGATGAAGAGAGTGCAAGGGTTATCGTCGTTAACTCTGAGGGTGATTCCAAAACAAGTGTTACGAGATAATGCCTTCGGTTTCGTTCGAACCCGGAACGAACTTGTATGGATTGAATGCTTTCAAAACATCGTCAGTTGGACGATGAGCATTCTAAGGTAAATGTGTCCTATAAAGGTAATCGTAGCCTCAAGCCTCATCAACCGGGAATGGCTAAAACAGAGGAGGTGCAGCAAGGCTAAGTGGGTCATGTCTAAGTAGGACGATATTTTCCCCTGCTTAGAGGTCCGTTTTTATTTCGGCTTAGTGGGCGGTTGGAAATGCGCACCAACTGCGGGGTTGTCTTGTTCGGGACTGTCCAGTAAGGGATGGTTCCGGCCTTGTGTTGCAGGGGAGTTAGGGTGGCTCCTCGGTACGGTGATCTAGGCCACGTAGTGTGACAGGCGGTACCCCAGTAGCCCTGCCATTGTATGGAATCCAAAATCCAATAAGTGCCAACGGTTTTGATTGCATTACCCACTTTTGTGGCTAGTAGCTGGAATTTAATAATGTAACAATATCGGATATTTCTTATTTACTTGAAAACCCTAGACCTATTATAATATCACTGGATTTCCTATCAAATGTTTTGGTTAGAGTAAGGTAAAAACTTTTCCATGTTTATGTGTGGGATGTCTTACGTGATACCTTTCTTTCCAAAAGGTTTTTAAAAATCAAGCAACTTTAACCTATTACTCACACCAGACCCATGTCTGACCTAGAGTTTATCTTCTGTTTTCTTAAACTCTTGGGTACTCAAATTTTTACGAGTAGCCAAGGGATCCAGGTTAACTTTGACGAACTATGGAGGAGC